>OU342745.1:272393350-272993350 GCA_910589775.1 Avena eriantha | reverse complement strand
GATGCCATTACATGAACGATCTCATCCAATCCCTACCATCCCCATACCCTACACTAGGGGATTACTCACTCATAGATGAGGGAAACATGGATGGTCGATGGAGAAGCGATGGTGATGATGATGGTGATGATCTCCTCCAATTCCTCGTCCCGGCAGGGTGCCAAAACGGAGTTTCTGGTGCTGTTTCGTGGAATATGGTCGTGGCGGTGGAGCGGAACTCCTTCTAGAAAAACGTCGAACCCCCCAAAGTTTTTAGGTCAGAAGGCTCCTTATAGGCGAAGAGAGAGGCCGAGGGGGTGCCTGGGGGGCCCACACCACCCCCTGGCGCGGCCTGGCCTGGCTCGCGCCACCAGGTGGTGTGGCCACCCCTGGCTCTTCTCCGTCTCGTATTCTGGCTCCTGGAGTCTTCGGGTGAAATAGGATTTTTGGCATATTTTCCGGGATTTTTCCTGATAGTTGGTTTTCTGCACAAAAAGTAGACACCAAGGCAATTATGCTGAAAACAGCATCAGTTCGCATTAGTTGTATCCAAATCACAAAAGTATAGAGGAGAAACAATAGCAAAAGTGTTCGGGAAAGTAGATACGTTTTGGACTTATCAATAACCCCTCACTATCACCTTGAGCGCTAGATGGTTCCAACAAACACCACAATCTCATAGAGAAATCCAACTCAAATTATACTCATGATAAGTATTTATGTAACCTTAGCCAAAGTGCCACACGGTGTGCACACTGTCAACTTCACACACATGGGGATAAGAAGAGATTCATTAAAGCACATGAGTAGTGGAATGATCTCATAATATCACGCATAGAGAGAGAGATGAACACATAGCTACCGGTAGATCCCTTAGCCTCGAGAGAGAACTACTCCCTCTTCATCATGGGAGTCAGCAACATCGATGGAGATGGCAATTGGGTCGATGGAGATGGCTTCGGGGACACTTCCCCATCCCAGCAGGGTGCCAGAACAGAGAATTCTATCCCCCGAATCTCCACTTCGGTGGTGGCGGCACTGCGGAACTTTTCGTGGAAATCTGATCTTGTACTTAGGGTTTTCATCCCGGGGGGAATATATAGGCGAAGAGGCGATGCCAGAGGTGGCACAGGGTGGCCACACCCCCTGGTGGCGCGGCCAAGGGTGACCCGCGCGAGCCTAGGGTGTGCCTACCCCCTGGCTCCCCTCCGTCTCGTCTTCTAGCTACGCGAGTCTTCTGGTAAAATAAGAACTTTGGCTTTTGTCCCATCCAATTCTGAGAATATTTATTTACGAGCTTTTCTGAAACCAAAAACATCAGAAAATAGGAAAATAGCATTGTGGCATCTTGTTAATAGGTTAGTTCCAGAAAATGTATAAAAATACCTCAAAGTGTGAACAAAACATAAGAAAGTAGATATAAAACAAGCATGCAACATCAAAAATTATAGATGCATTTACGACGTTTCACCATACAGGGATGCCACGGCACAAATAGCGGCCGCAGCCGAAAAAAAGTCCATCATACACACATTGCACTTATAGAGAAGTTAACATGTCGGACCCAGTAGGCCTAAGCATTGCCCATGATATTAGCCTATCGCCCCAAGCATAGCCCAAAAACTTCTAATTCGGCCTTTTCATGGTCTTGTGGCACTGACCATAGCCCATTCAATTTAGGAGTGAGCCCATGGAATATAAGCCATGACGAATAGCACATCCACCCCGAGTTAGCCCAGAATCTTTTTAATTCGGCCTTTATGAGCATTTTTGTACTCTAAGGCTGACATCTAGGACCCGAAAAAATAGTCCAACATACACACATTTCTTTCAAATAGAGGCTGTCATCTGGGACCCAACATAGACATGTTTCCTACACAGAGGAGGTTGAAATCTGGGACCCAGCAAGTTGCCAAGGTCAAAATAGCGGACACGGCCAAAAAAACTCCATCATATAACGTTTCATTTACAGAGAGGCTGATATGTGGGACCCAGTAGCGTGACCTTATACAGATGTTGCATCGAGCAACATTTCCAGTTCAAAAAAGGGAGGCGCGAGTGAGAAAAAAGTTTAGCATGCACACGTTTCTTGTAATGAGAGGCTAAAATGGGGGACCCAGCAGCATGAGCAAACAGCAGATTCGTCGAGCAATGATATCTAGTTCGGAATAGGGTAGTGCTAGATAAGAAAACAATTCCATCATATCCACGATTCTTGTAATGTGATGCTGACATAAGGGACCCACTACCCTGAATAAACGGCTGTAGCGACCAACGCTATCAAGTTCGGAACACGAAGGCACGACCGAGGGAAAAAATCCATCATACATATGTTTCTTCTAATGAGAGGATGACATGTGGGGCTTAGGAGATTGGTTCAACGGTAGATGCGTCGAGAAGCGCTATCAACTTCGGAACAAGGTAGCGCCAGCGAAGGAAAAAATTCCATCATACACACGTTTCTTCTAATAAGAGGATGACATGTGGGGCCCAGCAGCATGATTAAACGGTACATGCATTGAGAAGCGCTATCAAGTTCGGAACAGGGTAGCACGAGTGAAGGAAAAAATTCAATCATACACATGTTTCTTCTAATAAGAGGATGACATGTGGGTTCCAGGAGCCTGATTAAATGGTAGATGCATCGAGTAACATTATCAACTTCAGAAAATTGTAGCGCAAGCAAAGGAAAAAAATTCCATCATACACACGATTCTTCTAAAGAGAGGCTAACATGTGGGACCCAGCAGCCTGACTAAACGTCAGACGCATCGAGCAACATTATCTAGTTCAAATTAGGGAGGCGCGACCGAAAAGTATGGTCCACTAGAGACACTCATGTTTGGGACCCACATGCCTCAAAAGACTTCGGTGAGTCAACATCGCACGAGGAACAAAAATATTGCTTTTTCCACATGCCAGCCGAGCTTCCTCCATGTTTTGAGTGGTTTCGTCATAGTAGAGGGCCGCAAAACCGTAAAAAAGTACCCCATCGGCAACGGTCGAGCCGAGTAATTCGTCACGGAAGACGCACCTTCTACAACGACCAACGTGCCAAATCGTTGCGGATAAACACTTTTCTTGTAGTGTAACCTAAAAGTATAAGTGGTGAAATTTAGAAGATTTTAACGACCAAGGTCAAGGCCATATCCACATCATACTTTATGTTGATGATCTCATATCAAAGTATTTGCATGGCGACAAATTTGGCCATATTTTGAAACCAATCGAAGAGGAAGTAGTATAAAGAGTTTGGCTTAGATCAGCTGATCTCTCGAGAAGGAGTCAAACCAAAAAGTTTTCCTTTTAGGGACTTTTGTGCTAAATGTATGGACCTCGATGTTATTTTCCCTTTTTTTAAGTCCTTGATGTAAAATGTACTCCCACTGCCCGTGTAAAATTCTAACCTAAAAGTAAATAGTAAAATTTGAACGAATTTTAGCTTAGTTGTCAACCACTACAAGGAATATGGCTATATATGACCCTCCATTTTCGTCACAGAATCGTCATAGTAGACCATTTATGACGATTCTATGACGATTTTGAGATCGTCGAAAGCTGGGCGTCGCAAATGAACTATAACGACGTTTTTGGTAAAATCGTCATAATTGTCTATGACGATATTGCATTGTCATAACGTCTATGACGATCCAGTATCATCATGGGTCATCTAGCCTGGCCAAGTCAGATCCTACGTGGCCGATCCTACGTGGCAAAATTATGACGAAATTGAAGGGTTCGTAGCATGGAAAATAAAAAATTCTACCGCAAGAACGAACAAAACCCAGATCTAATCTAGAGAAAAGCCAAGATCTAATCTATTAGACATGTGCAACGAGATAGATCTGTACTAACCCTTGTAGATCCAAAAGCCTAGTGCGAGATCGAATCTCGTGGTTGATGTAGACGATCACTTGCCAATCTCAAGATCGAGTAGACGATCCTTTCGGCGCCGCGTTCTGGCAGCGCTTCCGCAGTCGGTCACACGTGCGGAGTCGATGCAGACCTTCCTCTCCCCGTTCCAGCGAGCTGCGGAGGTAATAGATCTCTCCACGGAATCCTAGCAGCATGAAGGCGTGCTGGTGGTGGCGGAGTAGAGAATTCTGCAGGGCTTCTCCTAAGCCTGGGCAGAGCGAAGGAGGAGGAGAGAGGCGGCTAGGGCAAGGAGTGGAGGGGCAAGGGGGGTGGCGCCTCCACCCCTCTATATATAGAGGGAGGGGTACAGCCTAGGGTTCCCACCCCTAGGCCCACCTCCTAGGACCAGCGCACAAGGGAGAGGGGGGAGGGAGTTTCCTTCCCCCCAAGTCTTCCCCTTTCCTTTCTTGGTTTTCAAGTGAAGTCCACGGAACCTTCTAGAACTTTCCGGAACATCCCGAAACCTTCTAGAATCCCCATATAAACACTCCGGAACATTTCCGAACCTAGAAAATGATCTCCATATATGAATCTTATTCTCCGGACAATTACGGATCTCCTCGTGATGTCCCAGATCCAATCCGAGACTCCGAACAATATTCGGTCTCCAACGCATATTCCTTATCTACCTAAACAGCATCGAACTTTAAGTATGTCACCCTATGGTTCGTGAATATGCAGAGATGATGTAGACACCTCTCCGATCAATAACCATCAGCAGGATCTGGAGATCCATAACAGCTCCCACATACTCAACGATGATTTCGTGATCGATAGACCCATTAACATACGAAACCAATTCCCTTTGTCACACGATACTCTACTTATTCGAGGTTTGATCGTCGATATCTCCATACCTAGTTCTACCTCGTTACTGATAAGCACTCTTTACTCGTTCCATGATATGTCATCCCTTGTGACCTAGTCACATGCTTGCAAGCTAACTAGATGACATTCCACCGAGAGGGCCCAGAGCATATCTATCCATCATATGGATGGACAAATCCCAATCTTGGTCCATGCGCTTCAACACATACTTTTAGAATACCCAATGACACCTTTATAACCACCAAGTTACGAAGCGGTGTTTGATGTCATCAAAGTACCCATCCGGTGATGGTGATTAACATAACCTCATGGTCGAAGGATTAGGTTACTATGCATTTGAAAGCTTGTAGCAATACGAACTTAATGACTTGATCTTATGCTACACTTACTACGGGTGTGTGTCCATCACATCATTCTCCTAATGATATAACCTTGTTATTAATGACATCCAATGTCCATGATCAGGAAACCATGATCATCTATTAATCAACAAGCTAGTTCAACAAGAGGCTTACTAGGGACTCTTCTACGTTTACAAAACACACATGTATTAGTGTTTCCTTATAATACAATTATAGCTTGGGATGTAAACATTCATCCTAAACACAAAGATATAATAATAACCACTTTCATTATTGCCAGTTGGGCATATCTCCAACAGTCTCCCACTTGCACTAGAGTCAATAATCTGGATTACATGGTAATATACCTAACACGCATGGCGTCCTGGTGTTGGTCATGCTTTGCCCTAGGGAGAGGTTTAGTCAACAGATCTGCCACATTCAGATCAGTGTGTACTTTGCAAATCTTTATGTCACCATCTTGGACATACTCGCGAATAGCATGGAAACGTAGCTTGATGTGCTTCAGCTTGCTAGGTGACCTTGGCTCCTGTGCATTAGCTATGGCACCTGTGTTGTCACAGTAGATGGCCATCGGGTCCAACACACTAGGAACCACGCCAAGTTCAGTAATGAACTCCTTCATCCATATGGCTTCTTGTGCAGCCTCTGAAGCAGCTATGTATTCCGATTCAGTTGAAGATTTCGCCACAACGCTTTGCTTGGCACTCCTCCAGCTCACTACAGCACCATTCAAAATAAATACGTATCCAGACTGTGACTTCGAGTCATCTGGATCGTTGTTCCAACTAGCATCAGTGTAACTGTTTACAACAAGCTGTTCATCACCTCCATAAGAAAGAACCATATCCTTAGTCCTATTTAGGTACTTTAGGATATTCTTGACCGCTGTCCAGTGCTCCATTCCAGGATCACTTTGATATCTGCTAGTCAAACTAACATCATGTGCTATATCCGGTCTTGTACACAGCATGGCATACATGATAGAACCTTTGGCCGAGGCATAGGGAATATTATTCATTTTCTCTCTATCTTCTGCCGTAGCTGGACTTTGAGTCTTACTCAAGGTCTTACCTGACAACATGGGCACGAACCCTTTCTTGCTCTCTTCCATTCTAAACTTCTTTAGAACTTTGTCCAAGTATGTACTTTGTGAAAGTGCTATTAGGCGTCTTGATCCAACTCTATAAATCTTGATGCCTATAATATATGCCGCTTCGCCAAGATCCTTCATTGAAAAACTATTATTCAAATAGGCTTTGACACTATTAAGAAGTTCTATATCATTCCCAATCGACAATATGTCGTCTACATATAGTACTAGGAATGCTACAGAGCTCCCACTCACTTTCTTGTAAATACAAGCTTCTCCATAAGTTTGTATAAATCCAAAGTTTTTGATTACTTTATCAAAACATTGATTCCAACTCCGGGATGCTTGCTTCAGTCCATAAATGGAGCGCTGAAGTTTGCATACCTTGTCAGCATCTTTAGGATCGAAAAAAACCCTTGGGTTGTACCATATACAACTCTTCCTCAATGTCTCCATTAAGGAACGCCGTTTTGACATCCATCTGCCAAATCTCATAATCGAAATATGCAGAAATTGCTAAGAAAATCCTCACAGACTTTAGCTTCGCTACTGGTGAGAATGTCTCATCGTAGTCAACTCCTTGAATTTGTCGGAACCCTTTCGCGACAAGTCGAGCTTTATAGACGGTAACATTACCATCAGCATCTGTTTTTCTCTTGAAAATCCATTTGTTCTCGACATCCTTAAGGCCATCCGGTAAGTCCACCAAAGTCCACACTTGGTTTTCGTACATGGATCCCATTTCGGATTTCATGACTTCTATCCATTTGTCAGAATCTGGGCTCACCATAGCTTCTTCATACATCGCAGGGTCATCAGTGTTGTCCACCAACATGACGTTCAAGGCAGGGTCATACCAATCAGGAGTGGTACGAACCCTTGTTGACCTGCGAGGTTCAGCAGCAACTTCGTTCGAAGTTTCATGATCACCATCATTAGCTTCCTCTCCAATTGGTGTAGGCGGCACAAAAACATCTTCAGGTGCTGCGCTACTCTCAACTCTGAGAGAAGGTTCAATAACCTCGTCGAGTTCTACTTTCCTTCCAGTCACTTCCTTTGAGAGAAACTCCTTCTCAAGAAAGGATCCATTCTTGGCAACGAAAACTTTGCCTTCGGATCTATGATAGAAGGTATACCCAATTGTTTCTTTAGGGTATCCTATGAAGACGCATTTCTCCGCTTTGGGTTCAAGCTTATCAGGTTGTAACTTCTTTACATACGCTTCGCAATCCCAAACTTTAAGGAACGACAACTTAGGTTTCTTTCCAAACCACAATTCGTACGGTGTCGTTTCAACGGTAGATGGTGACCTATTTAAAGTGAATGCGGTTGTCTCTAATGCATAGCCCCAAAACGATAGCGGTAAATCTGTAAGAGACATCATAGACCAAACCATATCTAAGAGAATTCGATTACGACGTTCGGACACACCATTACGCTGTGGTGTTCCCGGCGGTGTCAATTGCGAAAGTATTCCACATTTCTTTAAATGCATGCCAAACTCATAACTTAGATATTCACCTCCGCGGTCAGAACGCAGAAACTTAATCTTCTTGTTACGATGATTTTCCACTTCACTTTGAAATTCCTTAAACTTCTCGAAAGTTTCGTACTTATGTTTTATAAAGCAGACATACCCATATCTACTTAAGTCATCCGTGAAAGTGAGAACATAACGATATCCACCACGCGATGCTACACTCATTGGACCGCACACATCGGTATGTATTATTTCCAATAAGTCTGTAGCTCGCTCCATTATACCAGAGAATGGAGTCTTAGTCATTTTTCCCATTAGACATGCTTCGCATCTTTCAAGTGATTCAAAATCAAGTGATTCAAGAAGTCCATCAGAATGGAGTTTCTTCATATGCTTCACTCCAATGTGACCAAGACGACAGTGCCACATGTATGTAGAATTATCATTCAATTTTGTTCGTTTAGCATCTATGTTGTGAACATGTGTATCACTACTATCGAGATTCAGTAAGAATAAACCATTCATCTTAGGTGCATTACCATAAAAGATATTACTCATATAAATCGAACAACGTTTATTCTCAGACTTAAAAGAGTAACCGTCTCGCAATAAACAAGATCCAGATATAATGTTCATGCTTAACGCAGGCACCAAATAACAATTATTCAAATTTAAAACTAATCCCGATGGTAGCTGTTGTGGGAGCGTGCTGACGGCGATCACATCAACCTTGGAGCCATTTCCAACGCGCATCGTCACCTCGTCTCTCGCCAGTCTTCGCTTATTCTACAGCTCCTGTTTCGAGTTACAAATATGAGCAACCGAACTAGTATCAAATACCCAGGCACTACTACGATTACTAGTAAGATACACATCAATAACATGTATATCGAATATACCTTTCTTCTTGATGTTGCCGTTCTTCAGATCCGCCAGGTACTTGGGGCAGTTAAGCTTCTAGTGACTAGCACCCTTGCAGTAGAAGCATTCAGTTTCAGGCTTAGGACCATCCTTGGGCTTCTTAGCAGGTGCGGCAGCTTTCTTGCCGTCCTTCTTGAAGTTTTCCTTGTTCTTAGGCTTGCCCTATTTCTTGAAATTGGTGGTCTTATTGACCATCAACACTTGGTGCTCCTTCTTGATCTCCACTTCAGCAGTTTTCAGCATGGACAATAGTTTAGGCAACGTCTTGTTCATGTAGTGCATATTGTAGTTCATCACAAAGTTCTTATAACTCGGTGGCAGTGATTGGAGGACATAGTGAATCCCTAACTCATTAGGAATCGTTATCCCCAACTCTTGGAGCTTGTTTGCGTGCCTAGACATGGTGAGCACGTGCTCGCTAACGGAGCTACCCTCTTCCATCTTATAGTTAAAGAATTTTTCGGAGGCCTCATAGCTCTCCACGGCCGTGTGAGTCTCAAAAATCAGCCTCATCTCCTTAATGATCTCAAACGGGTCATGGTGCTCAAAGCGCTTCTGAAGCTCCATTTCTAAACCGTACAGGATGGCACACTGAACTGTGGAGTAGTGATTTTTCTGAGTGGCGTAAACATTCTGTACGTCATCGGTGGCATCTTCTGCAGGTGGGTCACCTAGCGGTGCTTCGAGCACATAGGTCAACTGACCAGCCCTGAGGACAATCTTCAGTCCACGGAACCAATCTGTGAAGTTGCTTCCATTGTTCTTAAGCTTTTCTTTCTCTAGGAATGCATTGAAATTGATGGAGAGGTTCGCCATAATCTAAAACAAATTTGCAAGTAGTTTAGACTAAGTTTATGATGAATTGAGTTCAATCAAAATTCTTTAAATTAACTAGGTGAACTCCCACTCAAAACAACATCCCTCACGTTGTCGTAGTGATTACACGAACCAAATCCACTACACCAAGTCCGATCTTCACGAGAGAAGATGTAGTTTCATCGGCGAACAATCTTCATGTTCATCATATCATTTATATGACGCATGCTCTACCTTTCGGTATTCCGTGTTCTGAGACCATGTCTGTACATGCTAGGCTCGTCAAGATTAACCTTAGTTTCCGCATGTGCAAATCTGGCTTGCACCCGTTGTATGCACACGTAGAATCTATCACATCCGATCATCATGAGATGCTTCGAAACGACGAGTCTTAGCAATGGTGCCAACTAAGGACGAACACTTTATTACTTGATATTTAGTGAGAGGGATCATCTTATAATGCTACTGTCGCGATCTAAGCAATACAAGATGCATAAAGGATTAACATCATAGGCAATTCATAATTAGTGTGATATGATATGGCCCTTTCTTCTTATGCCTTTGATCTCCATCTCCAAAGCACGGACATGATCTCCATCATCACCAGCATTGCGTCAAGGTCAGTGGCGCCGCTTCATGGTTGTCCATCATCACTAACAACTATTACAACTACTTGGAATAAAGCTATTACAAGATGAATAGACACGCATGCCTTAACAGAAATAAAGACAACCATTAGGCTCCTGCCGGTTGCCATATTACAACAAGGATCATTGCATACATCAAATATAATCACAATCACATGATGGCCATATCACATCACAAAACCCCTGCAAAAACAAGTTAGACGCCTCTAATTTTCTTTGCATGTTTTACGTGGTTTGGGGCTTTCAAATAAGAACGGATCTTACCTACGAAACTGAACCACAACGTTGATACAAGTGCTATCAAGTGCAAAAAAATTCTATCGCAAGAACGAACAAAACCCAGATCTAATCTAGAGAAAAGCCAAGATCTAATCTATTAGACATGTGCAACGAGATAGATCTGTACTAACCCTTGTAGATCCAAAAGCCTTGTGCGAGATCGGATCTCGTGGTTGATGTAGACGATCACTTGCCGATCTCAAGATCGAGTAGACGATCCTTTCGGTGTCGTGTTCCGGCAACGCTTCCGCAGTCGGTCACACGTGCGGAGTCAATGCAGACCTTCCTCTCCCCGTTCCAGCAAGCAGCGGAGGTAGTAGATCTCTCCACGGAATCCCAGCAGCACGACGGCGTGGTGGTGGTGGTGGAGTAGAGAATTCTGCAGGGCTTCGCCTAAGCCTGAGCAGAGCGAAGGAGGAGGAGAGAGGCGGCTAGGGCAAGGAGTGGAGGGGCAAGGGGGGGTTACGCCTCCACCCCTCTATATATAGAGGGACGGGTGCGGCCTAGGGTTCCCACCCCTAGGCCCACCTCCTAGGGCCGGCGCACAAGGGAGAGGGGGAGGGAGTTTCCTTCCCCCCAAGTCTTCCCCTTTCCTTTCTTGGTTTTCAAGTAAAGTCCACAGAACCTTCTAGAACTATCCGGAACATCCCGAAACCTTCTAGAATCCCCATATAATGACTCCGGAACATTTCCAAACCTAGAAAATGATCTCCATTATATGAATCTTATTCTCCGGACAATTCTGGATCTCCTCGTGATGTCCCAGATCCAATCCGAGACTCCGAACAATATTGGGTCTCCAACGCATATTCCATATCTACCTAAACAGCATCAAACCTTAAGTGTGTCACCCTACGGTTCGTGAATATGCAGACATGATGGAGACACCCCTCCGATCAATAACCATCAGTGGGATCTGGAGATCCATAACAGCTCCCACATACTCAACGATGACTTCGTGATCGATAGAACCATTAACATACGAAACCAATTCCCTTTGTCACGCGATACTCTACTTATCCGACGTTTGATCGTCGGTATCTCCATACCTAGTTATACCTCGTTACTAATAAGCACTCTTTACTCGTTCCATGATATGTCATCCCTTGTGACCTAGTCACATGCTTGCAAGCTAACTAGATGACATTCCACCGAGAGGGCCCAGAGCATATCTACCCGTCATATGGATGGACAAATCCCAATGTTGGTCCATGCGCTTCAACACATACTTTCAGAATACCCAATGACACCTTTATAACCACCCAGTTACGAAGCGGTGTTTGATGTCATCAAAGTACCCATTCGGTGATGGTGATTCACATAACCTCAAGGTCGAAGGATTAGGTTACTATGCATTTGAAAGCTTGTAGCAATACGAACTTAATGACTTGATCTTATGCTACACTTACTACGGGTGTGTGTCCATCACATCATTCTCCTAATGATATAACCTTGTTATTAATGACATCCAATGTCCATGATCAGGAAACCATGATCATCTATTAATAAACAAGCTAGTTCAACAAGAGGCTTACTAGGGACTCTTTTATGTTTACAAAACACACATGTATTAGTGTTTCCTTATAATACAATTATAGCATGGGATGTAAACATTCATCATAAACACAAAGATATAATAATAACCACTTTTATTATTGCCTCTTGGGCATATCTCCAACAGAAATTAAATTGTCTTAAATTGAAATCAGCCCAGTCCATTTCGGTTGCCTACTTGGGCTGAGCCCAAAAATTCTGGCATTTTACTTTATATATCTTTGTTCGTTACTGTTATGGGCTTTGGCCATTGTGTTTCACATTTCAGTTTTGGGGCTTGGCGTTTTTATTGTCCAATTAGTTCTTAGTTTTTTCTATTTTTTAAAACATTTATGTCAATATAATTTGGTCCATGGCCTATTTGAGCCCAATTAATATTTGGTCCAATACAATTTTTAGCACTTTTTCCATATTTCTTCTATCCCGAAAATCACAGTCAATAATTTTATAAGATGATTCCACTCATCATATTTCTATTGATCATTACATAACATCTATTTAACTGAAACATAAAAGACATGGAAATTTTCAAATAATAGCCAAGAATAGTCTTAGTCTATTATAGTTGTTACATGGTTCATTCCAAACAGCCAGATATTTTGACTGTTAGAATACAGGTAGCTCTAAAATTATAGGGTCTTCAAGCTTTTCTTGAATTTCTTTGGCTGGAACTCCTGAAAAAGAGAGGAAAAGCCAAGTTTTTAGTGTCAGGATATAGCAAATAATTGGCAACTATTACGAAACAGTAGAATCATAAAATAGGAAAACATAGTAGAGTAACAACGCAGCATGAGATTTGTTGATAAATTCTCCAACGAGTCGAATATTGTTAGGTCATCTTACTAAGTACACTATGATACCAGAATGATTTCCCTTAATCTTAAGATGCTTCTTAGCAAATCGTATTATTTGTTGCATATTAGTGAAGTAGCTTAGATCTACTCCCTCCGTTCCGAAATATAAGATGTTTTAGCTTTGTGAATGGAGTGTATCTAGACTCTTTTTAGTGTATAGGTTCATCTAGCTTTGGAGTGAACCTACACACTAAAAGGGATCTAGATACACTTCATTCACAAAGCTAAAACATCTTATATTTTGAAACGGAGGGAGTACAAGACTGTAACGATCATGTTTATTTATTCTAGTCTTCTATAAAAAAATAGATTGCTCTTAGAACTATGCTTTGACTGACAGTGTCGACAGAAAGCATAATCACATGCAAGAAGCATTCTGGAAACAACCAAATGAGAGGGGGATACAAGCGCATATTCATGGAGAGAACGGGAAAACTTACCCAACTCGCATTCCTTCCTCAATATCAGCGTGCAGAACTTTTTTCCTTAACCTACCACAAACTACAATCAGACCCCAAAATGAACATTAAAATAATTGAATTTTGAACTTCCAGGGATACATAATTGACATAAGATAGTACTATGTTGAAAACACCATGTAAAACATATAACCTACAGGACACTTCATAGTAGGTGATCCTATAGGACAAGACACTCCATATTTCTGTACTATGTTAATGGTACTTTATATTTGCTAAAAGGGAGAAAACACCATCAGTTGTTACATCTACTTTGCACCAAAAAGGATTAGTGGATAAAAAAGAAGCATAGCTCTTTTGGTTTCATTTACTTTTAGGGGAAACTAAGATTAGTAACTATAGGAAGTATTGAGATGTACATACAAGGGTTCAGTTGGTAAATTCTACTGAGAGATTCAGAGCAGTGGAAAAATTCTACTAAAAGATGTACATACAAGGGTTCAGTTATGCTGTGGAAAAATCTATAGTTGAAGAGATTCAGAGCAGTGGAAAAATCTGGAGTTGGCCTAAAGTGGACAGTTCTTGCAAGCCCTCGATGTAAACTGCAACAAACGCCAAACCAACAGTATAGTTGAAAGAAAAACGCCCAACCAATAGAATCACGCTGTAGTGACTTTGCATCTGAGGACCTAAATGGGATGGAACATCTAAACATATAGTATAGGACATCAACAATAAGCCATTTCCCAGATTACAACTCTACAAACATTTCAATTTATTGTATCTAGTTATACGATCAAGAACTAATACTAATGCACTGTCCAAATTAGTTAGAACAAAAAGGGAATAGTTAATGAACATCGTACAGTATGGATAGCCTCATACCTGAATATTTGCTCAGCATCGTTGGCACCGTCCTGCTAAGGGCATGATCTGGACACCATCTTTGGTTCTTGTCGCACTTGTGTGGGGAGGAGGATGTCATCGTCGGGTTCCTGTAGATACATGACACATGAGAGTGGGTTGATGGGACCTGGGGGGAAACAAAGAGATGTACAGAGGCGAATTAGGGAGGGCGTGGGGTGGCGAGCTCTAGAGACGACGGATTCGGATGGCGGGAGGGCGTGGGGAGGCATGAATAGCTAGCGGCGAAACTGGGGAGAATTAGGGGAACTAGAGGCTGGCCTAGGACGACCGCGCGATGACCTTGGAGCCCTACAACATGCACCTCCTGGAGCCCGCACCTATATATAGGGTAGCGCACGGTTCGTAACACGAAAATTTGAATGGTCTGGTGGTTGGTAGCACTTGGTCCCTCAGAGAGGGCACTGGTTCGATCCCCCATGGACTTCACTTTTTGTCTATTATTTCCAAAGGATACAACATTATTTCCTTTTACAAAGGATGCAACGTTATTTCCAAAGGACGTCAGCCTGTCACTTTGGTTGATAATAGATGCGACACATACACAAAAACTTTTATGTAGACATGACACGTAGGTGAAACATACACACAGTTAATAGGTTCCATCTCGTCAGTCTGAATATTTGCGGATACGACACATAGGCAAAAACTAACACATAGACATGCCACATAGACTAAATTGCTGACATGGACACTTACTCATTTCAACTTATACAATTTTAGATGTTACAACCAATTTAAATCGTCGTAATCAGCTACAAATAACATCATAGCCTACGTACGCAATATTATGACGATTTTAGTTAGTGCAACCATGACGTTTTTAGGCCAAATCGTCATACGTTTGCTATTCTTTGACCCTCCCAAACAGCTCATGACCATCTACTGCAAGATTGTCATAAATATATGACGATTTCTTCCGGCGTCACTTTCAAATAGTCATAGGATAACACATTTCTTGTAGTGAACGAGTATGAATCATTCTTGGATTTCAAGTCGAACGACCAAGGTCAAGACCATATCTACATCATACTTTATGTTGATGATCCTATATCCAAGAATTTGCATGCTGGCAAATTTTTGCCATATTTTGGAAACAACTGAAGAGGAAGTAGTATTAAAGTATGGCTCGACAACTGATCTCTCGAGAAGGAGACGTACCCGACCGTTTTCCTTGCTTAATTTTAGGGGGGTTGTGCTAAATGTATGGATATCTATGTAATTTATCCTTTTTTAGGTCCTTGATGTACAATGTACTCCCACAGCTTGTGTAAAATTCTAACCTACAAGTATGAACATTCTTGTAGTTTAGGCTGAAGGACCAAGGTCAAGGCCATATCTACATAATACTTTATGTTGATGATCCCATATCTTAGAACTTGAATACCGACAGATTTGGCTATATTTTAAAAACATTTGAAGAGGAAGTAGTATGAAAAGTATGGCTCGATCAGCTTCTCTCTCGAGAAGGAGCGGAACTCGACTATTTTCCTTGCTTAGTTTTAGGGCCTTTGTGCTAAATGTTTGGACCTTGTTGTAATTCACCTTTTTAGGTCCTTGATGTAATATGTACTACCACCGCCCGTGTAAAATTCAAACATAAAAGTAAGTGGTGAAATTTAAATGATTTTAAGCTTAGTTATCAATGAGTGTGAATATTCTTGGATTTCAATCCGAACGACCAAGGTCAAGGCCATATCTACATCATACTTTATGCTGATGATCCCATATCCAAGAATTTGCATGCTGATAGATTTGATCATATTTTGAAAACAATCGAAGAGGAAGTAGTATGAAGAGTTTGACTCAGATCAGCTGATCTCTCGAGGAGGAGCCAAACTCGACTGATTTCTTTTCTTAATTTTAGGATCCTTTGTGCTAAATGTATGGACCTCGATATACTTTTCTTTTTTTTAGGTCCTTGATGTAAAATATACTCCCACCGCTCGTATAAAATTTTAACTAGAAGAGTACAAGTAAATGTAAAATGTACTCCCACCACCCTCGAGGTAGTATTTTTCATGGTTTTCTCTTGCGTGTACTGATTGCCATGCAAAATGACATGCATTAGTATGGATAACTTTTGAAAAACTTTCTTATGGCATACCATGTATGGACATCCTCGGGTTTCAAGACAAATTGACCATCGTGCTATGTGATAATACGCCCATATTTGGCATGTACGAATGCAAGAATTTGCACATCGGTAAATTTGGTCATGTTTCGAAAACAATCAAAGCTAATAATGAAATAACAAAAAAAGAGTTGTGCATGGCGTCAGTTTGCATGTACTACTTGTTTTATGGATAAAATTTAAAAACTTTCTTATGCCATACCATGTACGGACATCCTCGGGTTTGAAGACAAATTGACCATCATGTTATGTGCTAATACGCCCATATTTGGCATGTACGAATGCAAGAATTTGCACATCGGTAAATGTGGTCATGTTTCGAAAACAATCAAAGATAATAACGAAAGAACAAAAAAAGAGTTGTGCATGGCGTTAGTTTGGATGTACTACTTGCCATGAAAGATGATAAACATGAGTTTTGGCAACTTTTCAATATTCATGGGTTTGAAGCTGGACCGGACGTCCAAGGTCATGGTCATAATCCACATCATAGTTTATGGTGATGTTCCTATATTTGGTAGTAGATGGATGATCTTGGCATGGTAAACAAAATTGCCACTAGGAGTTTCCCCTGTTGAAAAAACATTGGGAGCGAGGAGAGACTATGAGCATAGAGGAGGCAGCACGAGAGCAGCGAAAAAGAAGGATTTGAGGGAAGTGTGATGTCAGAGAAAAGCTAAGATGGGTTCCTGACACGAGGTACAGGGTAGAGTAAGTATATTAAATTTCAGGACCTTCACAATATATATGCACACAAAACAAATTGTATTTTTTCTCTCCTTCACTCCCTCATCACCATTCACACCTCGGTCAGCTGATCTCTCCCTCGTCCACAACATGGGGTTGCGCATGCCCATCGACCTGCCTTGTGTCGGCGGCTCTGTGTCTGTGTCTGGCGTGTTCGTCAGCTGCGTTGGTGGGAACCATTTTGGTCCTTGGAGGCAAAAAGTATTACTGCTATAGTAGAGTAGCAATTCAAACTTTATCGGCTTCAAAATTTTCACTTAATTCACAAACATTCGGAGGGAAGAATATTCAAAAGATTGCCATTTGTAGTACTACTACTACTACTTAAGTGCTAAACAAGGGATTGGTTGCGATTTTGCTAGAAAAAGGGCGCCCTCACAAGAGCTGGTCGTGTGTCCCGCGGATCCCACTCCATATCCCTGTGCGACACGTGGTGATCCGAGAGCATTTTCTAGGATGGTTTTTCCCTCCTACTACGCCCGAAAGCAGAGTCCACGGATTGGCTTTTTTGCCTTTTCTTTTGTGGATTCTTACACGAAAAAATAAATATCTTTCACACCGAGTGGTAAAATCACAATCTATTTTCATGGTTGTGTTAGTCCTATCGAGATCTATAAAACTAAATCCTATGTTCATATGTTTTGACGAACTTCTATTTCTCACTGCCTTTAACCCATAGGTTGCACTGTGTTTTTCTGTAGTGCCAGGATCATGAACTAGCAGTGCACTACGTACACACTGTCGTCATGTTCTGCATTGCACTGCCTTGACTCGCAGTGCACGGGATGACACACTAACAATGCACAGGCCATGCACTGCCTTACTGTTCTATGTTGCACTGCATGTGGTTGTAGTGCTCGGATCGGTGTCCTAGCAGTGCACGAGTTTGTGCACTGCCACCTTTATACGATATTACACTACATGTGGTCGTAGTACAAGGCACGGTGTAGTGGCAGTGTACCGCTCGTGTACTGCCTGTTTGTACCGCATTGTACTGTTTCGGTCATAGTGCATGGGGCGACGTCGTGGTAGTGCAGTGCACATGCACTGCCTGTTTATTATGCATTGTATTGCCTGCTGTAGCGGTGAACGAGACGTCATCTGGTAGTGCGGTGCCTCCTATTTGGTGTCGCACTGCACTGCCTGTGTCAGTACGTAGGGCACTGCCTTCAGGTAGGAAATGCACTGCGTCCTCAGGCAGTACACTGACTTTCATCAGGCAGTGCACCGTGTTTTCATTTCTTAATTTTGCACCGTTGTACTTGTAAATGGACTTGTACATCTCATAGACTAGAAGCAGACTATAGGAAGAAGAAAAAAGATACATATAGATTGTACTAGGATATGCTCGGGCCATGCACGAGGACTTTCCTGCCATGCACCAGGACAAGAAGCAGCCCGAAAGTAAAATAGAAGCACTCCTATCAAGGACTGCTCGCTCCATGCACATAGACATTCTCACGCACATGAACCACTTGTACCGGCCGGCATGAGCTCCCACGCATGGCACGTGTCTATCCCGCAGAGGCCAAGCACGCACCGTGCCGCTCGCCTGCGCGTGCTTCCTGGAGGTTGCGCTCCTACTAGTCACACTCGATTGGTTGATACTATGTCTCATCGCATTGGATGCCCATAATTATGATCTGACCAGCCTTCCTACTCCGCACTACTCCATTTCCATTTGTTCCATTTCACATCCTAGGAAGAGGAAGCACCAAGCACACCAGCAGCAAGCTGGTTCCAAAGTGAGGAGTTCTCCTTTTTTCCATGGAGCAAGTAGTACTCCCTTCTTTCCAAATTATGACGCGTATTACTTTTGGTCAAAGTCAAATTTAATAAAGTTTGACTAAGTATACTACATCAACTCAGTTTTATTAGAATCATCATGAACTATATTTTCATATTATATGCATTTGTCATTACAAAAGTCAGTATGTCTTTACATACATTTGGTCGAACTTTATAAAAGATCGATTTTGACCAAACCTAATATGCGTCTTAATTTGGGAAAGAGGAATTTGTATCAAGAGTATGGCTGTATCACCTTCTTTCTCGAGAAGGAGCCGTACCCGACTGTTTTCCTTACTTAATTATATTGTTCTTTGTGCAAAATGTATGGACCTCAATGTAATTTTCCATTTTTTAGATCCTTGATGTAAAATGTACTCCCACCATCCGTGTGATATTTTAACTAGAGGAGTACAAGTAAATGTCGTAGATTGCTCTTAAAATTTTCTAAATTCTTTTGAAGGTCACTAGGAATTCGGTATAGAAAACCCACCAAGAGTTCTGAAAAAATCAAGTTCTTAGCTATGCAAGAAGTTGGCATGGTAGTGTTCCCATATTTGGTACATGGGTGCTTCGATCTTGGGATTGGGAATGATAACACTACTAATGGGATTTCCCAACTTATAAGAACAAAAAAATCATTTTTCCAAGTGACGGAATGTTTTTTTGTAAAGCAAGCACAAAGGAAAATGGCTCGGAATACCACACCCCTAGTTTTCACACAACATGTGGACCATGATTCACTTACGATTAATTACTAAGATAAACATGAGTATGAATATTCTTGGATTTCAAGCCGAACGAACAAGGTCATGGCCATATGTACATCATACTTTATATGTGTCGATTATCCCATATCCAAGAATTTGCATGCTAGTAGATTTGGCCATATTTTGAAAACAATCGAAGAGAAAGTAGTATGAAGAGTATGGCTCGATCAGCTCCTCTCCCGAGAAGAAGTCGAACCCAATTATTTGTATTGCTTAATTTTAGGATGCTTTGTGCTAAATAAATGGACCATGATGTTATTTTCCATTTTTAGGTCTTTGACGTAAAATGTACTCCCATCGCCCATGTAAAATTTTAAGCTAAAAGTAAATGGTAAAATATAAATGATTGTAAGCTTAGTTGTCAATGAGTATGAACCATTATTGGATTTCAAGCTGAATGACCATGGTCATGGCCATATCAACATCATACTTTATATGTGTTGATAATCCGATATACAAGAATTTGCATGTTGATAGATTTGGATATATTTTGAAAACAATCAAAGAGGAAGTAGTATGAAGAGCATATCTCGATCACCTGCTCTCTCGAGAAGGAGCCGAACCCGAATGTTTTTCTTACTTAATTTTAGGGGCTTTGTGCTAAATGTATGGACCTTGATGTATTTTTCCCTTTTTTAGGACCTTCATGTAAAATGTACTCTCACCGCCCAAGTAAAATTTTAACTAGAGGAGTACAAGTAAATATAAAATATACTCTCACCGCCCTCGAGTTAGTATTGTGCATGGCTTTCTCTTGCGTGTTCTAGTTTCCATGCAAAATGACATGCATTATTATGGATAACTTTTGAAAAACTTTCTTATGAAATACCATGTACGGACATCCTTGGGTTTCAAGAAAAATTGACCATCATACTTATGTGATAATACGCCCATATTCGGCATGTACGAATCCAAGAATTTGCACTTCGGTAAATTTGGTCATGTTTCGAAAAAAATCAAAGATAATAATGATAGAAAAAAATAGTTGTACATGGTGTAATTTTGCATGTACTACTTACCATGAAAGATGATAAACATGAGTTTTGGCAACTTTTCAATATTCATAGGTTTGAAGCTGGATTGGACGTCCAAGGTCATGGTCATAATCCACATCATAGTTTATGGTGATGTTCCCATATTTGGGAGTAGATGGGTGAATCTTGGCATGGTAAACAATATTGCCACTAGGAGTTTCCCCCTGTTGAAAAAAAATCTGGGAGCAAGGAGAGACTATGAGCATAGAGGAGGCAGCCCGAGAGCAGCGAAAAGAAGGATTTGAAGGAAGTGTGATGTCAGAGCAAAGCTATGATAGGTTCCTGACATGAGGTACAGGGTAGAGTGAGTAGATTAAATTTCAGGACCTTTACAATATATATATGCATGCAAAACAAATTGTATTTTCTCTCCTTCACTCCCTCATGACCATTCACACCTCGGCCAGCTGATCTCTCCCTCGTCCACAACATGGGGCTGCGCACGCACGTCGACCTGCCTTGTGTCGGCGTTTCTGTGTATGTGTCTGGCATGTTTGTCAACTATGTTGGTCGGAACCATTTTCGTCCTTGGCAGCAAAAAGTATTACTACTATAGTAGAGTAGCAATTCAAACTTTCCCAGTTTCAAAATTTTCACTTATTTCACAAACATCCAGGGGAAGGATATTCAAAAGATCGCCATTCGCATTACTACTAGTACTACTACTTAAGTGCTGAAAAGGGATTGGTTGATACTATGTCCCATCGCATTTGATTCCAACCATTATGATTTGGCTAGCCTTCCTACTCCGAAACTACTCCACCTCCATTTCTTCCATTTCACACTCTAGGAAGAGGAAGAATCAAGCACACCTGCGCCAAGCTAGTTCGAAAGTGAGGAGCGCTCTTTTTTCCGTAAAGCAAGTAGTACTCCATCCTTCCCAAATTAGGACGTGTATTACTTTCGGTCAAAGTAAAATTTAATAAACTTTGACTAAGTATACAACATCAAATCAATGTTATTAGAATCACCATTAACTATATTTTCATATTATATGCATTTGTCATTAGAAAAGTCAGTATGTTTTTACATATAGTTGGTCGAACTTTATAAATGATTGACTTTGACCAAACCTAATATGTGTCCTAATTTGGGACAGAGGAAGTAGTATGAAAAGTATGGCTGGATCAGCTGCTCTCTCGAGAAAGAGCCGTACCCGACTATTTTCCTTACTTAATTTTATTGTCCTTTGTGCTAAATGTATTGACCTCAATGTAATTTTCCCTTTTTAGGTCCTTGATGTAAAATGTACACCCACCGTCCATGTAAAATTTTAAATAGAGGAGTACAAGTAAATGTGGTAGATTGCTCTTAAAAAAATTCAAATTCTTTTGAAGCTTACTAGGAATTCAGTATAACAAAACCATTGAGAGTTCTGAAAAATTCAAGTTCTTAGCTATGCAAGATCTTGGCATGGTGGTGTTCCCATATTTTGTACATGGGTGCTTCGATCTTGGGATGGTGAACAATAACACTACTAATGGGAGTTTTCAGATTATAATAAAAAATCAATTTTCAAAGTGATGGAAATGTTTTTCTGTAAAAATCAAGCATGAAGAAAAATGGCTCGGAATACCACACCCCTAGTTTTCACACAACATGTGGACCATGATTCACTTACGATTAATTACCAAGATAAAAATATGTATGAACATTCTTGGATTTCAAGCCGAACGAACAGGGTCATAGCCATATGTACATCATACTTTATATGTGTCGATTATCCCATATCCAAGAATTTGCATGCTAGTAGATTTGGCCATATTTTGAAAACAATCGAAGAGAAAGTAGTATGAAGAGTATGGCTCGATCAGCTCCTCTCCCGAGAAGAAGTCGAACCCAATTATTTGTATTGCTTAATTTTAGGATGCTTTGTGCTAAATAAATGGACCATGATGTTATTTTCCATTTTTAGGTCTTTGACGTAAAATGTACTCCCATCGCCCATGTAAAATTTTAAGCTAAAAGTAAATGGTAAAATATAAATGATTGTAAGCTTAGTTGTCAATGAGTATGAACCATTATTGGATTTCAAGCTGAATGACCATGGTCATGGCCATATCAACATCATACTTTATATGTGTTGATAATCCGATATACAAGAATTTGCATGTTGATAGATTTGGATATATTTTGAAAACAATCAAAGAGGAAGTAGTATGAAGAGCATATCTCGATCACCTGCTCTCTCGAGAAGGAGCCAAACTTGACTATTTTTCCTTCTTAATTTTCAGGGTTTTGTGCTAAATGTATGGACCTCGATGTATTTTTCCCTTTTTTAGGTCCTTAATATAAAATGTACTCCCACCGCCCATATAAAATTCTAACCTAAAAGCAAGTGGTACAATTAAATGAATTTAAGCTTAGTTGTTAATGAGTATGGATATTCTTAGATTTCAAGCCGCACGACCACAAGCTCAAGGCCATATCTATACATCATACTTTATGTTGATGATCCCATATCCAAGAATTCGCATGCCGGTAGATTTGGCTATATTATGAAAACAATCGAAGAGGAAGTAGAATGAAGAGTATAGCTCGATCAGCTGCTCTCTCGAGAAGGGATCGTACCCGACTGTTTTCCTTGCTTAGTTTTAGGGTCCTTTGTGCTAAATGTATGGACCTTGATGTAATTTCCCCCTTTGTAGTTCCTTGATATAAAATGTACCCCCACCGCCCATGTAAAATTCTAACCAAAAAGTATAAGTAGTGAAATTTAAATGAATTTAAGCATAATTATCAACGAGTATGAACATTCTTGAATTTCCAGCCGAATGACCAAGGACAAGGCCATATCAACATCATAATTTATGCTGATGATCCCATATCCAAGAATTTGCATGCTGATAGATTTGGACATATTTTGAAAAAAATCAAAGAGGAAGTAGTATGAAGAGTATGGCTCGATCAGATGCTCTCTCGAGAAGGAGCCGTACCCGACTGTTTTCCTTTCTTAAGTTTAGGGGGGTTAGTGCTTAACGTATGAACCTCGATGTAATTTTCCCTTTTTAGGTCCTTGATGTAAAATGTACTCCCATCACTTTTGTATAATTCTAACCTAAAAGTGCAAGTGGTGAAATTTAGACGACTTTAAGCTTATTTGTCAAATGAGTATGAACCATTCATGGATTCCAAGCCGAACGACCAAGGTCAAGGCCATATCCACATAATACTTTATGTTGATGATCCCATATTAGAGAATTTGCATAGCGATAGTTTTGGCCATATTTTGAAAACAGTCAAAGAGGAAGTAGGATGAAAAGTTTGGCTTAGATCAGCTGATCTCTTGAGAAGGAGCTGAACCAGAAATTTTTCCTTTTAGGGTCCTTTGTGCCAAATGTATGGACCGCGATGTAATTTTCCCTTTTTTAGGTCCTTGATGTAAAATGTACTCCCATCGCCCATGTAAAATTCTAACCTAAAAGTAAGTGGTGAAATTTAAACGAATTTAAGCTTAGTTGTCTGCGAGTATGAACCATTCTTGGATTTCAAGCCAAACGACCAATGTCAAGGCCATATCTACATCATACTTTATGTTGATGATCCCATATCCAAGAATTTGCATGCCGACAAATTTTTGGCCATATTTTAAAACCAAACGAAGAGGAAGTAGTATTAAATTATGGCTCGATCAATTGATCTCTCGATAAGGAGTCGTACCTAACTGTTTCCTTGCTTAATTTTAGGGGGGTTTGTGCTAAATGTATGGACCTCGATGTAATTTTCGCTTTTTTAGGTCCTTGATGTAAAATGTATTCCCATCGACCATGTAAAATTCTAACCTAAAAGTAAGTGGTGAAAATTAAAAAAAATTAAGCTTAGTTGTCTGCGAGTATGAACCATTCTTGGATTTCAAGCCAAACGACCAATGTCAAGGCCATATCTACATCATACTTTATGTTGATGATCCCATATCCAAGAATTTGCATGCCGACAAATTTTTGGCCATATTTTAAAATCAATCGAAGAGGAAGTAGTATTAAATTATGGCTCGATCAATTGATCTCTCGATAAGGAGTCGTACCTAACTGTTTCCTTGCTTAATTTTAGGGGGGTTTGTGCTAAATGTATGGACCTCGATGTAATTTTCGCTTTTTTAGGTCCTTGATGTAAAATGTATTCCCATCGACCATGTAAAATTCTAACCTAAAAGTAAGTGGTGAAAATTAAAAAAAATTAAGCTTAGTTGTCAATGAGTATGAACATTCTTGGATTTCAAGCCAAAGTACCAATGTCAAGGCCATATCTACATCATACTTTATGTTGATGATCCCAAATCCAAGAATTTGAATGCCGGTAGATTTGGCTATATTTTGAAAACAATCAAATAGGAAGTAGTATGAAGAGTATGGATTGATCAGCTACTCTCTCGAGAAGGAGCCAACCCCGACTATTTTCCTTGCTTAGTTTTAGGGTCCTTTGTGATAAATGTATGGAACTTGATGTAATTTTCCATTTTTAGGTCCTTGATATAAAATAAACTCCCACCACCCGTGTAAAAAATTCTACCCTAAAAGTAAGTGGTGAAATTTAAACGATTTTAAGCTTAGTTATCAACAAGTATGAGCATTCTTGGATTTTAAGATGAACGACCAAGGTCAAGGCCATATCAACATCATACTTTATGCTAATGATCCCATATCTAGAATTTCCATGCTACCAAATTTGGCCATATTTTGAAAACAATCAAAGATGAAGTAGTATGAAAAGTATGGCTCGATCAACTGCTCTCTCGAGGAGTTGAACCCAACTGTTTTTTTGCTCAATTTTAGGGTCATTTATGCTAAATGTATGGACCTCGATGTAATTTTCAATTTTCTGAGGTCCTTGATGTAAAATGTACTCTGACCACCCGTGTAAAATTCTAACCTGAAATTAAGTGGTGAAATTTAAACAAATTTAAGCATAGTTGTCAGCGAGTAATGACCAAGGTCAAGGTCATATCCACGTCATACTTTATGCTGATGATCCCAAATCCAAGAATTTGCATGCCAAAAAATTTGGCCATATTTTGAAAATAATCGAAGATATTAAAAACAAAAAGAACTAATTTTAGTTTTTCAAGTGATAAGAATTTCAATCCCAACATTTATTTCTGCTAGCTATTGGATCCTCTTTTCCATCCCATCATCTAGAAGATACTATTGATAGTATTTGTTATCTTATCTTACCACTATTGTCAGACTATTGGCACCAGCGTTACCTCGTCTCGTCAGGTCGCCAGACCCGCCAGATACATCCTCTCAAGGGCTCGCAAGGAGACTGAGCCTCGAGATGGGGGATGAATCCTAGAGCCTCTACAAGTGCCCGAACTGGTTGGGGTGCGTCAGTGAAGCCCCTCGGAGAGGCCTCGAGAGGGGAGCATCACCGACCCCAAGTGTGCCCGGCAAGACGACGCGCCAACGATCAGTCCAAGCAGCGACTAGTCCACCCGGGGAAAGCGAAGCACAAGAGGTAGAAGGCACAAAGAGGGTGTCTAACACGGCCACTTCGGTGCTAAGAGAGCAGAGTGATGACATAAAGTGGAAGGATGACCGACCACCACCCTGACACGGCAGCTAGCTGGCAGCTACAAGAAAACAAGAGAGATTGGGGTCATCTGGGTGGGAATGTGGTAGCCCTTCCCGCCCATAGACAGGGGGAAGAGGCCCTTCTCCTACCTTGGAAGGGATCGATCCTTAAGATCAAAAACCCAAGACTTTCATCCTCCATTGTACCCTCACGAAGAAGGCGAGCATGAGTAGCGGCTTTACCTCCTCACAAGGGTCCCAAACCTAGGTTAAAAACCCTATTGCCACCTCTCTGTCGTGTGCTTGCTCTGTTGTTGCCACCGTCGTCGAGTTCCTTCGGAACCGCGTGTTCAACCCCCTCAAGAACCCAAGGATCGTTGGACCCTAGTTCCTTCGCGGGAAAAATCTCCGACATTTGGCGCACCGGCTAGGGGCCGAGGCACGACCCGGAGGACTTCGGCTAGTGGCACCAACATGGTCACTTGTAGCAAAGCTCATAACAACCGCTCCTGACGGGAGCAGGCGGGGAGGCTCGAGGGCATGTGTTGTGCTACCCCCACTCCCCCACCCTGCTCTAGGGCCAGCAGCGAGCTCCACCTACGCCCCTCCGCGAGGATGTGCGGAGAGAATTCTTCTCCAAGCACCCCGCCAACCCGGGCATCTCGCGCCCTGCTCGCCCCGGAGGCAGCTTGCCTCATGGTGAAGGACATCCCCTGCTACTCGCCCGCCAAGGATGCGAGAGAGGAGTGGTAGGCACGCCTCGTGGCCCTGATGGACATCGCCTGGGACAACCCCGTGGTGTGCGAAGCAGGGCCAGGAAACATAGCCTATTAGGCACCCCCACCTCCTCCTCTTCATGGTGGACCTAGGGGCTCAGATAATGGAAAGCCACAAAGCACGATGTACCCCGAGAAAATCCGAGGTCGGGCGGAGGTCATCCGTTCGGCGGAAGACACGCAAGTAACCTTGGCCAAGCGCTGGGGTCGCGAGACCCGGATACTCAAGGCCATCTCGGTTGTGGGCCTATAGAAGCAGGAAAAACTCGCTGGTGGTGTGGAGACCCGCACCTCCAGTGGCCTTTCCCTTGCTGAATGCCTCCGCCAGGTGGTGTGGGCACCCAAGTTCAAACCGGAGATGCCGACGCGGTACGACGGCACCACCAACCCTACGGAGTTCTTGCAGCTCTACACCACAGGCGTAGAGGCGGCCGGGGAGATGACCACGTCCTCGCCAACTGGTTCCCCATCAGCCTGGAGCTGAAGGCATGCACATGGCTCCTGAACCTCCCTGAGGGGTCCATTGGCTCATGGTCCGAGCTTTGCGGCCTATTTGTCGCGAAGTTTGGAGATGCGGATGAACCTGCGTGCATGTTTGAGGACCTCCAGAAGGTTGGTAAAGAGCCCAGAGAGACCTTGCGCAAGTATGTGCTGCATTTCGATCAAAGCCTCATCAGGGTCAGCAGGGCTGCCAATATGGAAGTCATCGCGGCCTTCACTGAGGGTGTCTCCGATGTTCAGTTGCTCGACAAGATCGGCCGCCACGGAGAGAACCTATCCATGGTGGTCGAGCTCTTCGTGGTGGCCAACCGCTACGCAAAAGCGGGAGTAGGGGATCTGTTTTCCCACGGCGATACCGGGCCTGCAAACCTAGCCACGAAGGATGAGATAAGCCCCGTCAGGTGCCCAGGGAAGGACGGTAGGGGCGCCCCCTCAAGAGGGAAGCGGACACCTCGACCGGCTCGCACCCGTACTACACCTTCCACCAGAGGTAGGGCCATGACACAAACGAGTGCGTCAAGGTCAGGAAGGTAAGGGAGGAGTATGATAGGAAGAAGAGACGCAAATAGAGCAACAAGCAGAACAAGCCCCGGTGCCCCAAGGTCCCAGACCAGTAGCTTCGGCGAAGGACCTAGGGGCTAGACGGACAGTGGCGCCAGGAGTCCGGTCTCTCGGGGTAAACCATCGAACCAGAGGAGTCCCCACATCCTAAGGCGCACACCACCACCAATCTCAACCTACCCCCCACCCCCAAGGTGACTCTCAGCTCTAGCTCCTTCTCTGATGGGTGACACTTTTGCCCCCCCCCCCCCACCGCCAAGGTAGGGTGGTCACGACGGGAAACAACTGCAGTTGTTGATGATTTTTGTATGTTTTTTGGCAAATCCATTCTTTCAGAGTTTTCTTTCTACCCACGTGTTGGCTCGTTCTTGTATATCCATCATATGAGCGAGGGCTAGGGTGGCACCTATTGTTGGGTCCGCAACATAGAAAACAAAAAATTTCCTACGATGAGAACTACACGCCAAGATCTATCTACTAGGTACAGAGCAAATGGGTGGACATACATCCATCGAGAACTTACCCTTGAAGACAACGAGTTTTTTTAACGAGTAGGAACTCGTGGTTGATGTAGTCGTACACTTGCCGATCTCAAGATCGTGTGGAAGTCTGAGCGCCGCAAATCAGCAGCGCATCCGTCCTCGCACACACGTTCACGCCACCGGACAAGCTCCACCTCCTCGCTCCAGCGATCCAGTAGAAGCAGCAACTCCTTCCAGACGAAATGCCACAGGGAACATGTATCTCGCTAATCCGAGACCATGGGGGAATGATTCTAGAGGGGGAGAGAGATCCTTCACGAGGAGGTGTGAGGAAGAAGGAGGAAGAGGGGGGGATTTTATAGGAGGAGGGGGGTACCCCTCCCCATGGCCGGCGCCTCATGGGGGCGACCCCTCACCTCTCCCATTCATGTGGTGGTAACCCCTCCACATTAAAATGCCTCTTCACATTCCCTATTAAAGTCCCACTTTAAATGCATTAAAATTCTCAAAGTTTAATGCTCTCTCATTTAATAAAACTCTTTTATTAAATTTATTCAGAATTTTGTTAATTACTTTAATTAACTAACATTCACATATAAACCCTTGCAATATTTCAATATCACATGCAGAACCACTTTCTGCAATTTCACCCAAAACAATTTCCGGTTTCTATCAAAACAATTCATGCGCTTTGCAATTCTTTCGTCTGAAACATATGTGCTCCAAATGGTGTCCGGTAACTCTTAAGTGTGTCACCCTACGGTTCGCGAATAATGCAGACATGATTGAGACTCCTCTCAGATCAATAATCAGAAGCGGGACCTGGAGATCCATACTGACTCCTGCATATTCAACGATGAATTCTATGATCGTGAGAACCTTTAACGCTTGTAATATAATCCCTTTGTCTCATGATTAATACATGTCCGAGATTCGATCATCGGTATCCAAATACCTAGTTTGATATCGTTACCAACATGCACTCTTTTCTCGTTCCCGTGATATAAGATTCTAGTGATCACATCACTTGCTTGCAAGCTATCATAATGTGATATCACCGAGAGGGCCCAGAGTATATCTATCCGTCATCGGGATTGACAAATTCCACTCTTGATCCATGAGCCTCAACATAACACCTTCATAGTACTGAACCCATCTGTACAGTCACCCTGTTACGGTGTGACGTTTGATGTTATCAAGATACTCTTCCGGTGTTAGCAATTAACATGATCTCATGGTCTAAGGATAAAGATTACTTCGTATGATGTTATAGCAATGTAAACATAATGACTTGATCGTAATGCTATACTTCGGATGAATGTTCATCACATCATTCCACCAATGGTGTGACCTTGTTATTAACAACATCCAATGTCCATGATCAGGAAACCTTGATCATCTTGTTAATCAACAAGCTAGTTATAAGAGAGGCATAACTAGGAACCCTTTTTGTTTATTAAACACACATGTATTGATGGTTCCGATCAATACAATTATAGCATGCAAAATAAACGTCTATCATATATAAGGAATACATAATAACAACTTTATTATTGCCTCTCAGGGCATATTTCCTTCACTTTTCTCCTGATCACTCTCGTTGATGTTGGGGGCCTGAAGGATTGAGCTCTGAACTTGCGGACTAGCTCCGGTAATAAGTCACCTCACTCATAGTCCCTGTTGTTCGAAACCGTTGTATGGTGTATCAATGGAACGAGGCAGCACTAGGAACGCGACTCGACCAGGACGCACTCGTCCTCGGCTGGGACCGCCACAATGTGCGATGCCTATGATCTCCTCCTCGAGATGGTAACGGGCTAGCATGGGCCCCATGGTGCTCTCCTCGAGAGGCTTACGGGGTGACTCATGAGGCACTTCCCTCCAGCGGCCCAAAATCTCCAGGACCTAAAGTGTCGAGCTCTGAACTTATGGCCCATTCCTCGACCGCAAGTTACCTCACCCATGGTTCCTATTGGCTCGTGAGGCACTTACCTCCAGCAGCCCAAATCTCCAGGACCTAAAGTGTCAAGCTCTAAACTTACGACCCGTTCCTCGGCCGCAAGTTACCTCACCCACGGTTCATGTCGGCTCGTAAGGCACTTCCCTCCAGCGGCCCAAAATCGCCAGTACCTAAAGTGTCAAGCTCTGAACTTGCGGCCCATTCCTCGGCCGCAAGTTACCTCACCCACGGTTCCCGGCACAAAAAAGACATCGCTATGACGGCTCGCGAGGCACTATCCCTCCATGGCTCAAGCTCCCAAGGGCCTAAAGTGCCAAGCTCTGAATTTATGGCCCGTTCCTCGCTCGCAAGTCACCTCACCCACGGTTCCTAAACTAAAATACGTGTATGCACACCTCGTTGCGATGGCTCGTTAGGCACTGTTCATCCACGGTCTGAGATCTCTAGGACCTAAAGCGTCGAGCTCTGAACTTATGGCCCGTTCCTCAGCCGCAAGTCACCTCACCCACGGTTCCTGGCCCTCAAAATCCCAAAAATCCCCATGCTAACGGGACAACTCCCTCCTCGAGAGGACAGCAGGACGGCTCACGAAACACTCGCCCCTCTAACTACCGAGAAACTACAGGGCTTAGCAGGAAGAGCTCTGAACTTACCGCCCAACCACGAAAGTAAGTCACCTCACCTGCAGGTCCTGATGCCTACCACTCACCACAAGAGCTCATTATAGGCATCATAGCCCCCCTCGGTCATCTCCCCGAGAGGCCTAAGGGGAGGACAGAACCATCGACAGGGGCATGGTCAAATACATGCCGCAAGGCCACAAAGGATACATCAGGTCGATAACATGGCCATGGCACCGATGTACATTGAATGAATTACAGTCTAAAGGGCCCCTCTGGCTGATGGCTCTGAAGCGTTCTCCCCTAGAGATGGCTCATCACTCCCCTGGCACTAGGCGAGCTCTGCGGGGAACCTCCATCTTCGTCATCGGAAGACCCAGCAGCATCAGAGCCCTCACCCACTTTGATCCGCGCGAAGGTCGGGAGGAACTCGTTGACATGTTCTGTTATAGGGTAACCCCGTGGGTGGCCCGATCTTCACGGATCTCGTGGTCAAATCGATGGGAAAGCGAGGGGAAAGGGAGAAGGTAGCGGAAGCAGACGCACACCTCGCGAAGAACACGATGAACACACGCAAAACACACATGATACAAGGTCGATTGCTCTCACCGGTGGCCACCGGTCCGATAGAATCCTCGCAAGGAAAGATCGGTCAACGTGCTCCCTCGATCCCACACGGAGAGGGAAGAACACCTTGGAGAGGGTCTTGTCGTCTTGGCAAAGGGACACCGATGCCAAGGCCTTGTACAACGAGGGAGGCGCGATGCAAACTCCAACGAGGTGGTGATGATAGTCGATCCCCTTTGGTAGAAGGGGATGAGGCAAAACTAGAGATTCCACAAAGGGGGTTTTCTTTAGTCTATCATCTATGCCTAAGGGATACATGAGGGGGTGGGGGCTCTATTTATAGGCTAGCCACAATTTTAGGGGTATTTTGGGCATAAAACTAGGGTTTGGTGTGTAATAGAGGGGTACATGGGCCAAGGGCCCAGATGTTGGCTCGCAGGCCCATCACTTAGGCCGGAGAGTCCGGGTCGGGTGGACCGGACAGTCCGGGGTGGCCGGACACTCTGGGTAGTGTCCAGGTAGAGTCCAATGTAGCATACTGATTAGCCGCGCTAGGATAGGGCTGGGGTAGGCCGGACACTCCGGCTAGATCTGGCCGGACACTCTGGCTGCGCCGGACATTCCGGCTAGCATCAAGTGGACTCTCCGGGGCGATGACGGCGGAAACTCCGGTTCTGGAGCTGGCTTCTCCTGGTCCATCTTCTTGGTTGACTTGGGGACAATCTTGGGGACTTGGTGTTGCAGATGTAGTAGCGTCTGCAGGACGGGCTGCATCAGCTCCCCCCTTCAAAAAGAGTCGTCCTCGACTCTTCATGCTCATCACTAAGAAGATGATGTCGAGAGACCTTCTTGATCCTGGGGTTCACCATATAGTCATCCTTGAGAAGCTTGATGTGGCAACTCTTCAATGTTCCTTCACCTTCCATCAAGCCTACAAAGCTCACAACAAAAGCGAAGCAACACTCAAAGAGTAGCCAATTCATGAAGATTATAGCATGATTCCTCAAGTAGAAGGAAGTCACCTTGTAATGTAGAGATAGCTCATTGAAGGGTAGCCCTAGGTAACTCTCTTCGATTCGTATTGTCAACTCTTTGTCCATAGAGGTTGATGTGTATGCAATTGTACCTTCACACAACAAAGACCAAGCAACATATGTTTGTGTGTGATAGAGGACCATGTCATTGGTGGCATGTCCATTCTTGTTCACAACACAATCAACACAACTCAAGTATAGCAAACGGAATGCATATGCAAGGTAAAAGTGCATGGAAATCGTTTGAACATCATCCAAATGTGGGAACATGAAAAATCCATATAATGTCTTAGTGTGGCACTCAAAGCAATGGAATAAAATATTGGTCAACATCTTTGATGCAAGGATAGGAGAATTTTGCAAAAACACATGTGGAAGAATATCCAAAACAACATCATTATGTGTGCAAACCAACCATTGGAAAGAACAATTGTTCAATATGTTGGATGCCATACACATATCATCAAAAGCCAAAATCATGGGGGGGTATGAGTATCGCAAGCGGAAGCAAAAACAACATGTTTGCAAACTAACCATATGAAAGAGCAAGTGGTCCTTATGTTTGTGGCAACAACAATACAAGATACTTGGACGCTCTCATGACAATACATGCTCAAAATGGCATTATGGGTGCACACAAAACATCGGAAAGAGAAATTGTTCAACATTTTTGTGGCAACACACAAAGCATCAATATCCAATAGAAATGAAACATGATTGTCACAAGGTGAAAGAATACCATCAACATGCTTGCAAGCAAACCATAGGAAAGAGCAATTTGACAACATGAAAGATGCCAAGCATGCAAAAGGTATCAGAGTTGGGTTCGATCTTGAACTCACTTGGGGATGCTCTCTAGACCTCTTTTTGTCAACTCGTGCTCAACCAAGGTTGACATTCTTGTGCGGGTACCTACACACATCATAGATAAAAGGAAGAATGTGTGTGCATGGTATAGAAACACATCATCCATCATGATGTATCTTTTCTTGTGCACATCACCATTAGTGTCAATCAAGTATGAAAAATATGCATGGTGAGTATGCAAGTGGGGAACATGCTTATCATGGTAATCATCAAAATCTCCAAATTTTGAGAAAGCTATGGGGGGCATCTCAATATAAACCATATGAGAATTATTGTTGCAAGCGAAACAAGTGAAAGACCAATTATTCAACTTATTGCAAGCAATGGGAGAGATTGTAAAACATTTGTGACAAAGCATGGTTCGAGGGGTACCATTGGTAACATCATTGCAAGCAAAACATTGGAAAGAGCAATTGTTCAACAAAGTGCAAGCAATGATATCATCAACGTAACGTTTAGAGCATATCATGTCTATGGCAATATCATGGCAATAAAGGGAATCCACATGGTCATCATGATGCATAGCAAGATTAACACATGGGAATAAGAGTTGGACATATGTCATGTCACAAGTATCATCCATAGCATGCAAGTCATCACAAATCATCATGTCCACTAGTGGGATCATGGCATCATCAACACCCATATTGTTACCTTGTTCATAACTCTCATATGAAGTGGGTGTTGTGGTAGCATTAGCCTCCATGTGGGGGACTTCTTCATCATGTATGGGGATGGCATCATCTTCATCAAAGCTTGTCGCTTCTTGATCCATGGAACCTAACACATCACGAGAAAACACACTAGAGGTAGAGGGTTAGTCGTTAGAAATCAAAGTGGTCTCACATGACCTATCAACTACGACTCTCAACTCACTAGGTGTATCACTCATGCCCTCCAAGTGGAAGCACTCAATCTCACATATGGTGGAGTCACTCATCTCACTCTTGTTTTCACTCAAGTGGGCTAAGTGGGTCTCCTACTCACATGGGATTGGTACCACATCATCACTCAAGCATATGGGGATAGGCTCGGTGTAACTACCTCGGTGAATTACGCTCTTAGTTGCATGCCTGGATGAGCGAAAGTGGTTAAAATAGTACAGTGGGGCCCAGGAGCCACTCACAGGTAGACCTTTCGGCCGTCCTAACCACTTTCAGAACATCAGGACAAGAACGAGCGGCGTAATCGGCAGGCGAAGGGATCAACTACATACACAAGTGAGTATGTATGCAAGCCACCATACAACTGTTCACAGAGCCATTCCAACTAAAAGAAATAGAAATATTGCAACGCCATACGGCAAGATCCAAATATCATAGATAGAGATAATAGTTTAGGATAGCTCCTCATACATCAAACATCAGAGTATCAGGCGGAAGCGGAAAACAAGATCCGAGTACGGATAAGAAGCAAATCGGCATAAGATGCCACATAAATAAACACATCCCGCCCACAGATCTCACGGATCCCCGTTCCCGGAATCTCTACACCGAGTGATCGTTGCCAACATCATTCGTCTCCTCCACCCAGTATCCATCTTGTGAGTACACCTGTTCATCTGAATCAAACAATTTATCGTGTGAGACCCTAGGGGTACTCAGCAAGTCTTTATGCTTCTAAAGGGGACATATACCTAGGGTGACGCAATAGCGGCAAAAGATACTCGCTAGAGATACTCGCTACCCATCTGCCTAACCAAAGATAGACGGATGTCCGTTAATTAGTACAACAGTTATAACAGTATAATTAATAGATCCATCCTCCTTCTCGCTTACCAACGAGAAAGCGGACGAACAACCCATCCGTTGGTAGTTTTATTAACCATTCCATGAGTATTGCACTATTTACTAGACAGGTATTTAGTCAGATTAAAAGCGGTACTTTAGATATACTTGTCTATGATCGAGAAACTGTGCTCCAAGTCGTCCATAACCGCGGACACGGCTTTCAGAAAGATTTACCCTGCAGGGGTGCACAAATAGCAACACACACTCGATCAACCTCGAAAAACCAACTCAAAACCCAACGAGGCATTCACGACAAAGCGACCACAGGATTCTGAAATATTTCAAAGGGCCACCCCATTAAGCTACCCGCATCGAAGCTCGCTGACTCCGATATGGACTCAAGGTTTGCGCCAATAGCTGTAAACGACTGGGAACCCGAAAGTGTGACTGGGCTTGTCGATACCGCGAAAACACTCCGCAATCATAAACAGTACAGGTGCTCCTTGCACAATCTTTAATAAAACAGTAAAGCATGGCATAAGTACAGGATAGTAACAAAGCCCCAAACTAGTTTGTGGCCCCAAGAAATAGAAATGAATCAAGCTCTGGCTCAGGGGGGCCCATAAGGCCTCCCAGATGTGGATAGTGTGAATAGTCAAGGAACAAGAATCAAGCACTCGGGGTCCTACGGGACACAAGTGAGCATGAACAACCAAATAGCAGATATTGCTCACCGGTGCCTCTTTCATTAGTTATCCCATTACTACTCAGGTTAAGTTGTTTAGGTACCTTGTTATCCATCAGACGCTCACATACCCTACACATGTTATTCTACGACTCGCATGGCTCAAACAACTCCTGTAGTAATGGCTCATGGGATGGAGGAACAAGCTTTGGTGGGGTTTAAAAGTAAAGGCTATGCAGTACTTGGGATTCGATTTAATGCAATCGCAACTCAATGATGCAAGAATAAGATAGAGGCAATAGGTACTATATGTATGCAAGCATGTGGTAGTGCTTGCCTAGCAGCTCAGTTGAAGCGAGAGACGGATCTGGGTAGAACTCCTGTGATTCCTGATAATTCTCCTGCTGGGCGTCTATTCGAAGAAGAACCAAACAAACAAGGGCCAACATAAATAAAGTGCACAAGCATATGAATTAAAATGCGACAAGCAAACAAGCATGCCATGATGAATGATGCACAATTTACATGGCAATAAAGTAGCATGGCATGGGTGAGGTGTGGGGACAAGAATAATTCATTTTAGTATTTATTTGGTCAAGTTTTATTGCCATAAACAGTTCTGATTTTTAATGATGACATGATGCATGCTTCAATTCAGAACAAGGAATGCATAGTTAGGACGGACTCGTCGCGCTGATCGATTTAAACATATTATTTGTTGAATTTGGAGTTGTAGAGTTAAAGTTATTAATTTATTAAGAAAAGGGCATTTTATTGTAATTTTAATCATCTCGAAAAGTTAAAGTGCTCAAACATTATTTTGAATGGCATATTTGAAATCCTCACATTTTTCTGATTCAAAAACATATATCATTTGCATTATTTGGAATTAGATTTCTAAAGTTATTAAAAACAGATTTAAATTTGTATTTAAAAAATTTCAGAAATTGTTTTATTAAAACAGAATTACACAGAGACTTTTTGTACACAGAAGCAGCTAGCCCCAGTCGCTGACGGGTGGGGCCGCTGCTGACTGGGCGAGAACAGCGTGCAAAAGCTTTTCTTACCACGGCTTAGCCAGCCAAAGCCACTGACAAGCGGAACCGGCGTTCGCGCAGACCCACACGCGGGCGGGTGAACGGGGCATAAACACGTGGCTCGGACGGGGACGGAGGGTTGAGGTTTTGTGGAACCTAGGTGCTTTTCTGCAAAAGTTCAACTGCGGCTGACATGTGGGACTGAAAGGGTCGCGGGTTGAGGAAAAGAAAAAGGGTGGGGGGTTTATGCAAAGTAGCCACTGCTACTGTGGATCTTCTCTGCGTGTACTGTCGAACGGTCCGTGCGCAACAGCAGATAGAGCACGGCATCGGGGGATCGAATCGGTGACCGGGGGCACGCGCGCGGAGGCGGTAGCCACTTCGGCTAGGGGGGTTGGTGTTGTGCTTTTGCGGCGCGGCCAGGTGTAGTATCTGAAACGCATCGTTGGGGTGGCGAACGCTAGCGCGGTGCACGGAGAGCGTTCGACGGATGGATCCGTGCGTACAAGAAGAGCAAGACGAGGAGAGGGTGTCAGGGAGGATCGTGGGCTCACCGCGGGGCTGCTGGTGGAGGCGGATCAGGCTGGGAAGCGGTGGATCGATGGTGATGCAGACGCTCCCGCGGCTAGGGTTTCGGTCGGCCTCGCCGGTGTGCGGCGGGGCTGGGCTGGCTCATCCTCGTTGCTGTGTACGGGGTGAGGCAGAGGTTCACGCTGGTCTTCCTCGACAGCCAAGATCGCCACGCCACCGGCTGTGTTGACGAGGAGATGGAGGAGGCCGACGGTGGGCACCGGGCTGGGAGAAGAAAGGGGGTAGCAGGGGGTAGCTGGGGAGGAAGGGCACGGCCCTGGTAGATCTGGGACGATGCCAGGACGGAGGGGGAGTAGATAAAGAAAAGGAGAGGGGAGAGGTGCCGTGGAGGATCGGGGTAGAGAAAAAGGTGGCCTCGGTCACCTTTTCCTCCCTCTCCTTCACGTGCTCGGCGTGGGCAGACCAGGGCAGGGCATGGGGTGGCTGCAGGTGGGCCAGAGAGAGGAGAGGGCTCGGGTGTGGGGCCCCTTTGGCAGGGAGAGAGAGGAACCAGAGAAGAGAGGGTCGAGTAGCTAGGGTAGAGGGCTCGAGTTAGGGTTAGAGATAGAGGGGTAGATGGCAAGGGGTGGGTCCCCATTGGCAGAGAGAGGAAGAGGGGCTCGACCTGATGAGGAACAAGTGGTTAGGTGAGGGCTCGGCTAGATAGAGAGAAAGAGGGTTTAGGGTAGGGTGGATTTAGGGTTTTAACTAGATCATGCAAGGGATGGTTTAGGGTCTTGTGGTGATCCACCAAGATCAAGTAAAAGTGGAAGGTGATGCTGAGGTGAGGGGTTTTTGGTTGAGCACAAGGTGATGGTGAGGAAAAACACAAGAGAGAGAGGTGGGGTTTATGGGAAAAGACCCCACATGATCATGCATGGATGGGGTGTTGGATAAAGAGGGGTAAGGTTTCCTGGTAAGCAAAAGAATAGGGCAAACCTGAATTTATTCTCAAAGAACCATGCTACACTCAGAAATCCAAGTAAATCCCAAAAGAATAAAATGATGGTGATTTGAATGGCCCATGCATGGGCATTAAATGCCATGTTTTCTCTTGTGACAACAAAACAATGATCATGGCATTTATGCACATGCATTCCAAAATATGGAGTAAAGCCAAGCTAAGGGAAAATAGAATTGGATCCATCCCAACTCACATGAGCTAGATTAAATGCCAAAAGAAGTAAAAGCTCATGGGTAATTAGGATGGTGGAATTATAAGGTGGTCACAAAGAAAGGTGATGGAGTTGAATAAAAGATATGCCCCCAACTCAACTTGGGCATCAAGCATTTATCAAGAACCAAATACAATATATCAAGAACCAAAAACAATTACTAATGCATATGAGGGAAGAACCAAATGAAAAGGGTTTTATATGATGCTCAAATGCAAGGTGGCATGATGACATGAGCATGATATAATTATGATGCAACAATTATATGTAGGAAGTAGCAATTATATTACTAGACCATGTAGCATTACATATGTTAGACAGATGGGATGCTACAACTCTCCCCACTAAACAAGAATCTCGCCCCAAGATTCTAGGAAGAAGAAGAAGACATGAAGAGGGTAGGATACTTGGCACGAAGCTCGTCCTCGTGTTCCCAAGTGGATTCATCAACGGAATGGTGCGACCACTGCACCTTCAAGAACTTGATGGACTTGTTGCGAGTCCTTCTTTCTACGACTCAAGGATTTTTATGGGGTGTTCTTGATAAGACAGATCTTCTTGGAGATTGATGAGTTCATGGTCCACGGTCCTGCCGGGATCCTTCAAGCACTTCTTGAGTTGAGAGATATGGAAAATATCATGGACCTTGATTTTTTCAGGGAGCTCAAGAGCATAAGCAACTTCTCCTCTTCTTCCACGAATTTTGAAAGGACCGATGTATCTAGGAGCCAGCTTTCCTTTGATACCAAAGCGGTGCGTGCCTCTCATGGGAGTGACACGAAGGTAAACAAGATCACCAGGGACATACTCCATGTCCGTGTGCTTTCTGTCATAGTTGCTCTTCTGGCGACTTTGAGCAACCTTCAGGTTTTCAAGAATGATGTGAACCTTCTCCTCCGCTTGAGTTACAATGTCGGGGCCAAACAATGCTCTTTCGCCTGCGCCCGAACAACCAATCGGAGTTCTGCATTTGCGTCCATAGAGAACCTCAAATGGTGCCATCTTTAGACTTTTCTAGAAGTTGTTGTTGTAAGAGAATTCAGCATAAGGAAGACATTCTTCCCACTTCATGCAGAAAGAGATAATGCAAGCACGGAGCATATCTTCCAGAATCTGATTGATCCTTTCAACTTGTCCTTGCGACTGAGGATGGTAAGTTGTGCTGAAGTTCAATTTTGTTCCCAAAGCATTTTGGAAACTTCCCCAGAACTTGGAAGTGAAGATACTTCCACGGTCTGAGCTGATCTCAAGAGGAACCCCATACAGAGAGACAATTCTGTTGATATAGAGCTCAGCCATTTGAATTGCAGAAATTGTTTCCTTGACGGAAAGAAGTGAGCCACTTTAGAAAGCCTGTCGATGACAACAAAGATTGCATCGTTGCCCTTCTGCGACCTTGGAAAACCAGTTATGAAATCCATCTCTACTTTCTCCCATTTCCATTCCGGAGGCTTCAATGGCTGTAGAAGACCGGAAGGTATCTGATGAACAGCTTTAACTCTACGGCAGACATCACGCTCCGAGACGTACTTGGCACAATATCGTTTCAACCCAGGCCACCAATATTGTGTTTTCAAGTCCATGTACATCTTAGTGCTGCCAGGGTGGATAGAAAGAACAGAATCATGCGCCTCCTTGAGAACTTGCTCTCTTAAACCCGGGTAGTTCGGAACAAACATCCGGTGTTCAAAGAAAAAAGTGCCTTGGTCATCGACGTGGAAAGACTCATACTTCGGAAGCTGAATGTTGGAGATGATCTTTTTAGTGGAAGGATCACCAAGTTGAATGGAGCGAACTTTTTCTTCCAAGAGAGGTGTTGCCAAAAGGTTCAGAAGATACCCTTGATCCATAATTTCAAGGTTGAGCTTGCGGAATTCCTCGCACAAGAGAGGCTGTTATTCTTCCACCATGAGGTTGTTGACATAAGCTTTTCGGCTGAGAGCATCGGCCATGACATTAGCTTTGCCCAGAGTGTAGTTGATGGTCTAATCGAAATCATTAATTGCTTCGATCCACCTTCTCTGACGAAGGTTGAAATCAGGCTGTGTGAAGATATACTTCAGACTCTTTTGATCCGAAAAGATCTCACAACGGTTGCCAAGCAAGTAATGCCTCCATACTTTCAAAGCAAAGACAACTGCTGCGATTTCGAGGTCATGTGTAGGATAGTTGATCTCATGCGTCTTCAATTGTCGAGAGGCATAAGCAACAACTTGCTTTTCTTGCATAAGGACCGCACCCAATCCTTGCAATGAGGCGTCACAGAATATCTGGAAAGGCTTTGATGTATCTGGAGGAATCAAGACTGGTGTGGAAGTGAGCTTCTCTTTGAGTGTTTCAAAGCTTGCTTGACATGCAGGAGTCCAAAGGTATTTCTTGCCTTTCGTGAGGAGATCGGTAAGAGGCTTCGCAATCTTCGAGAAGTTTTGAACGAAGCGACGGCAGTAACTGGCCAAACCAAGGAAACTCCGGACTTCTTTGACATTTATTGGTGGAAGCCAGTCAACAATTGTCTTAACAGTTTCTAGGTTGACGGCAATGCCCTTGGCAGAGATGACGTGACCAAGATAGGTGACTTGAGGCAGCCAGAACTCACACTTGGAGAACTTTGCATACAGGCGGTTCTCACGAAGCTTGTTTAGGACACACCGAAGGTGTTCTTCATGTTCTTCCTTTGACTTAGAATAGACTAGAATGTCATCCAGATAGACCACAACGAACTTATCAAGATACTCCATGAAAACCGAGTTCATAAGCCTCGAGAAGGTGGCAGGTGCATTGGTGAGACCGAAGGACATGACCGTGTACTCGTACAGGCCATAGCGGGTGGTGAAAGCTGTTTTGGGAATATCTTCCTTGCGAATCTTGATTTGATGATATCCACTCCTCAAATCAAGCTTAGAGAATACCACAGCTCCAGCTACCTGATCGAAGAGATCATTAATCCGCGGAAGGGGATATTTATTCTTGATGGTTTTAGCATTGAGAGCCCGATAGTCAACACAAAGTCTATCAGTCTTGTCTCGCTTCTTCACAAAGATGGTTGGGCTACCCCAAGAAGAAGTACTGTGCTGAATGAAACCCAACTTCTCTTGCTCATCAAGCTGGCATTTGAGTTCAGCCAACTCAGCAGGACCCATTTTATATGGCCGCTTGGAGATAGGAGCGGTACCAGGTTCAAGTTCAATCACAAACTCAACCTCACGATCCGGAGGCATACCTGGGAACTCTTCAGGAAAGACATATGGGAACTCACAGACCACCGAAACACTCTGAATAGCTTCCATAGCATCATCATTCAGAGCCGCCAAAGAGAAAAGCTGAATTGCAGGAGTCAGACTTGGAGAATAGACTATATGGCCTTCAGGAATTTTCAGAGAAACCGAGCGTTCAGCACAATCAATCACAGCTGCATTTGCTGTTAACCAATCCATGCCCAAGATAACATCAATGTCAGAATTGCCCAGAATAATTAAGGAAGCCGGAAACGAAGAGCCACCAATCTCAATTTGATTGCCATGGCTGATTTTAGAAGATGCCATTGTTGCTCCAGGAGAAAGGACCATTAACCACTTAGGTAGAGGATCCATAGATAACCCATTCTCATCAGCAAAACTCGTAGAGACAAAAGAATGTGATGCACCAGAATCAAACAGAACTCGTGCAGGGACTGAGTTAACAAGAAGCATACCCATCACAACTCTAGGTGCATGCTCAGCTTGAGCGGCGTTGACACAGTTGGCACGAGCAACCGTAGACCCGAGCTTGGTGTTGATGTTGAGAGCCCGCGGTGGAGGTGCACGAACCATAGAAGAACTTGCCGCAGGTCTTGGAGGTGGTGGTGGAAGAGCTTTGTTTTTCATTGGACAATTCCAGTGCTGACGCCCAGTGCTTCCACAAGTGTAGCAAGCACCAGGTGGACGTGGAGCAGCATAGCCAGGGACTCCGCCAGGCGCTCCAGGGTAGTTGTGGTTGTAGCCCCTAGGAGCCGCGGTGAAGGAGTTTGGTGGCCTTGCCGCGTAGCTTGAAGGTCTTGGTGGAGCCGGGAGCGACGGTGGAGTGTTAGGAACCCACACGCGGCGCTTAGAAGGAGCTGTCATAGCTGAAGAGCTTGCTGCATCGCGGCTGTGTTTCTTGGACTCCTCAAACACTTGCCTACTTGCTTCTTCCTACAGAGCTGTATGTTGGAGTTCCAGAAAAGACCCGGGCCTAGCATGAGTGATTGCATATTTGATTGATGCATTGAGCCCTTGCCTGAACCTCTTTTGCTTCTTCTTGTCATCAGAGATCTCATCGCCACCATACCGAGAAAGGTTCATGAAGTTTCTGATATAGGTATTGACATTGTCATTGCCCTGCTTGAGGTTGAGAAACACTTCCTTCATCCTTTCCATGACAATTTCTGATAGACATCGCTCTTTGAAGGCCGCAGTGAATTGCTCCCAAGTAGGCTGAAAACCAGAGTGGTCTGCCTTCAAGTAATTTTCCCACCACATAGCTGCATCTCCCTTCAGAAGGTGCGTGGCACATTTTACCCATTCTTGCTCAGGAACATCCGCAGTCATCAGCAACCTTGACATTTCACGCAGCCAATCATCAGCATCAAGTGGCTGATCAGACACCTCAAATTGGCGTGGGTTGAACTTCAGAAAACTCTTGATGTCTCCTCGCTTGGGGGGTGGAGGTAGCAGAACAAACTCATTCCTCCTGACACTTTCTTCGAATCGCTGCTGGTTCTGCTGCATTGTTCCCAAGGAATTAGCAATACTTGCCAAAGCAGCCCCCAGTTCAGGTGGTATGTCCTCCTCAGAATGGCGTGGTGGTGCCATCCTGTGATTGATATAAAACACAAGTCAGTACTATAATGGAGAATAATAATAATCCAAAATAGTACCAAATTGGAATTAACCAAGATTAAATGATACAATTCACTGAGATGATATTAAAATATCAACAAAGTTCAAAGCACCTAGAAGATATTAAGCATATCGCACACGACTGAACAAGGAGTGTGGTACACAATCTAACAAAGAAAAATTTCCGCAAATTTCGGCATTAAAATACCACTATATGCGCAAAACCACTTAACGAATCAAGATTAGTAACTCTACTGATTCAATATACAAGAGCGAATGATAAAAGTAGTGGTATGGTCGTGACTCCATCCCGCACTCAAATCATTACTCCGTACATGAATCGGTAAAACACATATCCCAACACCTTCTTCTTAAGATAAACCTAAAGATTAGTAACTACGGAAACGAACACCCCAAACAAGATAACTTCGGATAAAAAAGAGTAAGACAGATCGCACCGGTGTACAACGAATCAGATAGATCGCGTCGGTTTACAAAGGACTGTCGGTATGGAATGTACCAACAGTTCATAACCAAAAGGCAGATAGTGATAACATGTTGGATGCAACAGATAGACAAGGAATTCACACACACACACACACAACCTATGGTACTACGGAACCCAGAACACGTGCATCCTAGTTTGAATTTTTAGAAGAGGATTGAAAACGTTACACTTCCTTACCAGAAAAAGGGTGGGTGGGTGGGTAAGAAGAAAAACCGAAGCAGTCCTACTCTCACGTTTTGTTTTTCCCTAGTATACATAACTACCAAAAATATTTGCTAGACTGACAGCGACCATTTGGCTGAGACCCTAAAGGGCGGGATGGCTCTGATACCAATTGTAACTACCTCGGTGAATTACGCTTTTAGTTGCATGCTTGGATGAGCGAAAGTGGTTAAAATAGTATGGTGGGGCTCAGGGGCCACTCACAGGTAGACCTTTCGGCCGTCCTAACCACTTTCAGAACATCGGGACAAGAACGAGCGGCGTAATCGGCAGGAGAAGGGATCAACTACATACACAAGTGAGTATGTATGCAAGCCACCATACAACTGTTCACAGAGCCATTCCATCTAAAAGAAATAGAATATTGCAACGCCATATGGCAAGATCCAAATATCCTAGATAGAGATAATAGTTTAGGATAGCTCCTCATACATCAAACATCAAAGTATCAGGCGGAAGCGGAAAACAAGATCCGAGTACGGATAAGAAGCAAATCGGCATAAGATGCCACATAAATAAACATATCCCGCCCACAGATCTCACGGATCCCCATTCTCGGAATCTCTACACCGAGTGATCGTTGCCAACATCATCCGTCTCCTCCACCCAGTATCCATCTTGTGAGTACACCTGTTCATCTGAATCAAACAATTTATCGTGTGAGACCCTAGGGGTACTCAGCAAGTCTTTATGCCTCTAAAGGGGACATATACCTAGGGTGACGCAATAGCGGCTAGAGATACTCGTACCCATCCGCCTAACCAAAGATAGACGGATGTCCGTTAATTAGTACAACAGTTATAACAGTATAATTAATAGATCCATCCTCCTTCTCGCTTACCAACGAGAAAGCGGACGAACAACCCATCCGTTGGCAGTTTTATTAACCATTCCATGAGTATTGCACTATTTACTAGACATGTATTTAGTCAGATTAAAAGCGGTACTTTAGTTATACTTGTCTACGATCGAGAAACTGTGCTCCAAGTCGTCCATAACTGTGGACACGACTTTCAGAAAGATTTACCCTGTAGGGGTGCACAAATAGCAACACACACTCGATCAACCTCGGAAAAACCAACTCAAAACCCAACGAGGCATTCACGACAAAGCGATCACGGGATTCAGAAATATTTCAGGGGCCACCCCATTAAGCTACCCGCAACGAAGCTAGCTGACTCCGAGACGGACTCAAGGTTTGCGCCAATTGCTGTAAATGACTGGAAACCCGAAAGTGTGACTGGGCTTGTCGATACTATGAAAACACTCCGCAATCCTAAACAGTACAGGTGCTCCTCGCACAATCTTTAATAAAACAGTAAAGCATGGCATAAGTACAGGATAGTAACAAAGCCCCAAACTAGTTTGTGGCCCCAAGAAATAGAAATCAATCAAGCTCTGGCTCAGGGGGGGTCCATAAGGCCTCCCGGATGTGGATAGTGCGAATAGTCAAGGAACAGGAATCAAGCACTCGGGGTCCTATGGGACACAAGTGAGCATGAACAACCAAATAGTAGATATTGCTCACCGGTGCCTCTTTCATTAGTTATCCCATTACTACTCAGGTTAAGTTTTTTAGGTACCTCGTTATCCATCAGACGCTCACATACCCTACACATGCTATTCTACGACTCGCGTGGCTCAAACAACTCCTGTAGTAATGGCTCATGGGATGGAGGAACAAGCTTTGGTGGGGTTTATAGGTAAAGGCTATGCAGTACTTGGGATTCAATTTAATGCAATCGTGACTCAATGATGCAAGAATAAGATAGAGGCAATAGGTACTATATGTATGCAAGCATGTGGTAGTGCTTGCCTGGCAGCTCAGTTGAAGCGAGAGACGGATCTGGGTAGAACTCCTGTGATTCCTGATAATTCTCCTGCTAGGCGTCTATTCGAAAAAGAACCAAACAAACAAGGGCCAACATAAATAAAGTGCACAAGCATATGAATTAAAATGCGACAAGCAAACAATCATGCCATGATGAATGATGCACAATTTACATGGCAATAAAGTAGCATGGCATGGGTGAGGTGTGGGGACAAGAATAATTCATTTTGGATTTATTAGGTCAAGTTTTATTGCCATAAACAGTTCTGATTTTTAATGATGACATGATGCATGCTTCAATTCAGAACAAGGAATGCATAGTTAGAACGGGCTCATCGCGCTGATCGATTTTAACATATTATTTGTTGAATTTGGAGTTGTAGAGTTAAAGTTATTAATTTATTAAGAAAAGGGCATTTTATTGTAATTTTAATCATCTCGAAAAGTTAAAGTGCTCAATCATTATTTTGAATAGCATATTTGAAATCTTCACATTTTTCTGATTCAAAAACATATATCATTTGCATTATTTGGAATTAGAATTCTAAAGTTATTAAAAACAGATTTAAATTTGTATTTAAACATTTTCAGAAATTGTTTTATTAAAATAGAATTACACTGAGACTTTTTGTACACAGAAGCAGCTAGCCCCAGTCGCTGACGGGTGGGGCCGCTACTGACTGGGCGAGAACAGCGCGCACAAGCTTTTCTTACCGCGGCTTAGCCAGCCACAGCTGCTGACAAGCGGGACCGGCATTCGCGCGGACCCACACGCGGGCAGGCGAATAGGGGCACAGACACGTGGCTCAGACGGGGACGGCGGGTTGAGGTTTTGTGGAACCTAGGTGCTTTTCTGCAAAAGTTCAACTGCGGCTGACATGTGGGACTGAAAGGGTCGCGGGTTGAGGAAAAGAAAAAGGGTGGGGGCTTTGTGCAAAGTAGCCACTGCTACTGTGGATCTTCTCTGCGTGTACTGTCGAACGGTCCGTGCGCGACAGCAAACACAGCGTACAGGAAGAGCAAGACGAGGAGAGGGTGTCAGGGAGGATCGTGGGCTCACCGCAGGGCTGCTGGTGGAGGCGGATCGGGCTGGGAAGCGGTGGATCGATGGCGATGCAGACGCTCCCGCGGCTAGGGTTTCGGTCGGCCTCGTCGGTGTGTGGCAGGGCTGGGCCGACTCGTCCTCGTTTTGTTGTACAGGGTGAGGTAGAGGTTCACGCTGGTCCTCCTCGACAGCCAATATCGCCACACCACCGGCTGTGTTGACGAGGAGATGTAGGAGACCGACGGTGGGCGCCGGGCTGGGAGAAGAAAGGGGTAGCAGGGGTAGCTGGGGAGGAAGGGCACGGCCCTGGTAGATCTGGGACGATGCCAGGACGGAGGGGGAGTAGATAAAGAAAAGGAGAGGGGAGAGGTTCCGTGGAGGATCGGGGTAGAGAAAAAGGTGGCATCGGTCACCTTTTCCTCCCTCTCCTTCACGTGCTCGGCGTGGGCAGGCCAGGGCAGGGCATGGGGTGGCTGCAGGTGGGCCAGAGAGTGGAGAGGGCTCGGATGTGGGGCCCCTTTGGCAGGGAGAGAGGGGAGCCGAGAGAAGAGAGGGTCGGGTAGCTAGGGTAGAGGGCTTGAGTTAGGGTTAGAGATAGAGGGGTAGATGGCAAGGGGTGGGTCCCCATTGGCAGAGAGAGGAAGAGGGGCTCGACCTGATGAGGAACAAGTGGTGAAGTGAGGGCTCGGCTAGATAGAGAGAAAGAGGGTTTAGGGTAGGGTGGATTTAGGGTAGGGTGGATTTAGGGTTTTAACTAGATCATGCAAGGGATGGTTTAGGGTCTTGTGGTGATCCACCAAGATCAAGTAAAAGTGGAAGGTGATGGTGAGGTGAGGGGTTTTTGGTTGAGCACAAGGTGATGGTGAGGAAAAACACAAGAGAGAGAGAGTTGGGGTTTATGGGAAAAGACCCCACATGATCTTGCATGGATGGTGTTTTGGATAAAGAGGGGTAAGGTTTCCTGGTAAGCAAAAGAATAGGGCAAACCTGAATTTATTCTCAAAGAACCATGCTACACTCAGAAATCCAAGTAAATCCCAAAAGAATAAAATGATGGTGATTTGAATGGCCCATGCATGGGCATTAAATGCCATGTTTTCTCTTGTGACAACAAAACAATGATCATGGCATTTATGCACATGCATTCCAAAATATGGAGTAAAGCCAAGCTAAGGGAAAATAGAATTGGATCCATCCCAACTCACATGAGCTAGATTAAATGCCAAAAGAAGTAAAAGCTCATGGGTAATTAGGATGGTGGAATTATAAGGTGGTGACAAAGAAAGGTGATGGATTTGAATAAAAGATATGCCCCTAACTCAACTTGGGCATCAAGCATTTATCAAGAACCAAATACAATATATCAAGAACCAAAAACAATTACTAATGCATATGAGGGAAGAACCAAATGAAAAGGGTTTTATATGATGCTCAAATGCAAGGTGGCATGATGACATGAGCATGATATAATTATGATGCAACAATTATATGTAGGAAGTAGCAATTATATTACTAGACCATGTAGCATTACATATGTTAGACAGATGGGATGCCAACTCCTTGCGCTTCCTTTGGTGAAGGGAAAGTCCCATGCTCACCATTCTTGACCTTGTCGTCGCCATCTTGTGGTGTAGGCCCTTGCCTTGGAGCTTGCTCGTCCTTTGCCATGGCCTCCTTGGCTTGTGTATACATACTCTTGGCGTACTCGTCCAACTTGGCAAAGTAGAGGTCTTTGTCTTCCTCATCCATGAAGTTGCATGTGTCATCTAGGACATCAAGTTTGGGCGTTGAAGCTTGATGGTGTGGAGGAGAGCTTGCTCTTGGTGCCCTTTTGGTGGTGGCACGAGTAGTTGAAGGCGCCTTATGATGGTGTCGACGGAGGCGATTGGCGTGCCTTGCCAAAGGTTGATGTAGATGGCGCACTTGGTCATCCACATGACGCTCGCGACGATTCTCCTTTTCCTTGGCACTGTTCTTTTGATGGTGGTGCCTTCTTGAGCTTGGTTGAGCATTATGGATGGTGCTCAACATGTATTCTCCGTCTTCATGGCGAAGATGCCTTGAATGACATCTTGTATCCTCTTGATGTTGGAGACGATCATGAGAGGATGTATGTCAATGAAGATTCTTGCTTTGTGGTGCCTCTTTTGGAAGATGATGTTTGGGCGCCACTCTTCTTGGAGTAGATGGCACTTGATGCCTTGGAGGTAGATGCACTTGACGCCTTGGAGATGGTCGTGCTTGGCGCCTTGGAGATGGTGGCGCTTGATGGCTTGGAGGTGATGGCGCTCGTTGCCTTGGAGATGGTGGTGCATGACGCCATGTAGGTGGTGGCGCTTGACGCTTTGGAGGTGGATCATCGAAGTAGGTGGTGCCCTTTGGTATGGCACGCTTGGCCTTGACGGTCATGGTTTCTTGATGATGCGCCTCCGCTAGCTTGGCGTAGTAGTCCTCCATCTCCAAGCGGTGGAGGTATTCTTCATGGCTCATGGAAGAGCCCTCGAAGTGGGTGAAGCTCTCCATGTCCTCCATGCTTGGTGAGGCGTCATCGTTGAAGCACTCGAAGTCGTCCATGCTTGGGGAGTCGTTGTTGATGTAGTACTCCATACCACCTAAGCATGTGGAGCCATTGTCGGTGTAGTGCTCCATGTACTCCATGCATGAGGAGCCATTGTCAATGTAGAGCTCCAAGTCCTCCATGCTTGAGGTGCCATAGTTGATGAAGTGCTCCATGTCTTCCATGCATGTGGAGCCGTCATAGGTGCAATGCTCCGGGTCCTCAAAGCATGCGGAGCCGTTGTCGGTGTAGTGCTCCATCATGTCCTCTATACTTGTGGAGTCGTAGTCGTGGTGGCTCATCATGGATTCTTCATAGATATCATCCTCGGTTCCGGAGTCCCTAGACATGATTCACAAGACCAAGTGGTGTATATGGAAGTGGTAGGGGGGTAGGGATGCAACGCCAAACCTTACTTTACCTTGGAAGATAGTATCGTGCAAGTGGCAACACTTGAGAGCAATAAAAACAAGCAAAGTGAAGTTCACGTGGAACACCAAAACCAACTAACCACTAAAACACACACACAAAGCTTATGGTGGATAGGTATGGATGGTGGCATGTCCAAGAACAATCCGAAATCAAGATGTTGTAATGGCAAGTAAAGAACCACGATGATCACAAAGCAAAGTAAGTCAATCCACAAGATATAGGAATTATGTACAAGGAAACACACACGGTGGGATAAATGGGACTTGTGGGACGGAGAAACTGAGCTAAGAACCAAATGATTACCTAGCAAAGACTATAAGCTCGTGTCGCAGAAGTGCAAGGAGAGACGCTAGTTCGATTGCAATAAATTGGTGGGCTACAAGATATGCACAATAAGTACCACATATTTGATGTTCATCGAGCTTGCGCTTTGTATTCTATGAGGCACTTGTTTGTTTATTTCTTTTTCTTCTTTTTCTTTTTCATTTTTTTTCTCTTTTTCTTTTCGTTTCTTTTTTCACTTGCCTCTTCCTTGTGCCAACAACTATACAAGATAACAATATGAGATAGCGCGCTCACAACTTTTGCTCGGAATTCTACAAGGTATCAAATGTGCATAGCCGAAGCAATCATAGGAGAAACTAGTCTCAATAGGTGTTTGTTGATCGCAAAGATAGTGTGGCTCACAAAGGGATGCAAGTGGGGAGAAGTCGCGGAATTTATATACCTTTCCTCGCTAATCTTCACCCTTTATTGGTGGATTCCTTCTTGCTCACAGAATTTGGGTGGAGTATATAGCATGAACTACATATATGATGACGTAGAAAACTTTCTCCTCTTCAAAACAAGCTAAAGAACACCAAAATCCAAGTTCGTATGCAAAAGTTATGCTCAAAACCGTGAAATAGATTTTTCTGTCAGCGGGGGGCGGACATTCCAGGGCCCGCAGGCCGGACAGTCAGCCAAAAATTCCGGTGGGGCAGATAGTCCGGTCCGTTTAGGCCAGACAGTCTGATCCGATCGATCCAGAAGTTCCAGAACACGAACGGGACGAGTTTTGGCAGAAAAACTCGAACCAAAACCTCAAATTGATAGGGGAAATCAAGGAATTAGGCTATGGAAACGCAGAGGAAGGTGGATTACCAAGTTTAGCAAGTAATCCACGGATCAAAACCTACCAAAACGCACTCAAATCACACATCGGTCCAAAACATGAATTGGGGCTATTTTTGGTGGAATTTTTGAATTTATGGGGAAAACACCAAATCGATGAGAAATCCGTGGCAACCAAAAGCTGTTGATACCAGATGTTATGGGGTAACCCCGTGGGTGGCCCGATCTTCACGGATCTCGTGGTCAAATCGATGGAAAAGCGAGGGAAAAGGGAGAAGGTAGCGGAAGTGGACGCACACCTCGTGAAGAACACAATGAACACACGCAGAACACACACGATACAAGGCCGATTGCTCTCACCGGTGGCCACCGGTCCGATAGAATCCTCGCAAGGAAAGATCGGTCAACGTGCTCCCTCAATCCCACGCGGAGAGGGAAGAACACCTTGGAGAGGGTCTTGTCGTCTTGGCAAAGGGACACCGATGCCAAGGCCTTGTACAATGAGGGAGGCGCGATGCAAACTCCAATGAGGTGGTGACGATAGTCGATCCCTTTCGGTAGAAGGGGATGAGGCAAAACTAGAGATTCCATAAAGGGGGTTTTCTTTAGTCTACCATCTATGCCTAAGGGATACATGAGGGGGTGGGGGCTCTATTTATAGGCCAGCCACAAGTTCAGGGGTAGTTTGGGCATAAAACTAGGGTTTGGTGCGGAATAGAGGGGTAGATGGGCCAAGGTCCCAGATGTTGGCTCACAGGCCCATCACTTAGGACAGACAGTCCGGGTCAGGTGGACCGGACAGTCTGGGGTGGCCGGACACTCCGAGTAGTCTCCAGGTAGAGTCCGATGTAGCATACAGATTGGCCGCGCCAGGACAGGGCTAGGGTTGGTCGGACACTCCGGCTGGATCTGGCCAGACACTCCGGCTGGCATTAGGCGGACTCTCCGGGGCGATGATGGTGGAGACTCCGGTTCTGGAGCTGGCTGCTCCTGGTCCATCTTCTTGGTTGACTTGGGGACGATCTTGGGGACTTGGTGTTGTAGATGTAGTAGCGTCCCCAGGACGGGTTGCATCATGTTCCTCCACGAGCTGGTTGAACCGCACGATCTCGCCAGGCGGGGTCCCTGCAGGGTGTGTCACCTTCTCCGGGAGAACCCTCCAGGGGAAGTCGGCGTCGTACTCATAGAGGACAGAGAGGACATGGGTCGCCATGACTCGCATCATCTTGCGACACTCATTCATGTGGTGCCCATGGTAAAGCTCGGCCCTCACCTCCAGCGCCACCGTGATCCGGTTGAAGAGCGCCAGGAAAGCATCACCTGTGCTGGCATCGACAAGGGGACCAGAAGTCGGTTACCCTGAAGTCCTGCAGAGTGGCGGCCGCACGCTTGGAAAGCGCCCAGTACATCTTACACCTCTCCTTCTCCAGCACCTAGAGGTCCTGCTCCACCTTGTCCAAAAGATTCCAACGCTTCTGGAGCTCTTAGTGAGCGGCTTGCAACTCCTTCAAGGCGCTCAGATCGACAAGATCCTGGGTTAGGTGTTCCTCCGCCTTGCGGAGGGAGGCCTTCAGCTCTTCCCTCCTATCTATGAAGTGCGCCTCCTAGGTCTTGGCCTTCCCTTGCCACTCATCACGGAGGCTCTGGCGAAGCTGCAAGAGCACCACTTAATTGTCCTTCTTCATCTGATCTTGCTCCTTGACAACTTCGGTGTAGCAGCGGCGAAGGCACTCGTCGGTGTTCGTGCTATGGCGGTCGACATCGAGCATATGCTCCTCAAGCTTATGTTAGGTTGTCCCCAGCTGAAACTCAAGTTCCTCTAGGCGGCTCCTCTACAGTTGAGCCTTGTCCTTGCGAAGCCGGACCGCCTCCTCACAGAGGGCCACATCCTACTCTCTCTGAGTGACCCTCCGATGGTCCTCCTCAACCTCCCTCTTGGAGAAGGCAAGTGCGCGGTCCCGCATAGAAAGGTCAAGGGCGACGCTGGCCAGGTCCCTAGAGGGGGCCCCGGGAGGCGGGGCACAAATCCTGGTAAACACGGAAGTACCCGCAGCCTCTCGAGGCGACTCCACGGGGGCCCGGTCGCCCTCGGAGCTTGTCGCCTCGCCACGGGCTCCCCACTGCTCCCGGGCGTGGTCAAGAGCGGCCCACTCCAGGTGAAGATAGCGCCACGCCCTGGCCAGGCGATGCTCTTCTGCAGCAATGTCGGTGAGGAACCGATCGAGAGGGAACAAGGGAGCCGCCCTTGGGCGAGAGAAAGGCCAGTACGCTTGGCCCCACTACCTCGGGGTCTTGGGGGATTTCCCCAACAGGCTCTCCCCTGCAGTCATGGACTGGTGATGGGGTCATGACCTATGCTCCCACAGGATCTCCGAGTAAGGGGCATCGCTGCCTCTTGGAACCACCTCAGAATTAGGCTAGCCCTCATCACCGGAGAGGTCCCTCGCCACGGCTTGCTCCCGAGGGGACGTGGAGGAGATCTCGGGATGTGCTCCTAGCCGGAGGGAGGCAAAATGGCCCACGGCACGCCCTGCAGCTCCTCCCAAATCGAGCCTCGCCGCCATGTCTTCCTCCTCTTCTTGCACCTGCACCGACATGGCGAAATGACGAAACAGAGAGAGGGAACAAGAGAAAAGGGGAGGCCTCGCGAGGGTGTCTCACCTCCTAGCTTCCCTTCCCACCAAGGACCAGTTAGCCCTCCTCACGCCGAGGGAAGAAAAGCATCACCGCTATCTGGCCTAAGGCACTTCTCGACCGCTCGCGTTGGGGCAGGGGCAGCTAACGCCCTGGGCTTAGCACGCTCCCCGCGAACAACCCCACTAGAGGGATCACCGGCCTCAACAAGGAGGAGGTACTTGACGTCCTCCTCTGAAGACGACACGCTATTGATCATCCTCCCGTGTTGCACGCGCCGGGAAGGTTTGAGGGCATCGCTTGGCTCCTCATCCTTGTCATCCAACTCGATGAAGGGGCACACACCCAAGTGTCGAAAGTGGGAACACCCGCGCGAGAGGCGGTCGCGTCGCCTCCCGAGTATAGGGGATGTGTGCCCAAGGAAGATCCATCGCCACGTTTGCGCCAAGGAGCAACAGCATGAGGGAGGACACAGTGTCCTCAGTACGAGTCCCCTCGGAGAGGCTGACCATGTCCTAGTCAGGCGACATGGTCCACACAGGTCTCTGATGGCTCTAAAATATAGCCATCTATGTCCACATTTAAACTGGATATTAATCATATTTTTGATGAAATATCTCTCTAAACCCTACCACTAAGACTACTATTCTCCTTTGTTCTTGTATTTTTCCTGCGTAGATAATGTGGTTTAAAGGAGGGAATCACTACATTAAAGTCAAAGATACGATATTTCCTTCGACCAAAAGAAACCTGGAGCCGTCCAACAAAGGCAGACGCCATAACAACAACTATATGGCCGGGGCAAAAATTATGACCATATAGCTCCGGTCGTATAGTTGGCGTCGCCTCCGTTAGGTCAAACATAATAACTTTCGTGAAGGGACCCCTATATAAAGAAGCCTTAAGCGACGAGAAAACAGAGAGACACCATGCCCCAGAAGCCATACCTCACCAGAAAGCCGCCTCTAGATCTCCAAACCCTTCTCCATCTCCATAGCCATCTTCCACCACTTGTAATAGTAGATCTCTTCTCCGATTGGCGACATTGTAAGACTATTGCTATCAATCTTATGATTTTCATTACAATGTTTGTGATTGTTGATCTCATCTCTATGTGTGAGTAATTCTCCTTGGGCTGAGCGCTTCGGCCTAGCCATCTAGCAATTGTGCATATGATTTATCATAGATGGGATCGTGTATTAGTTTCTATGACATGATGATTATTGTATCATCTCTTGCCTCAATCTAAGGACTTGTCAAGTACCCAAGACCCCGAGGGTTGAGCCAGGTATAGGGAGTATGAGTGATGACTGATCTGCAGGTTGGGAACCCCAGTGACAGAAGGGGTAGTACGGTTGTATGTGAGGGATTTTCTTGGGATTAACGGTGACACACTATGCATATCATTAGTTCTCTTTCTTCTATGGATGAGACGAGTAGGTTATTGCTATAAGCGGTTGCGGAGGCAATAGCAATTATGGATGCACTACCCACATATAATTTATCTTGCTCTAACAAGTACACGCATACTTTATTTCTATCTTTTATTTCCATCAGATGCTTTTGCACAGCTACAGGTGAAACCGAACGCCCTAGGCCCTCTCTCTCCACCATCGACAACAACAAAAAGACGCAAGCTACCGGTTCGGTGAAAACACAAAGGAATTTTAAAACTCTCGAAGGTCTGTTAAAGTAACTTCACTACGCATTCGCTTCCTGAGGATTCGATAACCTAGGTCTACTAGGGAAAAATAGCTATACTACATCCATAATCCGGATCGAAGGTCTCAGCCTCTTGTGCTCCTGAAGAGGGGTGATCTGCTGCTGCAAGAATTCCCTCACCACCATCTCGCCGGTCAAGCAATGGTTCCTCAGGTACGCCGCATGCCTCTTGAGGGGCCCGAGACTCATACAGGTGACCGCCTCACGAGCCTAGCCTGGATTCTCCACCGCCTCCCCCGTGGGAGCATGAAGCGGAGGCCAGGCCCATGAGGCGTCTACCAGGACCCAGTTGCCGCGGAATTCCGACGTCGTGCCGAGGACTGAGATGGGCAGGAAACCCCCTCCCCCTCGGCAAAGAATCCGATGCCACCGAGAATATCCCCCAGCTTAAGGACGTGGAGGCTGCAGAAGTGCCGGAACAATGCCAAGGACGACATCACCCAGACAAAGGCCTCGCACCAGAATGCAAAGGCGACCAGGAGGGTCACTCTTCGACGGTGAAGGTGGAGTAGTTGGATGAATGGTCCAATACGGCAATGAGAAAGGGGGAGAAAGGCGGGACAAGGCCGGTGGCGACAGAATGGGTAAAGACAGGGCCACGGCGGCGCACCACCCACTTCCTCCAACAATGGCGCACCACACCCGCGAAGCGCCGTACTCATTCGAGCTGGAGGCCATCAACTTGCGGACCTTCTCCAACCCCTCCTCGTTGAGAATTTTCATCGGTGGTAGGGCCCCCACGGTCAATGGGGGAAAGCTCGTCATAGCGGAAGCGGCACACGCTCTCTTGAGTGCCATATCGCGCGTTGTGGGAGTGAAAACAGCGGTGTTGGAGCGAGGGCTCTAACAGACTGGCGACAGAGGAAGGTGGGAGCTGGTGAGTCCCCTTGAATTTGGGGTTTTTATGGGCGACTCAACCCCCAAGGACAAGTAGTGGAAGCGAAGGGTCCTACACCAAGCGAGCGCCACGTCCTGCGTAGGCACGTGGAAGCCGTAGTCAGCAACTTCGGGGATCATGCCGAGACACGACCGCTCGTGGGCTCGGTGCTAGTTGGTCCCTTGACTTCCTTGCCCCTTTGTAGGTGGTGTGCAAGCCAAGCGACCGGGTGCTACTGTTAGACTATTGGCACCGGAGGTACCCCGTCTCGCCAGGTTGTCGGGCCCGCCAGATACATCCTCTCGAGGGCTCGCAAGGAGAGTGAGCCTTGAGAGGGAGGATGAAGCCCGAAGCCTCTATAAGTGCCCAAAACGGTCAGGGTACGGCACCGAACCCCCCCCCCCCCCGGCGAGGCATCGGTAGGGGAGCGTCACCGACCAAAAGTGCGCCCAGCAAGACCACGCGCCAACGGTTAGTCCAAGCGGCGACCGGTCCACCCAAGGAAAGCGAAGCACAAGAGGTAGAAGGATGATGTAGTAAAAAGAGAGTGTCTAACACGGCCAGAGACCAGAGTGACGAGATAAAGTGGAAGGATGACCGACCACCAGCCTAACACAGCAACTGGCTGGTGACCACAAGAAGACAAGAGAGATGGGGTCATCTGGGCGGGAATGTGGTAGCCCTTTCCGCCCATAGAAAGGGGGAAGAGGCATGACGCTACCCTATATAAGGAGCCCTTATCCTACCTTGGAAGGGATAGATCCTTGAGATCAAAAACCCTAGACTTTCATCCTCCATTGTACCCTCGTGAAGCAAGTGAGCAATACAACAAAGCAGGAGTGGGGGATTTACCTCCTCACGAGGGTCCCAAACCTAGGTAAAAAACATTGGTGTCACCTCGTTGTCGTCTGCTTGCTCTATCATTGCCGCCGTTGTCGAGTTCCTTTGGAACCACGTGTTCAGCTCCTCACAAACCTAGGGATCGTTGGACCCTAGATCCTTTAGTGGGACAAATCTCCAACAACTATATAATGTACGAATAACTCTGAATATTGACCCTTGGATCAAGACTCACGAATCCCAACATTGCTAGCCATTGGATATTATTTTCCATTCTAGCATCTATTAATGTTAGTCTTTCTTACCTTATCTTACCACTATATAGTTTACGAATAACTTTGAATATTGACCGTTGGATCGATCAAGATTCACCAAATCCCAACATTGACAATCGTTGGATCTTCGTTTCCATTCTAGCATCCTGAAGATACTATTGATAGTCTTTCTTAGAGTTAAATGCACCCACAGTCCCTATACTTATCAGGTTGGCTCGATTTAGTCCTCCTACTCAGAATTTACTGAATTTTTCCCGTGTACTTGTGAATTGAGCTCGATTTAGTCATATTCCATGTTTGGTATAAAAATTGCGTTGACGCGGATGCCACGTGGAGGCATGTCCCACTTGCAAGAGCAAAGATGGATCAGAAATTTGCAGTTAGCCCCTCCCGTGTTACTCTGTTACTGTTAGTTAACCTTTCATTGTAAATATGTCACTCCACCTTCTGGTCCAGCGATCACCACCTTTGTCGCTTGCCCGTCGCCTCCGCCTCCATTGAGTCCTTCCTTTTTTCCTACCTCAAATAGAACTCTATGGGATGAAAGGATCTGTAACATCGTGGGGCGCTCTACATAATGGATCTGATGGGGAGGGAGATACGCGCAAATATCTGGCAGTGGAAAAAACATTCTAGATGCGGGAGGGTGTTCTTGCAAGATTCCAGTCCACGTGGCGTCTGAATCTGCGCAATTTCGACACCAAACATGGATTAGGACTAAATCGAGCCCAATTTACAAGTACACGGACAAAATTCAGCAAATTTCAAGTACGAGGACTAAATTGTGTCATCCCTACAAGTGCAAGGACTGTTAGTATATTTAACTCGTCTTTGTTATCTTATCTTACCACTATATAGTGTACAAATTACTTTGAATATTGACCATTGGATCAAGACTAGCGAATCTCAACATTTCTAGCTGTTGGATCTTATTTTCATTCTAGCATCTAGAATATTCTATTGATAGTCTTCAGCACAATGAATGCTATGCACAAACCTCAACACACACTTCTCCATCATTCTAGAATCTTCTCCCTCGTTTCTCCAGACCATGTTACCAAAATTTTCAAGTGTCGGATAGCTAATAATCGTTGACTTCAATATGATACAAAGTACAAGAACCAAATATATACCTATACTTTATGGATGTCGTTCAAATTTATAATTTTTTGAGCTTTACCTATTATATAATCTTACTAGTACTATATATAATGTACGAATAAATTTGAACTTTAACCTTTGGATCAAGACTAGCAAATCCCAACATTGCAAACCGTGGATCTTGTATCCACTCTAGCATGCATATATATGACTTTCCTAATAGTCTTTAGCGCTATGAACTTTATGCACAAACCTTAAAACACACTTCTCAATAATTCTAGAATCTTCTTCGCCAATTCTCTAGAGCATGTCGAGTATTACGTAGCTAATAGATTGATTTCTACATGATACAAAGTACAAGAACCAAATATACACCCGATATTTTACGGACGTGGCTCAAAATTATAATTAGTTTATGAGATTCACCTATTATAATTTTATATAAAAATGATATGTCATACTTATATTATCCCATTCTCACGTGTGCAAGGCAAGTGCAACTTAGATATATAGTGTATGAATAAATTTGAATATTTACCATTGGACCAAGTCTGGCAAATCCCAACATTGGTAAGCGTTGGATCTTCTTTTCCATTCTTGCATCTAGAAGATTAGAGCGTGTACATTGTTTAGCTTGAGTCTAAGAAATATTGTCAAAAAGTGTCAGAAAAAGATTGTCGGGTAGCAGAACTATTTTTTCATAGGACCCACTACTTAGCAAACGTACCAGTCAATCTTGTTTTTATATTTGCATGAGATGCCATTATAGGAAGGATATAAAGACCAACTGTGGGCCCTTATAATAATTTATGTTCTTAGACTTGAGCTTGTACTACACTCAGCAGTGGTAAGACTCTTGTCTAACCTCAAAACACACTTCTCCATCATTCTACAATCTTCTATGCTTAAAATATTCCAACTTACTCCCTCTACCCAATATAGGATGCATATAGTTTTTGGTCAAAGTCAAACTTTTCAAAATTTAACCAACTATATAAAAAATGTATTGATATTTATAAACTCTAATTAGTATTGTTAGAACCATTATGACATATATCTTCATATAGTGTGCATTAGATATTGTAGATGTTGAAAATTTTCTCTATATAGTCGGTCAAACTTTAAGTTTGTTAACTTTGACCAAAAACTATATGCGTCCTAATTTGGGATAGAGGAAGTACATTTTTAATAGAACTATCACAATGCTATCATCGCATTTGATGCACTTCATCAGGACCCGGCCAGCCTTCCTTATTACTCAATATATTCCATTTATTACCCTGCACCGAGGAAGCGTGGCTACATTCACATGGACCCGGCACATGTTGGGCCCACAAGTCCATGATGCATTGTCAGTCAATACCTACCATCCCAAATCAGCTTTTTTTCTACTATGCCCACCTCCGCATTGCCCAATCCCCCACCATCATCTAGAAAACACACTCATCCTCTCGTCGCCGTCTCCTCTCACCGCTGTCGTCATCTCTAGCGCTGCACAGGTCAATCTTCCTGTCACCGCTATGCGGACTGCGACCCAGAATAGTGAGGTATAATCTTGATCTCTCGCTTGTAGAAAATATCCACAGTTCCTCTTTTTGTAATGATTCCATTATCTGTCTCTAAACCAATTTTTTCGGATCTCTTTCATTCCCCTCTATTTTGTTCCTCATAGTTTAAATTTGCATAAATACAAATATATTGAGATTGATGTACTTTTTCAAAGTGAATCCTTGGTGAAACATGGTGGTTGTTGTTGGGGGTAGCATTTTTCACTTGAACTGGTTATAATTCCATGCATTTTAGTGCTATAATAACAAATGCCATTTATAGGTTCTAATTCCAAGCAAGGTGGAAAATCATGGACAGTTTGAGCGATGATGATATCTGCTACACTGACTGTTATGTAACTCATAGTGATGTGGAAGAAATTGCGGCTATAAGGGGTGAAGTTTTAGTTGGATTTTGAAATCAAATTAGACTATGCAAAAATATACTACTCTCTAAGATTTATTTTTCCTTCATGTAGGTCCTTCTTATGAGCGAAAAGATTGGTTCGAACGGTACATCATTTACGGCAAAAATGTGTGTTTATCATATAGAAAGTGGGATTTTCTCGAGAATAAATTCTCCTAGATTGAACCTAAAATACCTTTCCATGTTTGCGAGCTCACCTCTTCTTCATTCAACAAAGGAGGGGGCATGATGGTAAGAAATTTTAGTTTTTTCTTGAAAAGGTAAGCAATTTTAGTAGCCGTCTGATTCAAAAGATTTGCCTAAGAAATTTGTAGGATTACTCTATAGGAAATTTTTCCAAGATGGTTGTTACATTTGTAGGACTGATTCCCATATGAATTATTCCTAAGTATTCCTTTGTACTATATTTTGTAGGAAATCAAACACCCACTCACACCTCTTTTTTCAGAATCCTCTGTTTTTCCTACTACGATAGAGTCAAACAAACTTTGGTTCATATGGAATTCCCGTAGGATTTGAGTGGGCATGACATTGCAATCCTATATTTATTTTCTCTATCATACGAATCAAGCATGCATCTATTTTGCTATTTCACTAGTCAACAAGTCACTGGATTACAGTCAGAATGTCTTGAAGAATCATCAATGTGAAGAAAGAAATATGTGTGTGACCAATAAGTTGTACAAAGGTTATCATGAAGTCATGATTGCCATGGGCGATGATGGGTGTGCGGGGATAACTACTGGTACGAGCAGGTGAAATGTTGTCAGGGACGCGGAGCTCTTAGAACACGAAATGGCTATCTTCTGGTTCAAGGAACATGCACATGGACTTCGTCTCAATGTTTTCAACGGTATCCCACTTCATTGGAAGTTGATATGAATATCATCGAACTTTTATTCGAGCCTTTATGTAGGAGGAATTCGAGCAAGAAAGAAGGATCCTAAAAATCTATTATACTTATACTAGCCAATATTGCTCCTCGATGGAACTATGGAACTTATAGAAACTACTAGTATTACTCAAGTATTAATCCTGTTTGTATTATTAGTACTCAGCTTTTGGTGCCTAAAACTACTAGTATTACTCAAGTATTAATCCTTTTTGTATTATTAGTACTCAGCTTTTGGTGCCTAATAGATCTCGTACTGCTGGCGAGGCGAGCAAGGACTCCTTCCACAGCAAATCTTTTGCCTTGTTTCAAAAAAAGGCTCCTCTACCTAAAGTTATGTCTTGTTGCTGCGTTTCATGAGAGAAAAATCTCCTAGATGAAGGAAATTCATCCTCCCTCTCTCCACTTCAATGGGGCATTTACTACTCTTCTCCACTCATGCATTTATGCCTGGCACTTGTTCAGGTGGGAAGCAACACAGTAGTCACCTCTTCCTTTTTTTGTGAATCACAGTCACCTCTTCCTTCCCACGTAAGGGTATCCACTATGTTAGCAACAAGGCTATCCATAAGAAAAAAGTAGTCCACAATAAGTTCCACATACATAGTGGAGGCTATCAATAAGCTATCCATAAGCTCAAAACCTTAAAGGTGACCTACAAGCTTGTGGGTTGTCCATAAGCAATATAATACTATTTTAGTTTCTCCTCTCTCTTGCATGTGTACAATTTTAACCGACACATGGGTCTAGCTTATAGACAAGTTCAACTAGATATATTTTGGTGCAATCAATTAGTTTGTGTTATGGTACGTGGGTCCTAGCTTATGGACAAATTCTGCCACATACATAGGTGATGCCCTAAGCTTCCACACAATGGAGTACAACCGTGTAGGCACGGCAGTGCAAAGAAAGTTGGGGCCCGTGGTGGTCCAGGCCAACTTTCCTTCTGTTTGCCTCGTGCTTCCACCCAAAAATGAGCTCTGGCTAGATGTTTTCTTTCTCTTCCATATTATGATCTCATAGTGCTAAACAACTTAGGCTAGTAAAACTTTCACATGTTACTACCTTCAAAGTATTGGGTAATAACATGTGTCTAGTGTCATGCAAGGCCTAATTAATTACTACTTGTAGGAGTAGATCATATCTCCTAGATGAAGGAGAATCATCCTCCCTCTCTCCTCCTCAATGCAGCATTGGTTGCTCTGCTCCACTCATGCATCGGTGTCTCTATGCCTTTAATATCACTTGTTCAGGTGGGAAGCATCGCAGCAGTCACCTCTTCCTTTTTTGTGAATCACAGTCACCTCTTCTTCCCATGGAGTAAGGAGTACAACCGTGTAGGCGCAGCAGTGTAGAGAAAATTGAGGCCCGTGATGGTCCGGCCCAACTTTCCTTCTGTTTTCCTCGTGCTTCCACCCAAAAATGAGCTCTGGCTGGATGTTTTCTTTCTCTTCCATATTTTAGGATGCTCAGGTGCTAAAGAACTTAGACTAGTAAAACTTCCACATGTTACTACCTTCACAATATTGGGTAATAACATGTATATAGTGTCATGCAAGGTTTCTCATATAGAACTTGGTTTCATTGACTCGACTCCACCACAATTAGGATTCAAAGGATTTCCAAAGGAATTCTATACTATTCCAATCCATAGAAATTTTTTCAATAGAGTATGTTTGTTTCAAAGTTATAAATCCTACAAAACTCCTATGCATTGCTTCCCTACACTACAATCCTATAGGATTTCTAACAAGAGGTGAGACCTCTTGGAAAAATTCCTATGTGTCTATGACAACTATGACATGTACCTAAACTGTATAAAATTTCATGTGTTTTTCCTATGGTGCAATCAAACATACCTTATCTTACCAATTCCTGCATTTTTCCTTCCTATAGGATTATAAGTGTTATTTATGTGGGGCCCCGGATTAATCCTCCGAGAATCCCTGTTATGCATACAACCACGATCCCATGATCAGTTAGTCGTGGCACATAACAGACAAGTATGAAAGTAAACATCCAACATAACAAATACTTGTCATACCTCAGTTGCCATTATGGCTATGCCGATCAACATCAGTGGAACTTCATTAAGCGTAGAGCCTGAGCTATGCCTTAAAAATGAGGAATGGTCATTTTGGTCATTTTGGTCATTTTAATCCACTACACTACTTTGAGTGTTCCTAGAACTCATTTATCAATAGAAATAATTCTGGATCTTTACACCCCTTGCTAGTACACATAATGAGGTACCAAGGCCCACTTTTTGATCGGCTAAAAACATTCAAATACTTATTTTAAATGGCATCTGAAAATTGAATTCAATGCATATGCCTAGATCAACCCTATTTCAAAAACCATCCAATTTTTGAAACCAAAATTCAAACTTTTGCTTCTTGCGGCCATTTCGTCAAATAGGTGGCAGACACAAATCTCACAAAACCTAAAACACTATTGTGAGCAGTGGTGTTGGTCTCCATTTGGGCCTAACTTGGTCCCCTTGTTCCCCTAGCTAAAACCGCGGCCCTAACTCTCTCTCCCTCTCCCCTGTCTGCTCTAGTAGCAAGCCGCCCGACGCCATGTGCCAGGTCGACCACAGACAGCTCGCCCCAGCCCGTCCCGCGCTCTCCTTCGCTCGCTGGCAGACAGGCGCCATCACACCGCTTCACCTCGACCAGCCCCTGACCAAAATCGAGCGGAGGACAAGCCCCAGTTGCTCGTGCCCATGCCTCTGTCCGCCATGCCGATCACCCCGGAGCGTCGCGCCCGCCAGAGCAGCACCGACCTCGCCTAGCCCTAGCCTTGCGTGGAAGCACCCGCAGCAGGCCCAGCAACCACCCAGACATCATCGTTCGCCGCCTCGTGACCAGCAGCCCGGAGGAACCGCGTCGAACACCGCCATCCGCGCGCAGTTCACCGCACGCTCCCGACCAGTAGAGACCTCGCCTTGCCGCAACATTAAGCCCCAGAGGACCGCTGGGGGACAGATTATCCATCGCCGCCCTCGCCCATGTCGAGAGAGCCCCGCATCATCGTCACCGATGACCTCACCGGCGCTCGCTCTGCCCCCTCGTCGACCCTATATAAAGCGGCCATCCCAGCCTCAATTCTCCACACTCACTCACTTCCCACCTCTCTCTGTACCTTACGCACCTCTAGCCGAAGCCGCCCGAGCTCTGTCTCGCCGGAATTGGAGCCGAAGCAGCCGCAGTAGGAGGAGAAGGGCGTCTGGGATTTAAGGCACCCCAAGCTCCGCCGCAACCACGCCTCGCCTCGTTGTCGTCTACCAGCCCGTTTGCCCGCCTCACCGACCTTGCTGGAGCCCTGGTATGCCCCCAATCGACCCCCACCGCCGCGTCTAGGTTAGGTTCTCGCCGGAGTGATCTGTCGTCAACGATGACTCTCCACCGTTAGATCCCCTTTAGATCGTGTGGCCTAGGATGCTAGATACCGTTTCGGTGATTTTGTGCCTCTGACCGGTGGAGCCCGCATGTCAGGCAGCCCGCTGCGCGCACTGTGCGTAGATGGGCCGGCCCAGTTAGTTCCCGCGCGTGTTAGAGTTTCAAATTTAGTTTTTTCTATTTAGAGTTAATCTAATTTCTGTCCACTAGTTTAAAAATCAATTCTAGGAGTTTGACAAATCCAAATTACATGAAACCAATTTTTCCTGAAAGGTATTGAAGTGATCTATCCAAGCCCGTTGGATTTAATTCAATTAGAGTTATAGGTCTCTCCTAGTAAAAATAACAAAACAGAAGCATTTGCACCTTGCAACATTTTTATAAAATCAACCAAGATAGGTTTTGAGTTGATTCCAACTCTCAAAAATCTCATTTCATCATATATATCTAAATATCTAATAATATTAAGGTTTACATGCAATGACTTTGGACTATTACCAAAATAATGCTATATAGGAATTTCTAGTCACTTTAAATCATTAAATATTGAACTTAAACCAAAGTAATTATGATCCAACCCTTAAATCACATTCTCACATGCTAGAATATGTGGTGAGGACATGTCTCCACATGATCCCATATTTGAAGTGGTGAATATTAAACCTTAGTTAATTTTTCAATGAGTAGAAATTACTTTTCTAAATTAAAAGGAGTGAAACTATTAAATTAAACTTGTGATACTTGTGATGATAATAGATCATCAAATGTGTGCCTTAGAATGCTAATTAGCCTAGTTAAGTATTGTCTGATGATTGTGTACTCCATATGTATTTATAGACGATAGTACCGACCAAGCTTTCGAGGAGGAGGAGTTCTACCAAGAAGAAGAAGAAGAAGAAGAAGAAGAAGAAGAAGAAGAAAACTTCAACCACTGCACCAACCCAAGGCAAGCCACCATTAACAATGCAAGCTAACATTTGCAAGTATAATGCTTAGCAAGCTAGGATTAAACTAGATGGTTTAGCAAAGATACTTTAGGCATGCTTTGGTCACACTCCTTTGACTCTTAGATACCCCAAGTCTTATTTACAAGCTTTACTTCCTTTATTTTACCCAAAGTTCTTTACTTATTTTGAAGGTAGGATAAAGAGTATAAAACTTGACCTATTTAGAACCCTTTAGATGTCATTCTATGGCATGAGATTGAATCCATCTTTTCCACCTTAGTGAACACTCTTAACTTAGTAGTTTAGAGTAGATCAAAAACTTGAGTCACTTTAGATGGGAACACTTGGTGAAACTGAATTATGCAAACCTTGGAATGATGAGTCATTCTATTGAGAGGTTTTGACATGTGTTGAGAAACACAAATGGTTTATGATGGTGAAAATGATGAGGCATGAGCCTTAACCCTTTTATAAAACTGATGGTTGGATTCGGATGCAATACCATTCCAAATTTACCATACAACCACACTACCTGAATTGGGTATGGCTTAGCTGGAAATTTATATGCATTAGTATTAGTTCCCTCGTGGGAGAGGTCTGAGCTGAGGCTACCTCTCAATGTTGTCCACCTATGCAGTGCCCAAGATGACTGATGGTCATGGTTGGGAGGCCATGCTCATAGGAGAGGTGCTTATACTAGGGTGTGTAAAGGGAAGGTTATGTTTGATTATCTACATACTAAGTATGATGATTCAGGGTTATCCCGGACAGATGTATCGAATCTTGTGGTGAAAGTGTACCACCTCTGCAGAGTGTCAAACTATTCGAATAGCCGCGTCCGCGGTTATGGACAGTTGGAATGTCCATATTGTTTCGTTGTCAGATGTTTTGCAAACACTTATGAACTAAATGATGAATCTTGACTTGACCACAACAGGGTTGTGTTTATGACAATAGCTTCCCAACCTAAGTGATTCTAGAACTTTACTTTATCTTTCTTTGCTTTTGAACTCAGCTTAGGTTTCAAACTTAACATTATAGTTCAACTTAGAGTTAGCACTTTAACTTAGAACTATATTTACTTGTCAGTGGTAGTTTGCGAGTACTTAAAGAGTACTCATGGCTTTTTTCCCTGGCTATTCTCATGGCCAGACTATGAAGGAGACTATCAACATGATGGCCAGCAGGACGGCTATGATAACTAGGACTATCTGCCTTTGTCAGCATTGTCTGTGCCCCCTGAAGATGGACCCCACCGCTATGATTATCTTTTAATTCCGCTGCTTGTTGTATTAAGACTGGATCATGAGATCCTTATTTGTGTAAGACCTTATGTATGGTTTGTAATGGATGATGTACTGTGATATCCAATCTTTTATGTCTCGCAAAAATGGTAATCCTGGGATTGCAAGGTATGGCATAACGGGCATCTAGGATTAAAAATCCGGGTGTTGACAAAGGGATTTCTCCCAATAAGCATGGTACAAGCTACCTCGGCTAAAGAAGACAAACTACGAGCTAAGCCCCAGCATCTGGGGTAATGTGGTTACACGGATAAAATTGTTCCGGTAAAGGCGTAGAACATCCCTTCGATTCTCATTTCTCATCATCACCATTTCTTTTGTTAAAACATACGCTTGGAGCGATGGCTCTTCCCAAGGGTTTTTACAAAGCAGTTTTGAAACATTTGTAGTAGGGTAAATTCCAAAACAGTTCATTTTCTCAAATCTGGGGTTTTCAACGAGGTAGGATGCTGGCCACCGTAATCTAGGTCTAAAGGGATAAAATGGTAGGTACATTAGGGTGGATGCCACGAGGGACACCAAGTCATAACTTGGAGGAGCCAAGCCATTAGCGCAGTATTTGTGAAACAAGACATGTAGATGAATAATGCAATTTATAAAGAGGATACAAAACAGGTAATAAAGAGCGTAGGACAAGTATCGGAATTCGTAAATGGTGGATTGCCTGTGATCAGCGATAAGTCCCTGGACTTCTTTAGATAACCAAGACTACCCAATAAATAACAATAAGTAGTCCCTTTCTTCTCGTCGTCAAACAATCACACTATCGCCGTCATTGGGTATACATGCAAGCATACAATACCACAATCAATACAAGGCATATAGGCATCAAACCATACAGCAAGCAATTGTCAATACAAGTTTACCAATCAGTAGTGGTGTTGGGAAAATGGAATAGAAGGATTGGGAGCATGTCTTGGAACATTTGAAGGAAACCATATGAGTTTCATAGTCTAGAAACTAGGGATGAGAGGGTTTTGGAACAAAGACTTATTCTATAAGATACCATTGTAAAAACATGATACCAACAGATAAGTATTGATAAAATAAAACCAACAAAAGTGGTTTCACTATTTTATCACTTACCTAGATTTAGTTATGCTTTTTATAGTGGAATAAACTCTAGTTTGAGGAAATAATTCACCAGAATTTATCTGGAGGCCCAAAAATTATTTTCTTGGGTGGTTAGGTAGTGTTTGATGTACTGAACTACATTGAAGTGGAATCTTGTCAAAATAATTACCATAATGCCCTTAATAAACCATCAAAGTCAGTTCTATAAGGTATTTGTCTTTTTCACCAGATTTCTTTTACATAAGGTTTTGGTGTGATTCCAATTTTACATGATAGGTACTGGAAGTACCTTTCTTTAGAAATTGGAATTACCCATTTTGGATATCCATAACTACTGGAGGGATTTAACTAGTGATAAAGAGGTACACAGAATAGTTTAAGTCACTATAATTCAACCAGAGCTCAATAAAATCTGAGCTGCTAGGGTTTGATAGATTTTGACAGGACAAAACCTTGGGAGTTGGAATTTGATCAATACCTCATTTGGTTTGACCTAGAGAAATTTCCCAAGGCAGATAGTGGTTGTTTTTGTTATTTTTGCTAAAGGCATACTACTGTTCACCTTGGCATATGAACTATGCTAGATGACAGGTATATCAAATACCTTCCAGTAGAGCTTTGATTCTTCCCTATTGGATATGTAAAACTCTCTGAGGAAATTATTTAGGTGACAAGGTAATTTTTCGAAATTGATTTATCATAGATAAACTAAACCTAGTCTGGGATAACCAAAGGTATTTTCTATTAGACAAGATAGGTATGTACCACCAAGATTTTTGGATCTAGTCAAAATCATCTTTCTACATTTTTATTTGAATTTAAACCAAACAGCAACTCTAGCAGATCTGGTGGAAAAACTAAATGAAAAAGATAAACAGGGGGTATCTGGGCTTGATCTGCTGGGAGATGGGCCGGGTGGAGTGGAATCGGCCCATGGCGGGCGACGCAGCGTGTGGGAGAGGGGTTCGAATCCCTGGCAAAGGGGCCCGCTGGTCAGTGACGGTGGATCCCGAACGGGTATCCCTAGATCTGGGTCGTTGGGGTAAGGAGGACCCGACGGTGGGGCGTTGTCGTCTCCAGCAAACAAAGCCCGCGGCGGCGGAAACCCTAGGGGACGGCAGGCTCGCCGGGGGTTCTTACCAGGGGCTCGGGAGGCGACAAGGAGCGGCGGAGGTGCAGCGGTGCTTGATAGCGAGCAGATCGAGCGGCGACACGGTCGGGTTCACGCCTGGGAAGGTGCTCGCACGACGGTGCCCGGACCTAGCTCGCCAGAGCTTCGCCGATGAGGTCGGAGGAGACGTTTCTAGGCAAAAACAAGCACATAGTTAGGTAGATCGGGAAGAGGGGGTCACAGTAGAGTGACATGTAGAGGGAGAAAGAGGGGGAGGAGGGATCCTTGCTCGGTTTTTGAGAGAGGCCGAGGCTTCTGCTTCTTCTTCTTCCGGGCAGCACAGAGCAGGGGGGAGTGGGGTGTAGGGGAGGTGAGTGAGGAGGAGAGGGGGAAAATGAGGGGCCGGGGCGTGCTGGGGGTGGCCTCTGGCCTTTATACGGAGGGGGAGAGATAGATGGTGAAAATGTCCACTTTGGACATGGAGGAGGGGTAGTGCTGGCCTGTGATTGGCCTAGAGGGCGGTGGGGAGGGGTGAGAGTGGGATTTGTCGGGCAAAGGTAAAGGGAGGGAGCTGTGGTAATTAAATGGGCATATCTTTGTAAGATATGGTTGTCTCTCTCTCTCCCCTAATCCAAGGGTGAAAGGGGAAAGGGCTGGGGTGGAGCTATAGTGCTCACGACCAGGGGAGTATTGGTTGCTGGGGAGGAGTGCTTGACAAGCTTTGGGGAGGGCTTGGTCTTGGTTTAGCTCAAGTTTGTTTGTTTTGCAAAATTTTGATCACAATAGAGCTTGTGAAGGAGTTCAAATATTTGCATTGGAAAATATGGGGGAGGTAGTACTGGTGGATGGGCATGGTCAAGGTACACTCCTAGTATTTATTTGGGATTTTTATAAGGGGTTTTAGTCCTCTTAAGTCCATATATTCAAAAAGGGCAGAAGTAGCTTATAGAAGATCATTTGATATAACTACATTGGACAAGGTTGGTTTTTGGTGTGAGAGGGTCCCAAATGTGAATGCACACTTAGGGGAATTTTCCTAAGATTTATTGAGGCACAAAAGTATTTAAAACATTTATTTTGTTGTTTCTGCCATTTAGGAAAAAGGGAAAAAAGAATTATTAAATCTCTTCAAAAATATTTATTTTTGAGAGGGTATGATGGGGTATGATATATGGAACTTAAATGAGCAAATGGTTGGAGAAGTGTTTTGTCAAAAACCAAGCTTTCCTTGGTAGATGGAGTTTTGAGATTTTGTCTATTAAAGGAATTAAATAGATTTGGAGCCATAATAATTATGGGTAATATTTGATAAATGTTGATGATCAAGGTGCATGATGTAGACAAGGTGTAGCAAGTATTTGCAACCTTGGGAAAATGGAAATCCAACTTGAATAAGATGGAAAAACAAGGAGTTGTGGATCTAGGGTGAGGTTATCTCTATACCACCAAAACCTTGTTAGATCTTGGAGCTTAGAGCTCCCCTTGAGGCAAGGGATCGATGGATAGTTAGAACAAGTCATATAGATGATCATGGCAGTATGAGTTTGGATTGGTTGCATTTGAGGTGGTTTGGAAAATATGGCAAACTTTGTTGAAAATAAGGTTACCATACCAGATGAGTCATGATGCCATATAAACCATGTGGGTTTAAGAAGCACAGAGATCCACTTGGAACAATTAAAGTAGATATTGATAAACCTATATGAGTGGCACATAACCATGCAAAGAGTTGTTCCATAGAAGGTTGGATGATGGTGTGAGCTTCTGTTAAAGTAGGCATGATGACTAGATTTGCAGGAAAAGTTATTCTCTTGCCTACAAAACCATCAAGAACAAGTGGATTGGAGGATGATATAACCAAAGTCAAGAGTGGGCCTTGGTAGTCCTTAGGATGGTTAACAAGATGGTTCAGGTGCATTACCAATAATGCACAAGGGTTGCGAAAGGGGGACATCCAAAGAGGTGATGTTGGGAATAGTTTTCCAGACTTAGCCAAATTTGGCAGATTTATGGTTTTTGACTAGAATGTGGGTGGTGATGATTTTGATGGGTTGCAAGGTACCAAAGCATCATCAAGTGGATGTTGTTGAAGATTATATTGAGTATCAGGGATCCATGCTTGATATTGGTCTTTAATGACTTGGAGACTCTGGAATGGATCACTGCAGGATTGATCTGGTTAAGGGTTTTAGATGATCATCTGGTGGCTAGAGATTGAATCCAGCTTTGTATTCTTGCTTAGGGTGTGGTGATTTGGAAACATCTTGATCCTAGTGATGAGCTCCTAGACTGGATCATACTACTTCCTAAGCAATCAAGTCAAACATCAGATCAAGGCAATTCATTAGACAACAAATCAAGGCAACTCATCTTGTAGACTAAGTAAATCACTACTAGGGTTACCATCAAGCCTAGATAGAGGGAATGTTGGGTATTTTGAAAAGGTTGGAGTTTGAATAAGATGAGAGTCCTTGGTATTTGTACCAAGAGTAGAATTCCAAAGCTTTAAAAAGAGGTTTTGGGAAACCTAGAGGGAAGAGTAGTTGAAGGTTTTGTCTTAAAAACATAAGGAGGTTATAACTCTCCATAGTTTTTTCAATAGAAGCTACTAAAATAGTTTTGGTTACATAAGCATCTTGGCTCATGTTTTTGAAATGCCTGAACATTTGAGGATATGTAAAATGAGCCAGGATAGTTTTGTTAAATAGCTTTTGTCAACTGATGGTGAGGTAAGGAGTATCATATGGTATACACTCACACGCACAAGCACCAACAAACAACAAGCAAACACTACACCAATGAACAAGAAAAAGTTTTTGTTCCCCTGATATTTGTATTCAGGACAACTAATCAGGGTTGTTGAAATTGGGATGTTACAATTTAATTATATTCCTACACTTTTCCTATTCCTATGTTTTACAAATCCTTTGAATCAAACGAACCCTAAAGGGCATATGGAATTCCCATAGAGTCAAACAAACTTTGACAAGTGTCATGTTATTCTATTCCTGCACTTTTCATATTCCTATGTTTTACAAATCCTTTGAATCAAACAAACCCTAAATACACGGTGTACATGCCATACTATTTTACTTATAGCCTGCCGAACAGTCCTTAGAGAAATTCCAATAGTATAGCCAACAGCCTGCTTGTACAATACACGAGTTACCTCTAAAGGTTTACTGTACTTATACATGACTACTTTATGCGTAAATGGCCCACCTCACATACTCACAAAGTGTCTAGGAACAATATGGCCTACCATGTAGTAGGAACATACTACCTTGGTTGCCACGAGGAATGATAAACACGAGTTTTCGTAACTTCCAATAAAATCCTTCGCAATATGGCCTAGTGGCCTACCATGTAGGAACATACCTTGGTTTCAAGCCAAACAACCAATGTATGGCCATATTTACATCATACTTTATGATAAGATACCATTATTCGGTATATGGGTGCATATTGGCATGGTAAACAATGTTTATTACAATTGTAATTTTCCAACTTTTATGACTAGAAAAATCAGTTACAATTTTCCAAGTAACTGCTTTTGTAAGCAAGCACACATGGAATAAGGCCCATATGACAACCCTATTTTTTCACACATAGTGCACACAATTTTATGGGCATTTGTCAAGTTACATGAATTTGCGAGCTAGCTAATTTTGCCACTTAACTCCCTCTATCAATTTACCAAAATTATGTCAAACTTGAACTACGATCACATGATAGGCTGCTCGCTCCTAAGCTTCTCCTACAAAGTGGCGGATCCTAATGGTGGCTCGGGAAGTGAATGGACCATCCTGAGATTTATAAATAGCTTATATATTATACATAAAAATGAAAAAATATTAAATGAAAATTGCCTTGTTAGACCGCCCTCACATATTGAGCTAGATCCGTGAAATCGTTTTATGGGACCCAAGTTAGTTAATACAATATCAAAAAGCACTAGGAGGTTTAAAAGCCTCAACTTGCAAATAATTTACATGTTGGCAAACAAATTTCGGTGAGTTTTAAAAAAACAATAAAATAACAAAAAAACTATAGTACTTGCACACGACTTCCTCTTTCGTGAATCTCCACTTGCCAGGCAAAATGGCAAGCTTTAGTTTGGATAAATCTTGAGAGTATTTCTTCGCAATATGGTATACCATATACTAACATGATTGGATTTCAAAACAAATAACCATGCTTATGTGATAATAATGCCTGTATTCGGTAAACACGCATCTAGGCATGGTAAAGAATGTTTACATTTGTATATTATTTAGCAAAGTAGATGGCAAATAATTAAGGATCCTAAATCTAGCTAATAGTATTCCATTTTTACACAAAAGCGGACCATGTTTTATGGAAAAATTTCCAATGACATGAACTTTTGACTTTTCTAGCTAATTTCAACCACTTAAACTACTTATTGTTAATTTATCAAAATCAGATCAAATTTTAACTATGACTGCATGATAGGTTGCTATCTCTCTAATTTTGTGTAAAATCTCTTTAAGGTACTAGAGTAGTCAATCTATAAAAAAACAACTAGAGGTTTGAAACCATCAAGTTCTTTTGAAAAAATTCACAATGGCTGACAAGCTTGAACTAGTTATGATTTTTTTCAAGAAAAATCAAAATAATGTAAAACTTGTGCTTCGCGTTCTCTTGTGTGTACTAGTTGTGATAATATGAGTTTTGATTACTTTCAAAAATCTTGCTTCGCAATATGTCCTACCATGTTGTGAAGCTGCTTAGCTGCCAAATCAAATGACCAGGGTCATGGCTAAATCTACATTGCAGTAGACGAATAGTGTGCCCATATTTAGTAGATGAGGGCATGTTGGTATGGGAGAATGTGTTTACAATTGTAGTTTCCAACTTTCACGAACAAAAAATAATTTCAATTTTGTAAGTGATAGACAATGTTTATTTGTTAAGTTAGTACACGGAGAATTAGGTCTTATTCGCACATAGTGGACCATGTTTATGGGCTATTTTCAAGTAATAACATGAATTTCTAATCTGTCTAGTAGCTATTTTCTCCGATTGGAACTATTTTATGTCAATCTACAAAAATTATATATATCAAATTTTCATGATGAGTGCGTTATAGGTTCCCGAAATCGTTTAAGGTACCCAATATTTGAATATATAAAAGGCACCACCAGGTTTGAAAAATTCAACTTCTTGCAATATCTATGCACACAAAATTCATCATTCGTCCTTACAATCACTAGAATTATGTCATCGTTGTCGAACTTTAAGGGAACTCATCATAGATCCCTGTCCTTCCCTCTCTTCTCTACTAGTCCCCTCTTAGAAAGCTTCGCAGCACCCATCAGGTACGCATAGTGCTTTCACGCATGATTATAGTTTAGAGAGTACTAGTTTGGCGGTACTACTACATATGAAGCCTAGCAGTAGAGAGAAAGTAGACCCCCATCATGTGAGCCATATTTTTCTACGAGATAAAATCTAGCATGATCCACAAATTTATCTCCCAACCCTCATATTTGATTTTTTTTCTCGAATAAGATTGCATAGAACATCACACGAACATTTAGTTTTTAGCTGTGGAATTGCATCAAATCTTACTGCAATATAATGTACTGATAACATTGAATATTGAATGTTGGATCAAGACTCGCAAATCCCAACATTGCCAGCCATTGGATCTTCTTTTCCTATCTAGGATCTAGATGACTATGCGCAAACCTGAAAACACTCTTCTCGGTTATTCTAGAATCTCCTTCGCCATTTCTCTAGACCATGGTCACAAAATTTTCAAGTATTAGGTAGCTAATAAAAGTTTATTTCTACATGATATAATGTACAAGAACCCAATATACACCTTTACTTTATAGATGTGGCTCTTTCATATTTTTTTGAGATTTACCTATTATAGAGCATAATTTTATATCGTGATGATATGTCATACTTTATTATTATGTGAGTCTCACGTGCAAGGCACGTGCAACTTACTAATAAAAGGATGGTGCACAAATACAAAGAAGCTGCTAATCTTGTCCAATTAAACCAGGAATTTGAAGATAAGGCACCAAAATATACAAAAAGGACCCTAGTACAGAAAGGAAAAAAGCAATCATGTAGAGCTTCATTGATTATCAGCGGTCATATAAAAGAAGGGCACGGCTCAAGGCTGGATCAGAGAGTCCTCATTTCCCCCCACCCAAATCGCAATGCTTGGGACGGTCACTTTGAAGATGGAAGCCAACATTCTCGACTATTCCTCCTGCTCCCAACCCCTCAAGCCCCGACGGGTCTACAAGGTCTCTCCCTTTCTCCCTCACAATCCATTGATTTTTCTTTTCGCAGTTCGTCCTTGCAACTATTTTATTTTTCGAACTTCTATTTCTCTAGTGTGTGGATATTCATCTAGTCTACCACCACTGCGTCCACAAGATCGCCTCCTGACATAAGTGCGAGCACCCTAGCAGAGGATTCACCCATGAGCCCTCCATGGGCGCCGTCCTATAAGCGGCCAGGGTCGAGTGCACCCACAAAGGCTGCAGTAGTTTGCTGCCCTACTACGAACTCCACCAGCATGAAATCACGTGTCGGTACGCTCCTTGCACTTGCACGGACACCGTATGAGACTTCACCACTCTGCCACCAGCGCTCGTCGCCCACCTCTAAGTGGTCCACTCGATCCAAGTGCACAAGATCCAGTATGCCACCACCAAAGCGTTCTAGGAGCTAGTGCCACTGCCGGGTGAGGCGTCTCGCCGGCTCATCCTCATCGGGGAGCAGGATGGCACCGTGTTTGTCCTGATGATTGGAACAGTAGGCATGGTCCCCCTAATGTTTGCGGTCTGTGTTAGGGCCGTGATGTGCAACTTGCCCATGTACAGGGTGAGGATGTGGGTGGAATGCCCGCCGTTGCGCTCCTGGATAGACAGCAAGAGGAGGACAGACACCGTGATGGTGGAGCTCGATGCGTAGAGCTCCGCTAAGATGGGCGATGTCGCGTTTGAGGACCTTACATCTTACCTGGCGGTGCCACCGCATTACCTGGTCGGTCCTGCTACGTCAAAGCAGCTGCGTTTCTTCATTCGCATCGAGTTTTAGTAGGGATGTAAGCTGTTGTTAATTGGTTTAATTGCAGAAAGATTATTTGCATACCAGGAATGGTGGATTTTCTAGTAGTAGTACTCTACCTATGTCCTAAGAAATAAGGCTCCCTTGTTTTTCATGTTTTTTATTTGACCAAGATTTACTCTAAATATATAAAGAATGTTGGTACAAATTAGCATCATTGGAAAGTGTGTTTCAATACGAATTCAATGATACTAATTTTACACAATATAATTAAATTTTAGTTGCTCTATTTATTTGGTCAAACTTTACTTTGGAATGCACGTGCGCCTTATTCCTTGAAATGGATGTACTCTCCTCACTATTGTATTCGGTATTTTTTATGAAGTCTTAACATCAGATGGGTTCAGTGGATGTACTCTGTTGAGTAGTACTACTATTGTAGTAAGCTGTATAAGATTATAAGGCCTTTTGTTTAGGATATAAGGCCATGGGTGAATTCGCTAATACTACCAAGTAGATGAATTACTCACTCTAATTAATTTTTGCATGCACTACTAGTTTTATATGCATGAGATGCTAGATAAAAAATAGAGGACATGACGAGAGATGAAACAACATGCATTAGGAGATTGAGAGAAAAGAGAGATACCTAAATTAATGAGTCACGGGAATTAAGACAATAAAGAAGATAGTTCTTATAATTTCTAACAATTTCAAAAATCTCTCTGGCCTAATAATCCCAAATGGAGGTACTAGTACGTAGTAATAGTACAGTAGTGGAGAACGGTAGTAGCAGTACTCCCCTCCGATTCATATTAATTATCATTGGATTGGATGTACTCCTATCTAGCACTAAAACATGTCTAGATACATCCATTTTCGTGACAACTAAATATATCCATTTTTTGAGAAGTAGTTTGGTTGGAAGAAATCATATTCTTTCCACAGTAGGAACGGTGTTTTTTTGCTATTTGTAGTACTAGTACATAGCAGGTAGTACTATATATGTTTATAGTATACTACTCAACATACATTTGGGCAATCGACAAAAGTTCATATTGTGGTTCTACTGCTACAGTACTACTATCAGTTTGTAAGAGTCTCCTACTATCAATTTTTTAGGTGAGCATTCACCCTCTATCCTTCAGTAGTACTCCGCCCTTTAGCAGTATAAATGGAATTACTCAAAGAAAGTTTCTACAACTATAAAATTAATCTACCATGGTTGTTGATTAACAAGACAATTCATTAGGGTGGTGGGGTGGTAGCGTGCTATGATGCATAAACTTACACTCCTACTAGCACTCTGCAATGCAAATAAAAGAAACGATGTGATTCCTTGCATTAATTCTTACCTCCACCCCTTGCATGATACTCTTACAGTATATACATGCATTAACTTCTGCGAGTAGTAGTACTAGTAGTATCAAGCAAGGATAGACCGAAAAGCAAAGTTATACTCGTAGGTCACATGGTGTACCATTCTGAGTCTTTGTCTTATTCTTCTTCTTTCGTCTATTTGCGCTTGCCCTTGCCCTTCTTCTTTAGTTCTTTTTTTGTTGACCATTTGGAGAGTTTGTTGACCCCTGTAGAAGCTGTATGTATACCTCGTAGGTCATGTAGGCATCGAGGCTTGCATACTAGATCTGCTCTTTGGTCAGGGGGATGTTCCCGCACTGCTTGTGGTCCACATCCTTCTTCTTCTTCATGGCTTTGTAACGGATGTCTATGAGGGCCACAGCATAGTCAACAAAGAATCCTTCTCATTCATGGAGCCAGTAGGCTTCCACCTCTTTTGGATGTCCACGAAGTTCGTCACTGGCACTAGAGAACGCCTAAGCCTGATATCGTCATTGCCAATGTCGACGCCTGCAAAAGGAAATTTTAGGGTTGTCGAGGAACTCTTCTAGCTTGGAGCATGACTTGTCGGCCTGGCAAATCCGGTAGACCAGGCAATCCGTGCTCACACATAGCTACACGACGACATCCTTCTACGTCGATGATTGCTCGTTGGTGTACTTGACGTCGAGGCCAACAATCTTGTCGTCTGCTTCCTCCATGAGCTTTTGGATTTTCTCGATGTAATCATTCACCACCGATGCTTTGTTGGTATATGCCACATGTAGTATGGTGGTGTTGTCAGGGTCCGGGAAGGAGTACATCTTGTCGAACGGTGGTGTCATGGACGATGATTGGCGCCTTCTTTTGTTTTGCAGAGGTCCAGCCGGGTAACCGAAAAGGAATGGGAGAGAAGATGAAAGGAACCTCTAGGAAGATGGGGAGATGCATCCATGAGTGGTTGTGGAGACGAAGGGCATGTAGTTTCCCTCCAACCCCACCCACGTACTCCTATAGAATTTATTTACGGATCAATTTTATGGACGCATATTATTTATGTACATATAGGTGGATTTCTAGATGATACAAAAAGTTCAAGAACCAAACATACGTGAAACTTTATGGACGTGGCTCGAAATTATAATTATATTTTGAATTTCACCTATTATAATTTTATATAAAAAATGATATGTCATACTTCTATTATCTGATTCTCATGTGCAAGGCACTTGCAACTCACTAGTTATTATATACAGTGTACGAATAACTTCGAATATTGAGCATTGGATCAAGACTCTCGAATCCCAATATTGCCAGCTGTTGGATCTTCTTTTCCATTTTAGCATCTAAAATATACTACTTTGGATAGTCTTTAGCACAATGTATGTATATTACTACTCCAAGTTACTTACCACTCTGGCCAGGCTTAGAGCATTTCTAGATGAAAAAAATAGCGTGCTATTTCACGCTATTTAGCATGCTATAGTGTATTTGGGGAGTCCACACTATTTTTTGAGATTTTGCTCGCTATGGCACTATTTTTTTAAATAGCTTGCTATATCCCGCTAAAACATCATAGCGTTAGCGCTATTTCAAGTATATGACATTATTTTTTGTTAGGAGGTGTGGAGTAGGAGAGCATATGATGAATGTGTCGAGTAGTCCAACATACGATGAAAATTTGGATTGTTAAACTTAAGTAATCATGTCAAGCCGCCGCCTCCTCCTGTAGCACCCGACGATGTACCTAAATTCAGCCATGCCGGTTCTCCTCCAACTTGGGTAGCGCCGGAATTGATTATGCATATACAAGTATTACTCTAGGCAATTCATTGGATGCTGAAATCCTTGATATTCATGATATATCTATTATATTTTTTTAATTTTGAAAAAACTCTACTTTGTAAAATAGCGCGTTATTAGCACGCTATAACTTTCATATCATTTGGAGAAAAGCCACGCTAAATTAAATAGCATGCTAGTATTTTTTTCCTTGATCTCTAGTGGCTTGTCTAAATTTGGTAGTCTCTTAGAGCATCTCTAGTGGTTTGTATAAATTTGGTAGTCTACATCTTCACATAGATAATGGTGTAAAAAGATTCATTTTTACACGACTTCAGTTTTCTAGTGGATAGTCTAAATTCGATAGTCTATATGTCCATATGCACACAAATAGTCAATATACATAGCAATTCAGTACAACAAATGCTCTGATTTGGTGCAGGAACGAGCTCACGAGTGACCAACTTTGCTTTAGACTTGGTGGCTCATTGTCCAAATATGGACAACGAGTAGCTAGTTTGGAGGATGTCTAAATTTTAGACCACCAGATACACAAGCCATCCGTCGTGATCTATATTTGGCTTAGACTACCGGATACACTAGCCACTAGAGATGCTCTTAGGATAGTCATAGTACTAATAATATGGTGCTACTAGTTCATGTTACTACTTTCATAGCTAATAACATGTGCGTACATAATTAAGCCGAATGCAGAGACCCTATTTTTCCAGTAATGGCTCCGGAAATACTCTATACCTACAAAGGCTAGGACATTACAGTAAACTGTTTTTTCTAGTCATTGGACTATAGCTACTTCTAGGATAGGATATTATTATTCTATATCTTTTGAACTATATACCCAAATTCAAAATCCAGAGCGCCAAATTCTCCCGCCTCACCTCCACCAAAATATTTCGACTGCTCACGCACCAAGTTTTAGCCATACGAAATTCCTTTTCTATCCCTGACAATGGCCTAACTAATAATGTCAGGGCGTGGGTATGGTTCGTAATTCCCCCTTCCTCGGTCCCCATAGCTTTGAAGCTGGGTAATCCACCTTCCACCGACACCATTTCCCCCATAGCACTCCGAAAAACCCTAACCCCTATCTCACCTCCGACTCCTGCACCACCGGACCGGAGCATCCCCACCGTGCTTCACCGGCATACACTCCACCCAACCCCCTCTCACCTCCAGCACCTGCACCACCGCACCGTAATCATCTTCGCCACACTTCACCGGCCTACACGCCACCCAACTCCCTATCTCACCTCCAGCTCCCGCACCACCTCAATGGAACATCCCCGCCACACTTTGCCTGCCCACACGCCACCCAAACCCCCTATCCCACCTCCGGCTCTTGCACCACCGCACTTTGCCGGCCTACACGCCATACCTCGATACCATATACTACTCACTAGTCTACCAGATCAGCCGACGTCCACCTTACCAAACCTAGTTCGTTGACTCCCTCCTCCATATAACCATGTTAGTTTGCCAACTCCCTTGTCCACAGCACCTGACATGCTTCACCTACGCTGGTGTGTGATACGTCGTAAACGTATCTATAATTTTTGATGTTCCATGCTTGTTTTATATCTACTTTCTTATGTTTTGTTCACACTTTGAGGTATTTTTACACATTTTCTGGAACTAACCTATTAACAAGATGCCACAGTGTCAGTTGCCTGTTTTCTGCTGTTTTTGGTTTTAGAAAAGCTAGTGAGGAAATATTCTTGGAATTGGACCGGACAAAAGCCCAAGTCAATATTTTACCAGAAGGAACACGGAGTCCAGAGGGGAGACGAAGTGGTGCACCAGGGCGGCCAAACTTGGTGGTGGTGCGGCCAGCCCTAGGCTCGCCACCAGGGGTGTGGGCCCCCTGTCGCTCCACCGACCTTGCCCCTTTGCCTATAAAGCCTCCTAGGATGAAAACCCTAAGTACCTGGTCAGAAATCCACGAAAGAGTTTTAGCCGCCGCCATCTCCATCCCTAGATCGGGGGGATCCGAAGCTCTTCCCGGCACCCTGTCGGAGGGGAGAGATCACCCTGGAGGCCTTCTTCATCACCATGTCTGCCTCCGGTGTGATGCGTGATTAGTTCATCCTTGGACTATGGGTCCATGTAGTAGATAGATGGTTGGTTCTCCTCCTTTGTGCTATCATGTTTAGATCTTGTGAGCTCCGTTTGTGATCAAGATCATCTATTTGTAATCTTACATGTTGTGTTTGCGGGGATCCGATGGATATTGAGATGCTATTTCAGATTGATTATTGATTCTATCAAGTATATGTTATTTGTGATCTTGCATGCTTTCCATTGTTAGTAACTATCTTTGCCAAGTAGATGCTTGCAACTCCAAGAGGGAGTATTTATGCTCGATAGTGGGTTCATGCATCTAGTAATCTAGGGAAATGATAGAAATCTCTAAGGTTATAGATGTGTTGTTGCTACTAGGGAGAAATCATCAATCCTTTGTCCATGGGGAATCGTATTGTTTACTTTACACACTTTGCTTAATGCAATTATCTGTTGCTTGCAACTTAATACTGGAAGGGGCTCGGACGATAACCTGAAGGTGGATTATTAGTCATAGATGCAGTTGGATTACGGTCTATGTATTATGTTGTAATGCCCAATCAAATATCATAGGAATCAAGATGCCTAGTATATGTATTGTTATGCTTTCTCAAATCTGTCAATTGCCCCACTGTAATTTGTTCACCCAACATGCTCTTTATCTTAAAGAGAATCACCTCTAGTTAACTAGGGACCCCGGTCCATTCTTTTATCATTGATATACCATCTGCTATTTACTGTTTATTGTTTACTTTCTGCAAGCAATTACTATCTTCCGCACTATACGTTTAATCCTTTGTCTTCAGCAAAACCGCTGAGATTGACAATCTCACTGTAAGTTGGGGCAAAGTTATGTGCTTGTGTTGTGCAGGATTCCAAGTTGGTAGCAACACCTTGGGGTTGTTTCCTTGCTCCTACTGGTTCGATAACCTTGGTTTCATAACTGAGGGAAACTTGCTGATGTACTCATCATACCTTCCTCTTGGGGTTCCCAACGAGCTCAACGGATCTTGAGCCATCAAGCCTTTTTCTGGCGCAGTTGTCGGGGAGTTAAGGATAGCTTCACAAGGGGGGTCTCTCACAAACAATCTCTTTACTTTTTTTTTGTTTTGCTTAGTTTATTTTTTCTTTGTTTGCTTGTTTCTTTCTATCAAAAACACACACAAAAATTAGTTGTGCTAGTTTGCTTCTTTTATAAAAAAACAAAAAAAATCATATTTCAAGTTGCTCTAATGTCTAGCATTGATCCAATCACTATGTCACATGAGGAAATGATTTTTACTTTCAAACAAGGAATTGAAGAGAGTTTCAAAGAAGCTTGGTCAAGAATTTCTAATTTACATGAAAAAACTGACCCTAAAATGACTCTAAGCTTGTTTCTTAGCAGTTTCTACTTTGGTCTTGCTCTTTGTTATAGATATGCTCTGGATGCTATAGTAGGAGGAGATTTCCTCCATTGCCATGAGAATGAAGCTTTTTGTTGGGTTCGCAGCATAGAAAACAAAAAAATTCCTACGATGAGAACTACATGCCAAGATCTATCTACTAGGTACAAAGCAACGGATGGACATACATCCAACGAGAACTTACCTTCGAAGACAACGAGTTTTGTTAACGAGTAGGAACTCGTGGTTGATGTAGTCGTACACTTGCCGATCTCAAGATCCTGAGGAAGTCCGAGCGCCACAACTCATCAGCGCATCCGTACTCGCACACACGTTCAAGCCACCGGACAACCTCCACCTCCTCGCTCCAGCGATCCAGTGGAAGAAGCAACTCCTTCCAGACGAAATGCCACCAGGAACATGTATCTCGCTAATCCGAGACCATGGGGTAATAATTCTAGAGGGGGAGAGAGATCCTTCACAAGGAGGTGTGAGGATGAAGCAGGGAATGGGTGGCCTTTTATAGGAGGAGGGGGGTACCACCTCTCTCCATGGCCGGCGCATAGGGGGGGTGACCCCTCACCTCCCCCATTCATGTGGCGGTAACCCCTCCACATTAAAATGCCTCTTCACATTCCCTTTTAAAGTCTCCACTTTAAATGCATTAAAATTCTCCAAGTTTAATGCTCTCTCATTTAATAAAACTCTTTTATTAAATTTATTCAGAATTTTGTTAATTACTTTAATTAACAAACATTCACATATAGCCCCTTGCAATATTTCAAAATCACATGTAGAACCACTTTCTGCAATTTCACCCAAAACAATTTCCGGTTTCTATCGAAACAATTCCTGCGCTTTGCAATTCTTTCGTCTGAAACATATGTGCTCCAAAATGGTGTCGGGTAACTCTTAAGTGTGTCACCCTACGATTCGCGAATAATGCAGACATGATTGAGACTCCTCTCAGATCAATAATCAGAAGCGGGACCTGGAGATCCATACTAATTCCAACACATTCAACGATGACTTCTGTGATCGTGAGAACCTTTAACGCTAGTAACTAAATCCCTTTGTCTCGCGATATATTACATGTCCGAGATTCGATCATTGGTATCTCCATACCTAGTTTGATCTCGTTACCGACATGCACTCTTTTCTCGTTCCCGTGATATAACATTCTAGTGATCACATCACTTGCTTGCAAGCTATCTCAATGTGATATCACCGAGAGGGCCCAGAGGATATCTATCCGTCATCGGGATTGAAAAATTCCACTCTTGATCCATGAGCCTCAACATAACACCTTTGTAGTACTGAACCCATCTTTATAGTCACCCTGTTATGGTGCGACGTTTGATGTTATCAAGATACTCTTCAGGTGTTAGCAATTAACATGATCTCATGGTCTAAGGATAAAGATTATTTTGTATGATGTTATAGCAATATAAACATAATGACTTGATCGTAATGCTATACTTCGGATGAATGTTCATCACATCATTCCACCAATGGTGTGACCTTGTTATTAACAACATCCAATGTCCATGATCAGGAAACCTTGATCATCTTGTTAATCAATAAGCTAGTCTATAAGAGAGGCATAACTAGGAACCATTTTTGTTTATTAAACACACATGTATTGATGTTTCCGATCAATACAATTCTAGCATGCAAAATAAACATCTATCATATATAAGGAATACATAATAACAACTTTAGTATTGCCTCTCAGGGCATATTTCCTTCAGTCGCCCACTTGCACTAGAGACAATAATCTAGTTCACATAGTGATAAATCTAACACCCATGGAGTTCTGGTGTTGATCATGTTTTGCCCTAGGGAGAGCTTTAGTCAACGGATCTGCTACATTTAGGTCCGTGTGTACTTTACAAATATTTATATCTCCATCCTTGACATGCTCGCGGATGGAGTGAAACCGGCGCTTAATATGCTTGGAATTCTTGTGAGACCTCGGTTCCTTTGTGTTAGCTATGGCTCCATTGTTGTCACAATAGATCACCATTGGGTCCAATGCACTAGGAACCACACCTAGTTCCGTAATGAACTCTCTCATCCAAACTGCTTCCCACGCTGCTTCTGAAGCAGCAACATATTCCACCTTCGTCGTTGATCCAGCCACCACAGGTTGTTTGGAACTCCTCCAACTAACTGCTACTCCGTTCAAGAGAAATACGTATCTGGATTGGGACTTAGAGTCATCCGGATCGGTGTCAAAGCTAGCATCGACATAACACTTAGCGACTAGCTCTTCTTTACCTCCGTATATAAGAAACATATCCCTAGTTCTTCTCAAGTACTTGAGGATGTTCTTGACCGCTATCCAGTGCTCCGAACCTGGATCAGATTGGTACCTACTAGTCAAACTAATAGCATGTGCCACATCCGGTCTTGTACATATCATGGCATACATAATAGAGCCTATGGCCGAGGCATAGGGGATCTTATCCATCATCTCTCTTTCTTCTGCCGTAGCCAGACTTTTAGTCTTACTCAATGTTTTGCCTTGCAACATAGGTAAGAACCCCTTCTTACTTTCGTCCATATTAAACTTCTTGAATATCTTATCAAGGTATGTACTCTGCGATAGCCCAATTAGGCGCCTTGATCTATCTCTATAGATTTTAATGCCTAATATATATATATGACGCTTCACCAAGGTCTTTCATCGAAAATTTGCTGTTTAGATAACTTTTAACACTATTTAAAAGATCTATATCATTTCCAATCAATAATATGTCATCCACATATAATATCAGAAATGCCACATTGCTCCCACTCACTTTCTTGTAAATACAAGCATCTCCATAAGTTTGGACAAATCCAAACTCTTTGATCACCTCATCAAAGCGGAGATTCCAACTCCGGGATGCTTGCTTCAGTCCATAGATGGATCGCTGAAGTTTGCATACCTTATTAGCATCCTTAGGATCGAAAAAACCCTTAGGTTGTATCATATACAACTCTTCTTCAATATTACCATTGCGGAACGCAGTTTTGACATCCATCTGCCATATTTCATAATCGAAATATGCAACAATTGCTAACATAATCCTAACTGACTTAAGCGTCGCTACGGGAGAGAATGTCTCATCGTAGTCAACTCCTTGAATTTGTCGAAACCCCTTTGCGACAAGTCGAGCCTTATAGATGGTCACATTACCATCAGCATTAGTTTTTCTTTTGAAAATCCATTTATTCTCAACGGCCTTTCGATTGTGAGGTAAGTCCACCAAGGTCCAAACTTGGTTCTCGTACATGGATTCCATCTCGGATTTCATGGCTTCTAGCCATTCGTTGGAATCCGGCCTCATCATCGCTTCTTCATACGTCGCAGGATCATCCATTTCATCAACCATGAAATTCACAATAGGATTGCCGTACAGTTCACGAGCTGCACGTGTCCTACTTGACCTGCGAGGTTCGGTAGTGTCCTCTTTTGGAGTTTCATGATCAATATCATTAGCTCTCTCTTCATCAGGTGAAGTCAGCTCCGAAACAACTTCCGGTGCTGCGCTATTCTCCATTTCATGAAGAGAAGGTTCAATAACCTCTTCGAGTTCTACCTTTGGACTACTCACACCTTTCGCGAGAAACTCCTTCTCAAGAAAGGATCCATTCTTGGCAACAAAAACCTTGCCCTCGGATCTGTGATAGAAGGTATACCCAATCGTTTCCTTACGGTATCCTATGAAGACGCATTTTTCCGCTTTGGGTTCGAGTTTATCCGGCTGAAGTTTCTTCACATAAACATCGCATCCCCAAACTTTAAGAAATGACAGCTTAGGTTTGTTTCCAAACCATAATTCATACGGTGTCGTTTCAACGGATTTAGATGGTGCCCGATTTGAAGTGAATGCAGCTGTTTCCAGTGCATAACCCCAAAATGAAAGTGGAAATTCAGTCAGAGACATCATAGATCGAACCATATCCAATAAGGTATGATTACGATGTTCCGACACACCATTACGTTGTGGTGTTCCGGCAGGCATGAGTTGTGAAACTATTCCACACTCTTTCATGTGTGTGCTAAACTCGTAACTTAGATACTCTCCTCCACGTTCAGACCGTAGAAATTTGATCTTTCTATTACGATGATTTTCCACTTCATTCTGAAATTCCTTGAACTTTTCAAAAGTTTCAGACTTGTGTTTCATCAAATAGATATACCCGTATCTACTCAAATCATCCGTGAAAGTAACAAAATAACGATATCCACCTCGCGCCGACACACTCATTGGTCCACACACATCAGTATGTATGATTTCCAATAAATCTGTCGCCCATTCCATTGAACCGGAAAACGGAGTTCTAGTCATCTTGCCCATAAGGCATGGCTCACATGTATCAAATAATTCAAAATCAAGTGATTCCAGAAGTCCATCAGAATGGAGTTTCTTCATGCGTTTAACACCAATATGACCTAGACGGCAGTGCCACATATATGCAGATATATCATCATCAAGTTTAATATTTTTAGCATTAACATTATGAATGTGCGTAATATTACTATCGAGATCCATCAGAAATAAACCATTCAACATAGGTGCATGACCATAAAAGGTATTATCCATATAAATCAAACAACCATTGTTTTCAGATTTAAACGAATAACCACTTTGCATCAAACACGATCCGGATACAATGTTCATGCTAAGTGCAGGCACCAAATAACAATTATTTAGGTTTATAACTAATCCCGGTGGCATATGGAGAGGCAGCGTTCTGACGACGATCACATCAACTCTTGATCCATTGCCAACCCGCATTGTGACCTCATCCCTTGCTAGTTGTCGCTTGTTCCGCAGCCCCTGAATCGAGTTACATATATTAGCAACCAATCCCGTATCAAATACCCAGGTGCTACTCCGAGTACTAGTCAAGTACACATCAATAACATGTATATCATATATACCTTTGTTTGCCTTGCCAGACTTCTTGTCCGCCAAATACTTGGGGCAGTTGCGTTTCCAATGGCCAGTCCCCTTGCAATAGTAGCACTCGGTATCGGACTTAGGGCCAGCTCGGGGTTTCTTTTCAGGCGCGGCAACAGATTTGCCACCCTTCTTTCCCTTGTGCTTGCCTTTCTTGTCCTTCTTGAAACCGGTGGTCCTATTAATCATCAACACTTGATGTTCTTTCCTAATCTCCACTTCTACAGTCTTAAGCATTGACAGAAGCTCGGGAAGAGACTTCTTCATGCCCTGCATATTATAGTTCATCACGAAGCTCTTGTAGCTAGGTGGCAGAGATTGGAGAACACGATGTATGCCTAAGTCAATGGGAATCGTTATTCCCAAGGACACAAGCTTATCGGCGTACCCAGACATTTTGAGTACATGCTCACTAACATAGTTGTTCTCCTCCATCATGGAGCTAAAGAACTTTTCAGTAGCATTATAAATCTCTACGGCAGCATGGTATCGAATATCATTTTCAATTCTCCAATGGTATCAAAGGCATTTCCATTTTCGAAACGCTTTCGAAGTTCTGACTCTAGCCCATACAGTATGCCGCAATGAACTAAGTTGTGGTCCTCCTGACGAATCACATAGACATTCTTTTCCTTGTCAGGGGCATCAGGAGCTGGTGGGGGGGCTAGCGGCGCATCTAGCACATATTGCTTTTGTGCAGCAGTGAGGAGAATCCTCAAATTCATAGCCCAGTTGGTGAAGTTGCTACCATTCGCAGCAAGTTTCTCTTTCTCCATGAACACATTGAAATTAAAAGCAGGTGGTGCCATCTACAACAGAATTTGTAAAGTTTATTTAGACTAAGTTTATGATAGATTGAGTTCAACTAATCCAAATTACTAATGAACTCCCACTCAAAAACGACATCCCTCGTGCCTTTTTGGTGATTACATGAACGAAATCCACTACACCAAGTCCGATCATCACGTGAGTCGGTGTAGCTTCAAAGGCGAGCATCTATAGGGGCATCATATTAACTATATGACTCATGCTTAACCTTTTGGTCCGTGTTCCGAGGCCATGTCTGTACATGCTAGGCTCACCAAGTAAGAACCTTAGTACTCGCGTGTGTAAAACTGTCGTACACCTGTTGTATGAAAGCGTAGAGTCGAGTACACCCGATCATCACGTGATGTCTCGAAACACGATCCATAGAATAGTGCATACTCAAGGAAGAACACATTTTATCTTGATATCTAAATGAGGGATCATCTTACAATGCTACCAAAAGCGCCAAACTAGCAGTGTAAGATGCTAACATCTAATGTGTAAAGTGAGATGATATGGTCCATGCATTTGATCTCTATCATTTGCATCGTGGTATGATCTCTATCATTCCTTTGTGTGTAAGGCCAATGTCTATGGAACTTACACGTTGAATGTGTTGTAAGAGTATCTATCATACATCTACTTACAACAATACAATATCAATACACTAGCCCAGCAACGATCTAAACTAGACGCCTCTAATTCATCAATTGCAAGTTTTACGTGGCTTAGGGCTTTCGGAGATAGAACCGTTCTTACCTACGAACATGAACCACAACGAGGATAACCAAATTATTAGCAACTCGTTGTAAATCAGATATTGACTATAGTAGGAGAGATAGACACCCGCCAGCCACTTATGCAAAACAAGTTGCATGTCAGTCGTGGAACCGGTCTCATGTACGATGACATGTAAGGTTGGTCCGGGCCGCTTCATCCCACTATGCCACCAATATCCAAAATACATAGAAGATGCAATAAGATGATCATCATCGCCCACATATAAACATATGTGTACTACCCGTGCAAAGAACCTATGCATGGATCAAGCTCTGATACCACTGTTGGGTCCGCAACATAGAAAAAAATATCCTACGATAAGAACTACACGCCAAGATCTATCACTAGGTACAAAGCAACGGGTGGACATACATCCAACGAGAACTTACCCTCGAAGACAACGAGTTTTGTTAACGAGTAGGAACTCGTGGTTGATGTAGTCGTACACTTGCCGATCTCAAGATCGTGAGGAAGTCTGAGTGCCACAACTCAGCAACGCATCCGTACTCGCACACACGTTCAAGCCACCGGACAACCTCCACCTCCTCGCTCCAGCGATCCAGCAGAAGCGGCAACTCATTCTAGACGAAATGCCACCGGGAACATGTATCTCGCTAATCCGAGACCATGGGGGAATAATTCTAGAGGAGGAGAGAGATCCTTCACAAGGAGGTGTGAGGATGAAGGAGGGAATGGATGGCCTTTTATAGGAGGAGGGGGGTACCCCCTCTCTCCATGGCCAGCGCATGGGGGGTGACCCCTCACCTCCCCCATTCATGTGGTGGTAACCCCTCCACATTAAAATGCCTCTTCGCATTCCCTTTTAAAGTCTCCACTTTAAATGCATTAAAATTCTCCAAGTTTAATGCTCTCTCATTTAATAAAACTCTTTTATTAAACTTATTCAGAATTTTGTTAATTACTTTAATTAACAACCATTCACATATAGCCCCTTGAAATATTTTAATATCACATGCAGAACCACTTTCTGCAATTTCACCCGAAACAATTTCCGGTTTCTATCGAAACAATTCCTGCACGTTGCAATTCTTTCGTCTGAAACATATGTGCTCCAAAATGTTGTCCGGTAACTCTTAAGTGTGTCACCCTACGGTTCGCGAATAATGCAGACATGATTGAGACTCCTCTCAGATCAATAATCAGAAGCGGGACCTGGAGATCCATACTGATTCCTACGCATTCAACGATGACTTCTGTGATTGTGAGAACCTTTAACGCTATTAACTAAATCCCTTTGTCTCGCGATATATTACATGTCCGAGATTCGATCATTGGTATCTCCATACCTAGTTTGATCTCGTTACCGACATGCACTCTTTTCTCGTTCCCGTGATATAACATTCTAGTGATCACATCACTTGCTTGCAAGCTATCTCAATGTGATATTACCGAGAGGGCCCAGAGTATATCTATCCGTCATCGGGATTGACAAATTCCACTCTTGATCCATGAGCCTCAACATAACACCTTTGTAGTACTGAACCCATCTTTATAGTCACCCTGTTACGGTGCGACGTTTGATGTTATCAAGATACTCTTCAGGTGTTAGCAATTAACATGATCTCATGGTCTAAGGATAAAGATTACTTCGTATGATGTTATAGCAATATAAACATAATGACTTGATCGTAATGCTATACTTCGGATGAATGTTCATCACATCATTCCACCAATGGTGTGACCTTGTTATTAACAACATCCAATGTCCATGATCAGGAAACCTTGATCATCTTGTTAATCAACAAGCTAGTCTATAAGAGAGGCATAACTAGGAACCCATTTTGTTTATTAAACACACATGTATTGATGTTTCCAATCAATACAATTCTAGCATGCAAAATAAACATTTATCATATATAAGGAATACATAATAACAACTTTATTATTGCCTCTCAGGGCATATTTCCTTCACTTTTAATGCTTCAAAAAAGTTGGTTGCAACATATAACTTGCCTAGCAAATCTGATTCCTCCTTTATAAACATATTTGCTAGATTAAACACTCTTGAGACCAACACAATAAGTTTAAAATAATGCTATAACATGCTTAGAGAGCATCATGATTATGTTGCAATAAATTCTGAACCTTCAAAATGGCTCCCTACAGTAAAAGTTGTTGTAAATCATGAAACTTTTTATGCTCATTGTGATATCATGTCTGAATTATGTCTTATGCCTAAAGATATCCATGAATCTTTCAAACTTTGGGGACTTTCTGAGGGATAAGAAGAAATATCTCTTACCAATAATGCCACAATATTACCCATTGGAATAGCTGAATGAGTGTTTACAAATATCCTAGGGAAAGTGGTGTCTACTGATTATCTTGTTATTGAATGTGTAGGAAAAGGACAAATTACACTTGGAAGATCCCTACTGAAACTCCTTGGAGAAATAATAGATGTGGGAAAAGGCACCATGCATTTTTCTTCTCTACCAAATGACCATACGTTCCCTAAAGATAAGAATAAAGGTAAGAAAGGTAGGGCAAGAAATTTTTTCAACACCCGGATTTTTAATCCCAGATGCCTGTTATGCCATACCTCGCAATCCCAGGATTACCATTTTTGTGAGACATAAAAGAATTGGTACCACAGTACATCATCCATTACAAACCATAATAAGGTCTTATAAATAAAGGATCTCATGATCCAGTCTTAATACAAATCAAGCAGCGGAAAGTAAATGTAGTAGGAGCTCCATCTTCAGGGTCACAGGCAATGCTGACGATGGGAGATGATCCAAGTTGTCGTAGACCTCCTGTTGTCCATCATCCTGGTAGTCCTCCTCATAGTCTGGCCACGGGAATAGCCACGGACAAAGCCATGAGTACTCTTTAAGTAATCGCAAACTATCACTGACAAGTAAGGTAGTTCTAGTAGGAACCTTAAGCTCTAGGTTTATTTGCAAAAAGCCAGGTTTATCTCAAACTGAGTTTAGAAGTAAAGAAAACTAATTTAATGTTCTAAAGCACTTAAGTGGGAAACTAGTTTTCATGTCCACAACCCTGTTGTGGTCAAGTCAAAGTCATAGTTCACTTCACAAATCATTTTGAAAACATCTGACGATGGAACAGTATGGCCACTCCAACTGTCCATGACCGCGGACGCGGCTATTCGATTAGTTTGACACTCTGTAGAGGTGGTACACTTTCACCACAAAATTTGATACATCTGTCAGGGGTAACCCTGAATCATCATACTTAGTATGCGGATAATCAATCATAACCTTTCAATTACACACCCTAGTATAGGCACCTCCCCTATGAGCTTGGCCTCCCAGCCATGGCCCTCTGCCATCCTGGGCACTGCATAGGTGGACATTCATCACGAGGTAGCCGCAGCTCAACCTCTTCCGCAAGGGAACCCATACTAAGGCATCTAAACTTCCAGTTAAGCCCTACCCAATTCAGGTATTGTGGTTGTACGGTAAAATTGGAATGGTAGCGCATCCGAACCCAACCATCAGTTTTTGTAAAGGGCTAAGGCTCATGCCTCAACATTTTCATCATCAAATCCTTTGGTGTTCATAACAGATGTCAAAACATTTCAATAGAATGAACCATCATTCCAAGGTTTTCATAATCATTTTCACCAAGTATTCCCATCTAAAGTGATCAACTTTTATGCTTAGTACTAGCCACTAAATTTAAGGGTATTCCCTAATGAAGGGTGCTAATCAAGTATAAGTATCCAACTCTAGTGTTATGCCTTTTGATGACATCTAAGTATAACTACTTAGGCCTAGTTTTATACTCTTTGTGGTATATATCCTATTTTTCCAAAAATCACAAAGCACTATCTAAAAGTAAAGGACTTTGGTAAAATTAAAGGAAAATAAAGCTTGTAAGTAAAACTTGGGATTGGTATAATCAAGGTTGCATAACCAAAGCATGCCTAATGCATCTTGCATAGGTTATCTTGCACAATTCTAGCTGGCAAGTGTTAGCTTGCTCAGTTTACTTCAAGTGCTAGGCTTGCAAGTGTTAGCTTGCAATTAGTGATGGCTTACCTTGAGTAGTGCAGTGGTTGAAGTTTTCTTCTTTGTAGTAGTAGTACTCCTCCTCCTCGTACCCCGGGTCAGTACTAGCGTCTATAAATGAATACGAGGTACACAATCACCAAACAATACTTAACTATTTCTATTTAGCACACTAAGGCTCACACTTTATGATCTAGCATCATCACAAACATCACACTAAATAAAGACTTAATCTTGTTTGTCTTATTTTGAAACAGTAATTTCTACTCATTGAAATTACTTAAGATTTAATATTCTCCAATTAAAATATGGTATCATGTTGACATATGTCATCAACACATATTCTAATACATGATAATGTGATTTAAAGTGTTGGTCATATTTTATAAAGTTTAAGATTATCATTTATTAGAATTAAAGTGACTAGAAATGTCTATATAGCATTCATTTGGTACTAGTCCAATGTCACTACATGTAAACCTAAATAGTTTTACATATTTATATAGATCTTTTCAAATGTGATTTTTGAGAGGTGGAATCAACTCAAAAGCATTTATGGTTGATTTTTGAAAAAATGTTTGAAGTTCGAAAAGTCTCTGTCTTGTTATTTTTGGTATAGGTGATCAATAATTTCAAATGGTTTGAATCTAACGGGTTTGGATAGATAATTTGAATACCTTTCTAAAAAAATTGGAATCATGCAATTTGGTTCAGTGAATCTCTTTAAATTGATTTTTGAATCTACTGACAGAATCTGGTTTTAACTAAATTAGAAAAATCCTATTTGAATTTTCGGGCCTGCGCGGGAAACTAACTAGGCTGGCCCAATCTGCACAGCGCGGCGCAGAGGGCTACTGACAGCAGGGTCCCACTAGTTAGTGGCTTTATCTAACTGAAACGATATCGTTCAATCTAGGCCCTACAATTAGAACCTAATCTAACGGATGTCGTTCATCTCCTACAGCTCCGGCGAGAAGCTAAACCTAACGCGGCGGTGGGGGTCGTGTGAGGCTCACCAAGGCTTCAGCTAGGGTCGGAGATGGGGGCGAACGATGTTGTCGGCGATGGCAGTTTGAACGGTGGTCGCGGAGGCTCCTTGGGCGGCTCCAATCGACGGTTCCCTTCTTCTTCTGTAGCGGCAGGCTCCGGCCAAATTTCGGCGATGCGGTGCTCGCCTTGCTCTAAGGAGAGGTGTGGGAGGCTCTGTGAGGAGTAGGGAGTGTGTTGGTGTGGAGAATGGATGCGGAGGGGGCCTCTATTTATACACCGGCGAAGGTACCTTGCGGCATGGGCTCGGGCTCGTCGGTGACGACGATACAGGCGGCTAGCGGCGTGGTTGAGGGTAGGGCGACACATTGCTCCCTGGCGGTCATCATGGGCTTAATGGTGTGGCACGGGGTGGTCTAGGTTGGTCGGGCATGGGCGGCGCTCTATGCGGAACTGGCCGTGTCTGAGACGGCGCACTGGGGCTACAGGTCGCGTGACGGCGAACGGGGGTGTCCGAGAGCTAGCTAGTGTTATGGTGAGTCTGTGAACGCGAGGTATGGCAAGGCGCGGTGTGAGCGAGCTGGTCGGCTGCGGCGCTCTGGCGCGATCTCGGCACGGCGCGGAGAGAGTGGGCGCGGCGATCCTCAGGTGGTCCACGACTTTCCTGCGGTCGAAGGCTAGACAGGGGTGGCGGTGGACGGTGGCATGCCTCCTGGACATCATGGACGAGGGCAGCATTGGTTGTGGCAGTCTTTCCATGGTCGGCCAGCACGGTGAGTTTCAGGCGGTGGTGCACTGGCGTAATGACAAAGGGGGGTGCTGGTCTGGTGCTGCTAGACACTAGGGGAGACAGAGGGAGTGCAATGAGGGCTAGTGGTCGAGTGATCACTGCTCAAATAGTGAAGTTAGGCCAGGTTTAATTAGTGCCTGCAAGGTGTTTGATTAAATGGCCGCAAGAATTTAAATTTGAAAATTTTGAATGAAACTTGGTGAGTGTTTTGATCTTATGCTTGAGTGTCTATGGTTGCTTGGAAAAGTCAAGGTGAATTGATTTGGGTGGTTTTTGCAAAATGGTGATCTTACCATATGAACTTGATTAAATTTTGAACTGTCCTTTACATAGATTTGAAAATAGTTTATGTGGTTTTGTAAAGTGGGCTTGGGTTCACTTTTACTTGGTCTAACAAGGAGTGAAAAGAATTGGAATTGTTTCTATTAGAAATCTTTTACTAGGAACACTCAAAGTGGCCTAGTGGTTAATTTTGGTCAAAATGACCATTTGATCATATGCTTTATTTTTGAATTTCTTTTCTTTGGATTTTGTTTGTAATTTTCCTAGATGATGTAGTATTCATCTTTAAACCATTGCTGGTCATTTGTATCAAACAAACATGGCAATTGCAATCAATTCTACACTAATGCAAATCACACATACACTCATATTCAATTTAATAATCAAAGTTTTTGTTAACCCTAAACTTGGGTAATTAGAACTTGATAATACTTCTTAATAGTTCTGGGGTGTTACAAATTTGGTCTTAATGCTTCTTCATTCAAAAATACTTGAATCTTGCTTCCTATGCCTAGCTCAAAGGCGTTAAAGAAAAGCACTATTGGGAGATAACCCGGTATTTTATTCAGTAAGTTTTTTGTTGAGTCTTGGAAGTTATTACCTCTGTAATAACCTCTCCTTATCCCTTTTGTGTGATTTTTGTGCCAAAAATAACCTCTAATGAGAGAGAAGTAAGACTTGGAAAAGTTGCTGCCCCGAAACAGATTTTTGTGCTTCACTGTAAAAAATCGTGAAAAATCCTTATACGTCGGATTGAGCTGTAATTTTTTGTGCTTATGCCCCAGGTTGTTATCTAACTTTTTTTAGTTTATCACGTTTCTATTTGAGCAACATCAGGTTTTCGAAAAAATCGGTTTTTACCTGCTGGTCTGTTTTGACAGATTTCTACCATTATTTGCATTTCCCTCTTAATATCTTTCTCTTTGAGTTATCTTTAATCACTTGAGCTTTTAGAAAGAATTGCTATAGTAGAATGTGTCTTAATGTAAGTTTTACTTGTGTTTAAACTAAACCTAAAGAATTATTATCTTGAATACACTAATGTTGCTAATGAAGTTTTGCATGAAGGAACTTTCAAGTGTAGGGAAGAATAATGTGATGAGATGAAGAATGGACAAAAGCTCAAGCTTGGGGATGCCACCCTTGTCACCCCAAAAAATATACAAGAAGTACAAGCGTAAAAGCTTGGGGATGCCCAAGGCATCCCTTCTTCATCAATAAAAATCTCAGGTTTTCTTCCAAACACTTCATTTTAATTGTTTCATACACAATTGTGTTGTTCTTGGAGCGTCTTCGTTTTTTTCTTTATTTCTTTTGTTTGGTTTGCTTAAATAAATTGGTTGGACCCCCACATTCATATGATGATTCAAATAAGTTGATTTGTGTTGGAAAAGGATAGGAAGCTTCATGCTTATAAGTGGTACAAAAGGAGCTTGTTTTGACTATGGCCTAGACTTTATCATGTCATGTTTGATGTTGCTTTGACTTTATGCTTAGTAATTATTGCTGCAGCATGACTTGTTCCAAACAATTTGCTTAATGTGCCTTGAAAGAATCATGCATTGTTTTAGCATACAAAAGCATAATATTGTGGTATTATCCTTTGATGCTTTATTTGGGTTGACTTGGCGCATGCTTACACCATGTTAAGACTATGAACAAGTCACCTTAGCCTCTATGATCAATTAGTTTTTGACTTGTAATATCACTTTATGCTTTAATTAATAATGTTTTGTCGCTTTGTATGATTATGGCCATTATTGCTCTCTTAGTTGGTCACTCCCAGAATTTTTCCAGCCTCCACATGTACCAAGTATGAGTTCCACTCATGCATCCAACTCCAAATGAAACCAAGTTATTCCAAAGATTCCACCATACCTACCTATTAGCATTATTGCTATTCCAAGTATATTCATGTTTTTATCTACCTTCCGAATTAAACTTGTTATGTGAAAATTAGTGATTAAAGCTCTCACAAACTTGATGGCACACTTTACTTTCTTGCACTTAATAAACTGGAACCATTGTGTCCATCTATGTTATGTATATGCTTGCGCTTTATAAGTTAAAAATTAGCAGAACCATGTACCATTTGGAACGCTTTCAATATTGTACTTATTAGTCAGTTGATATCATGTTCTCTTGTTTATGGATCCCAGCAGTGTGAAATAACACGGGAGCTTGTAAGCTCATGGAGTTTGTATGTGTGTTAGAGAAACACCTGGGCGGCTATCCTAAGCCATGCCTAATCATGGTGGAAACTTGCAGCGTAACCATAGTGAGCATTCTGTGAAGCATACTCAATAAAAACCTATGGAAATAGCAAATAAAAAGATTGTTGAGATGCTGATTGTCTGTTGCCTTGTCATTTTGATATGGGATAGCTCATGTATCATGGTGCAAGGGGTACCACGTTGGCGGTTCTCTATGATACACGTGTACTTACAATGACAAGAACTTACTCATGACTAAAGTTGAGTAGCATGACGTTTGGTACTTGTAAACAAGGGGCATGAGATTTTCAATTTATAACTTGTCAAGCATATCCTCATATTTGTGTCACTTTAACCTTAATCACCTCAATATGCTTATGATAGGAGAAATGAGAGCTGAAAGCTAATAAGTACCATAATTTTTGGAAGCTCTTTATGAAACTTGAAATCCCTGCTTCCCTTCTATGAAGGGCCTTTCTTTTTACTTTTATGTTGAGTCTCCAACTTCTATCTTTATGCACCAATTGAGAGAGCATAGTGGTCATTCTTAGTTTAATGTGCATTGTCCCAAAACTTGTTGATTGATTCATAACTTTGATATTGCTTGTTCTTAAATTATTTGTATCTAGTCACCCTTATGAACTTTGAAGGTGTCCTATGCATTTATGTTTTCCTATACCATGAGGGACAAGCTGAATACCATTCTTATCATGATTTATGTATGTGAAACAAACAAACGTCTTTCAAAGCATTATTATTCATGAATCTTTTGTTTGTACTTATTCATGTTACAGCATAGTTGCTATGTCTTATTCTTAGAACTATATCTTTCATGTATATGTCAGAGTACTATGATCCCAGCTATCAATGTTTTACAAATACCTTGATCAAGATCATGATGGTGCATGTCACCTCAAAAATTATTCTTTTTATCACTTACCTACTCCAGGACGAGCAGGAGTTAAGCTTGGGGATGCTTGATACGTCATAAACGTATCTATAATTTTTGATGTTCCATGTTTGTTTTATATCTACTTTCTTATGTTTTGTTCACACTTTGAGGTATTTTGATACATTTTCTGGAACTAACCTATTAACAAGATGCCATAGTGCTAGTTGCATGTTTTCTGTTGTTTCTGGTTTCAGAAAATCTAGTAAGGAAATATTCTCGGAATTGGGCCGGACAAAAGCCCAAGTCAATATTTTACCAGAAGGGACACAGAGTCCGGAGGGGAGACGAAGTGGCGCACCAGGGCGGCCACACCTGGTGGCAGCGTAGCCAGCCTTAGGCGCGCCACCAGGGGGTGTGGGCCCCCTAGCGCTCCATCGACCTTGCCCCTTTGCCTATAGAAGCCTCCCAAGACGAAAACCCTAAGTACCTGATCAGAAATCCACGAAAGAGTCTGTAGCCACCACCATCTCCATCCCTAGATCAGGGGGATCCGAAGCTCTTTCCGGCACCCTGTCGGTGGGGAGAGATCACCCTGGAGGCCTTCTTCATCACCATGCCTGCCTCCGGTGTGATGCGTGAGTAGTTCATCCTTGGACTATGGGTCCATGTAGTAGCTAGATGGTTGGTTCTCCTCCTTTGTGCTATCATGTTTAGATCTTGTGAGCTCTATTCATGATCAAGATCATCTATTTGTAATCTTACATGTTGTGTTTGTGGGGATCCAATGGATATTGAGATACTATTTCAGATTGATTATTTATTCTATCATGTCTATGCTATTTGTGATCTTGCATGCTTTCCGTTGTTAGTAACTATCTTGGCCAAGTAGATGCTTCCAACTCCAAGAGGGAGTATTTATGCTCGATAGTGGGTTCATGCCTCTAGTAATCTGGGGAAGTGACATAAATCTCTAAGGTTGTAGATGTGATGTTGCTACTAGGGAGAAAACAGCAATCCTTTGTCCATGGGGCAATCGTATTGTTTACTTTACACAATTTGCTTAATGCAATTATTTGTTGCTTGCAACCTAATACTAGAAGGGGTTCGGACGATAACCTGAAGGTGGATTATTAGTCATAGATGCAGTTGGATTACGGTCTATGTATTATGTTGTAATGCCCAATCAAATCTCATAGGAATCAAGATGTCTAGTATATGCATTGTTATGCTTTCTCAAATCTGTCAATTGCTCCGCTGTAATTTGTTCACCCAACATGCTATTTATCTTAAGGAGAATCACCTCTACTGAACTATGGACCCCGGTCCATTCTTTTATCATTGATATACCATCTTCTATGTATTGTTTACTGTTTACTTTCTTCAAGCAATTACTATCTTCCACACTATATGTTTAATCCTTTGTCTTCAGCAAAACTGGTGAGATTGACAACCTCATTGTAAGTTGTGGCAAAGTTCTATGGTTGTGTTGTGTAGGATTCTAAGTTGGTAGCAACACCTTGGGGTTGTTTCCTTGCTCCTACTGGTTTGATAACCTTGGTTTCATAACTGAGGGAAACTTGTTGTTGTGCTCATCATACCTTCCTCTTGGGGTTCCCAATGAGCTCAACGTATCTTGAGCCTTCGGTGTGCACTGCATTAGATCTGCTTCACGGACTCAATAGTCCACTACACCAGATCTGCTTCACCGACGCTCTTGTGCAGTGCCTCGAATCTATAATTGGTCATAATAGATCTGCTTCACCGATGATGTCGTGCACTACACCGGATCTCCTTCACCGGTCATCTTGTCAAGCAAGCTAGACTCATCAACAACCTCCATAGATCTTCTTCACCGACGCCACCGTTATCTATCTATTTCAGCGTGGCTCACCACTACCGGGAACCCTCGGCATCCTTGATGTGACCCACAAAGATGTCATGTATGCATAGATGATGTCATAACCTAGGTAAACCAGATCTTCTTATTCGTTTCAATATAGCAGGTATAAGCATGCGACAATAAACTGCATTTCTGTATTGGTGGTAAATTCCTACCTTAATACTAGCTTAATTGATATCCAACTCTCTCTTGATAAATTCGGTGTAGTCTATGTTAAATACATGCGTGAAACTACTCCTTCCGTCTCAAGGTATAAGGCGTCCTTGCTCTGCGTGTTTTTTCTTTGACCAACAATTACTCTTAAGATATGTAAACAATTTTGTTAGTACAAAACTAACATCATTAGAGTTCATTGGTATTATGCAGTTCATGGCAAATGTTAATTCACTAAACATCTAAAGATGCTTACATGTTCTACAAGTTCATAAGTTATGTCATCATAATGTGCATTTTCTTTGTCCATTGCTACAATACTGACTGCATGTAATTTTGGAGTTCATTGGTAGTATTAAGCCACTGAACATGTAGGTTAACATTCCCTACTCTATAGGTTCAGAATTTATGCTATTTTAATTTCAATCTGGTTGTACTAAGCAATCACGGTAATTGCCTTCTCTTATGTAATTCATCACAAATTTTATGTTATTGAACTTGTTGGTTTTGCATTCCCTCTATAAGTTATGTCATTATTATTTGTTTCAATTAAGCTCCGACAGTAGCTGTCGCCTATTGTGTACTACATCCGTTCCGTAAAAAAGGCCTATACTTTTTGAAGTTAAACAATAATAACTTTGACCAAGCTCATATAAAAATATATTAAGGTTTCATTTGTGGCATTTACGTCTATGAAAATATGTAGCACCCCGCTAAAACCACTACTAGAAAATCGCGGTGTTTTTGTATTGTGCGTCATCATGACCCATGGTCATGTCATCATGCTACATTGCATTTGAGCATCGCCATGTCATCATGCATATTTTTCTTGCATTTTTCTAAGCGCAAAAGTATTTTTATTAAACACCGTATTTTGTTTCTATAAAATATCCGTACGGTCTAATATATATTAAGCCATCATCTCTCTTTGTTATTTTAAATTAAAACAATATTTTTCTGGTCTGTTACGGTGACCATAAAGTTTTTCTTATTTCACTAAAAATAAAATTAGGCAAAAAGCCCGCCTAACGTTTTGGCCCAAAACTAGTCTCATCTATTCTACTTTGGACTATTAAATAGTTCAATCCCTTTTTCCTATCCAAAACCCTAGCCCAAATCTAAGTTTTGGATTTGTCCAAAATTCTCCACCTTGTTTTCTAAAATCTTACAGTTTTCTTCGTCAGATCTTGCCGCCGGTGAGCTTCTGTTGAGTTGGTACGCCTCTATTTTTCCTATCTCTAGGTTGTGAGACTCCATCAGGCCTCATCTTTCAATTATTTCCATGGCACGAACCACCAAATTTACTTGATTTCTTGTGTAGCCGTGTGCTTCAGCATGATTTAATCGATGCACTCCTGCTACCTACCTGCTTGGACCAAACTCCACACACCACTATCCAGATCGATCAACTCCTCATGACCCCAGGCAGCGCAGATCCCCTTTGATTTCTTTTCTCCCACTCTCTCGATCGAGGCAGCACTCCACTGGATCGAGGTTTGTCCCCCGCTCCTGTTCACCGGGTCAACCATCTTCTCTCGCATGCGCCACACGCCATCAGCGTTGCGCGCATGTCTACCTCCTGCGGCTGCCTACCACCTCGAGTCCCTTGCCAACCTCGCCGCTTGGTGCCGTTCAGCAGCCGAGCTGGCTCTCATGCTTGTTCCTCCCCGTGCCAGGCTCTGGGCCTGCAGCCGGGTTATGTCCCCGCTATGGCCTGCGTGCGAGAGACAACCAGCCTGCCCCTCCATGTAGCTCGCGTCAACCGCTGGTAGTATCCTGCTCTGCCTTGTTCTGTTTCCGTGCAGTCTAGCCAGGCGAGAGCGTGCGTGTGTTTCTTTTGTCTGTCAAAATTCTGATCAATACAATTTCTCCTAGCTTTGTTATCTGGTGCTGGACAATGTCTCCTCCCGTTGGTGTATCAGTCCAATATTATCTCGCCTACTGAATGTCTCGTCGGCCACATGCTCAACAAAATGCTCATAAGAGTTTTGGAATCGGCCTACCTTCTTTTGGTCTTCTTGGTCCGTCCCCGTTTCATGGGTCTTCTACTTCGTCAAGTTTGACTTCGTCTCGTCACGCTGCACCGGAGTCTGATGTATGACGCCACCGCCCTCGACAAGGTATTCTTCACGGTGTCGGCTGCTTTCACGAAATCGGCTACATAAACTATGACCTGAAGACCCTCCTTCCGCCTCTTCGATCTAAATCGTGAGACCATGACCTAGTCCCTATTTTTATAATATGCAATATATATTGTTTCATTTAAATCATTCATCCCTATATGCATATAATCTGGTGGTTTGTGGGTTAATTATGCAATTCACATAATAATCAAATATGGAGTGCATGTGCGACTATTCTTGTCTTGTATTGGCTCCATTTAAATTTGCGTAGAGAACCGATGCCATGTTTTGCCTTGCTAACAACATTTAAATTGCAGGGTAACTAAATAACATGAACCTTTTAATTAATTGTTGGGACCTCAGTTCTGCTTAATATTGCCCAATTGCATCGCATCTTTACCATGTCATGCATCATATCATAAACATGCTGATTCTTCTGCCGTAGTATTAAATATTGCATCCGGTGTTTCTTTTAGTGTTTGCTTCTTCGCGGATTAGGCCGTTGAGTGGATGCGAGTATCGACAAGTTCTTCGGATAATAAACCTTCGGCAATGTTTACCAGGCGAGCATTCTCCCCCCTTCTACCTATTTTGCATTTCTGGTCTTTACTCCCTCTTGTTGATCTATTGCTATCCTTATTGCGATGCTTTAGTTTCCGTGTACTATTTATATTCCCTGCAGCCTCTATATTGCCTTGGACACATCCTATTGCCTGTTGTTTGATAGACAGTCGGCCTTGCGAGTCGTAGTTGCTTGCTCAGGTGCTGCTTTGCGTCGTTGTTGTTCCACCGTTGTTGGAAGGTTGGCACATGCTTAAGGTGGAGATGCTTAATGGTGCAGATGATCATGACATTAAATACAACTTGATAAAATTGCTGAAAATAGATATAACTAATGGAGAGGCATCGGTGGGCAATAGATGTTATTTGGTTCTTCCATGCTCACTTGTGTCCCGTAGGATCCCGAGTACTTGATACCTGTTCCTTGACTATCGCACTATCCGCATATGGGACCATGAATCCCCTTAGCCAGAGCTTGATTCATTCTTATTTCTTGGGGCCAAAAAGTAGTTTGGGGCTTTATTACTATCATGTACGTATGCCATGCTTTACTGCTTTATTTAAGATTATGTGTGGAGCACCTGTACTGTTTTGGATCGTGCCACGTTTTCGCGGTATCGACAAGCCCAATCACACTTTCGGGTTCCCAGTCGTTTACAGTCATCATCACAAACCCTGGGTCCGTTTCGGAGCCGGCCAACTTCGTTGCGGGTAGCTTAGTAGGGTGGCCCCCTGAAATATTTTATGAATCCTGTGATTGCTTTGTCGTGAAAGCCTCATTGGGTTTTGATTTGGTTTTTGCGAGGTTGATCGTGTGTGTGTTGCTATTTGTGCACCCCTGCAGGGTAAATCTTTCTGAAAGCCGTGTCCGCGGTTATGGACGACTTGGAGCACAGTATCTTGATCATAGACAAGCATAACTAAAGTAGTGCTATAAATTTGACTTAATATGTGACTAGTAATCAGCTTCACTACAATGGAATGGATAATAACAGTGTCAACAACTGGTGTAACTGGTGTGTATCGTGTCATGTTATACCTGCCTAGTAAGTATTGCAACTCCAATTGAATGAAATAAAAGTTCCAACAACTGTTGGGTTTGGGGATGTCACATGCTAATTGTATCTGACTAGTAAGTACTGCAACTACAACTGAATGGTTAACTAAAATTGCCCACTACTTATGCTATCAGGATGACTCATGCTATCTATATCTGACGTAAGTGCTTCAACTATAATGGAATGAATAAAACTGCCAACTGTGTGAGTTCCTTGGTTTGACTTCCTCGTTTGGTCTCAAGGGGGAATACCAGGATGGGTATAATTGGTGGTAGTATCAGGTTGGATTCGAATAGGTCTTTCTTACCCCTCTCTAACAGCCGCCAGTTTTACTGAGTCTCTATAGATTGTTTAGTGTTGCTGCGCTGCCGCTTCAGTCCACCATACCTATGTAGGTGAGGACCGCCGAATTCTAGCCTCGCCGTGTACTGGCCTCAGTACTGACGCTCCTCTTTTTGGCACCCCTTTTGTTTAGCAGGTACGGGTTCGACGTCGTTAGCAAGGTTACCCTTCCGGCTTGGCCTGGGCAGGGTTATGGACGCCATTGGTTATTTTTCAGGGCTCTTAGCCCCATTTGCATCTTATTCGTACTTAGATGTTGTATCGTTTTTAAGGTGATTTGGATCTTTGTATTGTATATCTGTATTCTTGACTCAGTGAGTCGTTGTTATATATATATATGTTCTGTGGGTTCCATCGTGGACTAATATGTAATGGTATTACTTCGTTTTCCACCCGCACACAAGTGCCTGGTGGGCGTCCTTGAATCGTTTCTATGCGGGTTTGGCGGGAAGTGCTAAAACTTGCATAGGGCCGATTCGAGGGTGTTACAAAATATATGTCCCAATGTATTGAATGGCATTGGTTTGGCATGGTAGATGTTCCTGGTATGTTCTACAAAATTGGTCGAACTTTGCATTGATTGACTTGTGAAAAAATTATACGCCTTATTTATTTTGGATTGGATGTAGTATTACATGGCAAGTTTTAAGGCAATTAGCATGGTTATCTGTATGCCCTGCTCTATAAATTCAAGTTCCTTAATTATAATTTTTGTAGTAGCAGTATCTACCTTCTATTATGTAGTTCATGGCATCTTAAGTCACTTCACATATAGGTTTGCATTCCTTGCTCTATAAGTTCATGAGGTATACCATTGTAATGTCTATCTTGTTCGTGATGGGTTCGTAGCATGGAAAACAAAAAAATTCTACCGCAAGAACGAACAAAACCCAGATCTAATCTAGATAAAAGCTAAGATCTAATCTATTAGACGCGTGCAACGAGATAGATAGGAACTAACCCTCGTAGATCCGAAAGCGTTACGAGATTGGATCTCGTGGTTGATGTAGTCGATCACTTGCCGATCTCAAGATCGAGTGGACGATCCTTCCGGCGCCGCGTTCCGGCAGCGCTTCCGCAGTCGGACACATGTGCGGAGTCGAAGCAGACCTTCCTCTCCCTGTTCCAGCGAGCAGCGGAGGTAGTAGATCTCTCCACGGAATCCCAGCAGCACGACGGCGTGGTGGTGGTGGTGGAGTAGAGAATTCTGCAGGGCTTCGCCTAAGCCTGAGCAGAAGAAAGGAGGAGGAGAGAGGCGGCGGAGATTTTGGAGTTATGGAGGAGGACCTGGAGGGGGCGCCCCTACCCCTCTATTTAAAGGAGGGAGGCGCCATGGGAGGGGGAGTCCTTGTAGGACTCCCCTCCCTCCTATGGCTAGCGGATTGGGAGGTGGGGGGAGGAGTCCTCCCCCCCCATGAATCCTTGTCTTACCCCACAAGGACTCCTTGATCCTTTCTTGGTTTTCAAGCAAACTCCAAGAAATCTTCCAAAACCTTCCAGAACATTCCGAAACCTTCTAGAAACCTCATACAAATACTCCGGAACATTTCCTAACTCAGAAAATGATCCCCAATATATGAATCTTATTCTCTGGACAATGCCGGATCTCCTCGTGATGTCCCGGATCCAATCATTCCATATCTACTTAAAACAACTTCGAACCTTAAGTGTGTCACCCTATAGTTCGTGAATATGTAGACATGACAGAGACACATCTCCTATCAATAACCATCAGCGGGACCTGGAGATCCATAATGGCTCCCACATACTCAACGATGACTTCGTGATCGATAGAACCATTTACATACGAAACCAATTCCCTTTGTCACGCGATACTATACTTATCCGAGGTTTGATCGTCGGTATCTCCATACCTAGTTCTACCTCGTTACTGATAAGTACTCTTTACTCGTTCCATGTTATGTCATACCTTGTGACCCAGTCACATGCTTGCAAGCTAATCAGATGACATTCCACCGAGAGGGCCCAGAGCATATCTATCCGTCATATGGATGGACAAATCCCAATCTTGGTCCATGCGCTTCAACACATACTTTCAGAATACCCAATGTCACCTTTATGACCACCCAGTTACGAAGCGGTGTTTGATGTCATCAAAGTACCCATCCGGTGATGGTGATTAACATAACCTCATGGTCGAAGGATTAGGTTACTATGTATTTTAAAGCTTTATAGCAAACGAACTTAATGACTTGATCTTATGCTATCTTTACTACGGGTGTGTGTCCATCACATCATTCTCCTAATGATATAATCTTGTTATTAACGACATCCAATGTCCATGATCAGGAAACCATGATCATCCATTAATCAACAAGCTAGTTTAACAAGAGGCTTACTAGGGACTCTTTTATGTTTACAAAACACACAAGTATTAGTGTTTCCTAATAATACCATTATAGCATGGGATGTAAACATTTATCATAAACATAAAGATATAATAATAACCACTTTATTATTGCCTCTCGGGCATATCTCCAACAGTCTCCCACTTGCCCTAGAGTCAATAATCTAGTTAAAAACTTGTGCATTCAACACCTATGGCTTTCTGGTGTTGTATAGACACTATTGCTAGTGGTAAACAAAATCTTCGGATCTGACACTTCCAGGTCCGTGTGTATTTGCATGTCCTTGCGTCTCTACGCATTACTCATTCTCCAATGAGATGGCATTGTATAAATTTGGTCCTTCGGTGAGACCTTTAGTTCCTTCGGCTCAAAATATGTTGATATTATTGTCACACAATATATCTTCATAGTATTAGCCCACTTTGAACCACACCTAGTTTGATAACAAACTACTTAACACAAATGCCCTCCTTTGCTGCTACTATAGCAGTTATATACTTAGTCTTTTGTTGTAGTATCCGTCACAATATCTCAACTTTGGAACTCATCCAAATCCATCATGGAACATCCTTTCCATTATATTGTGCCACCCATAGTCTAAATTGAGATAAATTTAATTTGTATCTTGTGATAAAACTAGTATTAGTGTAACACTTTACAATGAACTTCCTTTAACTATTTGTCACTTATACATGATATATTCTTAGTTCTTCTAAAGCTCATAAGAATATCTTTACTATTGTCCAATGATCATCTTATGAATCATTCTGGTATATGCTCATAACATTTAGAGCATAAGACATATCTGGATGTGTACATCTCAAAGAATGATTGATCAAAATATTCTTGTGATTTCACCAAGTGTCAAAACACTTGAATCTCGTGTCAGCACACTCGAATCTTGATTCAGTCCTTTCCGTGCATCAAGAACCTTTCTTGTTGTTTCCATATTGAACTCATTCAACATCTTATCTATGTACATTTGGCAAAACCATATTAGCGCCTCAATCTATCCATATAGACATTGATGCCTAATTCTTGGGTTATGCCTAAGTCTTTCATCGAAATGAAATTCTTAACCTGTGTCAATACAAGATACATCATTTCCAATCAACAATATGTCCTCTACATAATGTATTAGAAATATGTCTCAGCGCTCCCACTTAATTTCTTGCAAATGCAAGCATCTTCATCATCTCCGATGAATTTAAACTTTTTTAACAGTTTCATCATGGTGAAGATTCCAACTCCGCTATGCTTACTTCAACCATTGAAGTTTTGCATACTCTTTTAGCATCCTTTGAATTAACAAAACCCTTTGGATCGTGTCATGTACACGTCCTAGGTAACCATTCTTTTATAAGAACTTGTTTTGTTTGTTCAACTACCATATACCAAAATATATGTAGTGGTTGCTACATTAATTCGTCCAGACTAAATATCGCTATGAAAGATCAAATCTTATCATAGTCAATTCCTTGAACATTGTCGTAAACTCTTTCCGACATGTCGACTATTTCATAGATTTGAAACATCCATGTCTATTTATTTATAGATCCAAACACGACCGATAGGCTTCACGCCTTTTCGGAGGGTCTTCTAAGTTCAGAAACTTGATTTCTCGTGTATGGATACTATCACAGATTCCATGACTTCTAGTCATTTTATGGAGTCAGGGCCCATCATCGCTTCTTTGCATGTATTCGGTTCATCATTGTCAATACAATAACGACTTGCTTATCAAATCTTACTATTTGATTCTTACCGACCCACACGGTTCTATAGGAACTCTAATCTCCGAGATCACACCTTTTGTAATCACGAGAGCCATGAGCATTGTGGCCGCCACCGGGACACTTTCCGGCGCTACGCTACTTAGCACATATAGCTAAGGTTCAACAACCTTATCAAAGTTCTATTGTCCTCCCACTTAACTTTTCACGAAAAAATCCTTCTCAAGAAACTTGACGTTCCAAGCGACAAACTCTTTTGTCCTCGGCGTTATGGAGAAATTCCCAACAAATTCTTTGGAATAACCTACAAAGACGTGCTTGTCCGACTTTGGTTGTAAACATTTTACTTATGCACAGCATACCAAAATTTAAGAAAAGACAATTCGGGTTTTATCCCAAACCATGACTTATATGGTGTCATTTCAACGGATCACGATGGAGCTCTTTTCAGTGTAAAAACGGTAGTCACTAAAGCTTTAATCTTTAAAATATAATGGCAGTTTTATAAATGACACCTTTGATCTTACCATGTCAAACAAGGTTTCATTACATATCTTGAACACTCCATACTCCTATGGTGTTTTGGGAAATGCAAATCCATGGAACGATTCCTCAAATCTTAGGTGTTTTGCTAAACTTGTAACTCAAACATCTTTCTTTATGATCCAATCATAAACTCTTTTATTTTCTTGTTACAATGATTTTCCACTTCATCTTGAAAGTCTTTGAACATTTTTCAAATGTTTCATACTTCTTCCTTATTGAGTAAGTGTATACATATACTCACTCAAATCTTCAGAGAAAGCATATGAAGTTGAAATCCATCGCCCACGACTACACATAATGGACTATATACATCAATATGTACAAATTCCAATCAGTTAGTCGTCCGTTCCTCTTTTGGCCTACGAACGGAGTTTTAATTAGCTCCAGGAAAGTATCACAAGCGTCATTTGATCCAAATCAAAGACTCCAAAAATCCATCAACATGGAGTTTCTTCATGTATCCCTTTCAATATAATACGGCGATGTCACTTCGCAAGTGATCTTTCAATCATTTGTCTTGCGACATTTTAGCATTAGTTTTATGGTCATTATTTCTCCAACCAGACTTGTATATCATCCATCTATTATGGAATACGGTAATTATTTGAACAACCTTTTGTCGTCATAATACCTGATCAAAATAACAATTATTGAAACAAATCTTGAACGCAAGCTTTGATGTTAACGAGCAACACAACAACCCTTTGTTTGTTTTCGATAAACATCATCACATATTCTCTTGCTAGTTACTTAGGCCATTGCAGTTCATGAATTGTGTTGTCCTGTATGACACTTCATACCAACCAATTCGGTATCCAATACCGGAGAACCACATTGTTTAACAAGCAAGGAATACAACCATAACATGTATATCTTCTATATGCCTAAGTTGGACATCTCCAACCTTTTATTTTCTGCCAAATATTTTATAGATTCTCTTTCAGCAATTCCTTTTCGTTTAAAAGAATCTATCAACATCAATAGTGGTGTCATCAACATGACACATGGTACAAAGCGTATATAGTCAACTACTAATACCTTTGGACTTGCACTTTGAGGTGGATCACCATCATCAAATGTTTGGTGTTCTTTCAAAAATCCATTCTTTAGTAATCTTTTAGTGTAGTAAACATTTTACTTACATCTTCTATTCATCATTATCATGACAACTTTCATGATCAAGCTGCTATAGCTTATAAAGGTGAATTGCGAGTATAATGTTTCTTTTTCAAAACCTTTTGGAGGATTAGGACGACTAGCGTCTCCAACCTTCACAAATTCTCATCAAATATGAGGACGTATACTCTATCATGTTGTAACCAAAACATTGTTTTAGATATCGCAATACCTTTCACATATGATGGTTTCTGAAACATTGCTTTCAGCTCTTAGATAAACTTGATATTAAAAACAATCTTTTGAGTATCAAGAATCATGGAGGCAAACATGATACATTAGATACTAACACTGGAATTGTTACTCTTGATTTAATACTACTTATTAAACTTCATGGAGCAAATAGAGTTTGCTGAAAGTTTGCAATAGGACTTATAAACTTTAAATTGACATTCAAAACAATACGATACCAGTTCGTAAAGTAAATATCCAGAATTTCTATAGTTCTACTATCTCAACTATGACTAATCGTAAGGTGGTGAACGGATGTCAATGACTACAACAAACTATGCAAATTCACTTTGATTGTGTTTATGATAAATTGAGTTCTACTAATCCAAATTACAAATGAACTCCCACTCAAAAACAACATCCCTCGAGTTGTTTTAGTGATTACACGAACCAAATCCACTACACCAAGTCCGATCATCACGTGAGATGATGTAGCTTTAAAGGCGAACAATCAACATGTTCATCATATCATCCATATGACTCATGCTTTACCTTTCGGTATTCCGTGTTCCGAGACCATGTCTGTACATGCTAGGCTCGTCAAGGTTAACCTTAGTTTCCGCATGTGCAAATCTGGCTTGCACCCGTTGTATGCACACGTAGAGTCTATCACACCCGATCATCACGAGATGCTTCGAAACGACGACTCTTAGCAGCGGTGCCAACTAAGGATGAACACTTTATTACTTGATATTTAGTGAGAGGGATCATCTTATAATGCTACCGTCGCGATCTAAGCAATACAAGACGCATAAAGGATTAACATCACAGGCAATTCATAATAAGTGTGATATGATATGGCCCTTGTTTCTCGCGCCTTTGATCTCCATCTCCAAAGCACGAACATGATCTCCATCATCACCAGCATTGCGTCAAGGTCAGAGGCGCCGCTTCATGGTTGTCCATCATCACTAGTAACTATTACAACTACTTGGAATAAAGTTATTACAAGATGAATAGACACGCAGGTCTTAACAGAATTAAAAGACAACCATTAGGCTCCTGCCGGTTGCCATATTACAACAAGGATCATTGCATACATCAAATATAATCATAATCACATAATGGCCATATCACATCACAAAACCCCTGCAAAAACAAGTTAGACGGCTCTAATATTCTTTGCATGTTTTACGTGGTTTGGGGCTTTCACATAAGACCGATCTTACCTACGAACAAGAACCACAACGTTGATACAAGTGTTGTCAGATGCTCATTGTAAATTGAATCTTAACTATGATGGGAGAGACAGACACCCGCAAAGCCACTTGTGCAAAGCAAGTTGCATGTCAAGCGTGGAGCAAGTCTCATGTGTGATGACATGTAATGTTAGCCCGAGCCGCTTCATCCCATCATGCCGCAAGATGCAAAGTACACGCTAAGACACCGACAACAAAAGCATCAACGCCCACAAAAACATTGTGTTCTACTCGTGCAACAGATCTACGCATAGATACGGCTCTGATACCACTGATGGGTTCGTAGCATGGAAAACAAAAAAATTCTACCGCAAGAACGAACAAAACCCAGATCTAATCTAGATAAAAGCTAAGATCTAATCTATTAGACGCGTGCAACGAGATAGATAGGAACTAACCCTCGTAGATCCGAAAGCGTTACGAGATTGGATCTCGTGGTTGATGTAGTCGATCACTTGCCGATCTCAAGATCGAGTGGACGATCCTTCCGGCGCCGCGTTCCGGCAGCGCTTCCGCAGTCGGACACATGTGCGGAGTCGAAGCAGACCTTCCTCTCCCTGTTCCAGCGAGCAGCGGAGGTAGTAGATCTCTCCACGGAATCCCAGCAGCACGACGGCGTGGTGGTGGTGGAGTAGAGAATTCTGCAGGGCTTCGCCTAAGCCTGAGCAGAAGAAAGGAGGAGGAGAGAGGCGGCGGAGATTTTGGAGTTATGGAGGAGGACCTGGAGGGGGCACCCCTACCCCTCTATTTAAAGGGGGGAGGCGCCATGGGAGGGGGAGTCCTTGTAGGACTCCCCTCCCTCCTATGGCCGGCGGATTGGGAGGTGGGGGGGGAGTCCTCCCCCCCACGAATCCTTGTCTTACCCCACAAGGACTCCTTGATCCTTTCTCGGTTTTCAAGCAAACTCCAAGAAATCTTCCAGAACCTTCCGGAATATTCCGAAACCTTCTAGAAACCTTATACAAATACTCCAGAACATTTCCTAACTCAGAAAATGATCCCCAATATATGAATCTTATTCTCTGGACAATTCTGGATCTCCTCGTGATGTCCCGGATCCAATCCGAGACTCCGAACAACATTCGGTCTCCAACGCACATTCCATATCAACTTAAAACAACTTCGAACCTTAAGTGTGTCACCCTACGGTTCGTGAATATGTAGACATGACAGAGACACGTCTCCTATCAATAACCATCAGCGGGACCTGGAGATCCATAATGGCTCCCACATACTCAACGATGACTTCGTGATCGATAGAACCATTTACATACGAAACCAATTCCCTTTGTCACGCGATACTATACTTATCCGAGGTTTGATCGTCGGTATCTCCATACCTAGTTCTACCTCGTTACTGATAAGTACTCTTTACTCGTTCCATGTTATGTCATACCTTGTGACCCAGTCACATGCTTGCAAGCTAATCAGATGACATTCCACCGAGAGGGCCCAGAGCATATCTATCCGTCATATGGATGGACAAATCCCAATCTTGGTCCATGCGCTTCAACACATACTTTCAGAATACCCAATGACACCTTTATGACCACCTAGTTACGAAGCGGTGTTTGATGTCATCAAAGTACCCATCCGGTGATGGTGATTAACATAACCTCATGGTCGAAGGATTAGGTTACTATGTATTTTAAAGCTTTATAGCAAACGAACTTAATGACTTGATCTTATGCTATCTTTACTACGGGTGTGTGTCGATCACATCATTCTCCTAATGATATAATCTTGTTATTAACGACATCCAATGTCCATGATCAGGAAACCATGATCATCCATTAATCAACAAGCTAGTTTAACAAGAGGCTTACTAGGAACTCTTTTATGTTTACAAAACACACAAGTATTAGTGTTTCCTAATAATACAATTATAGCATGGGATGTAAACATTTATCATAAACATAAAGATATAATAATAACCACTTTATTATTGCCTCTTGGGCATATCTCCAACAGTTCGTCCTAATGTTAGTATAGTAACTGCATGCTCTATAGATCGTGAAAAAATTTAATGGCACTTTTCATATTTGTTTTCAGTCCTATTTCACAAGTTAAATCATTATAATTTCTCTCGTGTTCGTGCTAAGGAGTGACTGTAAGTGCATTCTATTTTGTCGTCATGGAACTTTATGTCATTTACATGTTTGTTTATATTCTGCCATTCCCTGCTCTATGTGTTCACAAGTGAATTATATTATAATGTCTATCTAGTTCTTTGTAAATAGCAACATCCACTATCTGATATTATTTCCTCTTATAGGGAACACAACGAATTATAGAGTGAATCGCCCCTACAATCTTGTAAGTACCTGTTGCTTTCTATTGCTGAGTGCAAACCTATTTTATGTGAATGATTGGCCTGAACCTATATACAGAGGAGCAACAATAAAGTAGATGCATCGTCTATCCAAGTACTAGATGCGGTGGATATCTTCAACGAACGAACTGACAATAGTATGTCCTCCAACGGGATTGCAAAAAGATAAATAGTAAGTCTCTTGTTTTTACAAAGATGTGCTTAGTGGCAGATGCTTGTTTGTACGAGGCACCGCATGATTCGGTTAATGATTAGAACAAGATTGACCTTAATACTAGACAAAAACCAAATGTAAATCCCTCAATTTATAATTCAATGTGCTCACTTGATTTTGGTGATGATCTATTCTTATTTGACTTATGTTCATCTATTTATCTATCTATATGTTAACTAGACCATGATTAGATGGTGGTGATTTAAGTATATCCACTTTTATGCTATACGTTTCTACTATGTAACAAAGACCAAATGTAAATCTCTCGATTTATAATTCAATTTTCTCACTCAATCATCGTGATGATCTATTCTTTGTTATATTTGACTCATTATCATATCTATCTATATATATATGCGTCAACTATACTATGATTAGGTGGTGGTAATTTAAGTATATCCATTTTATGATAATTTATAATCTATTATAGTATTTTTCTGCTATATTTAAGAGTTTGTATGCACTCTAGAGGTAATCATATTGTCTAGTGTCGACACCACATGAGTTTTCCGATGATTAGAAAAAAATGGCCTTTAATGGTACTGCACAAAGACCAAACGTAAATCCCTTGATTTATAATTCAATTTTCTCACTCAATCATGGTGGAGATCTCCTTTTGCTATATTTTCCTGATGATTATCTATATATATATATACATACGTAAACTAGACAATGATTAGGTGGTGGTAATTAAAGTATATCCACTTTTATGCTAATTTATATACTATTATAATATTAGAGATCGCCACTATGATTGAGCTTATATGCACTTTAGAGGTAGTAACATAGTCTAGTATTATATGTATGAGACTAGTCTAAATTACTTGGTCTTGGTGGGGAGTAACTTGGACTAGTAAAAATGCATACAATACTAGTCCAAGTTACTCTACCAATACTAAAGGGGGTCTAGATATATTCGTTTCACAAAAGTCATAACATCTTATATTTCGAAACGGAGAGAGTTCTAGCTAGACTACTCATAGTGAGATTGTCATAGCTAGTATCAGCATCGCTGCATCATACAACGGATGATACTCTTGAAATGACTATCCTAGTAAAATTTAATAGTATGAATAGAGTGTACTTTTTGATTAATAGAACCATCAATGTTCTCCCTCGATATAAAAAGCATAATTAAGCTATATATGATACCCAATTACTATATATATATGTACTATAACCATCTTAGTATAATCTGGAAGTCTATCGTGCACCTGGTGTTTGATTTCTTAATTCATTACCTCAATAGCTACTCTACATGATGTACATATAGATTTTATTGCCAATTTGATTCTTTAGTTTGCTTATGATTAAAGCGATGTAATGATTTTCTTAACTTAAACGATGATAATTTCTGTGAGAAATACAATGTTTGATTACTAAGAAACAAGAGACATTATGCATATGTTCTAAATCATGTCTGCTGAATTTCATCTATATATGATCAAATGATCTTGCGAGTTTAATTATAGCCACCAGATGGTTCAATTGGTTATGGTTCCTGTGTATTTTTAGTTGACTTGTAATTGCAACAATGCGATATTCTGTCGTGGTTCCCATGGATATAATATGGATAACAGAGCTCGTACACCTTTACTTAATATTCTATATATTGGATATCTTTTTTTAAATAATCTAGCAGTTTATATGATGCACACGGTGTATGATTGCTCTATTTCCTATCTACCTACTTTATATGGTGCACAAAGTGCTTCTATCAAAAGAATGCCACATTCTGCTTAATTTGATCCGCCACTTCTTATCATACATACATTGTTTAAATACTTCATTGACCTTGCAAGGTGCACAATATATCATTTGCTTGTTTGTCTATTGGATTTTCTTGCATGGTTATATGTACAGTGATACTCTTAGCAATTGGAAATACAATAGTTGTAGACATTACAAAAAAGGTTTGTGCTACTTTTTTGGCTGCATCTAACTATTTTTTGGCAGCAAATGACGCATCTCTTTGTTTCTCTTCTTTTTTATTTACTGGTCCAACGATCAAAATATTTGAATGATCTAGCTATTGAAAATCAATGGTTGATATCTTGTTTCTCTGAAATGATGTTGATAGTCTATTTAAGACACTTGATCTATTGCTTGTTTTTCTAAGGTACTATCATAGTTTCCCAATGATTAAAACAATGCCACCTTCTGTGATTGGCGGTCTAACCATAAGTTTCGAATTGCACACTTATCTGGCTAGTTCATACTATAGACCATTTTAAACATTATTTTTATATTTTAGGTTAATACTTTGTTGTCCCGACCAGTTCTAACAGCTGAAGGAATCTCACGTACATCCTTTTGTTATATTTTCTATATTTTCGTTATACAATGATATAATTAGTTTATGAGAGAAAGAGTCGAGTTGCTTGATTTCCTACATTCATTGCGACACTAGTTTAGTTAGTCTGCATGAGACACACATGTTGATTGCTTGATTTATTATATTAGAACAATGCCAATTTTGAAATTCGTTGACATCAAACATGGTGTTTTTTCACATGCTTTGCTGCTCTAACTTAATATGTCTTAGTTTCAGCATGCAAATAATCTGTAGTGTTTGTTCCACAAAGTGGCTATGATACTGGCACATGTACGCATCGGTCCGGGACGTTGTCTATTCCTGTTATTCCGAAAAGATATGTACGAGCACATCATTGATTGTTTCTTATAAATGATGCATTATAATTATTTACATATAAGATGGCCGTTAGTTAGCTGATACGCTGTGCTGACTTGTTTTTTTTCGTTTTAGGCTACACATGAAACTATGGGGGCACAAGGGAGGAATCATACATTAAGTATTAAGGTCATTTTATAAAGCAGCAGTGACAATAATTATTGCTTCATCGCCCACTATTCTAGTTTTTCTAGCACAAAGAAATATTACAGCTGCACTTCAAACAATTAATTTAATTGAACACGAAACAGAAGAAATAGATGGGATAATCATGATTACACGTGAATAGATACAGGAACTGAAATATCAACAAGATTAGACAAACCATCTACTTGATAATTTCTTTTGCAGCTGTCATGATAAGCCAGTTGTTACTTGTATGGTGATGTAAGCTCCGTAGCATAAACCATGTTCCAACTCATGTCTGGCGACGTCACTATAATGCTTCATCTTGTTTTTTTTTGAAATTTTGGACTGTATAAATTTCAAAAAAAATCTTTTGATGTAATGTGGTGATCCTCGCGCGGCCATTAGTTGGTCGAAATATTAACGGACTATTTAAAACAAGAATTGCGCCATAGCTATAGAATACGTAAATATATCGGCCAACAGATGAGTCCAATAAATAGTAAAAGGCCGTAAGTGGCCTGTCAGAATATTAGTAGGATGCATAAGCGGCCAAGGGCCTGAAAATGTTGAACAACAACATGTTAGAATAGTAAAATGCAGAACAGTAAAAGGGTTAAACAGTAAAAGGGTCGAAGTCGGAACAGTAATAAGCCTAAAGAGTAATAGGTCCGAATAGTAAGGCCCGCACAAGCAAAATGACCAGAAGAGTAAAAGGCCTGAACAGTAAATAGCCGGAACAGTAAAATCCAGAACAGTAAAAGGCCAAAACAACAAAAGGACAGAAGAGTAAAATACCTGAATAGTAATTGAATGGAATAGTAAAAAGCCAGAATAGTGAAAGGTCAGAACATTAGAAGGCCATAACAGTAAAAGTCCTAAACAGTAAAGGACCGTAACAGTGGCAATCCAGAAATATAAAAAGCTATAACAGTAAATGGGTAGAACAATGGCGGACCCTACGGGCTATAGGAACAGTAACAGGCCGACCGTAGGCCTTAACAGTACCGGACCGACTGGCGCAGGCCGCTAATGGGTCGCATAGTATTGGACCAATGTGAGCCTTCTTTAGTCCGAAAATGTAACGGAAATGAAATCCGTACGGGCCGTAGCGGGCTACACTAATGGGCCAATTTTCAAATAGCGCAGGACGACACAGTAACGGATCGTCCTCTTGTTGGTCTCTTAACTTGGGTCGGCCCACTTAAAAATTAGCAGGCCTTGGTTAGGCCAGCCTTCTACCACGGTTTCTGTGACCATTAACGACGGTAACTGGGCGTTAACATCGTTTGCCACATGGTGGTTTGCATGACGTTAGCAGTCAACACGGCTGGTGAACAGATCTACGATAGAACAAGTTTTCGTGGCTGAAGGGTGCGATCCACCACGGTTGAAAAAAACCTGTGGTAGATTCTTTTGTGACGGGGCTTTTACCACGAAGGCTATCAGTCGTAGAAGACTTTTTAACCACGAAAATAGGACATCAACCACGAAAATCATCCATTGTAAAAGCCAAAATTTCTTGTAGTGTTCGTCAACATAGTAACCACCATAAAGATAAGCCTAACAATCTGACAAATTCTGAGTGTGAGACCCTAGCGCACTCATCAAGTCTTTATGCATCTAAAGGGATGACCTTGGTTGACACAATTGCAGTAAAAGATAAACATCTCGAACAGTTCTATAGAGACACACTCTAATATTCGGCTAACCAGATATAGACGAAAGAGCGATAAACGAAGCCAACGGATATAGATAACATAGAATAAACATATCCCATCCACCTTCTCGTTTATCGAACAAGAAGACAAAAGAATACCCAACCCGTTGGTAATTTATTAAGCATTTCATGAGAATTTCACTAATTAGTAGTCAAGTTAAACATGCTTATTTAATTAGAGTTATCTATGGTTAAGACACTATGCTCCAAATAGTCCATAACCACGGATATGGCTTTTTGAAAATATTTACTCTGCAGGGGTGTATAAATAGCAACACACGCAAGCTCAACCTCATGGAAACCCACATGAAAGCAAATATGTGTCACGATAGAGCAATCACGAAATTCAAAGAGTGTTTTAGGGGGTCCCATCAGCCATGTGGTTAGTCCTACTCTCCTTGGTGAGTCTCGTCAACCATGTGGTTAGTCCTACTCTCGAAATACGATTTTGTCCTGATATATTAATATAGAAAATATAATACAACCACGATAGTTTGAAATGAAAAGAAGATGTTGGGTAGTAGCAAACACACGCCCAGAAGAAGAAAAAATGGAGACATAGGTGGATCTCCTAAAGAAAGGCGATCCGCAACCGCTGCGCCCACTGGAGAAGTGCCACCATGCTCCTAGCATCGACTCGTCAAGCACCAAATAACACCTTCAAGAAGGACAACCAACGCTGCTGCTCGGACCAGAACTGGTCCTAGGGTTTTCCCCGGCACACAAAGGGAAGTGGACGGAGAGTAGCCACGACGCCCTCCAGGAAGGAATGGTGCCACTAGAGGGCTGCACCGCATCGATGTTTTTAGGCCGACAAGGATTTCTCCCGAAACCCTATCCACAACCCCCGAACAATCCTTTACACAGGAGCCCTGCGAGGACGAGGCCTCGCCACCACCAAGCTTGTCGTCCACAAGCATGCACCACTACAGTCTCAAACCCACCACCATCGTCTCACTGAGCAACCGTCGCGAGGTATGTAAGATAGAGGCAAGGGTATAAATGAAACGGGGTATGTAGTACTGCGATCGCGCGGGATGGAACTGCTTCCATAGCCAGAGGCGGTAGTCGACCCAACGCGGCCACATACACACCAGTGCCCCTTGGGTCCGGACGGGCCCAACGGGCTCGTAAAGCCTCTGCGGAGGCGCACCAGTCCCACGATGGTTTGGCCAGGCCCTGACGGGCCTATAAAGTCCGCAGCCGCGCTGCAACAGCCGGTTGCACTCGCCGCAAATCTCGTCCAAACTACCCCACCGCAATCTGCAAAGCTAACAGAGAGGAACCAGTCGGCCCGTCCACTACCCAGGTAGGACCCGGTGCTAGCAACCCTCCACCGTCTGCCGCTGCTGTGCCGCGCTGCCCCGCCACCCACAGCCGCCATGTCCTAGCCATCGCTGGACCTCCACCACCCAGGTAGCACCGCTGTCGAGAGGAGGAACCCCAATCCTGCCCAGATTGCAAACCAAATGGAAGGACTATTTCCAAAAAACATTGTAAAATTCAATGGTTACAATAAAAAAAGTTAACATTGGTGAAACCAAGCACACCCACCTTATCGTATTCGTCAAGAAAGAATTAATCTCAACCTGGTCACGGAAGTACTATCCCTTTCCCGTGGTCCCCAGTTGCCAGTTCCCAGCCCCGACGCCCGTTACGCACAGTGATCACGCCCAGAGGCGGGGACCCAACCCTCTTCTCCAAACCCCCGAGAGCTCTCTCCATCTCCCCCCAACTCTCAAAAAAGCGCAGCGAGTCGCCCCTCCCTTCCCTTCCATAACACAACGGCGACAGCCGCGGCTCCACCTCCTCCCCTCTCAATGGCCGAAACATCTAACTCCTCCCCCACAGAGGCGGCCGCCGCGGCCGCGCTCCTCGCGCCGGTGGCCTCGGACGTGTCGGAGGCGGTCCTCCCCGTCACCGCCGCGACCGCCCTCCTCGCGCCGGTGGCTTCGGAGGAGCAGGCGGTTCTCCCCTCCGCGTCCACCGATCTGGGCGCGGAGCTCGGGTCCCAGCGCCCGGTGCTCGACAAGGAGAATCTCGCCGGGACGGTGGGCTTCCACGAGCGCCACGTCTTCCTCTGCTACAAGGGCCCCGAGGAGTGGCCGTCGCACCTCGAGGTCGAGGCCACCGAGTCGGACCGCCTCCCCCTGCCTCCTCGACGCCGCCATCAGGGTCCGCCAGTCCAACTTGAAGAAGAGCGTGCGCATCTCTTCTCCCTCCCCCTTTCATTCGGCCTGCTGATTGGCCCTTATTTGGTGTTTATCTTTCGGACTTGTTTGTTATGGTTCAGATAATTGGTGGCTCCATCCAATTATTTGATTTAGGGCGTCCTTTTTCCTAGATTCCCACTGCATTCAATTTTGTTAACAAATTCGTGTATCCAGCTCCATTCTAGTGCTAATAAAATCCGTAGGTCCTCAGCATGTTTATGATATACGGTTCCTTGACTCTTTGGAACATATTCATATTTCTTTGTTGGTTTTCTGGTCCATCTGCAGTCTTATTATAAACTTCCAAATCCACATGATGCCTATTTTTAGTTGTTTGCTAGTATCCCGTGTGCCCCTGTAATTCTATCTTTGAAGACTTGTGTATATATGAATGGGGTATTATATTTAGGTTCAAAGTCAGGCTCAATTTCTTCCTGTTTGGATTGTTTTCAATTTTCATATTTGATCCTTGCATCGCTGTGCTATCTGCTTGTTGTCTGTATTGAACCATTGAAATCATATGGTGCTCTCTGCAGCAATGGTTCTCTTTCCCCTTTGGAGGAGCTTATTCTTTTTTGTGTTTATCCACATAGTGCAATACATGGATTCTGTGTTATGGAACATTGAGCACCTGATATACATAGTGTATGTTGTGGGTGTTCTTTTTTGTCTTGGTATAGGTGTTTGTGTATGATCGAGTGCAGAAGCTCTTCTGCTTGTTTCTGTGAATCTTGCTCCCTGTTATCGCATGGTAGGATCTGAGGAACTGTATACATCCAGAAAAAGACCATTGTAGTTACTTCATATACAGATATCATACATATTAGTGCATATCACAAAGTTACAAAGTTATTGAGAAGTATGCCAAAATAACTAGTAAGTGTATTTTCCTCTGGGGGTATGCGCTATGGCATTGTTGAGCATTTCTATAGCTTCTGGGAATCTAGGGTGATCTCGTGCAGTATTACTAGGAGAGCCTTCCTAACTGTATTCTTTGTTTGACATTTTTTTTATTGTTGCATGGTAGGATCTGAGCAACTGTATACATCCAGAAAAAGACCGTTGTAGTTACTTCATATGCAGATATCATACATATTAGTGCATATCACACAGTTACAAAGTTATTGAGAAGTATGCCAAAATAACTAGTAAGTGTATTTTCCTCTGGGGGTATGACGCTATGGAATTGTTGAGCATTTCTATAGCTTCTTGGAATCTAGCTGATCTCGTGCAGTATTACTAGGAGCCTTCCTAACTGTATTCTTTGTTTGACATTTTTTTTATGAGATATCTTTGATATTTCAAACGTACATCAGTACATGTATCTGATCCTAGTATGACCCAATGGTTCAGCAGTATGACTTGTCCTTTTAATTGGCAGTGTGATTTGTGTACAACCCATCTTGGGATTAGATTAATAGATAAGACTTCCCCATATTGTTTTTTTTTTGCTAATGACTGATATATTCTACCTTTCTCAGACCAAACTGACCATTTGTGAAGGAGAAGATGGCACTGAGTCATCCCTTGGAGACGTGTTGATCTTTCCTGATATGATCCGATACAGGTAGCTGTAAGGCTGCAAACAAATAAGCATGCAGCCTTTCCCTTAATGGTCTTATGTGATGTAGTACATAATCAACTGATTATTTTTATTTTAATACCTGATGTTTGCAGAGGGCTGACCCACTTTGATGTCGACAACTTTGTTGAAGAAGTTCTCGTGAAAGATATTCAATGGCTTCCTGGATCTCCTGAGGCTCTAAGAGGTTCCTATGTTTTTGTATGCGCCCATGGAAGCAGGGACAAAAGGTGCAGTGATTGTGGTCCTGCTTTGATTACAAGGTTCAAGGAGGAGATTGAAGGCCAAGGTCTCAGTGGACAGGTGGCTGTTAGTGCATGCTCACACGTGGGAGGTCACAAGTATGCAGGAAATGTCATCATATTCCGTTCAGATGCTAAGGGAGAAGTAACTGGTCATTGGTAAGAACCAGGAACAATTACATTCTTATGCGCTAATGATCTTGATGCCTTTCCTGTATAGCTCTCTGTTCAAACTTTACTTTGTCAAAAGCCAGCCATTGCTCACTGTATTTGTAATTCTAGGTATGGTTGTATTACTCCTGATGATGTGTCTATCTTGCTGCAAAAAGATATTGAACAAGGAGAGATTGTGGACCACCTATGGAGGTATGCTTCCTCTTTTAATCATTACATGTGACGGTTTTGACTGAAGATGTTTTTAGGAATTTTTCCCATTACTTGTATGAGTGTATCCATGTTGCATAGTGTCATTGGGGACAACCTACACTTCTAATTCTACATCCTTTTCCCCTTGCTTTTCTATCTGGGCATTGCCATTCTTATGCAAATATACAACATAGATTCTTTGTCTAATCAATGGTCTGATAATATGATATAATCCGCATGGTGTGTGTAGTTCATGTATGTCTGCAGCACTTTATGTACTCTGTTCCGAAATGACTTAGATACTTTAAGCACCATAATCCTTAGTTAAGGAAAGATACCGGGATGAAAGTCTGTCATTAGATGCTTCTTTTCTTGAGCATTATTGTGAAGTAAGCCAATAGTAAGGCTACTAACTACATGGATCGACGGAGAGCATAGATAAACTATGTTGTAGGTCGTTATTACTTACTGTGTAGGGATGCAAGCAGGTGCCTATATCAGCTTCTAGTTAATTTGAGACCAAATTTTGAACTAGAAATCCTCAAATGAACTAGAAGCGCGGGATTTAGGTGGCATCCCGCTCGACACCTTATCCCTGCGGCTCCAGTTTACTTATTTCAGTAATACTTTATGAAGATTTTTTTTCATGAATTATGCTGAATCCTGACTTATTTATATGAGTAGTTCTGCTCGTGTCGTTCCACATAAAACATTGTGCTGTATTCACAAATCCTGATATTAAAGATTGATCTTTCTGTGGTTGGCTTTATTGTAACTAACCAGCATCAAAGAATGCGGATATTATTTCACAAATGTTGTATAAGACCTGATATGTCTTGTTGCACTATTTTTTCTTCATAGCCGGATACCTCTCCCTTAACTGTTGTTCTTACAAATGCTATCCTATCACGCAGGGGTCAAGTGGGTTCGTCTAAAGAGCGACATGAAGCTCTGGAACTGAACCACGAGACAATAATTGATCTCAATTCTTTGCCACTGCCAGAAACAGAAGCAGAGGTAGAGGCACCGCTGCCGCCTCCCTTCCTGACAAATGAAGTTGTAAACAGCAACTCGGAGGTAATCTCTTTTGTGGTTACAGAGAGAACTTCTTTGATGTACTCCCTCCGTCCAGAAATAACTGACTTGGCTTTGTCTATTTTCGAATGTATCTAGACACATTTTAGTATATAGATACATTCGAATCTAGACAAACTCAAGTCAGTTATTTCTGGACGGAGGGAGTATTATCAAGTCTATAAAAAATGTGCTAATATCTACAACATCAAATATATATTGTAATTAAAAATATTTTATGTTGAATCTAACGGAACTGATTTGTAAATTTAGTTTTTGAGAAAATATATGCAGCAAATTTGTAGTTTCTGAGTTAATTTAGTTAAGAAAATGACAAATATCCTAACTGTTCTCAGCTTCAACACTCAAATGGAGCCGCTGGAAAGTCGCCTGACCCCAGACTTGGATTAGCTCCTCATAGTGACCCTGTGATGAAACTTCGGATTCCAAAAAGTTTTGATGGTATGCATTTTGATGTTTCTTTGCAGAAATATCAAATTAATGCTTCGTAGGCGTGGTCTCATGGGTTATGTTTCTTTTTTCAGGAGATGCTATTCTGGTTGGTTCGGAGCTGCACCAATTTACTTATGCAAGGGAGCTGCAAAATGTCATCAATAAATGTCATAATTGGTTAACAGGAAAGTTGTCTTTAGCCCTCGCGAAGAATGGGAGGCTTTTTGCGGTTCCTGCGAAGGATGTCTCTGATCTTCTGTTCCAAAAAAATGGTGCTGTGTGTGTGGTTGAGAATGATCAACTTCCACATGTGGTTACCACGGCGAGTCTCTACAGCACCAGTAATAGTGCTGGATTAAGGGAGCACAAGGCTGGAAAATCTTATGTAAGTAATATTATTTATCAACTCAATGAAAGTCCCAAGTAGTTTAGTTAAGTGGCATAAACTGAAACTTTTATTATGTGAAACCTGTGTTGTAGCCCTGTGGTATTAAAATCCTGAAGTCAGAGTTTGGTGGTAATAGATGGCTGCGCCGTAAGTATTCAATTAAAGGCGATGATGCTTACCATGTCTTACAATGGCGCCCACGACAATCAGATAGTGAGGTAACATGTAAAACCCGTGTTTTGTTTGCATAATCTAAATTCTGAGTTGTGCAGAAACTTTTAGAGTTTAGAATTAGTTCTCATGTACAAATTTTAACTTGCTGGAGCATGTGATGAATTGGAGTGACTGAACTAGGAATACTGGTTTCAGGACAAACTGAAAGGAAAGGGACCTGAAGAAGAACATGGTGCGGAATTGAATAAGCAGAGCAAATCAAACCAAGTTGTGACAAGTACTGCTGACGATTTTTCCATCATGAACTGTATCCACACCGCCGAGAAGATGCAGGAGCTGTCCATGAGTGAGAAAGCCAAAGCTTTTGATATTTTCAGAACTGAGCAGAATAGGCAGATCTTCATATGTGCCGAGCCAGCAACCCGTCTCGTCTGGTTAAGAAAGCAGATGATTGGAATACCTGACTGAATTCACAAGGTACATTAATGTTCTTATTCGTCAATAAATAGTGGTTCGTCAAAATCTGTTCAGTGCCTAAGTCTACATACATGCCTATTCTCAATGTAAAATGTACTCCCTCTGATCCATAATATAAGACGTTTTGGAGTAGCCTAGCAAAACACTATATTGTGGAACAGAGGTAGTATATCAGTTACCGGTTAATTGCCATCATTTGACCAAAAAATAAAATAAAAAGAACAACAACAAACGAGATGGTTAAGTAGACAAAATTACCTACGTTGTAATTATAATTGCACTGATGGTAGTCTCTGTGGCCTTGAGGTTAGCTAATGTTTTGTGGTTTTGCATGTCCCCACTCGTCAGTTTTTGGTAATCCTTGAGGAGTTTGACTTACTCCTGCCATATCCCATGTTATAGGCAAGAATGAAACAATTCCAAGCCTGAGGTTAAGAAACTAACACATTTGGCTTTGCTTACATGCGCCTTTTCAAAGTAAAAAATGTGTAGCAACTACTCCCTCCGTTTCAAAATATAAGATGTTTTAGCTTTGTGAATGGAGTATATCTAGACCCCTTTTAGTGTGTAGGTTCATCTAGGGAGTACTAGTTATGTGCCTTAATATGACCACAAAAGTAGGAGTAACAACAAACAAGATGGTCAAGTAGAGAAATTCCACCTTTGTTGTCATTATACTTGCACTGATGGTAGTTTATATGGCCTTGAGATTAGCTAATGTGTTGCCTCCCTTTACAGGAGCTTGCTGGTGCTTGTTGAGTGATGGTCTTGCGAAGCCAGGGAAGGGGGAGATAAGTGAATAGGTGAAGGGGAAACTGCAGTCGGTATAGAACCTTGTAACTGAAGTTGCTGAGGTTGCATCCGCAATGTACTGATAACGTTTCCATGGACAACGTGTAGGATAGGGTCAGGCACACCTCACTATGAACATCTTCTGTCTGTATGTAGTACGATTCTGTCACCCTATCTTGCTTTCAATCAACATGATTTTCAGGGAGCTTTAAGCTTTGTGAGTCTACTACTATACTGTTCTGATGTTGATTACTCCCACCGTCTGGAATTAGATGTCAGAGATTTGTCTAAATTTGCATGACTCTGTTTTAAAATATAAGATGTTTTAGCTTTGTGAAGCTAATGTGGGAGTACTATCTAAATTTCAGACATACCAAGGGAGTAGATAAAATTAGTGTTGTATCTTCAGCAATGATGATGCATAGACTAGGGATGATGATGCATAGACTAGGGCCGTGTTCGGTTGCTAGTATCCTTGTTTCTCGCATGGGACAGGAATAAATATGAGCGTTTGGTTCCGCACGTGCGGAGGAATATTTGCACCGCACGAGTTTTAAAGCATCCTTTAGTCTGGCCCTGGAGGAACGCCTAGATCGGACGTTTCCACGGAGCTAAGTTCTTCTCGCGCTCAGGAGAGAAGAACCTGCACGCGCCCGTGCGAGCGATGGATGGTAGGATCTCGAAAATTCCGGCGAGAGAAATTAGGGTTATCGTCCGCTGATCGCACCAGCTATTTACACCGCCCCTCCTCAGCCTCCAAATTCCTCGCCACCATTTCCCCAATTTCGAGCTCTCCCTCCAAATCATGTTCTTCACCGACGAGCAGGTAAGCGGCGCCTCCTACTCCAGTGGATCTAGCTCATCTTCGACAAACCTTCGTCCTTGGCTATCTCCGATATGTCGTCCTCGTTGGTCGAAATTGAGATCGTGGTAAGAGACACCTAACCCTAGCTGTGATTATTTTGGCAGTCATTATTCATGATGTACTGTGAACATTGTCATGTGTTGTAGGTAGGATTAGTGTTACAAGTATAGTTCTTCTCCTAGAATTGAACACATTGCGTATCTCTAGTGTCGTAGGAGTTGGTTGCATCCCTTGATCTGTCGGCAACCTATGTGCGGCCTTTGCGTTATGTGCCTAATGCGGTGTGCAAGAAGTTGGTCGTGTCATGGCTAGCATCTCTGTCCAGCTTCTTTGTGAATCGGGTCTGCCAGTTGATCCAGGAAGGGGGTTCAGTGTTCGGGGATTCAGAGAGGCGAACATGCGCTTGATTGCAGATGATGCCTTCAAGTTCTTTGGTTGGACAGTCTCTGCAAACCAGGTGTACAACCACATGAGGTACTAGAGAGTTAGGTGGATTCAGGTGTTGAGGATCAAGAGGCTTGAGAACGTGCGCTGGGTTGAAGAGACCTCTGCTATCATGATGGACGATGACGATTACTATGCGCACATCAAGGTTCGATATATTTGTACTTGCATTAGTACATTGAGTACTTGCAAAGCTCAAATATGAACTACACGTTTTGAACTAACTATGATTCTCATGTAGGCTCAGCTGAAGGACACCAAGTTGATCAACAAGCCCATTGAGGACTATGCTCGGATGAAGATGATCTACGATCCTCGCATTTCCGCTACGCCCATCTCTCCGACTGCGATACACCGTTCTCTTAGCCACCTGATGGAGCATAGTGGATAGACGACCATGTATCTTGCCATGACCCTTGAGCGCAGGATGACCTGGTTCACGGCCTTCCTAAACAAGCACTACATCTGAGCAACAGACTGAGCTGTTCGAGGAGGTGCTCGTACTGGGGTTGCTGATGATGTTGGGGAACGTGCTACGCAAAATAAAAAATTCTAGCGCATAACCAAGATCCAATGCAAGGGTGAGGTAACAGAACATACCCTCATAGATCAAACTAGCGGAAATTTGTCGATGACGAGGTTGATCATGCGTTGATCCCACAACAAGCCTTAGCGAGTCGTGAGGAGATGTATTATCCCACAGACGGCTCTGAAGAACTAGTGCTCCAAGTGTTGCACCTCCGGAGGAGTAAGTTGTGAAACGATTCAACGAGCTCTAAGATGTTCGCTAAACTCATGACTCAAATATTCGGCCTCCACTATCCGACCGTAGAAACTTTATTTTCTTGCCACGTTAATTCTCTACTTAGTTCTGAAATTTTTCAGACTTATGTTTCATAAGATAAATATAACCATAGCAACTCAAGTCATCAGTAAAGGTTATAAAGTAGAGGAATCCACCGTGTGCTGGTATACTCACTGGACCGCATACATCAGTATGTATTATCTCCAGTAAGTCACTGGCCTGTTCATCATATCTGTTAAACGGTGATATGACCATCTTTCCCATCAGACATGCTTCACATGTATCAAAATATTCAAAATCTAGTGAACTTAAAAGTCCATCACTATGAAGCTTCTTCATGTGTTTATGTCCAATGTGACCCAATCTGAAGTGCCACAGATATATGGTATTCAATTCATTTGTATTTCCACGTTAGTATTATGGATGTGTGTATCACAATCAAGATCAATCATAAACAACCCACTCTTCATGTGAGCGTGTGCATAGAAGACATTTGTTGGGGGGGGGGGGATAACCCCGGGTAGGGTCAAACCGGGGTATAACGGCAGTAATAGCCGAGGTACGACGAGGTCAAAGCAGAAGCTGGCCGAGTCACCTCAAGGCAAACCGAGTTACATCAGACCAGATCCGGACAGTATTCACCAATGTAGCCTCGGCCAACATAAAACTAATGTCGGCACCCTCATTGTCACTTGTTTGTAGGTACCCTCAGGGCCGAGTTAACTAGGTGTCAGCCAGGTTACCACTTGGCTTACAAGAGAAGGAAGGAATCTCCTTGGTCAAAGGTTTTCTCCCTCCACTGTAGCATGCGCATAGAGGACAGAGAGGAGGACCACCGAGTATGGGCCGACAAAGGTGACGTTACCCGACCGTTCTTGGTCGGGTGACACGGCGCTGTAGGAGCTTACGCCACGGGCTCAGAAAGGCTCACACCATGAGTCCTGGGCGGCTTACGAAGGGAAAAAGGAGCGCACCACTTTGCTATTTTGGGAGAAGAATATTCGGAGAATATGCCTTCCACGTGTGCCCTAGCTTGTAACTTGGGATCCCCTCTATAAGGAGCACCAAGATATCCATAGAGAAGGTTGTCCATTTTTACTAAGGGAAGAACCCTAGAGAGAGAGTTGTGGGAAGTAGAGAAGAACACTTTCCTCCTCCCCATGAACAGCTCAAGAAGCACTTGTAATCCTCCATTGATCTAGTGAATATCAGTCATCTGTGTGTGGAATCACCACACTATCCCTCCCTGGATACCTCTAGTGCTCATTGGCCCCATCTTTAGCCTATACATGGCATCTGCCATGCCACCACCACGACAGTTGGCACCCACCGTGGGGCTAGCAGCGATAGCATGAGTGAAGATCTGGATGGGAAACTTCATCGTTACCGGCAAACGAATTGTCTCCGGGCTCGTTCGGTGCTTTGGAGCGCTGGACTACGTCAGCGACAATGCTGACAGCTTCGGCAACCGCCCTCCACCGAGGAACAGCCTCTTCATCAACCTTGGCGCCCACAAGATTTATGTTAGCGACGACGAGTCCTGCGTTCACCTGCAGCACGTTGTCAAGGGAGGAGAACCACCTCTCAGTGTAGCTCGCGGCATGCGTATCACTCGCCCCGCTAGCATCATTAAGGTCATGATGACGACGCTAGATGCATGAGCAAGCAAGGACCCGACGGAGAACCCAGAGACAACCCCAAAGGTACCTAGGAAAAGAGGCCTTCCACTAGAGAGGCCAGAGAACATGTTGCAACAGGCAATAGATAGCTTAGCTACTCCCATAGCACCAGTGGTTGATCCGGCTCAGGCACAGGCCGAGCTAGAGGAGACCTGGCTAAAAATGTTGGCCGGGGCAAAGAAAATAGCTGAGTTGCAGCAGTCACTGAACATCACTCTGCATGAGTACGCAAAAGCAAACTAGATTAGCCCAACTCGTATGGATAGAGTAAAGATTAGAGGTAGAAACCTGATCACTGAGATAGACAAAGAGTATGTACCTAGGCCGAGGCATTCAGCTACTCTAGTGACAGCAGGGCTAGTGAGGTATAGCACCCCAGCAAAGAACTTCAGGGCTGCAGAGGCAGTAGCATCCGAGTTAGAGGGTCTGACGGGGAAGCCCGGGAAAGGCAACAGGAAAGGGTTAACCATGTGGTGAGGGTAGCGAATAGGAAGAATGAGGAAATAATCAAAGCAAACCTGATGATAGTAGGAGGCTCCCGAGTCGTTCATTCGGCAGGGGATAACCTAACAAAATCCGCTGGGCAACATCATCCCCTCATGATGGCCCTAGAAGAGAGGAGGTGGTAACCTCGGCAAGGAAGAATAAACAGATGGTCCCATATGACCCGGCAAGGGCAGGGAAAGGAAAAGTAGTGCAAGGTGATGAGGATCGTCACAGTGCCAGCTGAGGTGAAGCTGGACGAGGTAACCACGACCAAGGCAATGCCGGTCAGGGGAATGCTGGGAACAACAATGCCGGTCAGCGTAACTCAGCGGGAGCAGGGAAAAACCCACATCGGCAACAACAACAGTATATACGTCAGTGGGAGTGAAGTGTTAGTCCAACAATGTAACAACAGTATGCTCATCCGGGTCAAGATAGGTACAATGATGGTTATTCGATAGTGGCTGAAGTCGGGTTTCCTAGGCCAGAACAACATGTGATAGGATCAAGGCTAGGAAACAGCAACTTGCAGCCAGATGATGCTAGGTTGAAGTTGGATCGGATCTACCGGTCCGAGATGATAGAGGGACAAGGTCCTCTAGGTCTGGCTTGCTTTGGACCTCGGATCATGAGAGAGCCTCCGGTGCCGAACTTTTAGTTACCCAGAGGCACAAAGACGTATGACGGCAGCACAAAGCTGTAAGATTGGTTGATAGATTATGCAACTGCTATGAACATTGCCACAGGCTATTTGAGATGGGCCGTGAGATACGTAGCTCAGATGTTGGAAGGACCAGCAAGGGTTTGGCTGAACAATTTGCCGCCAGGAAGTATTAACTGCTGGATAGACTTCGAGGAAATGTTTATCAGTAACTTCACGAGCTCGTACAAGAGGCCGAATAGGCCACAGACTCTGGCAATGTGCAAGCAAAGGCAAAACGGGATAGACCGGGAGTTCCTAACTAGGTGGTGCAATGTGCGCAACTCCTACGAAGGGGTGATTGAGTCTCAGGCTATTGCTTGGTTCGCCCAAGGATGTAGGTATGCGAGTATGTTGTGGCAGAGGTTGTAGGGAGATATGCCAACTACGTTGGATGAAACAATCTGGATTGCTGACTCGTATGTGTTGGGCAACCCAACCCAACCTTCATTGACGTCAAATGAATCAAATGAAGAGTACTACCCCCGAGATGGAGCCGGAGTATCCCGGCACAATGATTTCCGGGGTAAGAGGAGATATGAAAGGCCGGATTACCGGTACATCTCGTAACAAGTAGGAACAGTGGATCAGGATCAGCCCAATGCCGGTGCAAGCCAGCGTCATAAAACTGGAGGACAACAGTGGGCACAAAAGAGTGAGGGCAAGAAGCCTTGGATGCCAGAACAGAAGAAATAGTGGCAAGAAAGAAAGGATAGGCCAAGATACACATATGGGGCTATGTTGGATCAGCCGTGCAAGTTCCATACACCGAACCCGAGCAACCCGGCAAACCACACAACTCGGTAGTGCGATGTATGAAAAAGATAGAGCAAAGTGGCTCGGGAATGCTCAGGCACCTCGGCACGATGCACCTCGGAATGAAGCACATCGGCAACCGCAACTTACTGGAGCAAATGGATAGCAGTTGATGCTGCCACCCCCTCCGCCGAGGTATGAGAACCATGAGAGAAGGGATGCAGTGCATCAGGTGGAAAATCAACACGAGCAGAATTAGAGATACCCCGACAATGATGGGAGGAATGAGTACAAGGAACATCACCAGAGCTACTTGTTGGGAATATGCCCTAGAAGCAATCATGGTTGATGATATATCCCAAAGTATTCATAAAGTAAAGTTGTCCCTATATGAACATCAGATATATATCACTGAATACGTGATTCAGTTGTGGAACTATGTATTCATGATTGTTCATATTAGATTGTCCTTGGTCGTTGAGGTTGTGCTAGGCACACAACTTAGACCAATGTGCAAGTCGGCTGATGACATGGTTCCACTTGTCATGGGCATGGAGATGTATTCCGACTTACACTGATTCAGCTAAAGAGTTTAGCGAGTCGGACTGACCCACAGTTGAGATGCAACAAGCATGTTGTCATTTGCAGTCTCAAGCAATGGAATCCTTCGACCTGAGGTGATTGCATGATCCGAGTTGTAGATCGCCAACTTAGGTTCTATCAAACATAGTTCTGTAAATGGGCAGTTATAAAGGTAGAGTTCGAGTTGGTTGTGAAGAAAGCTGCGTGACGTGGATTACCAAGATGGGATTTTCCCCTCCGTAATGGAGAGATATTCTCTGGACCCTCTCGTGTGATATGATTCGGAAGCATGGCCATGCGCTACTCAGTTAAGTGTTAACTGAGGAGTCGGACTAAGATTTAGTCTAGTGAATCACATATCATGGTACGAGAAGAGAGTTAAGCTATTTAAGGGATGGCAACTACTCGCCTATAGCTTAACAGATATATCGTGAGGCAAAGGGACTTGGACGAAAGTCACATTGAAGGTTCGTCTTCGGACTTTGCGGCATTTGGGAGTTGGCACGTCTTCCTAGAGGCTGCTACCATCTATCGACTTGAGACCGAGTGTTCATGGAAGTGAGTTGGACTCAAAGCCATGACGAGATACTTGGAGGAGTAGCTCATGTCGTGTCCAGGTGTACGTGAACCTACAGGGTCACACACTTAAGGGTAAAGAGCCCATGTGGATTAGATCAATATGGAGATTGGAATAAGGCCTAGATGGGCCTCAAGAGTTGAGCCCAACTAGGAGTGTATATAAGTGGAGTGACAAGGGATAGTCCCTAACCTAGCTGTCACTTTCTCCACTTCCATTTTCGGGCTAGACAGGATCTAGCAGTCCACTGTCTGAAGCTCCTTCCTATATGTGTGGTTACCGGTAGAGGCGTTGCACGTGCGGCACTGGAGACGGGGAAGCTCGTGTGGATCTGACGAAGGAGTTCGTGGGATTTAGAAGGGATGTCTGGGGATCGTTCGGCACTGCTTCGACACACTACATCAACTTCCGCATCTGCGCGTCTAGTGGTAATCTCGTGGCCTATAACCTGAGCTGGATCTTGGGAGTTCCGCGTTAGGGAATTTTTTTTGTTTATCTCTACGTGGCCGAGTAGTGGTATCAGAGCAAAAGCTTCTGGTTTTAGGCTCTAGATCTGTGCATGTTTGATATGCACGAGGTGGTGGATAAGATCCACTTAGGGTTTCGGTGGTCGATCTATGAGATAGATCGGTTTTGTGCAAGATTGATTGGATCAATCACACTTGGGGGTGCATGGAAGATCAGGTGCAGATGATCAATGAGATTGGTCAGATCTGCACATGGATCAGATTGGGTAAAACTATTTTATCCAATGAAGGAATCCATGGTTCAGAATGCAGATTAGATTTGGGGACTGCTGGCTTCGCCCTGTCGTAGCGCATTAGATGTCGTTGTGAGGTTCACAACACCGGTAGATATCGTATCTATGCATAACTTGTTTTTATAGGAAGTTGTGAATGGTATGGCTTATGTGCATGTGATGTATGTAATCCATACGTGATCTGTGTATCACGGGTTGGTCAGCCGGCTAGAGCCAAAGTGTTGTCACTATTATTGTATAACGACCTGCGTGTCGGCATGAGATGCCATCTTCTTGTATATTCCTTAGTGCTAGTGTAGCATGTTTGGAGGACTTGAAGGACACTGCAGCCAAAGGCATGACGAACAGGTTCATGGAGATGGAGATCGCCATGAAGAGAGCCATACCATTTCACATTATAATTGGATTATTTTGTGTGATTGTTATGTCTCTAGTTTTACCTCTATGAGATAGTTGGTAGAAATTTAATCCCTCAAAGAAGGTCTAGTCGGTCTCCCCGCTGGTGCTGCACCATCACAAGTTGGACATTCTTGGTAGTGGGCTCATAAAATTGAGGTGCTACCAATTCTCTTCGACTAGATGGGTTCGAGTCAGACTCTTACAGCGGAAGCACTTGGTAAGCTAGATGGGTCTATCACAACGGTTGTGGGGCTCGGGGAGAGGGCGGTCGGGAGCCGGGGCATGAGATGCCACCCGACCAACAGGAGTCGCATGAGATGCGATTGGCAAGGAGTTGCCTACCTAGATCACTTGACGGCTAGCGGTGATGCTAAAGCTCACTAGTCGGCTTGCTTATTTAGGGTCCTGAATCACTAAGTAACCATCGGAGGGATATTGGTTCTAGTGGGAGCATAAGTATTAAAGTGTTTAATACGTCTGCTCTTTTATGAATACTTGTCTTAAGTGTTTTGCATATTTCTGTTGTAGATAATGGCACCTAGTAGCAGTCTCCCTCAGTTATCCAGTTTTGCTTTGAGGACCATTCTAGAGAAAGATAAACTTAATGGAACAAACTTCACCAACTGGTATCATAGTCTGAGAATAGTTCTCAAAAAAGAAAAGAGGGACCATGTTCTAGACAAACCGCTTCCAGATGTGCCGGGTGAGAATGCGAGTGTCGCAGCAACCAATGCCTATCGTAGAACATGTGATGAGTCTACATAAATTAGCTGTCTTATGCTTGCTCACATGGAACCGGACTTGCAGCAGCAGTTCGAGAATGTTGAGGCCTACGATATGATCGAAAGCCTCAAAAGTATGTTCCAAGCTCAGGCAAAGACCGAGAGATATCAAGTCTCTCAAGCTTTGCTGAGTTGTAAGCTTAAGGATGGTGATCCACTGAGTCCACATGTGATCAAGATGGTTGGTTACATGCAGTCTCTGGAAAGGCTTGGCTACCCCATTAGCGAAGAGTTTGCTACGGATATACTTCTAAACTCTCTTCCTAGTGTGTATGGTCAGTTCATATCGAACTACCACATGCATGGTATGGATAAGAAGCTCACTGAATTACATGGGATGCTTAAGCAGGAAGAGGTTGATCTCAAGAAAGGTACTAGCCAAGTGTTGGTAGTACAGAATAAGGCTAAGTTTAAGAAGAGTTCTTGGACTAAGAAGAAGAAGGCTTAGTCAGGAGGTAATGCTCAGGATGAGATCCCAAGCGTTTCCTCAGGGACTAAGTCATCTCCTTTAGCCGGTTCCGCTTGCTTCTATTGCAAGACGGAAGGCCACTGGAAGAGGAATTGCAGCAAGTATTTGGCGGATAAAGCCAAGAGTGGAGGTGTGACTTCCAACTCAGGTACACTTGTTTGCAATGTTATAGACCTTTATCTTGGTGATGCACCCGGTAGTTCTTGGGTATATGATACCGGATCAGTCATTCATATCTGCAACTCGTTGCAGGGACTGGTAAGAACTAGGGGCGTAGGAAGAGGCGAGGTTGACATTCGGGTCGGCAACAAAGCAAGAGTTGCTGCGTTGGAAGTTGGCACAATGCAACTTCATTTACCTTCAGGATTCTTCATGGAACTAAATAATTGTTATTATGTTCCAGTCCTTAGTCGAAACATCATTTCTTCCTCATGCTTGATGAGACAAGGCTATGAGTCTAATATTAAGAATAGTGGTTGTTCTTTATATTTGAATGATATGTTTCACGGCTTTGCACCCGTTCAGAACGGGTTATTTATTTTGAATCTTGATGGTGGGTCGGTCTATAATGTAAATGTGAAAAGGTTAAAACCAAATGATCTGAATATGACTTACTTTTGGCACTGTCGACTTGGTCATATAAGTTGGAAACACATGAAGAAGCTCCATGATGATGGACTCCTAACTTCGTTTGACTTGGAGTCGTTCGAGACATGCGAATCCTGCCTTCTAGGCAAGATGACCAAGACACCTTTTGCAAGGAGTTGTGAAAGGGCGTCTGGCTTGTTGGGACTAGTACATAGTGATGTATGTGGTCCAATGAGCGCGACAGCCAGGGGTGGTTATGAGTACTTCATTACCTTCACTGATGATTTGAGTAGATATGGATATGTCTACTTGATGAAACATAAGTCGGAAGCCTTTAAAAAGTTCAAAGAATTCCAGAATGAAGTACATAATCAACTCGGCAAGAAAATAAAGTTTCTTCAGTCGGACCGAGGAGGCGAGTACATGAGCCACGAGTTTGATGACCATCTGAAGAGTTGTGGAATAGTTCCTCAGCTCACTCCGCCGGGTACACCGCAGAGGAACGGTGTATCGGACCGGCGGAATCAAACCTTGTTGGACATGGTATGATCAATGATGAGTCAGACAGATCTACCTTTATCATTTTGGGGTTATTGTCTAGAAACGGCGGCGTTCACACTAAACAGAGTACCATCGAAATCGGTAGAGAAGACACCACATGAGATGTGGACAGGCAAGAAACCAAGTTTGTCTTTTCTTAAGATTTGGGGTTGTAAAGCATTTGTAAAGCGACTTCAGTCAGACAAGGTTGTAGCCAAGTCGGATAAGTGCATTTTCATTGGGTATCCAAGGGAAACATTGTGTTACTACTTCTACAACCGAGAAGAGGGCAAAGTGTTTGTCGCTCGTAACGGTGTCTTCCTTGAGAAAGAGTTTCTCAGTTGGGAAGTCAGTGGGAGTACGGTGCGGCTCGAAGAAGTTCGAGAGGAACCGGTCAGTAGCAATTTGGTGAAAGCCTTGGAGGTTGAGCTAGTCGTGGTAGCTGAGCCGGCAGCTGCACCTCCACTGCGAAGATCGGCAAGATTGCGAAGTGTTCGTGATGTATTACTGTTAGACAGTGATGAGACGACAACTTATTCGGAAGCGATGGTGGGTTCTGATTCTGAGTCATGGCTTGGAGCCATGAGATCTGAGTTAAAGTCCATGGATGATAATCAAGTTTGGAACTTGGTTGATCTGCCATACGGTGCAAGACCCGTCGAGTGCAAATGGGTCTTTAAAAGGAAAACTGATATGGATGGAAACATTTCTATCTATAAAGCACGGCTTGTCACGAAGGGGTTCCGGCAGGTTCAAGGAGTTGACTACAATGAGACTTTCTCGCCCGTAGCGATGCTTAAATCAGTTCGGATCATGTTAGCTATAACAGCCTATTTCGACTATGAGATATGGCAGATGGATGTGAAAACGGCTTTCCTTAATGGAAAATTAACTGAGGACGTGTCTATGATACAGTCTGAGGGTTTTGTTGATCCGGCTAATGCTGACAAGGTATGCAAACTTCAGAAATCCATTTATGGATTAAAGCAAGCATCTCGGAGTTGGAACATTCGCTTTGATGAGGTTGTCAAATTGTTTGACTTCATCAAGAGTGATCATGATTCTTGTTTATATAAGAAGTTTAGTGGGAGCAAAGTAAACTTTCTGATCTTATATGTGGATGACATATTATTGATTGGAAATGATGTCCATATGTTGCAAGAAACCAAGGAATCATTGGAAAGGAGTTTCTCAATGAAGGACTTGGGTGAAGCAACTTATATACTAGGAATCAGGATCTATAGAGATAGATCCAGGCGGCTCATTGGATTGAGCCAAAGTACATATTTGGACAAAGTGTTGAAGAAATTCAACATGGAATCGTCTAAGAAGGGGTTCTTACCGATGTCCCATGGCATAAGACTTAGCAAGACTTAGTGTCCTTTGACAACTGATGTGCGAAGTAGGATGAGTGTGATTCCGTATGCTTCGGCAGTCGGGTCCATCATGTATGCCATGATTTGTACTAGGCCGGATGTTTCCTATGCTCTAAGTGTTGTGAGCAGATACCAGGCTGAGCCTGGAGAAATCCACTGGGTAGCAGTAAAGAACATTCTTAAGTACTTGAGAAGGACTAAGTATGTGTTCCTAGTTTATGGAGGTGAGGTTGAACTCAGTGTAAGGGGTTACACAGATGCGAGTTACCTTACTGACTCAGATGGTTCTCATTCGCAATCTGGGTATGTGTTCATTATGAACGGAGGGGCTCTAAGCTGGAAGAGTTCCAAGCAAGAGACTATGTCTGTATCTACAACAAAAGCTGAGTATATTGCTGCCTTGGAGGTAGCAAAGGAAGCTGTTTGGATCAAGAATTTCCTAATTGATCTTGGTGTGGTCAAGGCTCGTCCAATCCGTTAGATGTGTATTGTGACAACAATGGTGCTATCGCACAAGCCAAGGAACCTAGACAACACCAAAAGAACAAGCATATACTCATGTGATACCACTTGATTCGCCAGTTCGTGGATCAAGGTGATATCAGATTATGCAAGGTACACACGGATGCAAACGTTGTAGATCCGTTGACAAAGCCACTTCCATAGCCTAAGCATGAGGAACCCGTAAGAGCCAAGGGCATTAGATGCCTAGACATGTGATGTCGGATGATTGACTCTAGTGCAAGTGGGAGACTATTGGGAATATGCCCTAGAGGCAATCATGGTTGATGATATTTCCCAAAGTATTCATAAAGTAAAGTTGTCCCTATATGAACATCAGATATATATCACTGAATACGTGATTTAGTTGTGGAACTATGTATTCATGATTGGTCATATTAGATTGTCCTTGGTCGTTGAGGTTGTGTGTGGTCTCCGCCGGATTAATCATCCGAGAAATCCATGTTATGTATATATCCACGTTCCCATGATCAGTGAGCCGTGGAACATAACCAACAAGTATCATTACAACATCAGAAACATAACGAAAATGCAAGACTTACATAAATGCCATTATGGCTACACCATCCTTAGTAGCGGAACATCATCACGCGCAGAGCCCAATCGTGCCTCAACCTACACGCGATTGACTGGGAAGATGGCCTAGCTCGCTGGACGTCACCTTGATCTTCCAATATCGAACCTCTGAAAGTCTGGCCAAGTAAATAGCCAGGTACAAAGCCGTGAGTACTTTTGAATGTACTCGCAAACCACCAGGATAAATGAAATAAGGAAATGCAATTCTGGCTATGGCGAGATAGCTCTATCTGGGGTTGTTTTTGAAAATCCTAGACTACCTCTTGTAGTTATGGCATCTCCATATCTTTGTTGAAAAAGAGTTTCGAAACATGCCTATGTTTCGTAAATCAAGATATCTCCATATCTTTGTTGAAAAAGAGTTTTGAAAACAGTTTTGGAGTAGAAACCCTTTTGTAAACCTCTTTGACCTCCTCTGGTCAAAACAAAGCTTTTGAACTCAGGTTCCCCCGGAACCTTCATACTTTTATCCATTCTTTCCAAACAAACACCATTTGGGTACTCCTAGCCAACACATTTACAACCATCCTTGAACGTGGACACGGCTATTCGAATAGATTATACTCTGCAGAGTTTGCGCACTTTCCCCACAAGAATCAATACATCCGCCGGGATAGAACCACGGCCCACTACCACTGTAGATGGGGGTCCGGATAATCAGACCTAACCTTCCGCTTGTCGACCCTGGCAAAGGCTGCTTTTCCTTTTGGATTTGTTCTCCTCGGCAATGAGTATGTGGCTCCCAGCCATACTCCTGCCTTCCGTACATGCGTATACCCAACCGTACCTTGGTGTATACCTTAATCTGGTGACTCCACTTCCTTCCGTACCACCTAAGTCATACCGTCCGCGGGGAGACCCAATTATTGCACCAGCACTCCTGCCAGAACAGGCTCACTCTTGCCGAAGCAAGCTACAGGCTTCAGATCTGTTAGCGCCAGCCCGAGCTTCAAGGGATCTCTCCCTGTAAGCATTGTACAAGCTGCCTCGGCTAATGCAGACAAACTACGAGTTAAGCCCTAGCACTTGGGGTAATGTGGTTGCACTGATAAAATTGTTCCGATAGAGGCGTAGAACATCCCTTCACTTCCTCATTCCTCATCAACACCATTTCTGTAGTTAAAACATCCGCTTGGAACGATGGCTCTTCCCAAGGGTTTTTACCAAGCAGTTTTGAAACATTTGTGGTAGGGTAGAACCCCAAACAATTCATTTTCTCAAAGCTGGGGTTTTCAACAAGGTAGGATGCTGACCATCTTACTCTTGGTCTAAAGGGATAAAATGGTAGGTACATCAGGGTGGTTCCACGAAGGACACAAAGTCATAACTTGGAGGAGCCAAGTTATTAGCAAAGTATTTATAAAACAAGACATGCAGATAAACAATGTAGTTTATAAAGGGCATACAAAACAGGTAATAAAAGGAATAGGACAAGTATCGGAATTCGGGAATGGTGGCTTGCCTGTGATCAACAATAAGTCCCTGGACTTCCTTAGATAACCAAGAATACCCAATAATAATAATAAGTCCCTTCCTTCTTGTCATCAAACACTCACACTATCGCCGTCATCGAGTATACATGCAAGCAGACAATAGCACAATGAATACAAGGCATACATGCATCAAACCATACAGAAAACAAACATACTGAATCCTACTTAACTTAGTAGGTTTTGTAGGAGTGGGATACTAGGGGTGAAATTACTAGATTGCCATTGAGGTGTTTTTCCTTTGGAGGATAGTTGTCAAGGCTAAATACCATGAACTAGGAGTGGGGTTCTGGGGTATGTAGGATGCCAATGTGCAAAAGTGATATCCTCAGATGGGTCTTGGCAAAACAAAACCAACACAAGTGGTTTCACTAGATTATCAATCTCCTAGATTTAGTTATGATTTTTATAGTGGGATAAACTCTAGTTTGAGGAAATAATTCACCAGAATTTATCTAGAGGCCCAAAAATTATTTCCTTGGGTGGTTAGGTAGGGTTTGATGTAATGAACCACATAGAGTTGGAATCAAGTCTAAAAAATTATCAGAATACCCTCAGGAAAATCCCAAAGACAGTTCTGGGACTGTTTTGTCTTTTTCACAAAATTAAATCTATAGAAGCTCTTGAGTTGATTCCAAGGGAATGTGGTCATAATTTGTAATACCTTTCTGTAGGAATTGGATTTACTCATTTTGGAGTTGTCTAACTCCTGGAGTGATTTATTTAATGATAATACTACTTACAGAAATATTTAAATCACTAAAATCCAACTGAGGGTCAATAAATCCTTATCTCCTGGTTTTATATAGTTAATAGTGTGCCACTTCTCTGGGAGTTGGAATCAGGTCAAAACCACATTTGGCTTGACTTAGAGAATTTAACCAAGGCAGACAAGGACTGTTTTTATTATTTTTGTTAAAGACACACTATTGTTCACCTGGACATAAGACCTATGCTAGATGACATGTATTTTAAATACCTTCCAGTAGGGATTTGGTTCTCCTCAATTTGAGATGCAAAACTCCTTGAGGAAATTATTTAGGGAAAAGTACACCTGGTAGCAGAATAAATCCTAGCAAATAATGGAAATTATTTTTGACTAGGTGTTGCGTCTGCATGTTTGAGAAAACAACAGGGTACTACCAGAAATTTAGATCTTGGCCTTTGGATTTTATTTATATTTTCAAAAGGATTTAATCCTACTGGTCTTTTTCTGGATCTGGAATAAAAGAAAATGCAATAGGGCAGTTGGGCTGGATCTGTGGGGAAATGGGCCATAGGGAGTGGATTCAGCCCACGGCGGAAGGCACGGCACGCGGGAGCCTGGGGCTTGAACCTGCTAGGCGGGGCCCGACGGTCAGTGGCAGGGGGCGGCCCAGGGGGTATCGGCCAGATCTGGCCGTCGGTTTAAGTCGTGATGGATGACCTGCGTCCGTTGTCATCCTCACAACGGTGCCGGCGAGCAGAAACCCTAGCTGGCTCGGGTGGCGGCGGGGGAGCTTACCAGAGGGCTCGGGAGGTGCCGTGGAGGGTGCTGGGCGACGCGGTGGACGACGGCGAGCAGATCAAGGGGAGGCACGGTGGTGGTGGTCCCCTAGAAGCCGCTCACGCGACAGAGGCCGAGGTGACCTCGTCGGAGCTCAGCGGTCGCGACGGAGGAGTCGTTCCTGGGCAAGAAAAAGGGCACTGTTAGATGGAGGAGGAGGAGAGGGTCACAATAAGGTGACATGCAGGAGGAGAAGCAGAGGGGATGGGAGGCCTTGCTCGATTTTTGTGGAAGGCCCGAGGCTCCTTCTTCTTCTTCCTTCGGGCAGCATAGAGCAGGGGAGGAGGGGGTACTAGGGAAGGTAAGTGGGGAGGAGAGGGAGCAAATGAGGGGCAGGGAGCGTGATGGGGTGGCCTCTAGCCTTTATACCAAGGCTGGAAGCTAGATGGTGCAAATGTCCAATTTGGACATGGGTGAGGGGTGGTGCTGGCCAGGGATTGGCCTAGGGGGCAGTGAGGAGGGGTAGGATTGGGATTGGTTCGGGCACAGAGGGCTGTGACAGCTGGGGTAATTAAAGGGGTAAATCCTTGTAAGATTTGCTTGACTCTCTCTCTCTACTAGTACAAGGGTAAAATGGGCAAGGGCAGGGGTGGAGCTACAGTGATGTCGACCTGGGGTGTGTCCTAGGGCTGAGGAGATGCATTGAGCAAGTTTTGATGAGAGTTGGAAGTGGTGTGAGTAATGGATTTGCTTAATTGGCAACTTTGATCAAAATAGGTGCTTATGAAGAAAGTCCAAAATGTTGCATTGGACAAGATGGTGAAATGGTACTGGTAGATAGATGAGGTCAAGGTAGACTCCTAGGATTTAATTGAGACTTTTATAAGGTGTTTTAGTCCTCATAGATCCATTTATTCAAAAAGGGCAGAAGTGGTTTCTAGAAGATCATTTGATATTTTTACATTGGTAAAGGTTGGTTTCTGGTTTGAGATAGTCCCAGATGTGAATACACATTTAGGGGAATTTGTGCAAGATTTATTGGGGATTAAAAGTATTTAAAACAATTATTATTCCAATTCAGCCATTTAAGAAAATGGGCAAAAAGAAATGATAAGGCTCTTCAAAAATATTTGTTTTTGAAGTGGGAAGATGTGGTATGATATATGGAAACTCACATGAGCCAAAAGTTGGGGAAGTGTTTTGGCAAAAACCAAACTTTCCATTGGGAAAGGGGTTTTGAGATTTCGTCTATTAAAGGAATTAAATAGATTTGGAGCCATAATAATTATGGATAATATTTGGTAAATCTAGATAATCAAGGTAGATGATGTAGACAAGGTGTGGCAAGAATTTTCAACCTTGGGAATTGGAATTCCAACTTGAATTTGATGGAAGAGCAAGGCATTAATGATCTAGGGTGATGTTATTTTTATACCACCTAAACCTTGTTAGATCTTGGAGCTCAGATCTCACCTTGATGTAAGGGATAGATGATTTGTTAGACCAAGTCATATAGATGATCATGACAGAACAAGTTTGGATTGGTTACATTTGAGGTGGTATGGAAGAGATGGCAAACTTTGTTGAGAATAAGGCTGCCATACCAAATGGGTCATGATGCCTTATAAACCAAGTGGGATTAAGAAGCACAGAGATCCACTTGGAACAAGTGAAGTAGTTTTTGATAGACCTATATGAGTAGGTCACAACCATGCAAGTAGTTGGTCCATAGAAGGTGGGATGGTGGTGTGAGCTTCTGTCAAAGTAGGCATGAGGACTAAATTTGCAGGAAAAGTTATTTTCTTGCCTTCAAAACCATCAAGAACAAGTGGGTTGTAGGATGATATAACCAAGGGAAAAAGTGTTCCTTGGTAGTCCTTAGGATGTTTAACAAGATGGTTCAGGTGCATTTCCAAAAAGGCACATGGTTTGAGAAAGGGAGGCATTCAAAAAGGTGATGTTGGAACAGTTTCCAGACTTAGTCAAAACTGGCAGTTTTGAGGATTTTGACTAGAGTATGAGAGGGAATGTTTTTGGAGGGTTTGCAAGGTACCAAAGCATCATCAAGTGGATGATGTTGAAGTTTAGATTGAGTAGAAGGGATCCATGCTTGATATGGATCATCATGGACATTGAAGCTTCTAGAATGGAAATCTTCAGAATTGATCTGGTTAAGGGTCTTAGATGATCACCTAGTAGCTAGGGATCATATCCAGATTTGTATTCTTGCTTAGGGGTTGATTATTTGGAAACATCTTGATCCTAGTGATGAGATCCTAGAGTAGCTCATACTACTTCCTAAGCAAACAAGTCAAACAGCAGATCAAGGCAATTCATCAGACAGCAGATCAAGGCAACTCATCTTACAGACAATTCAACTAGTACTAGGGTTACCATCAAGCTTAGCCTGAGGTAAGAAGGGGTAATTTCGAAAGGTTGGAGTTTGAATAAGGTAAGATTCCTTGGTATCTCTATGAAGGGTAGAAATCAAAAGCTTTCTAAAAGGTTTTTGGGGATCCTAAAGGTAAGGGTAGTTTGAAGGTTCTGTCTTGAAAACATAAGGAGGTTATATTATATATTTCTCCATAGTTTTGTCAAAATAAGCTACTGAAATAGTTTTGGTTACATAAGCATCTTGGCTCACGTTTTGAAATGCCAGAACATTTGAGAATATGTAAATTGAGCCAAGATAGTTTTTGTAAGTAGCTTTTGTCAACTAATGGTGAGATAAGGAGTATCATTTGGTATACACTCACATGCACAAGCACAAACAAACAACAAGCAAACACTGCACCAATGAACAAGAAAAAGTTTTTGTTCCCCCTGATTTTTGTATTCTGGACAACGAATTAGGGTTGCTGAAATTGGGATGTTACAGACCTTTCCCCCTTAAAAGAATCTCGTCCCGAGATTCGGGAGAGTAAGATTAGGGGATTCGTCTTAGAGTTAGTGCTATGTGCTTCCCGCGTACTAACTTGTCGGCTTTGTCTTTGAACAGGGTCACTTTGACAGTGAGGATGAACTCCAATCGTCTTGAAAGCACGAGTGTCGAGCAGGCTTCAACCAGGATTGTGAGGAGTGATCTTCCGGCTGTAAGGATTTACGGCATCTGTCCTATGGGATTATTGTATTCTAGTATACGTCCTTGGGGTCCAACTGTTGGGTTGCTTCTGGCAGAGGGTTATTCCATTTAGATCGTCAGAAGGCGTCCCATTCTGGAGGTCTTCTGAAGTATCCTCGGGTAGACAGTCTTCTGAGGATTCAGTGGAAAGACGCTGTCTTTCCACCTTAGAGCTTTCTTATGGCGCTTTGGGAGTGATGCAAATCTTCTGTCTGGGAGTGCTGACCTGAGATTAGCGGAAGGCTGCATCTTCCTGGAATCTTGAGCTAAGGTTGTCAAGTGACGCCCTATTCTATACACCTTGGCGAGGGGGGGGGGGGGGGTGTCTCACGAAGCCTTATGGAGGGAGCTCATGGCAAGTTAGCGAGGTATGACTCTCCTGGTTAGTGTTTAGTCAGGGTTGATGCCGTCAGCGTCCGTGGAGAGGTCTTCACTTGAATCTCTTGTGTTGCTTCTGCTTGAGGGCGGAGTGGACTCGTTGTCTTCATGCATCCTCGTCTTCGGGGAACTGAAGTATTGGGGCCTTCTGGTGAGGAACTTCCTGTGGGTGGTAAGCGTTCTGGGTTGGGTCTGATGCAACGTCTTGGGTAAAACACGCAAGAAGGGAACAATCAAGCAAGCATAGCAATCCAAGGAAGTTATTACATAACCGACCAGTCTACACCTAGGGTGTCAATAGTGCTTAAGCAATACAAAATGCGTTCAGGGACGATACATGACTCTACCCTGTTGCTAGATGGGAGAGTATAGCAGAGCGGGTGATTACTCGGAGGGTTCATCTATGGAGTCGTGGCCGGCTTCTGGTAGAGCAGGGGAGGTTTCCTGCACCTCCTGGATGGGTTTAAACCTATGGAGATACTGACTGGCGGTGATGCACTTCTTGCTTCTCTTGGGGGCGGCTTCCCTCGATGTTCCTTCAGTGGCGGTAGTTCGTGCTTGATTCCTTTGCATGGTTTCTAGAGCTTCCTTACGGGTGAGAATGGCTTGTAGGCGGCGTAGTTCCATCTGGGAGTGGCGATATTCATCAGCGACTGTTGTTAACACCTCATTGCTAGAGTAGCTGAATCGGGTCTGAAAGGAGAGAGTAGGGTATGCCAGGATGGGGTCTTGAGATCCTCCGGTGCGGTCGACATTTCCCTTCATGGGGAGGTAGAAGGTTGTGGGCTGTCTCATCTCTGGGAGTGAGCTACGGATGCGCATCAAAGCTTCTCTAGCTACCAAATCAATAGCAAGTACGGGACTAGGCATCTAAGGTCCAGTGGAATAGATAGGGCTTCCATTGGTTCTCGGCTTGGCTAGTATGACAATCTATCCCACATAATCTCCTGATTCCAGTCCCTTGTGGAGGGTGTAGATAGGTTTCTGCCGGTAACCGCAAAGTTGCAGAGAGTCCCAGAGTAGTCCGGGGAATCCAACCTTCAGCCACTCTTCATCAATAGGTTCCATCTACAGAAGTGTTTAGGGCCAGGTTGGGTTTGTGGAAAGTGTGCAAGATTTTAAGATTAGAAAATCATATTAATGTAAGTAGTTTCCAAAAATGGAGGGGAAGAGGCATAAGCACTTTTGCAAATAGTCAACTCTTCTCCCTTTGTCTTTTAGAAAATAGGTTTGTCGTTTCCTGTCTAACGTCCATGCTAACTAAGGTCTCCTACAGTCAGGATGGCTCTGATACCAAGTCTTTGGGATCCCCCGGATTAATCATTCGAGAAATCCCTGTTATGTATATATCCACGTTCCCATGATCAGTGAGCCGTGGAACATAACCGACAAGTGTCATTACAACATCCGAAACATAACGAAAATACAAGACTTACATAAATTCCATTATGGCTACACCATCCTTAGCAGCGGAACATCATCACGCGCAGAGCCCAATCGTGCCTCAACCTACAGGCGAGTGACAAGGAAGACGGCCTAGCTCGCTGGACGTCACCTTAATCTTCCAATGTCGAACCTATGAAAGTATGGCCAAGTAAATAGCCAGGGACAAAGCCGTGAGTACTTTTGAATGTACTCGCAAACCACCAGGACAAATGAAATAAGGAAATGCAAGTCTGGCTATGGCGAGATAGCTCTATCTGGGGTTGTTTTTGAAAAGCCTAGACTACCTCTTGTAGTTATGGCATCTCCATATCTTTGTTGAAAAAGAGTTTCGAAACATGCCTCTGTTTTATAAATCAAGATATCTCCATATCTTTGTTGAAAAAGAGTTTTGGAAACAGTTTTGGAGTAGAAACCCTTTTGTAAACCTCTTTGACCTCCTCTGGTCAAAACAAAGCTTTCGAACTCAGGTTCCCCCGGAACCTTCATACTTTCATCCATTCTTTCCAAACAAACACCGTTGGGTACTCCTAGCCAACACCTTTACAACCGTCCTTGACCGTGGACACGGCTATTCGAATAGATTATACTCTGCAGAGTTTGTGCACTTTCCCCACAAGAATCAATACATCCGCCGGGATAGAACCACGGCCCACTACCACTGTAGATGGGGGTCCAGATAATCAAACCTAACCTTTCACTTGTCGACCCTAGCGAAGGCTACTTTTCCTTTTGGGTTTGTTCTCCCCAGCAACGAGTATGTGGCTCCCAGCCATAGTCCTGCCTTCCGTGCACACGTATACCCAACCATAGCTTGGCGTATACCTTAATCTGGTGCCTCCACTTCCTTCTGTACCACCTTAATCTGGTGCCTCCACTTCATTCCGTACAATGCAGTTTAAAAAGGGGATACAAAACAGGTAATAAAAGGAATAGGACAAGTATCGGAATTCGAGAATGGTGGCTTGACTGTGATCAGAAATAAGTCCCTGGACATCCTTAGATAACCAAGAATACCCAATAATAATAATAAGAAGTCCCTTCCTTCTTGTCGTCAAACACTCACACTATCGCCGTCATCGAGTATACATGCAAGAAGACAATACCACAATTAATACAAGGCATACATGCATCAAACCATACAGCAAAAAAACATACTGAATCCTACTTAACTTAGTAGGTTTTGGAGGAGTGGGATACTAGGGGTGAAATTACCAGATTGCCATTGAGGTGTTTTTCCTTTGGAGGATAGTTGTCAAGGCAGAATACCATGAACTTGGAGTGGAGTTCTGGGGTATGTAGGATGCCAATGTGCAACAATGATATCCTCAGATGGGTCTTGGCAAAACAAAACCAACACAAGTGGTTTCACTAGATTATCAATTTCCTAGATTTAGTTATGATTTTTATAGTGGGATAAACTCTAGTTTGAGGAAATAATTCACCAGAATTTATCTGGAGGCCCAAAAATTATTTCCTTGGGTGGTTAGGTAGGGTTTGATGTACTGAACCACATAGAGTTGGAATCAAGTCTAAACAATTACCAGAATGCCCTCGGGAAAATCCCAAAGATAGTTCTGGGCCTGTTTTGTCTTTTTCACCAAATTAAAGAAGCTCTTGAGTTGATTCCAAGGGCATGTGGTAGGCATTTGGAATACCTTTCTGTAGGAATTGAATTTACTCATTTTGAAATTGTCTAACTCCTGGAGTGATTTATTTAGTGATGATACTACTTATAGAAGTATTTAAATCACTAAAATCCAACAGAGGGTCAATAAATCCTTATCTCTTGGTTTTAGATAGGAAATAGTGTTCCACTTCTCCGGGAGTTGGAATCAGGTCAAAACTACATTTGGCTTGACTTAGAGAATTTTACCAAGGCAGACAAGGACTGTTTTTATTATTTTTTGTTAAAGACACACTACTGTTCACCTAGACATAAGACCTATGCTAGATGATAGGTATTTCAAATACCTTCCAGTAGGGCTTTGGTTCTCCTCAATTTGAGATGTAAAACTCCTTGAGGAAATTATTTAGGGAAAAGTACACCTGGTAGCAGAATAAATCCTAGCAAATAATGGAAATTATTTTTGACTAGGTGTTGCCACTGCATGTTTGAGAAAACATCAGGGTACTACCAGAAATTTAGATCTTGGCCTTTGGATTTTATTTATATTTTCAAAAGGTTTTAATCCAACTGATATTTTTCTGGATCTAGAATAAAAGAAAAGGCCACAGGGCAGCTGGGCTGGATCTGTGGGGAAATGGGCCACAGGGAGTGGATGCGGCCCACGACGGAAGGCGCGGCGCAGGAGCCCAGGGCTTGAACCTGCCAGGCGGGGCCCGACGGTCAGTGGCAGGGGGCGGCCCAGGGGGTATCAACCAGATCTGGCCGTCGGTTTAAGTCGTGATGGACGGCTGCGCCCGTCATCATCCTCATGACAGCGCCGGCGAGCGAAAAACCTAGCTGGCTCGGGTGGCGGCGGGGAGTTTACCAGAGGGCTCGGGAGGTGCCGCAGAGGGTGCTGGGCGACGCAATGGACGACGACCAGCAGATCGAGGGGCGTCACGGTGGTGGTCCCCTGGAAACCGCTCGCGTGACGAAGGCCGAGGGTGACCTCGTCAGAACTCAGCGGTGGCGACGGAGGAGTCGTTCCTGGGCAACAAAAAGGGCACTGTTAGATGGAGGAGGAGGAGAGGGTCACAGTGAGGTGACATTCAGGAGGAGAAGCAGAGGGGATGGGAGGCCCTGCTCGATATTTTTGGAAGGCCCGATGCTCCTTCTTCTTGTTCCTTCGGGCAACACAGAGCAGGGGAGGAGGAGGGGGTATTGGGGAAGGTAAGTGGGGAGGAGAGGGAGCAAATGAGGGGCAGGGAGCATGATGGGGTGGCCTCTGGCCTTTATACCAAGGAGGTAAGCTAGATGGTGCAAATGTCCAATTTGGACATTAGGGAGGGGTGGTGCTGGCCAGGGATTGGCCTAGAGGGCGTTGAGGAGGGGTAGGATTGGGATTGGTTCGGGCAGAGAGGGATGTGACAGCTGGGCTAATTAAAGGGGTAAATCCTTGTAAGATTTGCTTGACTCTCTCTCTCTCTACTAGTACAAGGGTGAAATGGGCAAGGGCAGGGGTGGACCTACAGTGGTGTCGACCTAGGTTGTGTCCTCGGGCGGAGGATATGCATTGAGCAAGTTTTGATGAGAGTTGGAAGTGGTGTGAGTAATGGATTTGCTTAATTGGCAACTTTGATCAAAATAGGTGGTTATGAAGAAAGTCCAAAATGTTGCATTGGACAAGATGGGGAAATGGTACTGGTAGATAGATGAGGTCAAGGTAGACTCCTAGGATTTAATTGAGATTTTTATAAGGGGTTTTAGTTCTCATAGATCCATTTATTCAAAAAAGGGCAGAAGTGGTTTCTAGAAGATCATTTGATATTTTTACATTGGTCAAGGTTGGTTTCTGGTTTGAGATGGTCCCAGATGTGAATACACATTTAGGGGAATTTCCCCAAGATTTAATTGGGGATTAAAAGTATTTAAAACAATTATTATTCCAATTCAGCCATTTAAGAAAATGGGCAAAAATAAATAATAAGGCTCTTCAAAAATATTTGTTTTTGAAGTGGGAATATGGGGTATGATATATGGAACTCACATGAGCCAAAAGTTGGGGAAGTGTTTTGTCAAAAACCAAACTTTCCATTGGTTTTGAGATTTTGTCTATTAAAGGAATTAAATAGATTTGGAGCCATAATAATTATGGATAATATTTGGTAAATCTTGATGATCAAGGTAGATGATGGAGACAAGGTGTGGCAAGCATTTGCAACCTTGGGAATTGGAATTCCAACTTGAATTTGATGGAAGAGCAAGGCATTAATGATCTAGGGTGATGTTATTTTTATACCACCTAAACCTTGTTAGATCTTGAAGCTCAGAGCTCACCTTGATGCAAGGGATAGATGATTCGTTAGACCAAGTCATATAGATGATCATGGCAGAATAAGTTTGGATTGGTTACATTTGAGGTGGTCTGGAAGAGATGGCAAACTTTGTTGAGAATAAGGCTGCCATACCAAATGGGTCATGATGCCTTATAAACCAAGTGGGTTTAAGAAGCACAGAGATCCACTTGGAACAAGTGAAGTAGGTTTTTATAGACCTATATGAGTATGTCACAACCATGAAATGAGTTGGTCCATAGAAGGTCGGATGGTGGTGTGAGCTTCTGTCAAAGTAGGCATGATGACTAGATTTGCAGGAAAAGTTATTTTCTTGCCTGCAAAACCATCAAGAGCAAATGGGTTGGAGAATGATCTAACCAAGGGCAAAAGTGGGCCTTGGTAGTCCTTAGGATATTTAACAATATTGTTCAGGTCATTTCCAAAAAGGCACATGGTTTGAGAAAGGGAGGCATTCAAAAAGGTGATGTTGGAACAGTTTCTAGACTTGTCAAAATTGGCAGTTTTGAGGATTTTGACTAGAGTATGAGAGGGAATGTTTTTGGAGGGTTTTCAAGGTACCAAAGCATCATCAAGTGGATGATGTTGAAGTGTATATTGAGTATAAGGGATCCATGCTTGGTATGGATCATCATGGACATGGAAGCTTCTAGAATGGAAATCTTCAGAATTGATCTGGTTAAGGGTCTTAGATGATCACCTAGTAGATAGGGATCATATACAAATTTGTATTTTTGCTTAGGGGTTGATGATTTGGAAACATCTTGATCCTAGTGATGAGCTTCTAGAGTAGAGCATACTACTTCCTAAGCAAACAAGTCAAACATCAGATCAAGGAAATTCATCAGACAACAGATCAATGCAACTCATCTTACAGACAATTCAACTACTACTAGGGTTACCATCAAGCTTAGCTTGCGGTAAGAAGGGGTAATTTTGAAAGGTTGGAGTTTGAATAAGGTAAGAGTCCTTCGTATCTCTACCAAGGGTAGAAATCAAAAGCTTTGAAAAAGGTTTTTGGGGATCCTAAAGGTAAGGGTAGTTTGAAGGTTCTGTCTTGAAAACATAAGGAGGTTATATTATATATTTCTCCATTGTTTTGTCAAAAGAAGCTACTGAAATAGTTTTGGTTACATAAGCATCTTGGCTCACATTTTGAAATGCCAGAACATTTGAGAATATGTAAATTGAGCCAGGATAGTTTTGGTAAGTAGCTTTTGTCAACTGATGGTGAGATAAGGAGTATCATTTGGTATACACTCACATGCACAAGCACAAACAAACAACAAGCAAACACTGCACCAATGAACAAGAAAAAGTTTTTGTTCCCCTAGATTTTTGTATTCTGGACAACTTATCAGGGTTGCTGAAATTGGGATGTTACATTGTGCTGGGCACACAACTTAGACCAATGTGCAAGTCGGCTGATGACATGGTTCCACTTGTCATGGGCATGGAGATGCTATTCCGACTTACACTAATTCAGCTAAAGAGTTTAGCGAGTCGGACTGAACCACAGTTGAGATGCAACTAGCATGTTGTCATTTGCAGTCTCAGGCAATGGAATCCTTCGACCTGAGGTGATTGCATGATCCGAGTTGTAGATCGCCAACTTAGGTTCTATCAAACGTTGTTCCGTAAATGGGCAGTTATAAAGGTCGAGTTCGGGTTGGTTGTGAAGCAAGTTGCGTGACGTGGATTACCAAGATGGGATTTGCCCCTCCATAATGGAGAGATATTCGCTAGGCCCTCTCGTGTGATATGGTTCGGAAGCATGGCCATGCGCTACTCAGTTAACTGTTAACTCAGGAGTCAGACTAAGAGTTATTCCAGTGAATCACATATCATGGTACGAGAAGAGAGTTAAGCTATTTAAGGGATGGCAACTACTCACCTATAGCTTAACAGATATATCGTGAGGCAAAAGGGACTTGGACGAAAGTCACATTGAAGGTTCGTCTTCGGACTTTGCGGCACTTGGGAGTTGTCACGTCTTGCTAGAGGCCACTACCATCTATCGACTTGAGACCGAGTGTTCATGGAAGTGAGTTGGACTCAAAGCCATGACGGGATACTTGGAGGAGTAGCTCATGTCGTGTCCAGGTGTACGTGAACCTACAGGGTGACACACTTAAGGGTAAGGAGCCCATGTGGATTATGGAGATTGGAATACGACCTAGATGGGCCTCAAGAGTTGAGCCCAACTAGGAGTGTATATAAGTGGAGTGACAAGGGATAGTCCCTGACCTAGCCGTCACTTTCTCCACTTACATTTTCGGGCTAGACAGGATCTAGCAGTCCTCTGTCTGAAGCTCCTTCCTGTATGTGTGGATACCGGTAGAGGCGTTGCACGTGCGGCGCTGGAGACGGGGAAGCTCGTACGGATCTGACGAAGGAGTTCATGGGATTTGGAAGGGTTGTCCGGGGATCGTTCGGCACTACTTCGATGCGCTACATCAACTTCCGCATCTGCGCATCTAGCGGTAATCTCGTGGCCTATAACCTGAGCTGGATCTTGGGAGTTCCGTGTTAGGGAATTTTTTTTGTTTATCTCTGCGTGGCCCAGCACTACTGTGTGTTCACCACCGAGCAAACTGATAGAAAGAGCTTGCAACACCGACATATGGAGGTGAATTCGATCATGCCAGCTATGACGAGGTATATTCCTTGGGCGGATCAGGAAGTCACATGGAGTATCAAGGATCACCCCAGGCTCATGCCGAGTCCTGGATCATATGCACTAGTGCTGGACCCGATATTCATTGGGCCAAATATCAATGTGGTTCTCTAAGGTGCTGATTGACAACGGGAGCAGCATCAATATCTTGTACAAAGACACCATGCACAAGTTGAGAATATTGGAGAACATGCTCCAAGCAACGAAGACAACTTTCCACGGCATTGTGCCAGGTATCTCATGTGAGCCCATTGGCAAGGTCTGAATTGATGTGTTATTCGGCACAAGGGTTAACTGCAGGACTGGGAATTTGGAGTTTAAAGTTGTGAACTTGGAAAGCGCGTATCACGCGTTACTTGGCAGACCTACTCTCAACAAGTTTATGGCGAGCACTCACATCAGTTACTTGAAAATGAAAATTCCTGGGCCAAATGGAGTGATCACCATAGCTGGGGACTTCAGGCGCTTGATATAATGTGCTTCGGCCGGGTCAAACTTGGCCAAATCACTTGTGATTACCCAAGAGAAAAGAAGAATCCAGGAGGTGGCGGCATTGACTCAGTCCGCACAGCTAAGTATGCCAGCTCTAAGTAATACGCATGGGAGTGTCTCGTTTCAAGTAGCAAAGGATACCAAGAAGGTGCCTATTGATGATCAGTTCCCATAACACACTCTCACTATTGGTGTTGTGATGGCTCAAAATGTAGAGCTCGTTGGGAACCCCAAGAGGAAGGTATGATGAGCACAGTAGCAAGTTTTCCCTCAGTTATGAAACCAAGGTTATCGAACCAGTAGAAGCAAGGAAACAATTCCAAGCTGTTGCTGATAATTTGGAATCCTGCACAGCACAACCATAGAACTTTGCCCCAACTTACAATGAGGTTGTCGATCTCACTGGTTTTGCTGAAAACAAAGGATTAAACTGTTGGGAATATGCCCTAGAGGCAACCATGTATGATGTTATTCCTGTGTATTCATAAGGTTATGGTCCATGTATGAACTACTGATATGTATCATTGAATATGTGATTCGATTGTGGAACTGCATATTCATGTTGTTCATACTAATTGTCCTTGGTCACTGAGTTTGTGCCGGGCACACAACTTAGACCAATGTTAAAGTCGGCAGATGACTAGGTTCCACTTGTCATGGGCATGGAGATCCTATTCCGACTTACACGGATTCGGCTAAAGAGTTTAGCGAGTCGGACTGACCCATATTGAGATGCAATGAACAAGTTGTCATTTGCATGTCTCAATCAATGTAATCCTTAGACCTGAGGTTATTGCACAATCCGAGTCGACTTAGGTTCTGTCAAACGTTGTTCCATCACTGGGCAGTTATAAAGGCAGAGTTCGGGTTGACTGAGAATCAAGCTGCGTGATGTGAATAACCAAGATGGAATTTTGCCCCTCCATCTGGAGAGATATTCTCTGGGCCCTCTCGGAAGATATTATTCGGAAAGCATGGCCATGCGCGTCACGGTTAAGTGTTAACTGAGGCAACCGACTAAGAGTTAGTCGGATGAATCACTTATCTCGGATCGAGAAAGAGAGTCGGACTATTTAAGGGATGACGATCATTCACCTATAGTCCGACAAGGTATATCTTGAGGCAAAAGGGACTTAGACAAAAGTCGCATTGAAAAGGTATGTCGTCATGACTTATTGGTACTTGGGAGTCGAAATCGTGTCCGGGTTACCATGAGCCTGTCGGGACACGTTCTGCTAGGGGCTGCTACCGACTGATCGATCACGAGTGAGACTCGAAATCGTGTCCGGGTTACCATGAGCCTGTCGGGTCACACACTTAAGAGCAGGAGCAAGTTTGGGTTAGACCCAAACAGGAAACCTATTTGGGTTGGACCCAAATAGAGACATGGACTTAGTCAGCAAGTGAGACTTGTAGTGGCTAATATAGGCCTTTTAGTGAATGGGCCACAAGTGAGTGGAGCCCACCTTCACTTCCTATATAAGCTGGGGCACAGGTTCTTAGAGCACAAGGTTATGTCACTCCATGTGTTGGAAACCCTAGCCCAGTCTGTCCTGTCGCCGCCGTACCGTACCTAGCACTCCATCGCCGACGCTCCTCCTCCTACGTGTGGATACCGACGGAGGTGCTATACGTTCAGCACTTCGACGATCGTGAAGAAAGAAAGGATCGTGGATCGTGGAACCAGAACGGATCGCGAGGACTGCACTACATCAAGCGACGTGCTTCATCAATTCCGCAACTGCGCGTCTAGTGGTAATCCTCGTGGCCTTCTACCTGAGCTGGATCTTTGGATAACCGCGTAGGGAAAAAGTTTTTTTTATCTCTACGTGGCCCAACAGTGGTATCAGAGCGTTAGCTTCTAGTTTTAGGCTCGAGATCGCGCATATGTGATATGTGGTTGGCGTTAGATTGGATCTAATTGTAGTTTTGGTGGTCGATCTATGAGATAGATCGGTTTTGTACAAAGTTGATTGGATCAATTGTACTCGGAGAATGGATGATCTAGTTTCCGTGATCTAACTGCTAAGGTCGTGGAACGACATACCCCTACCGGTCGGTTTCCGCCATCGGGGTAGACTGTGAGATGTAAACCCGGATGCGGTGATCGAAGATCAAAGGGTTTGATTGAACCGGAGTCCGGATCGGATTTGGGTAAATATCGTAGCGCCTGTCGTAGCGCCTTAGATGTCGTTGCGAGTTTCACAACGTCGGTAGATATCGTATCTATGCATAACTTGTTTTTGCAGGATGATGTTGTGAATGGTATGGCTTATGTGCATGTGATGTGTGTAATCCATACGTGATCTACGTATCACGGATTTTGTCAGCCGGCTGGAGCCTACGTGCTGTCATCTTATTGTATAACTGCCTGCGTGTCGGATTCTCTGTGTAATTTGCATTACAAGCTAGTGTAGCTGATTTGAGAATCTGAATGGCATGCAAGTCGGTGTACAAGTTGGCTACATGGTGTAAGATGGCACGTGACAAGAGTTGACACGAGTCGGATTACAGGCTTTATGGAGATGGAGATCGCCATGAAGAGAGCCATACCATTTCACATTATAATTTCTTTATTTTGTGTTATTGTTATGTCTCTGTTTTACCTCTATTAGATAATTGGTAGAAAATAATCCTTCAAAGAAGGTCTAGTCGGTTTCCCTGCCAGTGCTGCACCATCACAAGTCAGACATTTTTGGTAGTGGGCTCATAAAATTGAGGTGCTATCAATTCTTTCCGACTAGGTGGGTTCGAGTCGGACTCTTACAGCGGAAGCACTTGGTAATCTAGACCGGTCTATCACAACGATTGTGGGACTCGGGGAAAAGTCGGATGAGAGCCGGGGCATGTGATGCCACCCATCCAACAGGAGTCGTATGAGATACGATTGACAAGGAGTTGTCTACCTAGATCACTTGACGGCTAGCGGTGATGCTAAAGCTCACTAGTTGACTTGCTTATTTAGGGTCCTGAATCACTAAGTAACCATCGGAGGGATGTTGGTTCTAGTGGGAGCATAAATATTAAAGTGTTTAATATGCTTGCTCTTTATGGATACATGTCTTAAGTGTTTTGCATATTTTCTGTTGTAGATCAATGGCACCTAGTAGTCTTCCTCAGATTTCCGGTTTTGCTTTGAGAACCATCTTAGAGAAAGATAAGTTGAATGGAACTGGTTATCGTAATCTGAGAATTGTTCTCAAACAAGAAAAAAAGGGACTGTGTCCTAGACAACCCACTTCCAGCTGATCCGGATGAGAAAGTGACTGTCGCAGCCACCAATGCCTACCGTCGGATTTGTGATGAATCGACGGAGATTAACTGTCTTATGCTTGCTCACATGGAACCGGACTTGCAGCAGCAGTTCGAGAATGTTGAGGCCTACGATATGATCGAAAGCCTCAAAAGTATGTTCCAGGCTCAGGCAAAGACTGAGAGTTATCAAGTCTCTCAGGCTTTGTTGAGCTGCAAGATTAAGGATGGCGATCCACTGAGTCCGCATGTGATCAAGATGGTTGGTTACGTGCAGTCTCTGGAAAGACTTGGCTACCCCATAAGCGAAGAGTTCGCTACGGACATAATTCTGAACTCTCTTCCTAGTGCGTATGGCCAGTTCATATCGAACTACCAGATGCATGGTATGGATAAGAAGCTCACTGAATTACATGGGATGCTCAAGCAGGCAGAGGTTGATCTCAAGAGAGGTACTAGCCAAGTGTTGGTAGTACAGAATAAGGCTAAGTTTAAGAAGAGTTCTTGGACTAAGAATAAGAAGGCAAAGTCGAGAGGTAAGGTGGAGGACCTAGTCCAAAGCGCTTCCTCAGGGACTAAGCCATCTCCTACAGTCGGATCCGCTTGCTTCTACTGTAAGTCGGATGGCCACTGGAAGAGGAATTGCAGCAAGTATTTGGCTGATAAAGCCAAGAGCAGAGGTGTGACTTCCGGCTCAGGCACACTTGTTTGCAATGTTATAGACATTTATCTTGCTGATGCACCTGGTAGTTCTTGGGTATATGATACCGGATCAGTCATTCACATCTGCAACTCGTTGTAGGGACTGGTAAGAACTAGGAGCGTTGCAAGAGGCGAGGTTGACATTAGAGTCGGCAACAAAGCGAGAGTCGCTGCGTTGGAAGTCGGCACGATGCAACTTCATTTACCTTCTGGATTCATAATGGAGCTAAATAATTGTTATTATGTTCCAGTGCTTAGTCAAAACAGCATTTCTGCCTCATGTTTGATGAGACAGGGCTATGAGTCGAATATTAAGAATAATGGTTGTTCTTTATATTTGAATGATATGTTTCATGGCTTTGCGCCCGTTCGGGACGGGTTATTTATTTTGAATCTTGAGGGTGAATCTGTCTATAATATAAATGTGAAAAGGTTGAAACCAAATGATCTGAATATGACTTACTTTTGGCATTGTCGGCTTGGTCACATAAGTTGGAAACGCATGAAGAAGCTCCATGATGATGGACTCCTAACTTCGTTCGACTTGGATTCGTTCGAGACATGAGAATCATGCCTACTCGGCAAGATGACCAAGACACCTTTTGCAAAGAGTTGTGAAAGGGCGCCCGACTTATTGGGACTAGTACATAGTGATGTATGTGGCCCAATGAGCACGACAGCCAGAGGTGGTTATGAGTACTTCATTACCTTCACTGATGATTTGAGTAGGTATGGATATATCTACTTGATGAAACATAAGTCGGAAGCCTTTGAAAAGTTCAAGGAATTCCAGAATGAGGTACAAAATCAACTTGGCAAGAAAAGAAAGTTTCTTCGGTTGGACCGAGGAGGCGAGTACATGAGCCATGAGTTTGATGACCATCTAAAGAGTTGTGGAATAGTTCCCTAGCTCACTCCTCCAGGAACGCCACAGAGAAACGGTGTGTCGGAAAGGAGGAATCAGACCTTGTTGGACATGGTACGATCAATGATGAGTCGGACAGATCTGCCTTTATCATTTTGGGGTTATTGTCTAGAAACTGCAGCGTTCACACTAAACGGAGTACCATCTAAGTCGGTAGAGAAGACACAACATGAGATGTGGACTGGCAAGAAGACGAGTTTGTCTTTTCTTAAGATTTGGGGTTGTGAAGCTTTTGTCAAGCGACTTTAGTCAGACAAGCTTACAGCTAAGTCGGATAAGTGTATTTTCATGGGATATCCGAGGGAAACCTTGGGTTACTACTTCTACAACCAAGAAGAGGGCAAAGTGTTTGTCGCTCGAAACGGTGTCTTCCTTGAGAAAGAGTTTCTCAGTCGGGGAGTCAGTGGGAGTATGGTGCAAATCGAAGAAATTCGAGAGATACCGGCTATCAGTGAGTCAGCAAAAGCCTTAGAGGTTGAGCCGGACATGGTACCTGAGCTGGAAATTGCACCAACACTACGAAGATCGGCCAGATTGCGAAGTGTTCGTGATGTGATGCTGTTGGACAGTGATGAGTCGGCAACTTATTCGGAAGCGATGGTGGGTTCTGATTCTGAGTCATGGCTTGGAGCCATGAGATCCGAGTTAAAGTCCATGGATGAAAATCAAGTTTGGAACTTGGTTGATCTGCCAGACGGTGCAAGACCCGTCGAGTGCAAATGGGTCTTTAAGAAGAAAACTGATATGGATGGAAATGTTTCTATCTATAAAGCACGGCTTGTCGCGAAGGGGTTCCGACAAGTTCAAGGAGTTTACTATGATGAGACTTTCTCTCCTGTAGCGATGCTTAAATCATTTCAGATCATGTTAGCTATAGTAGCCTATTTCGACTATGAGATATGGCAGATGGATGTCAATACGGCTTTCCTTAATGGAAATTTGACCGAGGACGTGTATATGATACAACCCGAGGGTTTTGTCGATCCGGCTAATGCTGACAAGGTATGCAAGCTTCGGAAATCCATTTATGGGTTGAAGGAAGCATCTCGAAGTTGGAACATTTGCTTTGATGAGGTAGTCAAATCGTTTGGCTTCATCAAGAGTGAGCATGATTCTTGTTTATACAAGAAGTTTAGTTGGAGCAAAGTAAACTTTCTGATCCTATATGTGGATGACATATTACTGATTGGAAATGATGTCCAGATGTTGCAAGAGACCAAGGAATCATTGGAAAAGAGTTTTTCAATGAAAGACTTGGGTGAGGCAACTTACATACTAGGAATCCAGATCTATAGAGATAGATCAAGGCGGCTCATTGGATTGAGTCAGAGTACATATTTGGACAAAGTGTTGAAGAAGTTCAACATGGAATCATCTAAGAAGGGGTTCTTACCGATGTCCCATGGCGTAAAACTTAGCAAGACTCAGTGTCCTTCGACAACTGATGAGCGAAGCAGATGAGTGTGATTCCATATGCTTCTATAGTCGGATCCATCATGTACGCTATGATTTGTACTAGGCCGGATGTTTCCTATGCTCTAAGTGTTGTGAGCAGGTAGTAGGCTGACCCTGGATAAATCCATTAGGCAGCGGCTAAAAATATCCTCAAGTACTTGAGAAGGACTAAGGATATGTTCCTGGTTTATGGAGGTGAGGATGAACTCAGTGTAAGGGGTTACACGGATGCGAGTTATCTCACTGACTCGGATGATTCTCGTTCACAATCCAGATATGTGTTTGTAATAAACGGAGGGGCTGTGAGCTGGAAGAGTTCCAAGCAAGAGACGGTGTCTGCGTCTACAATAGAGGCTGAGTATATTGCTTCCTCAGAGGCGGCAAAGGAAGACATTTGGATGAGGAATTTCCTCATGGATCTTGGTGTGGTTTAGGGCTCGTCCAATCCGTTAGACGTGTATTGTGACAACAATGGTGCTATTGCACAAGCCAAGGAACCTAGGCAACACGAGAAGAACAAACATATACTCATGCGGTACCACCTTATTCGCCAGTTCGTGGATCAAGGTGATATCAAGTTATGCAAGGTACACACGGATGCAAACATTGCGGATCCATTGACAAAGCCACTTCCACAACTGAAGCATGAGGCGCACCTGAGAGCAATGGGCATTACATGCCTAGACATGTGATGTCGGAATATTGACTCTAGTGCAAGTGGGAGACTGTTGGGAATATGCCCTAGAGGCAACCATGTATGATGTTATTCCTGTGTATTCATAAGGTTATGGTCCATGTATGAACTACTGATATGTATCATTGAATATGTGATTCGATTGTGGAACTGCATATTCATGTTGTTCATACTAATTGTCCTTGGTCATTGAGGTTGTGCCGGGCACACAACTTAGACCAATGTTAAAGTCGGCAGATGACCAGGTTCCACTTGTCATGGGCATGGAGATGCTATTCCAACTTACACGGATTCGGCTAAAGAGTTTAGCGAGTCGGACTGACCAATATTGAGATGCAACGAACAAGTCGTCATTTGCATGTCTCAATCAATGTAATCCTTAGACCTGAGGTTATTGCACAATCCGAGTTGAGGATCACCGACTTAGGTTCTATCAAAAGCTATTCCGTCACTGGGCAGTTATAAAGGCGGAGTTCGGGTCGACTGAGAATGAAGCTGCGTGATGTGAATAACCAAGACGGGATTTTGCCCCTCCATCTAGAGAGATATTCTCTGGGCCCTCTCGGAAGATATGATTTGGAAAGCATGGCCATGCAAGTCACGGTTAAGTGTTAACCGAGGCAACCGACTAAGAGTTAGTCGGATGAATCACTTATGTCGGATCGAGAAAGAGAGTCGGACTATTTAAGGGATGACGATCATTCACCTATAGTCCGACAAGGTATATCGTGAGGCAAAAGGGAATTAGACAAAAGTCGCATTGAAAAGGTATGTCGTCATGACTTATTGGTACTTGGGAGTCAGCACGCTCTCCTAGGGGCCGCTACCGACTGATCGATCACGAGTGAGACTCGGAATCGTGTCCGGGTTACCATGAGCCTGTCGGGTCACACACTTATGAGTGGGAGCAAGTTTGGGTTAGACCCAAACAGGAAACCTATTTGGGTTGGACCCAAATAGAGACATGCACTTAGTCAGCAAGTGAGATTTGCACTGGCTAATATAGGCCTTTTAGTGAATGGGCCACAAGTGAGTGGAGCCCACCTTCACTCCCTATATAAGCTGGGGCACTGGTGCGTAGAGCACAAGGTTAGGTCACTCCATGTGTTGGAAACCCTAGCCCCAGTTTGTCCTGTCGCCGCCGTACCAGACCTAGCAGTCCATCGCCGGCGCTCCTCCTCGTACGTGTGGATACCGGCGGAGGTGCTGTACGTTCAACACTTCGACGATAGTGAAGAAAGAGCGGATCGTGGATCGTGGAACCAGAACGGATCCCGAGGACTGCATTGCATCAAGCGACGTGCTTCATCAATTCTGCAACTGCGCGTCTAGTGGTAATCCTCGTGGCCTTCTACCAGAGCTGGATCTTGGGATAACTGTGTAGGGAAAAAGTTTTGTTTATCTCTACGTGGCCCAACATAAACGTATAGTGTGGAAGATAGTAATTGCTTGCAGAAAGTAAATAATAAACAGTAACAATTGATGGTATATCAATGGTAAAAGTATGGATGGGGGTCCATAGTTCACTAGAGGTGATTCTCCTTAAGATAGATAGCATGTTGGGTGAACAAATTACAGCGGGGCAATTGACAGTTTTGAGAAAGCATACAATGCATATACTACACATCTTGACTCCTATGAGATTTGATTGGGCATTACAACATAATACATAGACCATAATCCAACTGCATCTATGACTAATAATCCACCATCCGGTTATTGTCCAAACCCCTTCTAGTATTAAGTTGCAAGCAATAGATAATTGCATTAAGCAAAGTGTGTAAAGTAAACAATACAATTGTCCCATGGACAAAGGATTGTTGTTTTCTCCCTAGTAGCAACAACACATTAATGTCTACGCACACTTCTATCCTCGTAGACAGTGTTGGGCCTCCAAGTGCAGAGGTTTGTAGAACAGCAGCAAGTTTCCCTTAAGTGGATCACCCAAGGTTTATCAAACTTAGGGAGGAAGTGGTCAAAGGTATCCCTCTCAAGCAACCCTGCAATCAAGATACAAGAAGTCTCTTGTGTCCCCAACACACCCAATACACTTGTCATGTGTATAGGTGCACTAGTTCGGCGAAGAGATAGTGAAATACAAGTAATATGGATGATTATAAGTGGTAATTGCAATCTGAAATAAGAGTGGCGACAAGAAAACATATAACAGGACATATTGTAAACGGTGTTTCAATGCTTAGAAACAAGGCCTAGGGATCATACTTTCACTAGTGGACACTCTCATATAAATATCTTCTCTTTATGATGCTACCCTGAACTACTCTCCGGTTGGACGATGTAGGGCTATAACAACACACCTTAAAGTTTGCATTCCCCATCTAGATAACCCCTCACTGTCACCTTGAGTGCTAGATGGTTCCAACAAACACCACAATTCTCACAGAGACATCCAACTCAAATTATACTCATGATAAGTATTTATGTAACCTTAGCCAAAGTGCCACACGATGTGCACACTGTCAACTTCACACACGTGGGGATAACCAGAGATTCATTAAAGCACTTGAGTAGTAGAATATCTATAGAATACAAAGATCATGATCTCATAATATCACACATAGAGAGAGAGATGAACACATAGCTACCGGTAGAGCCCTTAGCCTCAAGAGAGAACTACTCCCTCCTCATCATGGGGGTCAACAACGGTGATGGAGATGGTGGTGGAGTCGATGAGATGGATCCGGGGGCACTTCCCTGTCCCGACAAGGTGCCGGAATAGAGACTTCTGTCCCCCGAATCTCCTCTTCGGTGGCGGCGACACTGTGGAACTTTTCGTGGAATTCTGATCTGGTACTTAGGGTTTTCGTCCCAGGGGGAATATATAGGCGAAGAGGCGACGCCAGAGGTGGGCCAGGGTGACCACACCCGCTGGTGGCATGGCCAGGGGTGACCTGTGCCACCCTAGGGTGTGCCTACCCCCTGGATCCCCTCTTTCTGGTCTTCTGGCTCCGTGAGTCTTCCGGTAAAATAGGAACTTTGGCTTTTGTCTCGTCCAATTCTGAGAATATTTATTTATGAGCTTTTCTAAAAACAAAAACAACAAAAAACAGGCAACTGGCACTGTGGCATCTTGTTAATAGGTTAGTTCCAGAAAATGTATAAAAATACCTCAAAGTCTGAACAAAACATAAGAAAGTAGATATAAAACAAGCATGTAACATCAAAAATTATAGATACGTTTACGACGTATCACACATCTACAACCTTAGAGATTTCTGTCACTTCCCTAGATTACTAGAGGCATGAACCCACTATCGAGCATAAATAGTACCTCTTGGAGTTGCAAGCATCTACTTGGCCAAGATAGTTACAAACAATGGAGAGCATGCAAGATCACAAATAACATAGACATGATATAATCAATAATCAATCTGAAATAGCATCTCAATATCCATCGGATCGCAAACACAACATGTAAGATTACAAATAGGTGATCTTGATCATGAATGGAGCTCACAAGATCTAAACATGATAGCACAAAGGAGGAGAACCAACCATCTAGGTACTACATGGACCCGTAGTCCAAGGATGAACTACTCACACATCACACCAGAGGCAGGCTTGGTGATGAAGAAGGCCTCCAGGATGATCTCTCCCCTCCACATCACACATCCCACCAGAGCCAGACGCGTTAAGAAAAATACGGAGACTCACCAAGAAGCTTGCGGCAGTTCTCCGTGACATGTTTCTCTAGGGCGGCATGATCATTCTGCAGCCCCACGATGATCGAGTCTGTGGCCTTGCACCCCTCCTCAGCCGCAGCGACAACAGCCTTCGCTCGATCCTCCGACGAAATTGAGGCCGCTTTCGCCTCCTCCAAATCACGGATCAGCGAGGCAATTCGCCCATTTGCCATGTCCAGCTCGGCGACTGGAACATACCCTTCACGGGCCTTGGAAATTGCAGCCGGAAGACCATCTGAAAATGAGAGAGACAAATCATCAACGTGCCACACACCAACAGTTCAAAGCCGAAAAAACAAAAAGAAGAAATCACTTACCAACAGTCTCCTGGAGTCACCATTTCGCCTCCTGCGCCACATGCAGATCCTGCTCCTAACGCTCCCTCGCGGCCTGTCAATCGGTCGACTCCCTCTGCAAACCCTGCAAAAGCAACAAAGTTCAGTACTTACAAAGAACAATATCAAGTTCCCAGCCGCTGAAATTCAGCGACTAGGAACTCGGGGACTAGAGAGTAGAAGAAATTTAGTCCCTAGCCACTGAAATTCAGCGACTAGAGACTTGGGGACTGGATAATAGAAGCAACTCGGTGCCTAGCCGCTGAAATTCAGCATATAGACACTCGGGGACTGGACGTACCTGAATGGCGGTGCCAAGCATTTTGTGAAGCTTGTCGGCGTCAGTCGACGGGACCGTGAAGGAGGTGCGCCCACGACGAGACCCAACGTCTTCATCAACGATCTCCGGGCTCTGTGGAGACTGGTTGTCCGCTATTCCTAGGAACCCCCTCGCCATGACGCGCGGGAACGTTGCTGATGCTCTTGCCGGGGCACTAGTCGCCGGAGCCGGCGCTTTCGGCGCAGGGGCAACCAGGACTGGCTCCGATCGCGCCGCCACCACCTCTTCAACGACGGCAGCGGGATCACTCCCCTTGGCGCTAGTCATCTCCACGGAGTCATCGACACTGCCTTTCTGCCTCTTTGCACCCTCCACAGTCGCTGCGCCGTTAGCAGACTTCCTCTTCTTGGGGAGTTTGCCCGCTCCGGTGGTGGCGACTGGCCGAACCTTCGCCACTGAAGGGCGACCGATCTTCTTAACCCCAGACCTGCCAAACCTCCAAAATCAACACAGAGACAGCACCAAATGGAACATGACTTGAAATGGAGAATTTGAGGCTTACTTGGCGACTGGAAGAACGCGCAGCCCGGTGCTGATGTGGGCGGCCTTGTCCAATTCCGGCCCCAGCTTGCGCGTGAGCCCCCTCTTGAAGACGTCAGAAGCCCATGACACCGCGGGCTTCCTCGATGATGAAGCCGTAGTCGCCGGGATGTCTGGCTCCGAAGACGCGGCCGCTCTAGACGGTTGCGGCCACTTCGACGCTGCTGCCTTAGTCGCCTCCTGGCTTGGTGCCCTCGAAGCCGTTGGTGCAATCATCGCCAGAGGAACCTCTACCGCCGCCTCAGTCTCCTCGCCCTCCAACCCCTTCATCAGAACCGCATCCTCCGGGACCTTGTGCAAAGTTTCTGGGGTGTCTTCATCGTCAGAGTCATCATCCGACTCAAATACCACCGCCGACCTAGGTGGCGATGCTGGCTTCTTTGCTGGAGACTTCGGTATGCGCGCGGGCTTTGACGGCATGGCCGTGCGCCGAGATGTGTGGTCCTGCACGATCTCTTTGCCTCCTTCGTGTTCATCAAGGCTGCGGCTCGCTTCGAACTCACGCTGCTTTTGCATGCGAGTCTTGTGAGCCGTAGGCGCTGGGGGAGGAACCTCCTCCTCTTCCTCATTGCTTTCGGAGGAGTCTCCTTCGGAGGCCTCTTCGAGCTCCCGGGGGACCACTTCATCGAGCGGAGGGAGCCAGCCCTTCAACACCTGGAACATCTGAGAACAACCACGAGTAAATAACAAATGATTCGACTGCGAATCACATTGCGGAAATGGTGACTAGAAGGAAAACTTACCGTGGGGGCTTCATTCTTCACGAGAATATACGGGGCGAGCCCGGCTGATGTGGTTGTGAATTCCGCATCGGTGATCTTCTTCAAGGCAGCCGTGTAGTCTTCAATCTCCCATGACTCCTTGATGGTCTGGGAGGGATCGTGTTTCCCGCTGTACTCACACATCCAATGCGGCCAAGCCGCTAGCGGAACCAGACGCCGCCCAAGCCAGCAGTTGTAGAGGTTGACCGAGGATAGCCCATGATCCTTTAGCCTCTGGATCTGGTCCATCATTTCCACGACGGCCATCCTCTGGTCTTCGGGAAGCTTCTTCGCCACCAGTCGGCAGGGCTCGCTCCTTTCTGCGACGAACTCAGGGAGCGCCACTTCGCCGGAGGGAGTGGACTCTTTGACGTAGAACCAGCTCTTCTTCCACTCGCTCGTGGCCAGCTTCGGCAGCAGAAGCTTGATGAAGTTGGCCTTTGGCTTCAATTAGAACGTGATGCCGCCGGCCACCAATATCAATCTGTCGGCCGCCTCGCGCCCGCTGCGGCTATGGAAGAGCTCCAGCCATAGTCGGAAGTACGACCTGCAGCCCAGATAGCATTCGCAAAAGGCGATAAAGATTGCCAGTTGCTCGATGCTATGCGGGCCAAGGTCTGACGGTTTGATTGCATAATACGCGCAGAAACGCCGGAAGAACAGTGAGGTGGGGAACCCTAAACCTCTCTCTAGGTGGCTCGGGAAGCAAACGAACTCGCCGGCCCGCGGCTTTGGCTCGATTTTGGAGCAAGCGAGTATTCGCCAGATCCCCATGCGGAGGACTCCGGCGTCTTCGAAAGACTTGAGCTGGGCCGTGGTGCACTTGGATTTCCCCCATGAACCTTTGGGAGGTGCCATTGGGAAGGATGTGGAATCGCTCGGTGCGGAAGGATTGGATCGAAGGAAGACAGAGAAAATGAATGCGCGAGAATGAAGAATGTAGGGAAGGATCTACAAGGCTGATTCGCCAATCCCCTTATAGAGGAACGCTACCCGCCAAATTCGGGGTAGCCGTTACCTGCGGTAATTACGCCGAAGTTACCGTTGGAATATCCAACGAATAGTTTGACCAGGTTGACGGTCCAACTCCTCCATTCCACTCGCCGAAGCAGCGATTTGGTAGCCGTGACATTCGCCGGAGCAGCGACTAGGAGCCTGGGGAAAATTTCCTTGGTTTCAGTGGAGTCCATCGTCGATTCGACTGGGCGTCCAAATTGGACTCGCCTACTTCGATGGCCAAATGAACACCTACGTTAGATTCAATGATGGCCTTGGGGACTACTGATGGGGATATGCCGAATGGGGTGTACCCAGCAGGACGTTCCGGTTGGGCCAAAAGGTCTCACGAGTGGGCCTGCATGACGGCGACTGGAATGCGACTAAGATGAAGGACCGGCGACTAGAGAAGCCAAGAAGCGTAGCAGAAGTCTAGTCGAATTAGGTCAAAGCCTTTGATCCATATTTTGTTTGGTTGTAACTTGTAAACCCTAGCGAGGTGACTCATATATAAACCTCCCTAGGGTATCCTCAGGACGCACGGTCCATCATACACCCCTTCAAGCGACTCGCCGCCTAGTCACCGAGCTCGCCCTCTTGTAACCCGCTCTCCAATAATCTAATCTTGCAGGAGTAGGTCATTACCCTCCGGGGGGCCAAACCTGGATAAATCCATGTGCATCCGCCCCCATCTCGCACCGCAGATGGCCGCCAGCTCTTGCCCCCGATTCAATTAATCGCTGCATACTGCAGCGACTGCCGTGGCCATTTCCATGACAAGTAGGGTGCCGGGAAGAGCTTTAGATCCCTCTCGATCTAGGGATGGAGATGGCGGTGGCTACAGACTCTTTCGTGGAATTTTGATCGGGTACTTAGGGTTTTCGTCCCGGGAGGCTTTTATAGGCGAAGGGGCAAGGTCGATGGAGTACCAGGGGGCCCACATCCCATGGTGGCGCGCCCTAGGGCAGGCCGCACCGCCTCCAGGTGTGGACGCCCTAGTGCGCCACTTCGTCTCCCCTACGGACTCCAAAAATATTGACTTGGGCTTTTGTCCGGTCCAATTCCGAGAATATTTCCTTACTAGCTTTTCTGAAACCAAAACAACAGAAAATGGGCAACTGGCACTGTGGCATCTTGTTAATAGGTTAGTTCCAAAAAATGTATAAAAATACCTCAAAGTGTGAACAAAACATAAGAAAGTAGATATAAAACAAGCATGGAACATCAAAAATTATAGATGCGTTTACGACGTATCAGGCATCCCCAAGGTTAACTCCTGCTCGTCCTTGAGTAAGTAAGTGATAAAAAGAATAATTTTTGAGGTGACATGCACCATTATAATCTTTATCAAGGTATTTGTAAAACATTGATAGCTGGGATCAAACTACTCTAACATGAACACGAAAGACAGAGTTCTAACAATAAGACATAGCAACTATGTTGCAACAAGAAGAGGTACAAACAAAAGATTCATGAATAACAATGCATTGAAAGACGTTTGTTTGTTTCACATATAGAAAACATAATAAAAATGGTATTCAACTTGCCCTTCAAGGTATAGCAAAACATAAATGCATAGGACACCTTCAAAGTTCATAAGGGTGACTAGATACAAATAATTTTAAGAACAAGCAATATCACATTTATGAATCAATGAACAAGTTTTGGTACAATGCACATTAAACTAAGAATGATCACTATGCTCTCTTAATTGGTGCATAAAGATAGAAGATGGAGACTCAACATAAAAGTAAAAAAGAAAGGCACTTCATAAGATGGAAGCAGGGATTTCAAGTTTCATAAAGAGCTTCCAAAAATTATGGTACTTATTAGCTTTTAGCTCTCATTGCCCCTATCATAAGCATCTTTAGGTGATTAAGGTTAAAGTGAACAAATATGAGGATATGCTTGCCAAGTTATAAGCCGAAAATCTCATGCCCCTTGCCTACGAGTCCCGAACCTCATGCTACTCAACTTTAGTCACGAGTAAGTTCTTGTCATTGTAAGTACATGTGTATCATGGAGAATCACCAATGGGGTACCCCTTGCCCCATGATACAGGAGAATCGCCAATGGGGCTGCTATTGGGGATATACTTTCCGGGTGTCCTCACAGTTCCTCACTGACCAGGGTGGCCCACTTTGGGTTAGAGCTTTGCTTCATGGGAGGCCTAGTCAGGGAGAAGAGACGGAGTCCAGTCCGGCTGCGGGAAGGCCCAGAAGACTTACCAACTTAGGCCCATAGTGTTACTTGTAGTTCAAGATGTACTCTGTAATCAACTCTTAGTCGTAGCCGGACAGATCTCTCCTGTAAACCCTAGGCCGGATATCTATATAAGCTGTCCTAGGGAGAGCCTTTAGGGCACCACCTCAATACTCTACAATCTCAACTCACACAGGCGAACCCTTGTAACCCATACTCCGGCTCTGCCATATTACTGGATTGCTAGAAGGAGTAGGATCCGTCCAAAGCCGGCGGATTCGAACCTGGGTAAACTTGTGTGCTCATCGTCCTGGAACACCGTACGTCTCACACCCCTCTCTTCCGCACGCATCAAGGACCGCCTCATGGCGTACTTGTCATCAATCCGACGACAGTTGGTGCCCACCGTGGGGCAAGTGAGTTTCGGATCTGTGCTCCGAGCGGAATCTGCGAGAATCGGAATCGGAGAAACCATCGCCGTCGGTCGCATCCTCTACGCCAACAACTTCCCTCTCATCGTTCTTGACGAGACCTAGATTCCGGCTAGGGAGGCTGTGACTACCTACACCATCATGTCTTTTGGCGAAGCCGATGTTTACATCGGCTTTGCTGAACCTGTCCCACCCGCCCCATTGGTGATGATAGAGGCAGAAGAATCTTCCGGGTCCCCTTTGTCCACGGAGGCGGCAGAGTTCCGAATCTCAGAAAACCCTAATCCCACCCAGCCCGCACCAGTTGTGGAGATAGTCGAGAAATCCAAGCCTGAAGCAGACCTAGCGGTCCAGATCGAATCTGGAGTGGATCTCTGTGGAGAGACCGAATCCCAGATCGACCCACCCACCGAAGTCAAAATCCAGGAGGAGCATAACAACGACACTAATTCCGGCTCTGATGACGCCGGGACAGACAAGCCTTTCCTAAGGTATACACTGCGACGTATGATAATGCAAAACTCAAGTGCAGATGCAATTCTCGAGGCCATCAGAAGTTACGACGAAGCTAATCGCGAGAGCCGTAGATACCTCAGGAAGCACGCGTCGCACTTTGTTGGATATGTTGGATCCGGATCCGGCTCTGCCGATGCTGGAGACAACACCGACTCTGTGCTGGAGGCAATTGGAACAAACGCCGACGTACCCGCATCCTCGGATGAATCGATGACATCAGCAGATTTCCGAAAGTTCTTCGCGGAATATGAAGAGGAGTATAACTCCAAGGCTGCAGAAGAAGGAGAAGCCATGGATGAAGGATCCGAGGAACGCTCTCCCAAAGTGCAGGATGACATGGAAGTCGGAGATAATCCCGAAGTCCAGATGTCTGAAAGTACCGATCAGAGCTTGACTTCGGGAAACGGACCCAAAGCCATCTTTGCTACCGGCGCTGCCAAGAAGGCAAAGAAGAAGAACAAGAAGAACAAGACCCCGACAAAAGATCCTCTGGCAGAGGAGGTGATTGCCGAGGAATACGAAGAAGACTCGGATGGAGCACTTATCCCAGACGAGCCCAAAAAAGAAGAACTGGTGGATGGACACGTGATCACTAAAGGTGCACGTAAATTCATCGATGCTTCATTAACCACACATATCCCTACAGCTATAGAACTTACTGCTGAAGAGCTGGACGAAAGGGCCCAGGCCCTAGAAGCGCGTCGTCAACAACTCCTAGATGAATCCAAAAACATCGAGGAGGAGAAGAAACGCATGTCAACTGCGGAGAAGTACATCTCTCGTCAGCATTAGAAGACCCGGAAATGTCACACACGTGACGATCAATTCTCGGAAGTACACAAGGTTCTCTTTGAGGGGGATCCAGGGATGCCTCGCCTCGACAACAAAGGAGATCTGGTGTATCCAACACCGGTACAGAACACTGTCGTAGCTTGGGATATCCTGTCAAATAATCCAGGCCCAGAACAAGTTCGATTGGGCATCAGGCTACTCACCAAGGGTCTGGAACAACAAATGGCTGCGAAATCCGGAAGCGGAAAACTGGTCTCCAAATCCGAGCAATGTCGCACGGACTCAGCCTGGAATGGTATAAGGCCCCAGCGTGTTCCGTAACAGCATCACCGTTCCGACCGACGGGAAGAAAACTACTCTAGAACCGGATCATCAGGACAACACCACAAAACTGCACGCGACTGGCGCAATGTTGCTCCAGCCGCCGAGCAAGACGCAATTGCTGCACTATATCCGAGAAATCCTCCCCGGCGAGAGTCGAACGATTGCAGGGAAGAAGACAAAGAGAAACGTTGGGAGGAGGACCGACAAAGAATGCCACCCCCTAGACATGCAAGCCGTCCGGCTGAGCCCAACCATGGTGGGAGCGATGGACAAAGGAACGACGGACATCATGCCGAGTAAAGCCAGCAAGGGGCTCGTCGTAATGAAGACCCTCCCCGGAACCGGAATAATGACGCTCCGGATGGAGGCCGGCGATCAGACGAAAATAACCCAGCTGCTCCACCATCTCCACCAAACAGCCATCACAATGGCTCTCAAGGAGGCCAGGGAGGGTGTCGAGGTGGTGGCAGAAGCCGAAGTCTGGCTCAAAGGCACCACAACCACAGTCGGCACTCAGGACGATCTCTATCCCTGAACGACGCAAGGCACATGATGAACTCCAACATAGAGGCGTGGAGCTATGAAAATGATGATATATACGTGGGCCCAAAGTTCTTTGGACCACGCATAAGAGCCACAAAATTCCCGGAAGGATTCGCTATCTCGAGACATATCCAAGCCTACGACGGCATCGCTCGGCCAGATACCTGGCTACAGGATTTCTTCCAAGCTTGCTGCATCGCCAAAGGCAGAAATAGCCTGGTCGCAACCCGATATCTCCCACTCATGTTGCGGAAGACGACACGATCATGGCTCAATGAACTTCTGAAGAATACCATCGACAACTGGTGTAGCATCCCAATTGTCTAACAATGGTAATGCTACTTGGTCTAGTAATATAATGGCTAGTTCCTACATATAATGGTTGCATCATAATTATATCATGCTCATGTCATCATGCCACCTTGCATTTGAGCACCATATAAAACCCTTTTCTTTTGGTTCTTCTCTCATATGCATTATTAATTGTATTTGCCTCTTGATATTGTATTTGGTTATTGATATATAGTTTAAATGCCCAAGTTGAGTTGGGGGCATATCTTTTATTCAACTCCACCACCTTTCTTTTCACCACCTTATAATTCCACCATTCCATTTATCCATGAGCTTGTATTCCTTTTTCTTTTGATATTATTCTAGCTCATGTGGATGGGGTGGATCTAATTCTCTAAATTCTTTGCTTAGCCTTATTCCACTTCTTGGGAATGCATAAGAATAATGCCATATTATTATTTTGTTTTCACCAAATAAATCATGGCATTTATTATTTTTGCATGGGCCATGCAACCACCATCACCACCTTTAGGTCCTTTGTTTTTCTCTTTGATTAGTGGATCTTTCTTTGTGGGACCTTTTCCACCTCTCTCCACCATGTCCTTGTCCCAACAAAACCATTTCTCCAACAAGCATGTTCATATGGGATCCTCTCTTTATTTAATTTTAAACCTCTCTCTCTTTCTCTCTCTCTTGTTTTGTTTCCTTACTAACAACTTGTGCTCATCCACCAAGCCCTCTCCTCACTCCCTAGCTAGCCCTGGTCCATTATTTCAAAGTTGCAAAAACTTCCAAAAAGGAATATTTCTTGGGCTTGTTTAAATCTGCAATAAAACAAAAATCAAAACAGTTATTAAAAATAAGAAAAAGAAAAACGAGATAAAGAGAAAAGCCCAACGCAGCAGCCTTACCTGTTCGCAGGCCTCTCCCGGCCCACTTCCCCAGCCTGCCTCCCCAGCCCGTACCGCTTTGCCGTCGCCTCGTGCTGTTCCTCTTCCCCCTCCGTTTGACGCCGTCTCGCCCCTCCTCTCTCCTCTGCTCTGACGGAGAGGAGCAGGTGGCCGTCCACCCGCACGCCAGCCTCTCCTCCTTATCCTCGCGCCGAGTCGCTTTTCTCCCTAACCCTAGCTACCTGCTCCGTTCCCCTTTTTCTCTCCTCCGCGTGCCGCCGCCAGTCTGAGGGCCACGTCGCTGTTGCCGCCCTCGTCGGTGACCGGGAACTCGCCGGGGAGCGTCGCCGCATACCGTGGAGTCGATTTCGCCCGTGGGGAGACGCCAAGCTCGCCGCAGCCGCCCCCTCGCCAGTGAACAGAACACCACCGCAGCAGCCCCGCCATCCCCCTCCGCTCCGACCACCTCCTGCCCCGCTTCCGGTGGGAATCGATCAAGGTGAGCGCCCCCTCGTGCATCTCCCATTTACCCCCCACACCGCGTGCCTAGCGCCGCCCGTTTTTGGCCCCGCCAGCGAGCTGTTCCGCCGACGAGAAGCCAGGCCTGCGTTCCCCCCTCTGTTCCCCGACGTGCCCTGTCCAGTACAGCCCGCCGGCGACGAATTCCCCTGAACGAGATCTGTAGCCGGCGCTTCCCTCTGCATTTTTCGCTTTTGCGGCAAGTGCTGCCTCGCCGTGGTTGCGTCGCCATCCTCGCCGGAAGTCCTCGCCGTCGTCAGGTGTCGTTGCGGATTCAGAGAAGAGACGCCAGATTCAGTTCAGAGCTCGAGCGGCGTTTTTCCAAAAAGAACCCCCTCACCTTTTATCGACCACGCCTAGGTCCTTCGTAGCCCTAGTGGCCCCACCTGTCAGCCGCCTGGCAAACTTGCAGAAAACCCCCCAGCTTCCCAGGCCCTCAACCCGCACTCCCCTCGCTGCGCCACGTGGTCTACCCTTGCCCCTCGCTGTCACGTGGGACCTACGTCTCCGTCGGGCCCGCATGTCACTCGCCTGAGCTAGCTAAGCCCACGGTAGCAAAAGAATTTTTCCACGCGCGTGGCCCCAGTCAGCAGTGGCCCACCCGTCAGCGGCTGTGGCTAGGTTTGCCTGGGTGACAAAAGACTTCGTGTTTAGCTGTTTAAACAAAACCAATTCAAAAATTAACCAAATTCAAATTCAAACCAGATTTTAAATAACTTTTAAAATAGAAATCCAAATAATACAAATGATATATGTTTTTGAATCAGAAAAATGTGAGGAATTAAAATATGCCTTTCAAAATATCATTTGAGCACTTTAAAATTTCGAGATGATTAAAATTACAATAAAATGCCCTTTTTCTTAATAAATTAATAACTTTAATTCTACAACTCCAAATTTGACAAATAAGATGTCTAAATCGATCAGCGCGATGAGACCGTTCTATATATGCACTCCTTGTTCTGAATTGAAGCATGCATCATGTCATTATTAAACATCTGAACTGTTTATGACAATAAAGTGGACCAAATAAATAATAAAATGCTTTATTTCTGGTATCCACACCTCACCTTGCCATGCTACGTTAATGCCATGTAAATTGTGCATCATTCATCATGGCATGCTTGTTTGCTTGTCGCCTTTTAATTCATATGCTTGTGCACTTTATTTATGTTGGCCCTTGTTTGTTTGGTTCTTCTTCGAATAGACGCCCAGCAGGAGAATTACCAGGAATCACAGGAGTACTACCCAGATCCATCTCTCGCTTCAACTGAGCTGCCAGGCAAGCACTACCACATGCTTGCATACATACAGTACCTATTGCCTCTATCTTATTCTTGCATCACTGAGTCGCGATTGCATTAAATTGAATCCCAAGTACTGCATAGCCTTTATTTTAAAACCCCACCGAAGCTTGTTCCTCCATCCCATGAGCCATTATTACAGGAGTTGTTTGAGACATGCGAGTCGTAGAAAAGCATGAGTAGGGTATGTGAGTGTCTGATGAACAATGAGGTACCTAAACAACATAACCTGAGTAGAAATGGGATAACTAATGAAAGAGGCACCGGTGAGCAATATCTGCTATTTGGTTTTTCATGCTCACTTGTGTCCCGTAGGACCCCGAGTACTTGATTCCTGTTCCTTTTTTATTCGCACTATCCACATCCGGGAGGCCTTATGGACCCCCCTGAGCCAGAGCTTGATTCATTCTTATTTCTTGGGGCCACAGTTAGTTTGGGGCTTTATTACTATCCTGTACTTATGCCATGTTACTGCTTTATTTAAGATTGTGCGAGGAGCACCTGTACTATTTTGGATCGCGCCACGTTTTCGCGGTATCGACAGGCCCAGTCACATTTTCGGGTTCCCAGTCGTTTACAGCCATCGTCGCAAACCCTGGGTCCCTTTCGGAGCCGGCCAACTTCGTTGCGGGTAGCTTATTGGGGTGGCCCCCTGAAATATTTCTGAATCCTGTGATTTCTTTGTCGTGAATGCCTCGTTGGGTTTTGATTTGGTTTTTCCGAGGTTGATCGAGTGTGTGTTGCTATTCGTGCACCCCTGCAGGTAAATCTTTCTGAAAGCCGTGTCCGCGGTTATGGACGACTTGGAGCATAGTTTCTCGATCATAGACAAGTATAACTAAAGTACCGCTTTTAAATTGACTAAGTACCTGACTAGTAAATTGTGCAATACTCATGGAATGGTTAATAAAACTGCCAATGGATGATGGGGGTTGTTCGTCCGCTTCCTCGTTGGTAAGCGAGGAGGAGGATGGATCTGTGAATTATACTGTTATAACTGTTGTTCTTAATTCACGGACATTCGTCTATCATTGGTTAGGCGGATGGTTAGCGAGTATCTGTGGAATTATTAGGTATTATCTTTTGCTGCAATTGCGTCACCCCAGGTTGTGTCCCCTTTAGTGGCATAAAGACTTGCTGAGTACCCCTAGGGTCTCACACGATAAATTGTTTGATTCAGATGAACATGTATACCCGCAAGACGGATACTGGGTGGAGGAGACAGATGATGTTGGCAACGATCATTCGGTGTAGAGATTCCGGGAACGGGGATCCGTGAGATCTGTGGGCGGGATGTGTTTATTTATGTGTCATCTTATGCCGATTTGCTTCTTATCCGTACTCGGATCTTGTTTTCCGCTTCCGCCTGATACTCTGCTGGGTGTTGTATGAGGAGCTATCCTAAATTATTATCTCTATCTAGGATATTTGAATCTTGCCGTATGGCGTTGCAATATTTCTATTTCTTTTAGATGGAATGGCTCTATGAACAGTTGTATGGTGGCTTGCATACATACTCATTTGTGTATATAGTTGATCCCTTCGCCTGCCGATTACGCCGCTCGTTCTTGTCCCGATGTTCTGAAAGTGGTTAGGACGGCCGAAAGGTCTACCGTGAGTGGCCCTGGGCCCCACCGTACTATTTTAACCACTTTCGTTCATCCAGGCATGTAACTAAGAGCGTAATTCACCGAGGTAGTTACAACTGGTATCACATGCAAAGTGCGTTCTTTCAGAATTTCGAAGGCACATACCGGAGGCCCTATACGGTCGGAGACCTACAGGGTTGCACCAAGAAGGCCGGAGAAACTTGTTGGGATATCTCGGATGATGGATCGACACCAAGAACTCCTGTGAAGGAGTAAATGACCAAACTGCGATTGAATCTTCCATTGTAGGTCTCCCAATTGGTTTACTACGTCATCGCTTGAAGTGCGACAAAGTTACTGACTTGGGAGAGATGATAGATACAACGAGAAAGTATGCAGATGCTGACGATGACGTAGAGAGATTACTCAACACCCTAGCTATGCCACAGTAGGGAAAACAACCAAAGCAACAAGCTTAGAAGCACAAGAACACCTCGGAAGAGAAACCCAACATGGAAATGGCAGTGGTCACTGCTACTTTTGGGTCTGGAGGACGAGGAGGATGCGGCGGAGGCCACGGGCATGGTCATGGGACTTCGAGAGTTCAAGGTAGAGGAGACCAGCAATCAGGCAAAACCTACACTTGGGCCGACATTGCCAATAACCCATGTGTGCATCACCTAGACGCCAATGGGGGCTCGTCCCACACCAATGCTGAGTGTCGTTTTAATGACGACATCAAGAGAGACGACACCGATGGCTATAAAGCTAAGCAGAAGAAGGGAAAGAAGAATCCCGAAAAAGATAAGGAGACCAAGGAAGATTCCGACATGGAGGAAGCTAATGGCTCAAACCCCAAGCCGGAAGGGAAGAAAAATTTTCCGACCAAGAAAGATACTTATGTCACCTTCCTTGGATCTCAACTAGCGAATGTCAAGAAAGCAGTCCTACATGAGCTCAATGCAACAGTTCCGTCTGTCCCCCAATTTTTGGATTGGTCGGAAGTGGCAATCACGTTTGACCGTGCTGATCATCCGCCTAAGCTACACAGGCGAGGAAAATACGCCTTAATCGTCAACCCACTTATTGACGGTTATGGTTTCTCCAAGACTCTCATGGACGGCGACAGCAGTATCAATATTTTGTATGTCGGAATGCTATGCTAGATGAAGATCTCGGAGACCAAGCTGAATCACATCTCTGTGATTTTTCACGGTGTTGTCCCAGGAAGACAAGCTAATTCCCTAGGAGAAATCACTTTGGATGTCACCTTTGGAACTCCAAAGAACTATCGGACGGAAGCACTTTCCTTCGAAGTGGTCCCATTCAAGAGCGTGTACCACGCTATATTTGGACGTCTGGCTTATTGGGCCTTTATGGCTCGTCCGTGTTACATTTACAATATGATGAAAATTCCAGGTCCCAACGGCGTAATCACCATCAGGGGAGACCCGAATAAAGCACAAGAGTGCGAGGATGGAAATGCCGCCTTTGCTGAAGCCGTGTTACACGCCCAGGAGTACCAGGAGATCAAGAGGAGCATAGATCCGTCCAAGATTCCCGCAACGCAGAAGGAGGTGACAAAGCCGAATCCGGAGTTCAAGGCATCAGAAGAGACGAAGAAGATGCCATTGAAGGATGATGACCCCTCCAAGGTGACCCAGATAGGCATAGGCCTAGATAGCGCATAGGAAAGCGTGCTCGTCAAGTTCCTCAAAGCAAATCAAGATACCTTCGCATGGTAGCCATCTGACATGATCGGAGTACCTATGGAACTTGCCGAGCACTCTTTAAATGTAAACCCGGACACTAAACCCGTCAAACAGTCCTTACGATGTTTCGAAGATGAAAAGCATAAGGCAATAGCTAAGGAACTAGCAAAGCTAGAGTTAGCCGTATTCATAGAAGAGGTCATCCACACTGAGTGGTCGGCCAATCCTATAATGGTCCCTAAAAAGGACACCACTGATTTAAGGATGTGTGTTGATTATACTTCCTTGAATAAGGCTTGTCCAAAAAATCCGTTCGCTTTGCCTAGGATTGATCAAGTTATCGATTCTACGACAGGCTTGGAACTCCTCTGTTTTCTCGACGCATATTCCGGTTATCACCAAATTCGGGTGAAGGAGTCTGACAAAGTCAAAACTTCATTAATAACCTCCTTCGGAACCTTCTGTTTTGTTACGATGCCCTATGGGCTGAAGAACGCAGGAGCTACGTACCAGCGCACGATGCAGCGTTGCCTCCATGACCAACTCGGACGCAATGTACATGCATACGTGGATGATATTGCGGTGATGTCCAAAAACAAGGAAACACTGATTTCCGACTTGGAGGAAATGTTCGCCAATCTATGAAAATACAACATAAAGCTTAATCCGAAGAAATGCTTCTTTGGAATCCCAGCCAGAAAATTGTTAGGTTTCATCGTGTCTCAAAGAGGCATAGAGGTGAACCGGGACAAAATAAAGGCTATACTCAATATTTCCAGGCCAACTTGCCTGAAGGACGTACAAAGACTAACTGGTTGCATTGCTGCAGTCAGTCGGTTTGTAAGCCGGCTTGGTGAAAGAGCCGCACCATTATACAAACTCCTGAAAAAGACTAAGGATTTTGTGTGGACCGATGAAGCTGAGGCTGCGTTACAAGACCTGAAGAAAGTACTCTCATCTGCTCCTATCCTTGCCGCACCGGAACCATAGGAACCGATGTTGCTTTATCTTGCTGCGACAAACAAATCCGTTAGTATTGTCATGGTGGTGGAGAGACCGGAAGAAAATCAGGAACACTTAGTATAGTGTCTGACTTACTTTGTCAGTGAGGTCCTGACAGAATCAAAACAGTGGTATCCGCACTATCAGAAGTTGGCTTACGATGTCTTCTTGGCATGTCGTAAGCTACGACACTATTTTCAGGAGCATCCAATTACCGTGGTGAGCACAGCTCCCATGAGAGATATAATCAACAACAGTGACGCCTCAGGACGCGTCGCCAAATGGGGAATAGAGCTTTCAGCTTTCGATGTTGAGTACAAACCTCGGACAGCAATCAAATCCCAAATCCTTGCTGACTTTGTTGCTGATTGGACATAGACAAAGGAGAATATGACCCTCCCTGAGCCAGAATATTGGACCCTGTATTTTGATGGGTCTAAGGCTCGTGAGGGCTTGGGGGCTGGCGTGGTGCTCAAATCACCTCAAGGTGATAAACTTCTATACGTGTTGCAGATTCACTTAACAGTGACAAATAATATTGCCGAGTATGAAGCACTGCTACATGGAATCCGGATTGCTAAGGATATTGGCATCCGACGTTTGATGTGTTACGAAGATTCAGATCTTATTGCTCAGCAAGTTTCGTATATTTGTAATGCAAATAAACACATGTCAGCATATAAAGCTATCGTGGATGGTCTATCTAAATCGTTCGAAGGGTTTGAGGTTCAACACATCCCTCGAGCAGAAAATGAGGAAGCAGATGCCTTATCTCGGATAAGCTCTGCACGGAAAGAGGTCCCGGATGGCGCTTTTTTAGAGCACCTCAAAGTTCCCTCAATAAAGGGAGTGGATGAGGAATATCCAACCAAATCCGACTCACCCTTAATAGCAGTTATGGCTATAATTCCTAGATAGACTCAACCCTACCTCAATTATTTGGCAGATGTCAAATTACCCGAAGATGAGGTGCTGAGCCGGCAGATTGTCCGACGAGCAGAATCCTATACTATAGTTAAAGGTGAGCTCTATAAGCAGAGTGTTTCTAGGGTTTTTCAGCGTTGCGTATCTCCGAAAGGAGTGGAAATCCTAAGGGAAATCCACGAAGGCGAGTGTGGTCACCACGCTGCAGCCAAATCTTTAGTGGTAAAAGCCTTCAGACATGGTTTTTTCTGGCTTACAGCCCAGGCAGATGCTGAAAGGCTGGTCAAGACGTGCAAGGGCTGCCAAAAGTATGCCAGACAAGCTCATGTTCCGGCTGATCAGCTGCGAACAATACCTATAACATGCCCTTTTGCGGTCTGGGGGCTTGACATGGTAGGACCATTTAGACAAGCTCCAAGTGGATTTACTCACCTCTTTGTGATGGTGGATAAATTCACAAAATGGATCGAGGCCAAACCTGTCACTAGTTGTGATGGAGCAACAGCCAAAAGATTTGTCGAGGATGTTATAATCTGGTATGGTTATCCACATTGTATTATCACGGAGAACGGGAGTAATTTTCTATGGGAGAATTAGCTGAATTCTGCAACGAGCAAAATGTTCGGCTTGACATTGCGTCATTCGCACATCCATAGGCTAACGGACAAGTTGAAAGAGCAAATGGTTTAATCTTACAAGGCCTAAAACCGAGACTCGAAGCACCATTACGACGTGCTGCGGGGGCTTGGGCAGAGGAATTACCCTTTGTGATATGGAGTTTATGAACAACTCCGAACAGGTCAATAGGATACACACCTTTCTTCTTGGTCTATGGCGCAGAAGCAGTTCTTCCTAGTGATTTCATTCACACTTCTCCTAGAGTGGCCGCGTATATCGAAGAAGATGCCGAGATTTCTCGACAAAATGATCTCGACTTAGTCGAAGAAGTTCGCGTCGTTGCTGAAATGAGATCAATAGCCTATCAGCATAAGTTACGCAAGTATCATAGCCAGAGAGTCCGAAACAGATCTTTCAATAAAGGTGATTTGGTTCTCCGGCTTGTGCAACAAAGAAAGCACAAACTTTCCTCAGTATGTGAAGGGCCCTTCTTGGTTAGTCGAGTATTCCACAATGGTTTGTACTACTTAACTGACATGAGGCCAGTTGAAGAAAGATCTACTACTAAGAAGAGAAAGAGAGCTGGAGGCAGTACAAATCCAGATGAGTTACACAGACCGTGGAATATTGCTTAGCTATGTCCCTTTTATTCTTAGTTTATCCTTCTTTGTAATCATACATATGTACATGTTCTGTGAGAAATAAATTTTTTGGTTGCCTCAAGTTTTTCTGAGAAGTTTCTACCATCTTATTTCCGAATGATCATGTCATAGTCAAAAATCCTAGAATACTTGAAAGTACTTTATGCTCATGTTTGTTCTGGTTTAGATTTGCGATTCTAAAAATGCTACCTTCGGGTATAACTGTAAAGTTTCTAGTCTACGCTTTGGTTATTTGTATGATTGCCGGATGCGAGTATTTTCCAAGTAGTGAATTGTTGGTACTGGAAGCCGGCTTTGTTTCCAAGTTTAAACTAGTTTAGCAATTGAGCTCCGTTGCTCGGCAAAGTTTCCGTGTAGAAGGTTTAGCCGGCTCACGAGAGGGACGAGGCGGAAAGCCAGATAAATGATAAGTATAGACGAAAAATTATAAGTGCTTATGTAAACATCTCAGGCACATATAAATTTAAAGCCAAAAAGTGTTGAATAGATCAAAAGCTTAGCACTAGCAAAATTATAGTACTGCATATTTACAGACCCATAATGTTTATCGGAATAGTACATTTGTTTTTGGTAATCTATGGTGCAGGAGAAGAGGTAGGCGCTGCCGGATTGCTGGATGCATCGGCCTCGATTTAATAATGATCCGAGACGTTCAGATCCGATACGGTCTGTTCGTCGTCAGACACTTCAGCAGCTTCTTCCGGAGGTGGAGGCGCTGTAGCCACGGGGGTGAAGAAGGGAGTATCGTAGCTGGTTAAGTCAGCTACGTGGCACCCATATCCAGCGCAGGAGTGCATGATGGCCTTGATATCCTGCTCCTGGCCTTCTTCATCCACCTTGCAGTACCCTCTGGTCACTTGCCATATCTCCATGTTTCCATGGTGGCTCATGACCATGGTGAGAGCGTTCTGCGCAGCGGATCGCGCGTAGGACATGTTCTAGTCCTGGACAAGCTGCGGCATCTCCTTGGCCTTGTCCTGCACCTGAAAGTCGGACATGCTATGAATGTCTGGAACCTTGAGAGCTCCGATAATGTCCTCGATGGATTGGCGGAAGTCATGGAGCAAATCACCGACTTGGGTAAGCCGGTGGGTGCGGGGTTCAGCAGAAGAGGAGTCCGTCAAGTTCAGAGGACCTGTGTATATAACACAAAATAGTTAAGAAAAATCTGACATTGAAAAAGTCGAAGAATAAAAGCAAGTCAGAAATTTGCAAACTTACCGAGGATGACATCGTCAACCTTGGTCTTCTCTTCTCGAAGACTCCGAAGTTCAGCCCGGAGTGCCGGGGAAAGGTCCCTCTCTCTGCAAAGCTCGTCGTTGAGATCCCAGATTTTCTTCTCATGGAGTGCAATCTTGTGATCACGCTCCACGGTGGCCATGGAGGAGGATTCGAGAACTTGAGCTATGCTCTTCTCATGATCCGCCTTAAGCTGGTCTAGCTCTTGTTGGAGATCCTTGTTTTCCACCACCAAGGTCTTCAAATTCTTGGCCTCTTCGATCATAGCACAGGACTATTTTACTAGTGCTGTAAGACAAAAGAACAACAGTTCAGTAAAAAATATTTGACTATGAAAATCAAGACAGGGTTTGAGTCTCAGCATGTTTACCTTCGGCCTCATCCTTGGAAACCTTAAGCTTAGCATTTTCAAGTCGGAGAGCTTTGATCCCTCTCCGCTTGTTGCAGATGTTCTTCAACAATTCCTGGTTATATGAATTAACTTTCTGTAAGTCAGAATACCTAGAGTCAAAAGTCTACTGAAGACTTGGGCTAATATTGTTACTAATATTAGCACGAGCCTTGGGGGCTACATTAGTTCATTTTTTGGCATCCTAAGGAAGCATAAACCCGGATTGTATATCCTACTTCATGCTTGGGGGCTAGAGGATATGCTATGAAATGCAATAAAGAGAATCGTGGGTTGAAATTCTGACTTACATGATGTTCATGTGTGAGCTTGCTCAGACACATGTTCACCTTGGTGGTAACCTTCTCGGCAAGGGTGAGGGGAATAACCGGAGGTGGTGGAAGTACACCAACTCTAAGTCCCTCGTCGCGAAGGCGAACTTGTTCAAGAAGGTCGGAGTACTTGATGTCTTCCGCCTCTTGTGCTTCTTCTTCGGTAGAGAGATTTCTCTTCTCCAGGCATTGCCGGGCAAGCCGCTGGATCTCCTCCGTAGATTTCCGAGACAAGCCAAATTTGGCAAGTCCCGGATTGTTCAGGAGGTTTTCGGCGAAGGTCTCTACCGAGGGATCATTACCCAAAGAGGGTTCACCCTTATCTAAATCTGAGCCACCCATGGTGGCGTCAGTCTGCGACTCAAGGGTCGCTGGCTCTGTTGAAGGAGCCTAATCTTCTGCGACAACCGGCATTGGTGTGATCACCGGCGTTGCAGAGGATTGAGGAGCTGGAGTCAGAGGAGCCACAGCAGGAGAAGTTATGTTCAACTTCGTCTGCCGCAAGGGCTTCGAAGAAGTTCCCTTCCCCTTACCCTTGATGAGCTGCTTAGCTCTAAGAATGTAATAAGAATGGAAAACATTACATCTCGGAAACAAAATTCGAATAAGGAACAAAATCGGAAGTTGTGTTGAAGTTTACCTCTTCACGACTGGCACCTCCTTTGTGCCAACTGCCACTGTCGAAGCCTTGCGCTTCTTGGGCACAATGTCCGATAGTGGGACTAGTTCCGCCTCCTGAGGAAACTCCGGAGGATATCCTTCGAGGGGAGCTAGCTTCGACTTGGGGAGTTCGTCAAGCTGAAAAGAAGAAAATATTTCAGTATTGCAAAGTAACTTAAAAAGGTGAAACACATAAAAGGGTTTATTGTTGAAGCTTACCGGAACCACAGGGTCTTCCGCTGTGTGCATGTCCAGAGACACATCCGAGATCTTTCTCTCAGTATGCTCCTTAATCAACCATTTTATCTGACTTATGTAGTCCTGTGGCTTCAGGGCATTGGGGCTGATGCGGAGGGAGTCTTGTTTTGACTTCGTGATGGAATGCATTAGTTGGTCACCGTGATACTAGAGAGGCTGGATCCGGCGTGACACCTAGCACTGGACTAAGTTGGACCCTTTCAGGCCCTTGTGTTTAATCAGATATTCGATCCGCCTCTTGGCAAGGATCAGATCGTCACTGAGAGCCGGAGGAGACTCGTCCCAGGACGGTTGGGCCATGGCAGCTCCGTCGACGAAAGCCGGCTAAGCGGTAGCTTTGCCAGGAGCATGAATATCCTTATGATAGAAGAAAGTGGCCGGCCATTGTTTGACCGACTCACTGGCAGAAATGCGAGGATAACTACGCTTGCGTCTAACAGAAAGGCTAATAGTGCCAGTAATGTAGGGATTACCGGCAGTGATAGTGTTTCTACGAACATGGAAGTAGAAACGAAACAGAGTGAGACTCGGCCTAATGCCGAGATACCCCTTGCACAGAGCTGCGTATGAACTCATCTCTAAGATGGAGTTCGGGGGAAGATGGTGGAGCTATACACCATAGTGATCAATCACCTCGGAAAAGAATTTTGAGGGAGGAAAGGACAAACCTCTATCGAGGTGGGTTCCGAAGTGGACCCGCTCGTCGGCGCGCGGATGGGGGATGGTTTCGCTGGAACCGCTCCGCCAGTCGCCGGCGCGGAGGAGACCTTCATTCTCCACGCTGCGGAGTTTCTCGTCATCGAGGAGGCACGGGATCCAGACTCCCCGATTGCTCTCCTTCTCTGCCGCCGCCGTCACCGCCACCACTGCTAAGCCGGATGATGAGGAAGAAGCCATTTCCCTGGTGCGCCGGTGACCTTGGATGGGCGGCGCTAGAATCTGGGAGGTGGGAGAGCTATGTGCGCTGGGGAGATGTGGAGGAGAAGGAACGGCAAAGGGAACAGGTGAAGAGGAGAGAAGGAAATCCTCACCCCTTATATCCACCTACCTGCGCCAATATTCGTGCAAATCGCACTATGTAACTATGACACCCTCAAATCGGCCCTATGCAAGTTTTAGCCCTTTCCACCAAACTCGCATAGAAACGATTCAAGGACGCCCACCAGGGACTTTCATGCGGGTGGAAAAACAAAGTAATACCATTACACAACAGTCCTCGATGGGACCCACAGAACAGATATATATATACATCACGACTCCAAGTGTCAAGAATACAGATATACAATACAAAGATCCAAATCACCTTGAAAAACGATACAGCGTCCGACTACGGACAAGATGCAAATGGGGCTAAGAGCCCTGAAGAATAATCAATGGCGTCCATAACCCTGCCCAGGCCAAGCCGGAAGGGTAACCCTGCTAACAACGTCGATCTCAAACCTGCTAAAACAAAGGGGTGCCGACAAAGGGCAAAGGAAAAAGAGGAGCATCAGTACCGAGGCCAGTACACGGCGAGGCTAGAATTCGGCGGCTCTCGCCTACATAGGTATGGTGGGTTGAAGCGGCAGTGCAGCGGCACTAAACAACCTATAGAGACTCGATACAACTTGCGGTTATCAGAGAGGGATAAGAAAGACCTATTCGGATCCAACCTGAAGCTAACACCAAACAAACCCATCCTGGTATTTCCCCCTCGAGACCAAACGAGGAAGTCGGACCAAGGAACTCACACAGTTGGCAATTTTACTCATTTCATTATAGTTGTAGCAATTACTAATCAGATATAGATAACATGAGTCATCCTGAAGCATAAGTAGTGGGCAGTTTTAATTAACATTCCGTTGTAGTTGGAACATTTACTAGTCAGATATAATTGTCCTGAGGAATCCTAAAACCCAGCAATTGTTGGCACTTTTAACACATTCCATTGGAGTTGTAATACTTACTAGGCAGGTACAGCATGTCACGGAACAACCCAGATCCACCAGTTGTTGGCATTTTTAATATCCATTCCGTTATAGTTGCATCTAATTACTAGTCACATATTAAGTCAAATTTATAGCACTACTTTAGTTATGCTTGTCTATGATTGAGATACTGTGCTCCAAGTCGTCCATAACCGTGGACACAGCTTTCAGAAAGTTTTACCCTGCAGGGGTGCACAAATAGCAACACACACTCGATCAACCTCGGAAAAACCAACTCAAAACCCAACGAGGCTTTCACGACAAAGCGATCACAGGATTCATAAAATATTTCAGGGAGCCACCCCACTAAGCTACCCGCAACGAAGTTGGCCGGCTCCGGAATGGACCCAGGGTTTGCGAGAACGGCTGTAAACGACTGGGAACCCGAAAGTGTGACTGGGTTTGTCGATACCGCGAAATCATGCCGTGATCCAAAACAGTACAGGTGCTCCACGCACAATCTTAAATAAAACAGTAAACATGGCATAGGTACAGGATAGTAAATAAAACCCCAAACTAGTTTGTGGCCCCAAGAAATAGAAATGAATCAAGCTCTGGCTCAGGGGGGTCCACGGCCTCCCGGATGTGGATAGTGCGAAAAATCAAGGAACATGTATCAAGTACTCGGGGTCCTACGGGACAAAAGTGAGCGTGGAAGAACCAAATAACATCTATTCCCACCGATGCCTTTGCATTAGTTATATCTAGCATTTTAATGGTTGTAATTAAAGTCATGATCACCTCCACCATTAAGCATCTCCACCAATAAGCATCTGCCAGCATACCAACATCTAGGGTACTCGATGACACGAGATCGCACCTGAGCAAGCAACTACGACTCGCAAGGCCAGCTATCTACCAAACACAGGTAATAGGAGGTGTCCAAGGCAATATAGAGGCTGCACGGGCTATAACTGGTGCACGGAAACTAAAGCATCGCGACACGGATAGCAATAGCTCAACAGGAGGGAATAAAGACTATAAATGCAAAATAGGTAGAAAGAGGGAGATGCTCGCCTGGGAAACACTGCTGGAGATTCATATCTGAAGAACTTGTCGATACTCGCATCCACTCATCGGCCTAATCCGCGAAGAAGCAAACACTAAAACAAACACCGAATGCACTATTTAATACTACGGCAAAAGATCTGGCATGATTATGATATGATGCAGATGCGGTGCAATTAGGCAATATTAAGTGGAACCAAGGTCCCGACAATTAATTAAACGGTCCAAGTTATTTAGCTACCCCGCATTTTAAAAGTTGTCTTAACCAGGCAAAACATGGCATCGGTTCGCTACGCAAATTTAAATGGAGCCGATATAAGACTAGAAAGTCCGCATATGGCCTCCATATTTAATTATGAGACGAATCGGCATAATGCCCCCAACCCACATGATATGCATGCGAGATGAACAATTTAATACGCAACAAGTTTTATAGATAGCATTTATAAAATAGGGCTCGGGAAAAGGTTCACACATTTGGGTCAGGAAGATCTTGGGTTCTGGGGGTTCGGGGTTCGACAGGGTTCGATGGGGATCGTTCTCGGCGGGAACGTTCTCAGACAACAGCGGTTGTCGAAGGACTTGGTTGGGCGTCGGAGGATCATCGGGTTCGCCCTGGTCGGTGTCGATCTTGTCGTCGCGAAGATCTTGTCGGGTCCGCGCCATCGAGTCGGTCTCGGCATCCGGGGTGAAGTACTTGGAGTATCCGAGATGAAGCGCTTGCCGTTCCAGGAAGAAGTACTTGTCGCATCTGTGGATCGGTCCTCGGGGTCGAAGAACTTGGCGCGCCAGGGTTCGGTCTTCGGATCTTGGTCGGGGCGTCGGTTTTCCGGGGCCGAAGGACTTGGCGTCCGAGAGACGATCTTGTCGCATCCGTAGTCTTCGGGTCATGTCGACGGTCTTGTCGTTTCGCGGCGGAGATCTTGGCAGGACAAGGGAACGGCGATCTTGTTATCCGTGATGTAGAACTCAGGTTCGGTGGGGGACGCGCTTGGATCGGTGCCGATTTTGGTATAGGGCTTGGGCGTTGGGAACACAGACAATCGTCTCGGCTCCGACACGAAAGGGTGCCTGTACACTAACGCCACCATCTAGCTTGCACACATCCAACAGAGAACACACGGCAGGGCATGGCGGGGACACGCAAGAGGTAGACAGGAGGAGCACCGGCGGCAAGGAGCGGCCCATGGCGGCGGTTGGGGGAGGGACACGATGAGGACGGGCGGCAGCGAGGAGAGGGCGGCCTCGGGGACAGTTCGACGGCGGGGGAGGGCCTCGCTCGGGAGAGGAGAGGGCGCGGAGGAGAGAGGAGATCGAGTAGGGGGCGGGGCGACCCGATGGCGGCTGGCAGGAGAAGGCCGGAGGGAGGAGGCCGGCGGCGACCCTGCTCGCGGGCGGAGGCAGCGGGGAGCGGGATCTGGGGAGGAAGAGAGACAACGGGGGCGGTAGGTGGGGGAGACGCGGTCGGGCGGTTGGTGAGCGGGACAAGGCAGGCGCGGGGATCGGCGTCCAGGTGGTGGGGCCGGGCGACAAGAGTGGGCAGGGTGGAGCGGGAGTGGCTGCACGCAGTGGGGGCGATCGGGAGAGAGGCGGGAAAACGGTGGGAGGTGGGGACACACGCGTGGGGGTGCGTGCGTGTGGTGTGGGTGTGTGTGTGTCCACCGGTGAGGTGGCGGGTGTGAGGGGAGGTGGCGGCTGGTGGTTGGCTGGAGTGAGGTGGAGGTGTGAGGTGGAGGGAGGGGATTGGTCAGGGTGAGGTGGAGGGAGGCTGGCTAGGGACTAGATATTTTTAGACTAGGGTTTGGAGGTGGCCGGCCGGGCTTTCGAGCCTGGCGGGCTGCCTCCTAAAATAATGTAAACTTTTATTTTTAATTTAAAATAGATTTTTGTAGATAGTTTTTAGACAAATAAAAGACCCGGAAAAGACCGGAGTTTTGATTTGAATAAAGACGAGGCATATTTTGGAAAACAAATCTAGGATTTATGAAAATAGTTTTAGACAAACATATGCATGATGATGATGATGCTCAAATGCAATGTGGCATGATGACATGAGCATGCGGTCATGGCGATGCAATGCACAAAAACAACGCGATTTTCTAGTAGTGGTTTTAGCGGGATGCCACAATTCGACACTACTAACAATGGATCTCGCCCTCGAGATCCGCCTCATGGTACCGGGAAGAAGGCCGACGACCAGAATCTTCTCGCTTTGTGTAGATGCTCGCGACACCACTAACAAAGGTTCTTGATCCATCTTGAAAACGGCGACACCACCAACAAGGGGTCGTTGCTCGCGTTCGTTTGAGAGAACACTCCGGAGAAACAAAGACGAAGATAAAGGTCTCAAAAGATAAGGCCACCTTTAACTTCCGTGGAAGGAGTGAAAATTGCATTGATCCACCGATTCGGTGTACAGAAGCGAATGATAATAGTAGTCGGATGGTGATCAGTCCATCACGCACCCAAACCATTACTCTGCACACGAATAGGTGAATTATGCAACCAACTCTCAGAATTAGACTGAAGATCTCGACAAGCGAGGTTCGGAAACAAAGGAGGGAAGCAGAATCTCCATCGGATCTGGCGTAGATGATGCCGTCGCGTCGGAAAACACCAGAAGGCACAACAAGGAACAAAAAGAAGTCCAACAGATGAAGGCTTCCTCAGATAGCACGAAGACCGGAATGTAGAAGCACTATTACCAAAGGAAGAAGGAAAACCCTGAAGGTACGACGGAAACCCAACCACGAGAAATCCTGGACTAGAAGAAGGTAAGAGAGCAGATTCAAAACACGCAGAGGTAAGATGAGAACAGCAGAGGGGTAAGGAGTAAAATCAGACCTAATCAGATCTATCCAACCGATTTTGCAAAAATAGTTTTGACACTCTACTTCGGCCGTTAGCTAGGTTATCCTACAGGCTGGACTTGTGGGGTATCGCAACTGCTGAGCTCTGATACCACTCTGTAACACCCTCAAATCGGCCCTATGCAAGTTTTAGCCCTTTCCGCCGAACCCGCATAGAAACGATTCAAGGACGTCCACCAGGCACTTTCGTGCGGGTGGAAAAACGAAGTAATACCATTACACAACAGTCCTCGATGGGACCCACAGAACAGATATATACAACACGACTCCAAGAGTCAAGAATACAGATATACAATACAAAGATCCAAATCACCTTGAAAAACGATACAGCGTCCGACTATGGACAAGATGCAAATGGGGCTAAGAGTGAAGAATAACCAATGGCGTCCATAACCCTGCCCAGGCCAAGCCAGAAGGGTAACCCTGCTAACGATGTCGATCTCAAACCTGCTAAAACAAAGGGGTGCCGACAAAGGGCAAAGGAAAAAGAGGAGCATCAGTACTGAGGCCAGTACACGGCGAGGCTAGAATTCGGCGGCTCTCGCCTACATAGGTATGGTGGGTTGAAGCGGCAGCGCAACGGCACTAAACAACCTATAGAGACTCGATACAACTGGCGGTTATCAGAGAGGGATAAGAAAGACCTATTCGGATCAAACCTGAAGCTAACACCAAACAAACCCATCTTGGTATTTCCCCCTCGAGACCAAACGAGGAAGTCGGACCAAGGAACTCACACAGTTGGCAATTTTACTCATTCCGTTATAGTTGCAGCAATTACTAATCAGATAGATAGCATGAGTCATCCTGAAGCATAAGTAGTGCACAGTTTTAATTAACATTCTGTTGTAGTTGGAACATTTACTAGTCAGATATAATTGTCCAGAGGAATCCCAAAACCCAGCAATTGTTGGCACTTTTATCACATTCCATTGGAGTTGCAATACTTACTAGGCAGGTACAGCATGTCACGGAACAACCCAGATCCACCAGTTGTTGGCATTTTAAATATCCATTCTGTTATAGTTGCATCTGGTTACTAGTCACATATTGAGTCAAATTTATAGAACTACTTTAGTTATGCTTGTCTATGATCGAGATACTGTACTCCAAGTCGTCCATAACCACGGACACGGCTTTCAGAAAGTTTTACCCTGCAGGGGTGCACAAATAGCAACACACACTCGATCAACCTCGGAAAAACCAACTCAAAACCCAACGAGGCTTTCACGACAAAGCGATCACAGGATTCATAAAATATTTCAGGGGGCCACCCCACTAAGCTACCCGCAACGAAGTTGGCCGGCTCCGGAACGGGCCCAGGGTTTGCGAGAACGGTTGTAAACGACAGGGAACCCGAAAGTGTGACTGGGCTTGTCGATACCGCGAAATCGTGCCGCGATCCAAAACAGTACAGGTGCTCCACGCACAATCTTAAATAAAGCAGTAAACATGACATAAGTACATGATAGTAAATAAAACCCCAAACTAGTTTGTGGCCCCAAGAAATAGAAATGAATCAAGCTCTGGCTCAGGGGGGTCCACGGCCTCCCGGATGTGGATAGTGCGAAAAATCAAGGAACAAGTATCAAGTACTCGGGATCCTACGGGACACAAGTGAGCGTGGAAGAACCAAATAACATCTATTGCCCGCCGATGCCTCTCCATTAGTTATATCTAACAATTTAATGGTTGTAATTAAAGTCATGATCACCTCCACCATTAAGCATCTCCACCAATAAGCATCTGCTAGCATACCAACATCTGGGGTACTCGATGACACCAGATCGCACCTGAGCAAGCAACTACGACTCGCAAGGCCAGCTATCTACCAAACACAGGTAATAGGAGGTGTCCAAGGCAATATAGAGGCTGCACGGGATATAACTGGTGCACGGAAACTAAAGCATCGCGACACGGATAGCAATAGATCAACAAGAGGAAATAAAGACTATAAATGCAAAATAGGCAGAAAGAGGGAGATGCTCGCCTGGGAAACACTGCCGGAGATTCATATCAGAAGAACTTGTCGATACTCGCATCCACTCATCGGCCTAATCCGCGAAGAAGCAAACACTAAAACAAACACCGGATGCATTATTTAATACTACGGCAAAAGATCCGGCATGATTATGATATGATGCAGATGCGGTGCAATTAGGCAATATTAAATGGAACCAGGGTCCCGACAATTAATTAAACGGTCCAAGTTATTTAGCTACCCCGCATTTTAAAAGTTGTCTTAACCAGGCAAAACATGGCATCGGTTCGCTACGCAAATTTAAATGGAGCCGATATAAGACTAGAAACTCCGCATATGGCCTCCATATTTAATTATAAGGCTAATCGGCATAATGCCCCCAACCCACATGATATGCATGCGAGATGAACAATTTAATATGCAACAAGTTTTATAGATAGCATTTATAAAATAGGGCTCGGAAAAAGGTTCACACATCTGGGTCCGGAAGATCTTGGGTTCCGGGGGTTCAGGGTTCGACATGGTTCGACGAGGATCAGTCTCGGCGGGAACGTTCTCGGACAACGACGATTGTCGAAGGACTTGTTTTGGCGTCGGAGGATCATCGGGTTCGCCCTGGTCGGTGTCGATCTTGTCGTCGCGAAGATCTTGTCGGGTCCGCGCCATCGAGTCGGTCTCGGCATCCGGGGTGAAGTACTTGGCATATCCGAGATGAAGCGCTTGTCGTTCCAGGAAGAAGTACTTGTCGAATCTGTGGATCGGTCCTCGGGGTCGAAGAACTTGGCGCACCAGGGTTTGGTCTTCGGATCTTGGTCGGGGCGTCGGTTTTCCGGGGCCGAAGGACTTGGCGTCCGAGAGACGATCTTGTCGCATCCGCAGTCTTCGGGTCATGTCGACGGTCTTGTCGTTTCATGGCAGAGATCTTGGCAGGACAAGGGAACGACGATCTTGTTATCCGTGATGTAGAACTCAGGTTCGGTCGGGGACGCGCTTGGATCGGTGCCGATTTTGGTATAGGGCTCGGGCGTTGGGAACACAGACGATCTTCTCGGCTCCGACACGAAAGGGTGCCTGTACACTAACGCCACCATTTGGCTTGCACACATCCAACAGAGAACACACGGCAGGGCATGGCGGGGACGCGCAGGAGGCAGACAGGAGGAGCACCAGCGCGAGGAGCATCCCATGGCGGCGGTTGGGGGAGGGACACGATGAGGACGGGCGACATCGAGGAGAGGGCAGCCTCGAGGACAGTTCGACGGCGGGGGTGGGCCTCGCCCGGGAGAGGAGAGGGCACGGCGGAGAGAGGAGATCGAGTAGGGGGCGGGGCGGCCCGACCGCGGCCGGCGGGAGAAGGCCGGAGGGAGGAGGCCGGCGGTGACCCTGCTTGCAGGCGGAGGCAGCGAGGAGCGGGATCTAGGGAGGAAGAGAGAGAACGGGGGCGATAGGTGGGGCAGACGCGGTCGGGCGGTTGGTGAGCGGGACAAGGCAGGCGCGGGGATCATCGTCCAGGTGGTGGGGCCGGGCGACGGGAGTGGGCAGGGTGGAGCGGGAGTGGCTGCACGCAGTGGGGGTGAGCGGGAGAGAGGCGGGAAAACGGTGGGAGGTGGGGACACGTGCGTGGGAGTGTGTGCGTGTGGTGTGGGTGTGTGTGTGTCCACCGGTGAGGTGGCGGGTGTGAGGGGAGGTGGCGGCTGGTGGTTGGCTGGAGTGAGGTGGAGGTGTGAGGTGGAGGGAGGGGATTGGTCAGGGTGAGGTGGAGGGAGGCTAGGTAGGGTAGGACTGGGTAGGATTAGGACTAGATATTTTTAGACTAGGGTTTGGAGGTGGCCGGCCGGGCTTTCGGGCCTGGCGGGCTGCCTCCTAAAATATTGTAAACTTTTATTTTTAATTTAAAATAGATTTTTGTAGATAGTTTTTAGACAAATAAAAGACCCGGAAAAGACCGGAGTTTTTATTTGAATAAAGACGAGGAATATTTTAGAAAACAAATCTAGGCTTTACGAAAATAGTTTTAGACAAACATATGCATGATGATGACGATGCTCAAATGCAATGTGGCATGATGACATGAGCATGCGGGCATGACGATGCAATGCACAAAAACAACGCGATTTTCTAGTAGTGGTTTTAGCGGGATGCCACAGTAACCGCCACGCGTCGTGGAAGGAACTAGGAAGGACCCACGCGATGATTACATCGCCTCGATCTCAGCGTACGCATTGAAACGGATCCTCGGTTCCGCAAATGACGGACCCACCAACGGTCGTGCTGACAGGATGTTTGTCAAAAGACGTGACTTGACCATGACCAGTGTCAGGTTGAAATTCAAGCTGGAAAATCCGGCTTAGTTTGAAAATCAAGCTGGAAAATCTGAGTAACTTGTTGATAGGTCCGACTTATTTTTAAGACCCGGATCGTATTTTTTGTTGTGAAGTTTCAGGAACCCTTCAAGATTCTGCAAGCCGAAGATCAAGCTAGACGATGATGAATCCGACTTTGGATCTTGGAGGCCTCCGGGGGTTGCTGTTGGGGTTATACTTTCCGGGTATCCTCACAGTTCCTCACTGACCAGGGTGGCCCACTTTGGGTTAGAGCTTTGCTTCACGGGCGGCCCAGTCAGGGAGAAGAGACGGAGTCCAGTCCGGCTGCGGGAAGGCCCAGAAGACTTACCGACTTAGGCCCATAGTGTTACTTGTAGTTCAAGATGTACTCTGTAACCAACTCTTAGTCGTAGCCGGACAAATCTCTCATGTAAACCCTAGGCTGGATATCTATATAAGCCATCCTAGGGAGAGCCTTTAGGGCACCACCTCAATAGTCTACAATCTCAACTCGCATAGGCGAACCCTTGTAACCCATACTCCGGCTCTGTCATATTACTGGATTGCTAGCAGGAGTAGGATCTGTCCAAAGCCGGCGGATTCGAACCTGGGTAAACTTGTGTGCTCACCGTCCCGGAACACCGTACGTCTCACACCCCTCTCTTCCGCACGCCTCGAGGACCCCCTCATGGCGTACTAGTCATCAATCCGATGACATATCCCATATCAAAATGAGAAGGCAACATACAATGAGCATCTCAGCGATCTTTTTATTTGCTATTTGCATAGGTTTTTATTGAGGATGCTTCACAGATTGCTCACTATGGTTATGCTACAAGTTTCCACCATGATTAGGCATGGCATAGGCTAGTCGCCTAGGCGTTTCTCTAACACACATACAAACTCCATGAGCTTACAAGCTCCCCTTTTATTTCACACCGCCGGGATCCATAAACAAAAGAACATGATATCAACTGAATAATAAGGGCAATGTTGAGAGCATTCCCCATGATAGCATGGTTCTTCTAATTCTCAACTTATATTGTGCAATTATATATGCAACATAGATGGATGCAATGGTTCAAGTTTATTAAGTGCAAGAAAGTAAAGTGTGCCATCAAGTTCGTGAGAGCTTTAATCACTAATTTTCACGTAACAAGTTTAAATTGGAAGGTAGATAAAAACATGAATATACTTGGAATAGTGTAAAACACCATGCATAGGAATTTATAGTGGACTCTATGGAATAACTTGGTTTTCTTCGGGATTGGATGCATGATTGGAACTCATACTTGGTACACGTGGAAGCTAGCAAAAGACTGGGAGCGACCAACTAAGAGAGCACTAATGGCCATAATCATGCAAAGCGACAAAACATTATTAATTAAAGCATAAAGTGATATTACAAGTCAAAACTAAACTAAATGATCATAGAGCCTAAGGTGACTTGTTTATAGTCTTAACATGGTGTAAGCATGTGCCAAGTCAACCCAAATAAAACATCAAAGTAGAATACCACAATATTATGCTTTTGTATGCTAAAACAACGCATGATTTTTTCAAGGCACATTATGCAATATCAATTGTTTGGAACAAGTCATGCTACATCAACAATTACTAAGCATAAAGTCAAAGCAATATCAAACATGACATGATAAAGTCTAGGCCACAGTCAAAACAAAACTCCCTTTGTGCCACTTGTATGCATGAACTTTCCTACTCTTTTATAATCACCAATCAACTTATTTGAAATATAATATGAATGGAGGGGTCCAACCAATTTATTTAAGCAAACTAAACAAAAGAAAACTAAAAGCAAAAATGAAGATGCTCCAAGACCAACACAATTGTGCATGAAACAATAAAAATGAATTGTTTAGGAAGAAAACCTAAGATTTTTATTGATGAAGAAGGGGATACCTTGGGCATCCCAAAGCTTTGACGCTTGTACTTCTTGAATATTTCTTGGGGTGACACGGGTGGCATCCCCAAGCTTGAGCTATTGTCCATACTTCATCTTATCACATTATTCTTCCCCTACACTTGAAAATTTCCTTCATACAAAACTTCACACAATCCTCATTAGCAACATTAGTGTATTCAAGATAATAGGTCCTTTGGTTTAGTTTCAACACAAGTAAAACTTCCATCAAAACAAAAGCTACTGTAGCAATTCCTTCTAAAAGCTCAAGTGATCAAAGAGAACTCAAAGAGAAAGATTAGGAGGCAAATGCAAATAATGGCAGAAATCTGTCAAAACAGACCAGCAGGTAAAAACCAATTTTTTCTAAGACCTTATGTTGCTCAAATCAAAAAGTTCTGAACTAAAGAAAGTTATATAAAAACCTGGGGCATAAGCACAAAACATTACAGCTCAATCTAACGTTCAGAGATTTTTCACGATGTTTTATAGTGAAGCACAAACATCTATTTCAGGACAACAACTTTCCCAGGTCTTACTTCTCTCTCATTAGATGTTATTCTTGGCACAAAAACCACACACAAAGGATAAGGAGAGGCTATTTCAGAGGTAATAACTTCCAAGACTCAAAAAAATAAAAACTTACTAAATAGAAATTTGGGTGATCTCCCAATAGTGCTTTTCTTTAACGCCTTTGAGCTAGGCATAGGAACCAAGATTCAAGTATTTTCGAATGAAGAAGCATTTAGACCAAATTTTGTTTTAATATGAGAGGCAAAAGGTATCTTCTTTCTCTTCCTAGGGAAGTATTTTATACCTTTCTTGAGTAGGAGTTGATATTTAATGGTGCCTTCCTTCATATCAATAATAGCACCAACTGTGCTAAGAAAAGGTCTTCCCAAGGTAATAGGACAAGAAGCATTGCATTCAACATCCAAAACATAGAAATCAACAGGGACATAGGTATTGTTAACTATAATAAGAACATCATTAATACTCCCATGAGTTTCTTTTTAGCATTATCATCAAGTTGGACATCTAAATAACAATCTTCTAGTGGTGGCAAATCAAGCATTTCATAAATCCTTCTAGGCATAATAGAGACACTAGTATCAAGATCACATAAAGCTTTGAGATAAAAATCATTCACTTTCATATTAATGATGGGTTCCCAACCATATTCTAATTTCCTAGGAATAGAAGCTTTATGTTTCAACTTTTCTTCTTTAATTTTTATGAGAGCATCTGTAATGTGTTTTGTAAAGGCCATATTCATAGCACTAGCATTAGGACTTCTAGCAAGCTTTTGTAGGAACTTAATTACTTCAGAAATATTGCAATCAATATCAAAATCAAAATTACCATCCAAGGTAGTGGAACTATTGTTTCCCATATTTTGAAGAATTTCAGCATTTTTATTAGAAAAGGTTCCATTGGTTTTAGGCTTTGTTGTAGAAGGAATGGGGACTTCCTGTGGTTTGCTAGCATCAACATTGGTGGTGGTAATATTGCATATGCTATTATTTCTAACAATTTCATCTTCTCTTTCCCACTTAGCATGCAATTCAGCTAACAATCTAACATTTTCATCAATTCTAACTTGTATGGCATTAGTAGCAGCAAAGGGGTTTTCCATGGTTTCAGGTTTAGCAACCATTTTATTAATCAAAGAATATTGTCTTCAAACAAACATGATATATATTTTTCAGCATTTGTGAGTTTTTCCTCAACAATTTTATTGAAAGCAGTTTGTTTATTAATAAAGTCCTTAAGCATGACTTCAAGTTCAGAGGATGCACTTCTATTGTTGTTGTAGGAATTTCCATAAGCATTACCATTACTGGGAGGATATGGACTATAATTGTTACTACCAAAATTATCCCTATAGGCATTGTTGCCAAAATTATTATTTCTAATGAAGTTCACATCAACTTTCTCTTCTTGAGCAACCAAAGAGGCTAAGGGAACATGATTTGGATCAATATGAGCTTTTCCATTAACAAGCATAAACATAATAACATCAATTTTATCACTCAAGGAGGAGGTTTCTTCAACATAATTTACCTTCTTACCTTGTGGAGCTCTCTCAGTATGCCATTCAGAATACTTTACCATCATATTATCAAGGAGCTTTGTTGCAACACCCAAAGTAATGGTCATAAAGGTGCCTCCAGCAGCAGAATCCAGCAGATTTCTTGAAGAATAATTCAGCCATGCATAAAAAGTTTGGATAATCATCCAAGCAGTCAGTCCATGAGTGGGTCAATTCTTAACCAAAGATTTCATTCTTTCCCAAGCTTGAGCAACATGTTCATTATCAAATTGTTTAAATTTCATTATGTCACTTCTCATAGATATAATCTTAGCAGGAGGATAGTATTTTCCAATGAAAGCATCTTTGCATTTAATCCAGGAATCAATACTATTTCTAGGTAGGGATAGCAACCATTCTTTAGCTTTTCCTCTCAAAGAGAAAGGAAACAATTTAAGCTTAATAATATCTCCATCTATATCCCTATGTTTTTGCATCTCACAAGGTTCAAGAAAGTTATTAAGGTGAGCATCAGCATCATCAGTACCAACACCAGAGAATTGTTCTTTCAAACAAGATTGAGTAAAGTAGGTTTAATTTCAAAGAAAGCAGCTTCAGGAACAGGTGGAGCAATAGAGGTGCACATGAAATCATTGTTGTTGGTGCTAGTGAAGTCACACAACTTAGTGTTTTCAGGAGTATTCATTTTTTATATTAAAGCAAGCCAACAAAAATATAAACTAAAATAGGAACTAATTTTTTTGTGTTTTTGATAGAAAGAAACAAGCAAACAAAGAAAAAATAAACTAAGCAAAACAAAAAACAAAGTAAAGAGATTGGTTGTGAGGGACTCCCCTTGTGAAGCTGTCCTTAACTCCCCAGCAACAGCGCCAGAAAAAGTGCTTGATGGCTCAAAATGTAGAGCTTATTGGCAACCCCAAGAGGAAGGTATGATGAGCACAACAACAAGTTTTCCCTCAGTTATGAAACAAAGGTTATCGAAACAGTAGGAGCAAGGAAACAACTCCAAGGTGTTACTGACAACTTGGAATCCTTCACAACACAACCAAAAAACTTTGCCCCAACGTACAATGAGGTTTTCAATCTCACTGGTTTTGCTGAAAACAAAGAATTAAATGTATAGTGTGGAAGATAGTAATTGCTTGCAGAAAGTCAATAGTAAACAGTAACAGTAGATGGTATATCAATTGTAAAAGTATGGACTAGGGTCCATAGTTCACTAGAGGTGATTCTCCTTAAGATAGATAGCATGTTGGGTGAACAAATTACAGCGGGGCAATTGACAGATTTGAGAAAGCATACAATGCATATACTAGACATCTTGACTCCTATGAGATTTGTTTGGGCATTATAACATAATACATAGACCGTAATCCAACTGCATCTATGACTAATAATCCACCTTCCAGTTATCGTTCGAACCCCTTCCAGTATTAAGTTGCAAGCAACAAATAATTAGATTAAGCAAAGTGTGTAAACTAAACAATATGATTGTCCCATGGACAAAGGATTGCTGTTTTCTCCCTAGTAGCAACATCACATCTACTTGGCGAGGCATGAACCCACTATCGAGCATAAATACCCCGTCTTGGAGTTGCAAGCATCTACTTGGCCAAGATAGTTACAAACAACAGGGAGCATGCAAGATCACAAATAACATAGACATATTAGAATCAATAATCAATCTAAAATAGCATCTCAATATCCATCGGATCCCCATAAACACAACATGTAAGATTACAAATAGATGATCTTGATCATGAACGGAGCTCACAAGATATAAACATGATAGCACAAAGGAGGAGAACCAACCATCTAGCTACTACATGGACCCGTAGTCCAAGGATGAACTACTCACACATCACACCGGAGGCAGGCTTGGTGATGAAGAAGGCCTCCAGGATGATCTCTCCCCTCCGGCAGGATGCTGGGAAGAGCTTTAGATCCCTCTCGATCTAGGGATGGAGATGGCAACGTCTATAGACTCTTTCATGGAATTTTGATCGGGTACTTAGGGTTTTCGTCCCGGGAGGCTTTTATAGGCAAAGTGCAAGGTCAGTGGAGTACCAGGGGGCCCACACCCCCTGGTGGCGCGCCCTAGGGATGGCCGCACCGCCATGAGGTGTGGCTGCCCTGGTGCGCCACTTCGTCTCCCCTCTGGACTCTGTGTTCCTTCTGGTAAAATATTGACTTAGGCTTTTGTCCGGTCCAATTCCGAGAATATTTCCTTACTAGCTTTTCTGAAACCAAAAACTGTAGAAAACAGGCAACTAGCACTATGGCATCTTGTTAATAGGTTAGTTCCAGAAAATGTATAAAAATACCTCAAAGTGTGAACAAAACATAATAAAGTAGATTTAAAACAAGCATGGAACATCAAAAATTATAGATACGCTTATGACGTATCATGCCGGACTTGGCGACAAATAGGAAAGAGAGCTCATCAACTTCCTCCGTGATAATCGGGATATGTTTTCTTGGTCCACACGGGATCTGCAAGGTGTGCCGAGGGAGTTGGCCGAGCACTCTTTGCACGTCAGACCCATTGCTGAGCCGGTGAAGCAACCTATCTGCCGCTTCGCCGAAGACAGGAGAAAGATCATTGGTGATGAGTTAGCTCGGCTCTTTGCAGTCGGGTTCATCATGGAGGTACTCTATCCGGGTTGGCTATCAAATCTGGCCTTGTTGAGAAGAAGGAGGATGATCCGAATGTGGTAGTGGTATGGCGGATGTGTATCGATTACACGAACTAGAATAAGGCATGTCCAAAAGATCCATTCTCATTGCCAAGCATAGATCAAGTCATAGATTTGACCGCTGGGTGTGAGTTGTTGTCATTCATAGATGCTTATTCTGGTTTCCACCAGATCCCTTTGAACCCAGATGATCAAATAAAAACTGCATTTATCACCCCATATGGGGTTTATTGCTACCGGCCTATGCCATTTGGTTTACGTAATGCAGAACCAAAGATGTATGCAAAAATGTTTGCCTGATCAGATTGGGAAAAATGTTCAAGTGTATGTTGATGATGTAGTGATAAAAACCAAGGAAAGCAAAACGCTCCTTGATAAACATTTGCGAACTTAAGAAGATTCCGGATGAAGCTTAACCCGAAGAAATGTACCTTTGGTGTCTCGGCAGGAAAGTTACTCCGATTCCTCGTATCCAGCCGAGGTATCAATGCTAACCCAACTAAAATCCGAGCTATAGAGCGAATGGACCTACCAAAGTGCCTTAACGATGTGCAAACGTTTACTGGTTGCCTGGCATCGTTAAGTCGGTTTGTATGTCGGCTGGGAGAAAAGGCTTTGCCTCTCTATCAGCTAATGATAAAATCCGATCGTGTGGACATGACAAGCATATAGTGCATTTCGTGAGCTCAAAAAGATGCTAGCCTCTGCACCCGCGTTAGCTTTTCCACTATCTAAAGAGCCAATGTTGCTCTATATAGTAGCGACCAACCGAGTCGTAAGTGTTGTGATAGTGGTAGAGCGTGACGAGGAAGGTAAGTCGGTGCAGAGGCCTGTATATTACCTAAGCGAAGTGTTGTCTACGTCGAAGCAAAATTACGCTCATTATCAAAAGATGGCATATGGTATCTATATGGCGGCCAAAAAGCTTAAGCACTACTTTGAAGAACACCCTGTGAAGGTGATATGTGAAGCACCTATTTATAAGATAATGAGCAATAAGGATGCAAGTGGCCAAATTGCAAAATGGGCAATACATCTAGCCCCATATGCACCACAACATGATAGGAGAGACGGGATCAAGTCTCAGGTTGTGCCCAACTTTTCCTTGACTGGGCCGAGATGTAGTATGAACCACCTTTGCCAGATCTGAATTATTGGAGGATGCACTTTCATGGATCGAAGTTGAAGGACGGATTAGGGGCCGGGGTAGTCCTTACCTCGCCCAAGAAAGACCAATTGAGATATGTCTTGTACATCCACTTTCGTGCATCAAACAATGTGGCCGAGTATGAGGCGCTTGTGCATGGCTTGAAGGTGGCAAAAGAAATTGGTATACGTCGGATTGAGTGTTTTGGAGAATCGGATTTGGTGGTACAGCAATTTTTTGGCCATTGGGACGCACTAGATGCAAACTTGGCCCTTTATAGGTTTCACATCCAGAAAATATGTGGCTACATTGAGGGATGCGAATTCCATCATGTGCCAAGAGCTGACAATGAGGCAGCCGACATTTTATCTAAATTGGGCTCATCTCGGCAAGCTATCCTACAAGGAGTTGCCTTGGAGCATATGAGAAAACCATCCATCACACCTTCACCAGAATCCGAATCAATTTATATCCTGGCAAACCCCGAATCAGGAGCGGCCCCAATGGACATAGACTGGGGGAATACCATGGTGAACCCAGGGACTGCTGATGACTATAAGTGCATAGCTCGTTTTTAGCTAGTTTCGAAATAAAGATATCGATCCCACAGGGAGCAGGAGTCTAAAGTCTAATAATTCTTGAAATAAATATTGTGATAGAAATGCTAGATAAAGTTCTAAGTAACAAGATAAAATGCGAGTATTGTGTAAAAAGGTGTTTTGGGGTTTTGGGTATACGAGCACTAATAAAGTAAAGCAAATTAACTTAATACAGAAAGTAAGTATCGCGTATATAAATAAGATTGGAACTACATTAGGGAAAAAATGTTCTCAGGGAGTAGCGGATACACCACTACTATTGTAAAGATCTAAGATAAAGATTATTATCATGAACATGCTCAACTATGTATGTGTGGGAGGAACTTCATATCTGGGTGAATAGGAAACATTCGCTGCTCACATCATCCTCATAACCACAGCAGTCAGCAATCGACATCAATCGAATTACTGTGCTATTAAGGGACGTAATCCCGTAGGACGTATCCGATGGCACGGATAGTGTTCCGTGAGTTTCCTCGATTTCCCAAGTTGATACATAAGGATTGCTAACAGCTTTATAGTCATTGTAAGTGCTAGCACACCTCCGTCTACCAAGAAGTAGTTCCGTCCATCAAGTCCCCACGAGAGGCAAATATTGAGAGGTCGACTTCTCTCAACATCAAGATTTAGAGAATCTAACACATGGTCACAACAATGAATATCATAATAGACTTTATCTTATGTCAATCTCATACTAGGATTTCTCCATCTCCCCAAGAACTAATAATCTACTCAGACATGGAGGCAATCAACATCATGGCAATGATAATGGAAACAATCATAGATGAATAGTACTTGTATAAATCCACAACGAGTATAGGAATTACAACAGGATCTAGACAAGATGTAGATGGGATGGATGGAGATGGTGGTGATGCAGCGATGGATGATGAAGATTGATGCCTTAGCCTCCTGGATCTGCGCAGGGCGAAGATGGATCCCTGGTGGATGAGTTCCCCCTCCAGATGCCTTCCGAAGGTGAGGTTTCTACGATTCCTAGGTGTTATGTATGTCGTCTCCTCGAACCAATTACACAGGGTGAAACTATTTGATGAGGCGGAGGCGGCGCCAACTATACGTCCAGAGATATACGGGCGGAAGAATTTTTATGCTGTATAGTTGGTCGTTATGCTCTCTGCCTCCTTTGTTCGCTTCTGATTTTCTTCTGGTATTATTAATATTTCCCAAATAGGCGATTTACGTTGTTTTTAACTCCTTTTCTCCATAGTACAATTGCTTCAATAATTGTATCCATTGGATCCATCATCTGTCCTGATCCTAGTTAAAATAGACATAAAATGTGCGCGGGAGCGCCATAAAATACCAAGTTCCTACATCTACAATGCAAATAATAATGTAAAACATGATGCAAATATGCACTCATCAACTTCCCCAAGCTTAGACTCTTGCTCGTCCCGAGCAAGTTTTAGCTTAATGGGTGTGATCCTCATATTCAGGAAGCTGGGTCAATAAAATAAATGAGGCAATTGCAGCATGTGTTTATCATGTTCGATACAGGGGAATACGTTCATGAATAGTACCTTACTTGAACCATCTGAATAGTTTTGGAAGGCTTCCATACCTTAGTTATCAATAGTTCATAAAAGATGAATCTCAACATAATGTAACAAAATCTTGTTCAACCGAATGAGTTAACGAGGTAGTCCCAAGCATTTTAGGATCAACGTATTCACTTGGGATTCAAAATCTCAAAAGTGTATCTTTGTGATACTACAATACAGTGGTATATGCCTATTTGCTCTTTGCACATTTGCTCTTTTTCTTCTTTCTTTTTATTTTCTTTTGCATATATGCTCACACTTTTGTTTTAAGTGTTGTGCAAAGGAGCTAGCCATATATTTCACTTCATGTAGGAATTCAAAGTTCAACGATCTCAATTATCAAATTCCAACTGTATATGAAGCATTCTTATGACTTGAGATTCTACCACGGCTAGTTCTCACTCTATTTAGATAGCACTTTCATTTTCCTTTGTTCAAGGTTTTCTTTTTCAACTTAATTGTATAGATAATTTTTCTTTGTGAATCAAACCGTAAACTTACACCATATTGACCAAATTATCTTTATGTGTCCCATTAATACCAATGGTGTGGAAGAATCCTATTTCTATCATCAAGTGCAAGTAAAACCATATTCGAGCCATTCATATATCAATAAAGCAAACACAAACTCAATATTGCTCCATATATAATAATAAACTCGGAATTTCATAAAAGGGAACGACTATTCTTGAAGGGAATTCTAATGATGCAAACTTTATTTCTAGTTTGAACTAATGGAAGAATAATAATAAAAACTTATAAGATAGATTACAAGGTCTTAAAGATCTCCCCAAGCTTGGAATTAAGCCAGGCGGGATCAAATAGTCCCTTGCAATTATTTGATACTGTGATTGTTGTAGCTCACTAGGGCGCCATGGCACGTGGTATATTCTCCTCATGGGTCAGCCTGAGGCGGAGGGATTGGTTGATAGTTTCTAATTCCTTAACACGCAGCTTGTAAAAAAGATTGTTCCTCTCCAGCACTTTCACGTGTTTCGTAGTGAACTCATTGTTATCTTGGAGTGTTTGTAGCGCCTTAAGACTCATGGAAAAATCCGCTTTGGTTGTCTGCTTGATATCTTCATCAAGTATATCAAGATGAAGTTGCAGCAATCGAAGGTGTTTGGGTGTTCCTGGCTTCTCCTTGTCCAATTCCTCAATCTTCCGCTCCAGGGCCTTCAAATCCCTCTTCCAACACTCATGGTCGGCATCGAGGAACTCTATAGAGATAGTCTTGATCTCCTTGCCTTGGTTGCTATTGCTCCCGATCTCCATGGGAGCCCTTCTTCTTGACTTCTATCACTTGGTTGAGAGCCCTCTCGTGAAAATAAGAGGTAGATTTGTTTCTACAAATTGTGATTAGAGGGATAGACAGTGGCAGTATATAAGAGGGGTCAGAGGTCGGTAAAACTCGCGAGAAACATCAAATTGTCATCCAAGAAAAGAATCCAAACGGAACAGAAAAAGAAATCACGGATTTGGAAGTAGTCTACCGCGTAACGACCAACTATACGGGCGCGACCCGTATAGGTCTGGCCGTATAGTTGGTTCCGGGTAGATATTTCCAAATATCTCGAGTCCAGGTCGATTAAATCACGACTCAGAACCGACAATAACGTTTTTTTTTGAATAAAAGAAAAATCGAACGAAAAAGTGTCTGAGAGTTTAACGACCAACTATACGGCCGGTATTTTTGTTTCGGTTGTATAGTTGCGACCGTATAGTTTCAAACACCGAAAATCAAAAGTGCATGGGAGTTTAACGACCAACTATAAGGCCGAAATTTTTGCTCTGGTCGTATAGTTGCGACTGTATAGATACAGACACCAAAAAGCAAAACTATATGAGAGTTCAATGACCAACTATACAGCCGGAATTTTTGCTCTGGTCGTATAGTTGCGACCGTACAGGCTCAGATATCGAAAACAATTTCACGAAGATGATACAGAGAGTTTAAAGACCAACTATATGGTGGGAGCCCCCTCTCTGGTCGTATAGCTCTGCTCGTATAGTTGGTAAAACCCCTCTAAAACTTCCGAAAAACACAAGGAATTCGAAAACAGAAATTTCAAGAATTTCACGAAGATGATACAGAGAGTTTAAAGACCAACTATATGGTGGGAGCCCCCTCTCTGGTCGTATAGCTCCGCCCGTATAGTTGGTAAAACCCCTCTAAAACTTCAGAAAAACACAAGGAATTCGAAAACAGAAATTTCAAGAGTAAAAATTGTGAAAATAAATCACTTATTTGGGTAAGAACACTTACCTTGTACTTACCATTTGCTTAATCGGGGATGAAAATTACCTCCCACAACAAGGACTCCTTCTCTTTTGGAGGAATTGACTTCAGTTCATCAAATAATTCCCATAAATGAAAATCACCAGGACTAAAGTTCCTCTCAATGAGATTGGTGTCTTTCTGAGCAAACATAGACACTGCATCTAACATCTTTATTTCTTGCCTCTGCATAATCTGTAACTCAAATTCTTGTAGTGAAAGAATCCAACGGATCAGTCTTGGCTTATGTTCTTTCCTCTCAAGGAGTTCTTTTAAACAATCACGATTCGTATGAACTCTCAACTTTGCATCAACTATATAAGAACGAAATTTATCGCAAGAGAATAATACAATAAACAGTTCCTTTTCTTCCTTAGGGTAATTCTTTTGGGCACCATTGAGAGTTCTACTAGCATGATGTATAATATTAAATCTACGACCAATATGTTGTCCACGAGTTACTCCTACAACACCATCGCTAGCTTCACATATTAAGTCAAAGGTTGTATCCCAGATAGGTGGTTTAATGGTGGGAGCACGATTTAAAGCATTTTTAAGTTTATCAAAGGCTTCAAGACACTTATAATCAAAATTAAATCTCATTCCCTTTTGCAAGAGGTTAGTCAAAGGTTTAGATATCCCAAAGAAATTTCTAACGAACCTTCTGTAAAAACCCACATGACCAAGAAAACTTCTTATACCTTTAATATCCCTAGGTGGTGGCATTCTCTCTATTGCTTCAACCTTAGCTCTATCCACTTCAATTCACTTACTTGATACTTTGTGTCTAAGGACTATACCTTCTTTGACCATAAAGTGGCACTTCTCCCAGTTTAGAACAAGATTAGTTTCTTCACAACGCTGCAAAACTTTCTTGAGATTATCCAAGCAACTATTAAATGAAGTTTTGTAGATAGAAAAGTCATCCATAAATACTTCCATTATAAGTTCTATGAAATTAGCAAAAATAGCAGTCATACATCATTGAAAAGTAGCTGGAGCATTACATAGACCAAAAGGCATACATCGGTAAACATGTAGACCGTAAGGAATTATAAAAGTTGTTTTAAGTTGGTCATCCGGATGAACAGCTATTTGAGAGAAACCAGAATATCCATCCAAGTAACAAAAATGAGTATGGTTTGCTAACCTTTCTAAAGTTTAATCTATGAATGGTAATGGATAGTGATCTTTCCTAGTTTCTTTATTTAATTTCCTGAAATCTATGCACATCATGTGCCCAACAATAGTTCTAGTAGGTATTAGTTCATTGTTTTCATTAGGAACAACAGTAAAACCGCCCTTCTTAGGGACACAATGAACATGACTTACCCAATCACTATCTTTAACAAGATAAATTATACTTGCGTCTAGTAGGCGTACAATTTATTTTCTTACCACTTCTTTCATTTTAGGCTTCAATCTTCTATTAAATTCCGCAACTGGTTTGGCACCTTCTTCCATGAATATTCGATGGACGGCTATCATGGGACTAATGCCCTTCAAGTCATCCATTGAGTACCCAAAGGCTTGGCGATGCTCCTTAAGTATCCTCATGAGTTCTTCTTCTTCTTCTCCTGAAATTTTAGCACTAATAACAACAGGAAATTTATTAGTATCATCTAAAAACCTGTATTTGAGATTATCTGGTAGAGTCTTCAACTCTGGGGGTGGTAATTCTTCGTCCCCTCTCTTTTCTGGCTCTTCAAAAGCCTCATCAGTTGGAGGTCCCAAAATGGGAAGTGAATCGAATTCATCTTCTAGTTCTTCTAAGGACTTGTCCTCCATAAATATTTCTTCATAATTTGGATCTTCATTTATTACTTCTTCTTGGTTACCAAAGAAAAGAGCTGCCATTTCCTTAATGGTTCTCTCCTCCTCTTCTTCTTGTATTTGTGGAGGCCTGTCTTGAAATTTGGAAAACATGGAATTTGTTTTCTGTTCCCCTAAGCTTAAGAGACACAATATACTTCTTGAAATTAACATAGGCACCTATATCACCCAAAAAGGTTCTTCCAAATATAATAGGGCAAAAAGTCTCAGCTAGCATATTGATATGTCCATTTTGCATCACTATTCTATATCATAATTTACTGTTATTCATTGATATATTTCATATTAAGGGATGATACTTATGTTATTTCATATGTTTTTGCATGGTTGATGACTTTTGGAGCATGGACCACTGCAGTAGGGATTCTGATGGAAAGGTGCTGTTTGGAGGCAAAATTCTCGAAGATCAAAAAATCCGGGATAATATACGGAAAATCCTATTTTTCCAGAAGACGAAGACTGCCAGAAGGAGGAGTGGAGATGGGCCACAGGGGGCCCACACCACCCCCTAGCACGGGCCACCCTAGGCTGCGCCACCAGGTGGTGTGGTCACCCTGGCCCACCTCTGGCTCTCCCCTCTGGCGTATATAATCCTCCCAAAACCCTAATACTCGGGGAGCAACCACTGAAAGATTATGCCGCCTCTGCGGGGCGGAAAGCACCGAGAGAGAAAGATCTCTCCGGCAGACAGATTTCTGCCGGGGGAATTCCTTCCCGGAGAGGGGAGATCATCACCATCAACACCATCATCAAGCTGGACTTCTTCGGGATCATCATCATCATCATCATCACCACCATCATCACCACCAGCACCATCATCTCCATCTCCATATTGCTGTAACAATTGGACTGAATCTTGCATAGTTCTTAGGGGAAACTTTCCTGGTGTTGATTACTCTTTGTAGTTGATGCTATTGAGTGGAACCATTGAATTATTGTTTATGTTCAGATTGTTATACACCGTTATTCCATCTCTGATCATGATCCATATGATGTCTTGTGAGTAGTTCGTTTTGTTCTTGAGGACATGGGAGAAGTCATGTTGTTAGTAGTGGAGTTGTGTGAGAAAGATTCAATAGTTTGATATTTAAGTTGTGGTGTACTTCTTCTAGTGGTGTCATGTGAAGGTCGACTACATGACACTTCACCTATATGGGCCTAGGGGAATGCATTGTGTATTTGGATACTAATCGTAGAGGTTGCCAGAGTGATAGAAACCTGAACCCCCGTTAGGAAACCATTGCACTAGGGACGTAAGGGTCTTAGAGTTTAAAGCTGTGGTTAGGTTTCTACCTTAATTACTTTCTTGTACTTACGGATGTTTGCAAGGGGTATAATCACAAGTATGTATTAGTCCTAGGAAGGTCGGTACATTAGCACAGATTCACCCACACAACACTTAGCAAGCTAAAGAAGATTAATCAACTATATGAAGCCAAAGCACTTGACAGAATTCCCATGTGTCCTTGAGAACGTTTGGTCATCTTAAGTAATACAACCGGCTTGTCCTTTGCTGCATAAAGGATTGGGCCACTAGCTACATTTATTCCTACGGTCTTTTATTTACTCGTACTTTATTTACTTGCATTATCAAAAATCCCTAAAAATCCGTTTGCTAAGCATTTGCAGAGAATTCCTGATCCATACCACTAGCCAGCACCTTCTGCTCCTCGTTGGGTTCGACACTCTTACTTATCAAAATACTGCGGTACACCCCCTATAATTGTGGGTCATCAAGACTATTTTTTGTCACCGTTGACGGGGAGTGAAGTGCTATTGGAGAATGGAACTGGTGAAGGAAACTTCTACTATGAGTATTGTTTACTTCTGTTAGTTGCTTTATTTTCGTTATGGATAATTTGCTGAGTTTCTTATTTGGTAAAGCTACTATCACTGCTAAGGTAGTAGACGAACCACCACCTGCTGAGAATGATACTTTTAAAATACCTACAAGAATTATTGATCGTGTTATGGATAACTACTATGTTGGGGATGGAACTGACCATCCCGGTGATCATTTGCTCTTTATACACGAATTATACGGGTTGTTCAAGTGTGCAGGTATTACTACAGATCAAGTTAAGAAGAAGTTATTTTCATTATCACTGAAAGGAAGAGCTGAGGAATGGTATAAGCTGCTAAAGAATGGTTAAGCTCTGGAATGGGAGGAAATAGTGCCTCTCTTTTATTCAAAGTTTTATCCTCCTAGTGAGATTCATAAAGATCGGAATCAAATATACAAGTTTTGGCCTCTTGATCGAGAGAGTAAAGCTCAAGCTTGGGGGAGATTGAAGTTACTAATGCTCAAATGTCCCATTCATGAGCTCCCCAACAATATTATTATCAATAACTTTTATGCAAGGCTCCCTCTACATGATAAGGATTTATTGGATGCTTCTTGTGCTGGATCATTCACTCGCATGGAAGAAGAAGCTAAATGGGATCTTCTAGACCGTATTCAAGTCAATGCTGAAGCATGGGAGAATAACAAAGGAAGAAATTCAGGTATAAATTATGATTATGAATGCATTGAATCTTTTATGGGAACTGTTGACTTTCAGAATATTAAAAAGGCTTATGGTTTAGACTCTCAAGCTATTGTAGCCTATTTTAAGGCTTTTGCTTCCTATATTGAAGTGCCTAAAAAGAAGTGGAATATGTATCATGAACCATATAAAGATGTTGCTAAGTGTGTTCCTGCAAGAAATACTGAAGTTTATACTGCTAATCATGCTTTACCTGAACCTTACATTGAGAAAATGCCATTCCTAGTTAAGATAAAGGAACATTCTATGATAGCTAGTATGGTTAATGAAAGTACGAATAAAGCTGTTGAACCTAGTAAACAATTGGATGATGAACCTACAATAGCAAATGTGAAATACTTTGTCACTAAATATGTAGAAGAGGGACACACTATCATGTGTAAGGATACCTCTAATATTGTTTCACAAAGTAGTGTTATAAGAACTAGTATTCTTGTGTTTTCTGTTAGAATAAGTGATCATTGTTACGATGATCCTTGTGATAGTTATATTGTTAAGTTTATGCATGATACTGAAAGTTACTATGAGAGAGGAAAAAGTGTTCTTATGCATCTCAATAATATCAAGTTTCCTCGATTTATGCTGAAAGTTTTTATGTTGCACTTCTTTTGCCTTCTTATGCTAGTAGCCTCTGGTTTCAACAACCGATTTGTTTGCAAAATTCCCTTGCATAGGAAGTGGAATTAAATGTGTGTATTTTTGCTTCTTAATGCTCTCTTTCACCTCAATTCGTATTCGTATGTGAGCATCTTTGAAATTATCATGCCCATCTTAATGGCTATAAAGAAAGAGCTTTTTGGGAGACAGCCCAATTTATTTGTGCTTTCGGTTTGTTTTTCTTTTTCTTTGAGTCTTGGAAGTTATTACTTCGGTAATAACCGATCCTTATCCTTTTTGTTTGGTTTTTGTGTCAAGATCAACCTCTAATGAGAGAGAAGTAATATTTGGGGAAGTTGTTGTCCTGAAATAGATTTTTGTGCTTCACCGTAAACATTCGTGAGAGATCTCTGTATGTCAGATTGAGCTGTAATTGTTTATGCTTCTGACCCAGGTTGCTATTTAACTTTCGTTAGTTTTGCACTTTTTGATTTGAGGAACAGAATATTTTCAAAAAAATTGATCTTTACCTGCTGGTCTGTTTTGACAGATTTTGCCACTCTTGCATTTGCTTCTTTATTCGATTTCGTTTTTGAATTCTGTTTGGGCTTTCAGAAGGAGTTGCTACAGTAGCTTATGTTTTGATGGTTTTCAGTTGGAGTTGGACCCAAAAGGTTTTATCACTTCACTTATACTAATGTTGCTAATGAGAACTGTGTGAAGTTTTGTGTGAAAGAAATTTCTATGTTAGTGGAGATAATGGTGTAGTAAGGAAGTGAAAGGTTTCATGACTCAAGTAATAAGTGTATGAATATGAAGATATTGATGTTATTCAATTGGTGACTCCGGAAAAATTTATCAAGGACCAAACCCAGAGACCTGCAGAGTCTGTTTTCAAATAGGTAACAGTTCTGGTAAGAAAAGTTCCACGAAAACACTATCCACTATATGTTTGCAGTTTTTAGTCAATAAGGAAAGCTACGAAGCGAAAGAGGGGCGGAAACGAAGCCAAGGTGGCCCACACCACCCTGTGGCACGGGCCCACCCCTCGTCGTGCCACCAGGTGGTGTGGCCACTCTGGACTCCGTCTTCAACCCGTTTTCTCTCAGTACCTTCCTTTTGTTTTGAAACTTCGTAATATATAATCCCTCGGATCCCCAAGGTTCGCATATCATGTTCTCGTCGTGTTTTTGTTTTGGTCTGTTTTGTTCAGATGTCGTTCAGTGGTTCATCTTCAACGGATTACGAGCTACGACACCATCGCGAGCTCCATCATAATCTTGAGCACGAAGACATGGATCAGAACCACAGGGAGGAAGTAAAGGACATGACAACGGGCATAAAGGGGCTGATACCTCTGACTCTAGATCTAAGTTCTTACCCTGCAGCAGTGGAAGCTCTACGAGTCACCGATGGGTTCTTCGACAAGTACCGAGTCTTGAGGAGGAAGGTGGATATGCTTCAAGAGGAGAATAATAGGCTTCGCAAGATGCTGGAAGACTTCCTAGTGCCAACCAAGAGAATACCACCACCACCGAAGGAGTAATTTGTCATCAAGTTTGGCATCCCCTTGGCTTGTTCCAAGCTTGGGGGAGTGCCGCGGTATCACATCACTTTCTTCTATCTTTTTACCTTTTTAGTAGAGTCATATCATGAATAGAGAAGTTATCATGTAGGATGGTTTGCATTATGGAAGTGTCCCCTCTCTCGTTAGATATGTATCCCTTGGTGTGAGTTGCCGTTATGGAATATTAATGACAAGTTCTATCATTTACTCTTTTGCATATCTTATATTAGTTTTCAATTCGCGGTTATATGATTGATCTTGTTGTTAGTATTGGTATCACTTTGGGATCATTGAGTTAATTTAGTTGGTTTTGGCAAACCTGGCTCGGTCAGTAGCAACACTATTTTTGAGAGTTGAATGAAAAGATAAAAGTACTCTAAAGAAAAATAATTTCATCATCTTTCTTTCTTGATTTGCTCATAAGTCTAGGATTTTGTGGTTAAGATCTTTTGTGCTTCCAAGGAAGATTGCATGTTTGTCTTTATCATTTATATGTTTGTTTGTTTCCTTCAACTCTTATACTTGTACCCAGCCTTGCTAGCTAAAAACCTGTACTGAGAGGGAATTCTTCTCGTGCATCCACCCCTTAAAACCAAAACCTTTGCCATTTGTGTCCAGCATACCTACCTAGTAGCATTATGGCTATTCCAAGTAAATTCTTGTTTTTATCTACCTTCCAAATTAAACTTGTTATGTGAAAATTAGTGATTAAAGCTCTCACGAACTTGATGGCACACTTTACTTTCTTGCATCTAATAAACTTGAACCATTGTGCCCATCTATGTTGCGTATATGCTTGCGCTTTGTAAGTTGTGAATTAGCAGAATCATGCTGTCATGGGGAACGCTTTCAACATTGCACTGGTACTTTGTACCTAGTTGATATCATGTTCTTTTGTCTGTGGATGTCGTCGGTGTGAAATAAAAGGGGAAATTGTAAGTCCATGGAGTTATGCATGTGTGTCAGAGAAACGCCTGGGACGCTGGTCTAATCCATGCTGTCATAGTGGAAACCTGCAGCGTAACCATAATGAGCATCTATGAAGCATTCTTCTTATAAAAAAGAGATAGAGATCGAGAAAAAGAGAAAAAGAAAAAAAGAGATATTATGAAAAGAGGAAAGAGATAAAAAAGCACCATATCCCCATGGTAAATAAGAAGATTGCTGAGATGCTTGTTGTCTGCTTGCCTTGTCATTTGATATGGGGATTCTTCCATATCATCGGGCAAGGGGTACCCCGTTGGCGGTTCTCTATGATACACATGTGCTTACAATGACAAGAACTTACCAGTGACTAAACTTGAGTAGCATGAGGAGTGGCCCTCGTATTGAAGGGACATGAGATTCTCAATTTACAACTTGTCAAGGATATCCTCGTATTTGATCACTTTAACCTTAATCACCTATAGATGCCTATGATAGGGGTAATGAGAGCTGAAAGCTAATAAGTATCATAATTTTTGGGAGCTCTTTATGAAACTTGCAATCCCTTCTTCCCTCTACGAAGGGCCTTTCTTTTACTTTTTAGTTGAGTCAGTAAACCTATTCCCTTCTATCTATGCAAGTATTTTGAGTTGTTGTGTTTCATTCATTCATATAATGATTTATTCAATCATGTGTCTTATGTTCCTTGTTTTGCACATTGCTCATATCTTGATGTTTACTACTTTGAAAGCTATCATTGAAAACTAGTTATTTGTGAACTCCAGCAAATTATCAACTATTCTTCGACCACGAGCTAAGTTTGCCATTACCAATTATGATTCACTTTATGTATCTTTATTGTGTTTTCTTTACTTATTGCAAGTTAAGTTATATAATAGTGAGTTGTCTTCTATTAAGATCTATGTATTGATGAATGTGATGCTTCTTGTCTGTATTCTTTTATCGACTCTTCACTCCATAAACCTGAGGTCATGTTTATTGAGCTCAGTTTTGCTTGGGGAGAAGCGAAGTCTAAGCTTGGCGGGGAGTTGATACGTCCATTTTGCATCACTATTCTATATCATAATTTACTGTTATTCATTGATATATTTCATATTAAGAGATGATACTTATGTTATTTCATCTGTTTTTGCATGGTTGATGACTTTTGGAGCATGGACCACTGCAGTCAGGATTTTGATGGAAAAGGTGTTGTTTGGAGGAAAAATTCGCGAAGATCAGAAAATCCGTAAAAATATACAGAAAATCCTGTTTTTCCAGAAGACGAAGACTGCCAGAAGGAGGAGTGGAGATGGGCTACATGGGGCCCACACCACCCCCTGGCGCGGGCCACCCTAGGCCGCGCCACTTGGTGGTGTGGCCGCCCTGGCCCACCTCTAGCTCTCCCTCTGGCGTATATAATCCTCCCGAAACCCTAATACTCGAGGAGTGACCACAGAAAGATTTCCCCGCCTCTACGGGGCGGAAAACACCGAGAGAGAAAGATCTCTCCGGCAGACAGATTTCTGCCGGGGGAATTCCTTCCCGGAGAGGGGAGATCCTCGCCATCAACACAACCATCAAGCTGGACTTCATCGGGATCATCATCATCACCACCAGCACCATCATCTCCATCTCCATATTGTTGTAACACTTGGGTTGAATCTTGCATAGTTCTCAGGGGAAACTTTCCCGGTGTTGATTACTCTTTGTAGTTGATGCTATTGGGTGGAACCATTGAGTTATTGTTTATGTTCAGATTGTTATACATCATTATTCCATCTCTGATCATGATCCATATGATGTCTTGTGAGTAGTTCGTTCTGTTCTTGAGGACATGGGAGAAGTCATGTTGTTAGTAGTGGAGTTGTGTTGAGAAAGATTCAATAGTTTGATATTTAAGTTGTGGTGTACTTCTTATAGTGGTGTCATGTGAATGTCGACTACATGACACTTCACCTATATGGGCCTAGGGGAATGCATTGTGTATTTGGCTACTAATTGTAGGGGTTGCCGGAGTGACAGAAACGTGAACCCCCATTAGGAAACCATTGCACAAGGGACGTAAGGGTCTTAGATTTTAAAGATGTGGTTAGGTTTCTACCTTAATTACTTTCTTGTAATTATGGATGTTTGCAAGGGGTATAATCACAAGTATGTATTAGTCCTAGGAAGGTCGGTACATTAGCACAGGTTCACCCACACAACACTTAGCGAGCTAAAGAAGATTAATCTACTATATGAAGTGAAAGCACTTGACAGAATTCACATGTGTCCTCAAGAACGTTTGGTCATCTTAAGTAATACAACCGGCTTGTCCTTTGCTGCATAAAGGATTGGGCCACTTGCTGCATTTATTCCTACAGTATTTTATTTACTTGCATTATCAAAAACCCCTAAAAATCCGTTTGCTAAGTATTTGCAGAGAATTCCTTATCCATACCACTAGCCAGCACCTTCTGCTCCTCGTTGGGTTCGACACTCTTACTTATCAAAAATATTGCGATACACCCCCTATACTTGTGGGTCATCACATATCAATAACTACAAAATTGATAGGAATGTTTTTGTTGCCAATTGTGACAGTTGCATTGTCAACTACTCCCGTTGGAATTCTAAGATTTTTATTGGCTAACATAACTATTATATCAGTATTCTCAATTGTAGCCGGTTCTATTTCTTCTTTTATTTCTAGATAGAAATCATAAGATATAACATTAACTTCAGTGTCAAGATCACATAAACTATAATGAGAAGTTTCTTTAAATATGTAGGGAAGAATAGGCTTACCCACATCTTTTACCTTTGTTTTACCTTCAACCAATATGGAAGTATCTACATCAAGTTCAACTATGTTACAATGTGCCATAATTGCTTCATTGGTTACCTCTTCATCTTTGTTTTCCTTCAGATGTTTCACAACTTCTGGCACGCTTTCCTCCTCCTTCTTTTCTTGTGCTGCTTTGACCTGTTCATATTCAAAAATATGCTTTTGTGCAGTGTTAGGGAAAGGCACTTCATATATTGGTTCTATGGAGGCAAGTGTTTCTTTGTCTTCTCTTTTATTTTCTGGTTCAGGTGGTGGATCATACTTGACTGGACCCTCCTTTGGAGCTTTAATATGTTCTATCAAAGCTTTAACAACTTGCAACACAATATCTAAATCCAGATAAAGTTCTTTAGAAAATTCTTTCACATGGCCTTTTTTACTATAGTCATGAATACAATCATGCTGTATTTCTACACCTCCTTCACTTCATAGACCAAAATTCCATGAAACTCTATGATCACGAATTCTATTAAGTAAAGCCCAAGCTTTAGGTATAGGAAGATTCATAAAGGCTCCTTCCGTGAAAGACTCTAGTTCAATTTTATTAGGTTCAATTAAACCGCCATAAAAGATATGTAGTAAATACCATTCAGGCAAATCATGGCGAGGACATAGTCATAGTAAATCTTTAAATCTAATATAAGCTCTTACTAGTCCTTCATTAGAACGATTCTTCTAAGTCAATATAAGACGCCTGATCCAAAAAGATTTCGAAAATGGATAGTATTTTGATAGAAATTCACAAGCTAAATTATCCCAAGTACTAGTGGCTTCAGGAGGTAGAGATCTATACCATGAGAGAGCTCTACTTGTCAAAGTTTGACTAAAACGTTTAACCCTTACCTCACCAGCAGTATATCCCGTCAATAGAAAAGTGCCACATATATCTTTAAAACATGCAATATGCTCATATGGATCAGGATCTTCTTCATCTCTAGTAAATTGCTTCTTATGTAGAATACTAAGTAGTAGAGGATTTATTTCAAACCCCCTTGTCTTCTCATTGGAGTTGTCTCTTTTATAAATATCATAGGGCTTCCCAAAGTGGTTGAGTGGGTTAGCACTAGTCATATGCTCAAACTCCATCATGTTGGTGGAAACCTATAACTCAAAACAAAATTTAGCAAGACAAAAATAAATAAGAAAAAACTAAAACACCTACAACACTTAGCTCCCCGGCAACGGTGCTACAAAATAGCTTGACGACTACAAGTGCACAGATCATTTGTAGCGAGTTTCGAAATAAAGATATCGATCCCACAAGGAGTAGGAGTCTAAAGTCTCATAATTCTTGAAATAAATATTGCGATAGAAATGCTAGATAAAGTTCTAAGTAACAAGATAAAAGGCGAGTATTGTGTAAAAAGGTGTTTTTGGGTTTTGGGTATAAGAGCACTAATAAAGTAAAGCAAAGTAACTTAATACAGAAAGTAAGTATCGCGTATGTAAAGAAGATTGGAACTATATTAGGGAAAAAGCGTTCTAAGGTAGTAGAGGATACACCACTAGTATTGTAAAGATCTAAGATAAAGATTATTATCATGAACATTCTCAACTATGTATGTGTGGGAGGAACTCCGTACGTGGACGAATGGGCAACAACCGCTGCTCACATCATCCTCATAACCACAGCAGTCAGCAATCGACATCAATCGAAATACTGCGCTATTAAGGGATGTAATCCTGTAGGACGTATCCCATGGCATGGATAGTGTTCTGTGAGTTTCCTCGATTTCCCAAGTTGATATGTAAGGATTGCTAACAGCTTTATAGTCACTGTAAGTGCTAGCACGCCTCCGTCTACCAACAAGTAGTACCCTCCATCAAGTCCCCACAAGAGGCAAATATTGAGAGGTCGACTTCTCTCAACATCAAGATGTAGAGAATCTAACACATGGTCACAACGATGAATATCATAATAGACTTTATCTTATTTCAATATCATACTAGGGTTTCTCCATCTCCTCAAGAACAAATGATCTACTCAGACATGGAGGCAAGCAACATCATGGCAATGATAATGGAAACAATCATAGATGAATAATACTTGTATAAATCCACAACGAGTATAGGAATTACACCAGGATCTAGACAAGATGTAGATGGGATGGATGGAGATGGTGGTGATGCAGCGATGGATGATGAAGATCGATGCCTTAGCCTCCCGGATCTGCACAGGGCGAAGATGGGTCCCTGGTGGATGAGTTCCCCCTCCAGATACCTTCCGGAGGTGAGGTTTCTGTGATTTCTGGATGTTTTGTATGTCATCTCCTCGAACCAATTGCACGGGGTGAAACTATTTCTCGAGGCGGAGGCGGCGCCAACTATACGGCCGGAGCTATACGGGCAGAAGAATTTTTCCCGCCGTATAGTTGGTCGTTATGCTCTCTGCCTCATTTGTTCGCTTCTTGTTTTCTTTTGGTATTATTAATATTTCCCAAATAAGTGATTTACATTGTTTTTAACTCCTTTCTCCATAGTACAACTGCTTCAATAATTGTATCCATTGGATCCATCATATGTCCTGATCCTGGTGAAAACAGACATAAAATATGCACGCGAGCGCCGTAAAATACCAAGATCCTACATCTACAATGCAAAATAATAATGTAAAACATGATGCAAATACACTCATCAACTGTTTCGCAGAACCCGGGGACTATTCAGCTCGATCCGACCGGAGTTATGTCGATGGATGCCATGGAAATTGATGAAGTACTTTTCCTAGTTCGTATTGTACCAACATGGGCAAGGCCAATATTTGAGTTCTTAAAATATGGAACTTTGCTGAATGATGACGTACTCTCAAGGCAAGTGCAAAGAAGATCCAAGGCATACACCAGTATCAATGTCGAACTATACAAGAGAAGTGTCACAAGCGTCCTGCAACGATGTGTTGATCTGAAATAAGGGCTAGACATCCTCTGAGATATTCATCAGGGGGAATGTGGTCATCACGCTTCGTCCAGGGCCCTAGTGGCAAAAGCCTTTAGGCATGGGTTTACTGGCCAAGTGCTTTGAAGCAAGCTGTGGAACTAGTAAGGAAATGTAATGCTTGTCAGAGATACGCCACCAAGACACATATGCCAATGTCAGAGCTCAAGACTATACCAATCACCTGGCCATTTGTTGTGTGGTGCTTGGATATGGTTGGAACATTTAAGCCGGCTAAGGGCAACATGACTCACATCCTAGTCATGGTGGAAAAGTTTACCAAGTGGATTGAAGTAAAGCCAATAGGAAAATGTGATGGAGCTACTGTCGTGATGTTCCTCAAAGATATCATCTTGAGATACGGCTACCCACACAGTATCATAACAGGTAATGGTACCAACTTCGCCGAAGGAGCACTCACCTGATTTTGCCAAGAAAAGAGGATCCGGCTAGATGTTGCATTAGTGGCCCACCCCACTTCAAACGAACAAGTGGAAAGATCCAACAGACTAGTTTTGTCCAGGATAAAACCTCGGCTCATTGAGCCACTACAAAGATCAGCGGGGTGCTGGATAGAAGAACTACCAGCTGTATTGTGGAGCTTAAGAACAACATCAAATCGATCAACAGGCTATACGCCATTCTTTCTTTTATATGGGGCAGAAGTTGTATTACTAGCCGACATAGAGAATGACTCGCCTAGGGTCACCCAATACATACAAGCTGAAGTGCAAGAAGCCTGGAAAAATGATGTTGATCTGCTGGAAGAAGCGAGAGAATTGGCATTGTCCAGATCCACCATTTATTATCAAAATCTCTGATGCTATCATAGCCAAAAAGTGAGTCCATACTTCGGTTGGTGTAGCGCACTGCCGGCATGCATAAGTTATCCCCACATGGGAAGGGCCATTCATTGTAAGCAAAGCACTACACAATGATGCATACTATCTCATTGATGCCCAACCATAGGAGAAGAACAAGGCAGACAGGTCCGGCAAGGAATGGAAGTGCCCATGGAATGTAGCTCTACTTCGTCCATTTTACACTTAGCAAAGGTGTATGTATCCCCGAACTCTCATATGTCGGTATGTATGTCGGCAATGAGATTATCAATGAAACTTTGGCACCCTGGGTAGAGACTCGGGGACTGCCCTAATAATAATTGTCTTTCCTGCATTTACCTTTCTATATGTCGACTAGCTTAAATTACTTACGCCTTAGCAGGATTAGTAGTATGTCGGCACCAAAAGCTAACTCTTCGATTTGCTGCTATCCAACAAGAATTGGCTTCATGGCAAGCAAGAGAACAAGTATGGAATTGCAAGGCATATGAAAAACGACTAAGGAAAAGGAACGTAATCGAACCGACATTTTTTGACTAACCCATGTACTTTCCTTATCTTTGCTATATTAAGTTATATTGAGCTAAAACCTCTAAGTTTCAAGTATTGTTAAATCAATTTTATGAACCTCGGACTCATAAGTCGAATGCCAAATCAAGGTAGACGCAAGCCGAGTCATTGAATTGGGAGAACAAGAAAATGAAACTCGGGGACTTCTCCCAAGTTAATCCGGTATAAAACATAAGTTGTAGCAAAATAACATGTTGTCTTATACATCTGTACCCGGCATACTGGGGATCTAACAAATTTTGAAGTTTTTCGCTCAAGGAGCCGAAGCAGCCTAACCATCAGCAGTAGGTGGAGGCAAGTTGTCCTTGGCGTTGAGAGCCTCATCTTTGTCGTCTGTATTAGCTTTGACACCCTCAACATCTTCATCCTCCTCGGCACAATCCTCTTCATTATCCGGATTAGCTTCATCATCCGAACCATCTTCGACGTATGCATCATCGATGTCTTCAAGGAAACTCTGCCCCTCATTCCATTGATGACAATGGGCATACTGAATGAGGTCATAGGCGTGAGCTTGGCATTGGGCGATGTAGGCCAGATCTATCGTCCATTTGGACCTAGTGCACATGTGGCTGAGAACCTCCAGGTCAAGGCCTTCATACTAGGATAACACAAAGCTCAGGGTTGTGTTGGCTCCAGCACGTGCAGTGGATTCCCTCCACAGATCGAGTTGAGTCTCGCATTCCATCAACTTCACAAGCAATGGGGCGGGACCTTTAGGAGTGGGTTCTGTGGGCCAAAGGTCACTGAATACCCAGACGACAACACCCATGAGGTCCGAGCCAAAGGTCTTCATAGGTTCCACCTGAGTTGCGAGGCTCACCAAGGTATCCTCTATGTCGTAAGGAATTGGCTCTGCAGAAGGATCAACCGGAGTACCTCTCTTCAACCGGAATTTCTCAACGACAGTGCAAGCAAGGGAATTGGACTCCGAAAACTTACCTGAAAATAAGACAAACAAGATAAGTTGATAGGAGCACTAGACCCAAAAAAAGAAATGCTGGCACAAGAAGAGAAACTCATGAGAGATATGGTTGTTGATCTGAGTCAGCTCCGTGAGCCAAGCAGCATTCCTCTTCTTGAGTTTTTCATACTCAGTGTTCACCGAATCAAACTTGATGCCAGCGTTCTTCAGCATGTCTTGGCTTTTCTCAAGAGCGGTCTGCAGTCGATCCTTTTCCTTAGTGAAGGCCTGATCAACTTTGTCCAGCTCGGCTTTCTGGAGGCTTTTCAGTTTTTCAATCTCGGCGTGAAGCCGAGTAATCTAATCATCTTTCTCTTTCCACTTTCCCTGGTGTTGTCCTTCTTGTTCAAGGAAATGAAGCATCACATCAAGCAAGGGCACACTATCCTGAAGAGACACTATAACAAATTTTTGACCTAGTAGATCCGAGGTACAATTATCTGCCAAGTCAAAATGGAAAGAACAAAGGATGAAGAGCGAAGGAAACTTACCTTTCATCTCGACCAGTTTTTTCTTCAGTGCCTTGTTCTCAGTCTCAACTTAAGCTGCACAGTCCAAGTCAAAGATTAATTCGGCAAGCCTAAGTTAAAGGAAAGAAAAAGTGAGGATGACAAAGAAAAGAACTTTACCTTTCTTCTTCGCCTCAAGCAGCAGGGCCTTATGCTTTGCGCAAGGCTCTCCGTGGGAGTCCAAAAGCCACTGAAACTCAATGGTCCGGCGGTTGGTGGTGATTTGAAAGGGAAAGTATTAGCTCATATGTCATAAGTAATATTTGAAGTTACTCATATCTCGGCCAAGTAGAACTTAAGCCGGCTCTAGGTGAGTGAATATTTGAAGTTTCTTACATCCAGGCCAAGTGGAACTTAACTCGGCTCTAGGTGAGTGAATATTTGAAGTTCCTTAGATCCGGGCCAAGTAGAACTTAACCCGGCTCTAGGTGAGTCAATATTTGAAGTTACTCAGATCCCAAGTGGAACTTAACCTGGCTCTAGGTGAGTGAATATTTGAAGTTCCTCAGATCCGGGCCAAGTGGAACTTAACCTGGCTCTAGGTGAGTGAATATTTGAATCTACTCAGATCCGGGCCAAGTGGAACTTAACCCAGCTCTAGGTGAGTGGGTATTTGAAGTTACTCAGATCCGGGCCAAGTGGAACTTAACCCGGCTCTAGGTGAGTGACTATTGGAAGTTACTCAGATCTGGGCCAAGTGGAACTTAACCCAACTGTAGGTGAGTGAATATTTGAAGTTACTCAGATTTGAGCCAAGTGGAACTTAACCCGGCTCTAGGTGAGTGAATATTTGAAGTTACTCAGATCCATGGCAAGGGGAACTTAACCCGACTCTAGGTGAGTGAATATTTGAAGTTACTCAGATCCAGGCCAAGTGAAACTTAACTCGAGGCTAGGTGATTGAAGATTTGAATCTACTCAGATCTGGGCCAAGTGGAACTTAACCCGGCTCTAGGTGAATGGGTATTTGAAACTACTAAGGAATTATACTAGTTTTCTAAGAGCATCCAGCCGAGTAACAAGTTACTCCCCCGGAGGCTCGGGGACTAGAGGATATATTTATGAGTAATTACGCATAAGTAAAGGGATGTTAGAAGGATTTACCTCCATCATTTTGCTAGGAAGACCAATATCTTTCGCGACTATGTTCATCTTAGCGCCAATCTCGGCAGGACTGAACTTTAGCAGGTTACTGGAATTGACATCGACATATTCAGCATTATTCTAGTTGTCTGTGCATTCGGTGAGTGAGCCGTAGCTCTCCCTGCTGAGAGTCCGAGCCGCGACCAAGCCCTTGGCGTGGGCAATTTTCTGGGCAGTTTGAGTTGCGGCCGGGCTGGTGTGCATAGCAAGTTGTTTATCAGCGGTAGAGCCGGAAGCATCACTGCCTTGTTGCATCATACATGCAAGGGTGAGCTTCCTAGACACGACCGCAAATCCCTTGGGCGTGGTCTTGGCCGCCTTGGAAGCCTTCTAGCCCTTGGAAACCTCGGTAGTTTTCTTGACCTTGGTGCTTGACTTGGTTTGCTGCGGAAAAAAGGTAGTTTGGTCTTCTGCTAACGAAGAGGGCTAATACGTCCAAAACGTATCTACTTTCTCGAACACTTTTGCTATTGTTTTTTCTCTAAACTTGTGTGATTTGGATACAACTAACACAGACTGACATTGTTTTCAGTAGAATTACCTTGTTGTCTAGTTTTTGTGCAGAAAATCAACTATCAGGAAAAATCCCAGAAAATATGCCAAAAATCCTATTTCACCAGAAGACTCATGGAGCCAGAAGACGAGACAGATTAGGGCCACGAGGGGCCCACACCACCTGGCCACGCTGGCCAGGCCAGGTTGCGCCTAGGGGTGGTGTGGCCTCCCTCTTCGCCTATAAGATGCCTCTTGACCTAAAACCGAGGGGGATTCAACGTTTTTCCAGAAAGAGTTCTCCTTCGCCGCCACCACCAAACTCCGCAAATCAGCACCAGAAACTCCGTTCTGGCAACCTGCCAGGATGGGGAATTGGAGGAGATCATCGCCATCATCATCACCATCGCTTCTCCATCGACCATCCATGTTTCCCCCATCTATGAGTGAGTAATCCCCCGCTGTAGGCTATGGGGATGGTAGGGATTGAATGAGATCGTTCATGTTATGGCATCAGATTGTTAGGGCATGGTGCCTAGTATCTATTATTAGTGCTTTTTGACTTTGTTGCAACTTGTTATGATTAATGCTTGTCACTAGGGCCCGAGTGCCATGATTTCAGATCTGAACATGTTATTTATTCATTATGATAGTATTGTTTATGGTCTTACCTGCAAGTTGTATACACATGTTATTGTCCGGAACCAAAGGCCCCGAAGTGACAGCAATTAGGATAACCAGAGGGAATGGCTTTGATGTGAGGATCACATGTGTTCACAGAGTGTTAATGCTTTGCTCCGGTGCTCTATTAAAAGGAGCACCTTAATTGCCAGTAGTTCCCTTGAGGCACCACTTCAAATGGGCTGGCAGGACAAAAGATGTTGTGCAAGTTCTCATTGCGAGCACGTATGACTATATATGGAACACATGCCTATGATTATTTAGTACTTGGATGCTTTATCTTATTTATCTGCAAATGCCCTATGTCTTGATTGCCATATGAATTGTCTTGTCGATGCAACGCCCGTCCATCCATCCCTATGCCTACCGCGCTTTAATCCTACTGTTTACTGCAATTGTTACTACTGTCCTTACTTTTACTACTGCTGTTACTTTGCTATTGCTACTACAAAATTGTTGCTACTCATAAACTGATGTGATCAAGATTGTTTCTAGGTGAAGCTGAATTGACAACTCAGTTGTTAAGGCTTATAAATATTCTTTGGCTCCCCTTGTGTCGAATCAATAAATTGGGTTTTCTTCCCTCGAAAATACTGCGATACACCCCCTATACTTGTGGGTCATCAAGACTATTTTTTGGCGCTGTTGCCGGGGAGCATAGCTCTAATTATCAAGTTCACTTGGAATCATTATTGTTCGCTGCCATTGATGCGTCCATTTTGCATCACTATTCTATGTCTTAATTCACTATTATTCATTGATATATTTCGTATTGAGAGGTGATACTTATGTTATTTCATCTGTTTTTGCATGGTTGATGACTTTTGGAGCATGGACCGCTGCAGTCAGGATTCTGATGGAAAAGGTGATGTTTGGAGACAAAATTCGCAAAGATCAGAAAATCCAGGAAAATATACGGAAAATCCTATTTTTCCAGAAGACTCAGGATGCCATAAGATGGAGTGGAGGTCGGCCACAGGGGTCCCACACCACCCCATGGCGCGGGCAATCCTAGGCCGCGCCTGGAGGTGGTGTGGTCGCCCTGGCCTACTCCAGCCTCTCCCCTCTAGCGTATATCAACCAACCGAAACCCTAAGACTTGGAGAGCGACCACAGAAAGATTCCGCCGCCTCTGCGGGGCGGAAAACACCGAGAGAGAAAGATCTCTCCGGCAGACAGATTTCTGCCGGGGGAATTCCTTCCCGGAGAGGGGAGATCGTCGCCATCAACACCACCATCAAGCTGGACTTCATCAGGATCATCATCATCATCACCACCACCATCATCACCATCAGCACCCTCATCACCATCTCCATATTGCTGTAACAATTGAGTTGAATCTTGCATAGTTCATAGGGGAAACTTTCCCAGTGTTGATTACTCTTTGTAGTTGATGCCATTGAGTGAACCATTGAATTATTTTTTATGTTCAGATTGTTATACATCATTATTCCATATCTTATCATGATCCATATGATGTCTTATGAGTACTTCATTTTGTTCTTGAGGACATGGGAGAAGTCTTGTTGTTAGTAGTGGAGTTGCGTTCAGAAAGATTCAATAGATTGTTATTTAAGTTGTGGTGTACTTCTTCTAGTGGTGTCATGTGAACGTCGACTACATGACACTTCACCTATATGGGCCTAGGGGAATGCATTGTGTATTTGGCTACTAATCATAGGGGTTGCCGGAGTGACAGAAACCTGAACCCCCGTTAGGAAACCATTGCACAAGGGACGTAAGGGTCTTAGAGTTTAAAGTTGTGGTTAGGTTTCTACGTTAATTACTTTCTTGTTCTTACGGATGTTTGGAAGGGGTATAATCACAAGTATTTATTAGTCTTGGATGGGGTGGTACATTAGCACAGGTCCACCCACACAACTCTTAGCAAGCTAGAGAAGATTAATCGACTATATGAAGTGAAAGTACTTGACCGTCTTCCCATGTGTCCTCGAGAACGTTTGGTCATCTATAGAAATACAACCGGCTTGTCCTTTGCTACAAAAAGGATTGGGCCACTTGCTACATTTATTCCTACTGTCTTTTGTTTACTCGTACTTTGTTTACTTGCTTTATCGAAACCCCCTAAAAATCCGTTTGCTAAGTATCTGTAGAGAATTCCTGATCCATACCACTAGCCAGCACCTTCTGCTACTCGTTGGGTTCGACACTCTTACTTTTCAAAAATACTACGATACACCCCCTATACTTGTGGGTCATCTAGACTATTTTCTGGCACCGTTGCCGGGGAGTGAAGCGCTCTTGGAGAGTGGAACAGGTAAAGGAAACTTCTACTGTGAGTATTTTTTACTTCTACTAGTTGCTTTATTTTCGTTATGGATAATTCGCTGAGTTTCTTATTTGGTAATGCTACTACCACTGCTAGGGTAGTAGATAAGCCACCACGTGTTGAGAAAGAGGTTTTCAAATTACCTACAAGAATTACGTGTTATGGATAACTACTATGTTGGGGATGGAACTGTCCATCCCGGTGATCATTTACTCTTTATACACAAATTATGCGGTGTGTTCAAGTGTGCAGGTATTACTACAGATCAAGTTAAGAACAAGTTATTCTCATTATCACTGAATGGAAGAGCTGAGGAATGGTATAAGCTGCTGAAGAATGGTCAAGCTCTGGAATGGGAGGAAATAGTGCCTCTCTTTTATTGAAAGTTTTATCCTCCTAGTGAGATTCATAAAGATCAGAATCAAATATACAACTTTTGGCCTATTGATGGAGAGAGTACAGCTCAAGCTTGGGGGAGATTGAAGTTACTAATGCTCAAATGTCCCATTCATGAGCTCCCCAACAATATTATTATCAACAACTTTTATGCAGGCTCCCTCTACATGACAAAGATTTATTGGATGCCTCTTGTGCTGGATCATTCACTCGTATGGAAGAAGAAGTTAAATGGGACCTTCTAGATTGTATTCAAGACAATGCTGAAGCTTGGGAGAATGACAAAGGTAGAAAGTCAGGTATAAATTATGATTATGAATGCATTGAATCTTTTATGGGAACTAACGACTTTCAACATAATAAAAATGCTTATGGTCTAGACTCTCAAGCTATTGCTTTTTATTTTAAGGCTTTTGCTTCCTACATTGAAGTGCCTAAAAAGAAGTGGAATAAGTATCACGAACCTTATAAAGATATTGCTAAGAGTGTTCCTGCAAGAAATATTGAAGTTTATACTGCTAATCATGTTTTACCTAAACCTTATATTGAGAAAATGCCTTTCCCAGTTAAGGTAAAGGAACATTCTATGATGGCTAGTATGGTTAATGAAAGTACAAAAAAGCTATTGAACCTGATAAACAAATGGTTGATGAACCTATTGTAGCAAATGTGAAAGACTTTGTTGCTAAATATGAAGAAGAGGGACACACTATCCTTTGTAAGGATACCTCTAATATTGTTTCACAAAGTAGTGTTATGAGAGCTAGTATTCCCGTGTTTTCTGTTAGAATAAGTGATCATTGCTATGATAGTCCTTGTGATAGCTATATTGTTAAGTTTATGCATGATACTGAAAGTTATTATGAGAGAGGGAAAAGTGTTCTTATACATCTCAATAATATCAAGTTCCCTCGTTTTATGCTGAAAGATTTTATGTTGCACTTCTTTTGCCTTCTTATGCAAGTTGCCTTTGGTTTCAATAACTTGTTTGTTTACAAAATCCCCTTGCATAGGAAGTGGGTTATACTTAAATGTGTATGTGTTTTTGCTTCTTAATGCTCTCTTCCGCTTCAATTCATATCCCTATGAGAGCTTCTTCAAAATTATCATGCTTATCTTAATGGCTATAAAGAAAGAGCTTTATGGGAGACACCCCAATTTGTTCTTGCTTTCAGTTTGTTTTTGTTTCTTTGAGTCTTGGAAGTTATTACTTCGGTAATTACCGCTCCTTATCCATTTTGTTTGGTTTTTATGTCAAGATCAACCTCTAATTAGAGAGAAGTAATATTTGGGGAAGTTGCTGTCCCGAAACAGAATTTTGTGCTTTACCATAAAAATTCGTGAGAGATCTCTGTATGTCGGATTAAGTTGTAATGTTTTGTACTTCTGCCCCAGGTTGTGATTTAACTTTCGTTAGTTTTGCACTTTTTCATTTGAGCAACAGAAGATTTTCGACAAAATTGATCTTTACTTGCTGGTCTGTTTTGATAGATTTTGCCACTCTTGCATTTGCTTCTTTATTCGACTTCCTTTTTGAATTCTTTTTGGGTTTTCGGAAGGAGTTGTTACAGTAGCTTTTGTTGTGATGGTTTTCAGTTGAAGTTGGACTCAAAAGGTTTTGTCACTTCACTCATACTAATGTTGCTAATAAGAACTGTGTGAAGATTTGTGTGAAAGAAATTTCCAGGTAGTGGAGATGTTGGTGTAATAAGGAAGAGAAAGGTTTTATGACTCAAGTAATAAGTGTATGAAGATGAAGATATCGATGATATTCAAGAGATGACTCCGGAAGAATCCACTAAATACCAAATTCATAGACCTGCAGAGTCCGTGTTCAAAGAGGTAATAGTTCTGGTAAGAAAAGTTCCGCGAAAATACAATCCAACTATATTTTTGCAGTTTTCAGTCAATAAGGAAAGCTACGAAGCAAAAAAGGGACGGAAATGGAGCCAGGGTGGCCCACACCACCCCATGGCGCGGGCCCACCCTTGGCCGCGCCACTAGGTGGTGAGGCCACCCAGGACTCCGCCTCCGACTCGTTTTCTCCCAGTACCTTACTTTTGTTATGAAACTTCGTAATATATAACTCACCCGGATCTCCCGAGGTTCGTATATTGTGTTTTCGCCGTGTTTTTGTTCCAATCTGTTTCTGCCAGGTAGAATCCCAGATTTGGAGCCACAATGTCTTCCTCTGGATCATCCAAAGGAGATTCCTTAGAAGATATCGTCAACCCTTACATGAGAGAATTGAAGATTCATCCCAAGGAGTTGTTGCTCGAAGGTGGAGAGGTCCGGATTAAAGAGGTTCAAGGCCCTAAAGGTGAAGGAAGTCTAGAGGACATGATGGAAGCACTGGAGCATGAAGTCTTTAGGTACAGGAAGATGGCGGAGCGCGAAGTGGATATCATCCATAAGATTTGTTCCAAACTAATCACCGAGCACCAGAAGGAGACTGCTGAACTCAAAGACGAAGTCCTCTCACTCCGCCAAACAACCAACGAACTGCAAGCACAGTTCTGTGACGTTCAAAATCAAAACTGTGAGTATGAGGCTAGATATAAATGCATAAGTGCTGCTTCAAGTTTCAGGATGTTGGAAACCACGATGTCCTTTGTTGATAGGAAGCCTTTACCCTGGAACACGGACGAAGATGAGAGGATACCACCACCGGAGGAGTAATTCGTCATTAGGTTTGGCATCCCCTTAGTTTGTTCCAAGCTTAGGGGAGTGTCGCGGTATCATATCACTATCTTCTATCTTTTTACCTTATTAGTAGAGTCATATCATGAATAAAGGAGTTATTTTGTAGTATGGTTTGCATTATGGAAGTGTCCCCTCTCTCGTTATATTTGTATCCCTAGGTGTGAGTTGCCGTTATGGAATATTAATGAGAAGTTCTATCATTCACTCTTTTGCATAGCTTATGTTAGTTTTCAATTCATGGTTATATGATTAATCTTGTTGTTAGTATTGGTATCACTTTGGGATCATTGAGTTAATTTAGTTGGTTTTGGCAAACCTGGCTCGGTTAGTAGCAACACCTTTTTGAGAGTTGAAAAAGATAGAAGTACTCTATAGGAAAATAATTTCATCATCTTTCTTTCTTGGTTTGCTCATAAGTTTAGTATTCTCTAGTTAAGATCTTTTGTGCTTCCAAGGAAGATTGCATGTTTGTCTTTATCACTTGTATGTTTGTTTGTCTCCTTCAACTCTTATACTTGCTACCCAGCCTTGCTAGCGAAAAACCTGTACTGAGAGGGAATTCTTCTCGTGCATCCACCTCCTTCAAACCAAAACCTTTGCCATTTGTGTCCACCATACCTACCTAGTAGCATTATTGCTATTCCAAGTAAATTCTTGTTTTATCTACCTCCCAAATTAAACTTGTTATGTGAAAATTAGTGATTAAAGCTCTCACGAACTTGATGGCACACTTTATTTTCTTGCATTTAATAAACTTGAACCATTGGGTCCTTCTTTGTTGCGTATATGCTTGCGCTTTATGAGTTGAAGTTAGCCGAACCATGTATCATGGGGACCGCTTTCAACACTTCATTGGTACTTGTACCTAGTTGATATCATGTTCTTTTTCTTATGGATCCCGGTGGTGTGAAATAAAAGTGGAACTTGTAAGGTCATGGAGTTTATATGTATGTTAGAGAAACGCCTGGGCCGCTAGCCTAAGCCATGCCTAATCATGGTGGAAACTTGCAGCATAACTATAGTGAGCATTCTATGAAGCATCCTCAATAAAAACCTATGCAAATAGAAAATAAAAAGATCACTGAGATGCTCACTGTCTTCTTGCCTTGTCATTTTGATTATGGGATAGCTCCTGTGTCATGTGCAAGGGGTACCCCGTTGGCGGTTCTCAATGATACGCATGTATTTACAATGGCAAGAGCTTGCTCATGACTGAAGTTGAGTAGCATGAGGAACGGTACTCATAAGTAAGGGGCTTGAGATTTCAATTTATAACTTGTCAAGCATATCCTCTTAGTTGTGTCACTTTAACCTTAACCACCAAAAGATGCCTATGATAGGGGAAATGAGAGCTGAAAACTAGTAAGTATCATAATTTTTGGGAGCTGTTTATGAGACTTGCAATCCCGTCTTCCCTCTGCGGAGGGCTTTTCTTTTACTTTGTAGTTGAGTCAGTAAACCTATTCCCTTCTATCTCAGCAAGTATTTTGAGTTGATGTGTTTCATTCATTCATATGATTATTTATGCATTCATGTTCTTATGTTCCTTGTTTTCCACATTGCTCTTATCTTGATGTTTACTACTTTCAAAGCTTTCATTGAAAACCAACTATTTGTGAACTCCAGCAAATTATCAACTATTCTTCAACCAAGAGCTAAGTTTGCCATTACCAATTATGATTCACTTTATGTATCTTTATTGTGTTTCCTTTACTCATTGCAAGTTGAGTTGTATAATAGTGAGTTGTCTTCTATTATGATCTATATATTTGATGAATGTGATGCTTCTTGTCTGTATTCTTTTATCGCCTCTTCACTCCATAAACCTGAGGACATGTTTATTGAGCTCAGTTTCGCTTGGGGACAAGCGAAGTCTAAGCTTGGGGGAGTTAATACGTCCATTTTGCATCACTATTCTATGTCTTAATTCACTATTATTCATTGATATATTTAGTATTGAGAGGTGATACTTATGTTATTTCATCTGTTTTTGCATGGTTGATGACTTTTGGAGCATGGACCGCTGCAGTCAAGATTCTGATGGAAAAGGTGCTCTTTGGAGGCAAAATTCGCGAATATTAGATAATCCAGGAAAATATACAGAAAATCCTATTTTTCCAGAAGACTCAGGATGGCAAAAGATGGAGTGGAGGTGGGCCACAAGGGGCCCACACCACCCCATGGCGCGGGCAAGCCTAGGCCACGCCTAGAGGTGGTGTGGCCGCCATGGCCCACTCCAGCCTCTCCCCTCTGGCGTATATCAACCTCCCAAAACCCTAAGACTCGGAGAGCGACCACAGAAAGATTCCGCCACCTCTACGGGGCGGAAAACACCGAGAGAGAAAGATCTCTCCGGCAGACAGATTTCTGCTGGGGGAATTCCTTCCCGGAGAGGGGAGATGGTCGCCATCAACACCACCATCAAGCTGGACTTCATCAGGATCATCATCATCATCACCACCATCATCACCATCAGCAGCCTCATCACCATCTCCATATTGCTGTAACAATTGAGTTGAATCTTGCATAGTTCATAGGGGAAACTTTCCTGGTGTTGATTACTCTTTGTAGTTGATGCCATTGAGTGAACCATTGAATTATTGTTTATGTTCAGATTGTTATACATCATTATTCCATCTCTGATCATGATCCATATGATGTCTTGTGAGTAGTTCGTTTTGTTCTTGAGGACATGGGAGAAGTCTTGTAGTTAGTAGTGGAGTTGCATTCAGAAAGATTCAATAGATTGTTATTTAAGTTGTGGTGTACTTCTTCTAGTGGTGTCATGTGAACGTCGACTACATGACACTTCACCTATATGGGCCTAGGGGAATGCATTGTGTATTTGGCTACTAATCGTAGGGGTTGTCGAAGTGACAGAAACATGAACCCCCGTTAGGAAACCATTGCACAGGGGACGTAAGGGTCTTAGAGTTTAAAGTTGTGGTTAGGTTTCTACCTTAATTACTTTCTTGTACTTACGGATGTTTACAAGGGGTATAATCACAAGTATGTATTAGTCTTGGATGGGGCGGTACATTAGCACAGGTTCACCCACACAACACTTAGCAAGCTAGAGAAGATTAATCGACTATATGAAGCGAAAGCACTTGACAGTCTTCCCATGTGTCCTCGAGAATGTTTGGTCATCTATAGAAATACAACTGGCTTGTCCTTTGCTGCTTAAAGGATTGGGCCACTTGCTGCATTTATTCCTACTATATTTTGTTTACTCGTACTTTGTTTACTTTCTTTATCGAAAACCCCTAAAAATCTGTTTGCTAAGTATTTGTAGAGAATTCCTGATCCATACCACTAGCCAGCACCTTCTGCTCCTCATTGGGTTCGACACTCTTACTTATCGAAAATACTGCGATACACCCCCTATACTTGTAGGTCATCAGCCATCCATCCATCATGGGTAAGTCTCATGATGGCAAGGTCCCTATTTTACCATCCACTACAAGGAGAGGTACGGTTCTGAATACCTCTATTGCTCTTGATTCACCATCTGTTATGAGTAAGTTCCTTACACCACCACATACACATGCTACACAAACTGCTACTACTGCTGAATCTGAAACTTCTGATACTTATGATGTTGCTTCTACTGTGCTTGATAAATTGGTTCATTAGGTCCTTTCCTAGATGCTACGATTGCTAGAACTACAGATAGGAATCCTGAAAGTCCTAATGAAGACACTACTATACATGTTAGTTCACCTGAGTCTGGAGAGAATTATGATATTGAGGACGGTTATATAGAGATGACCGATGAATTTATTAAAGAATGTCAAAACACCCATGATAGGAGTGCTATTAAGAGTCTCCTTGAGAGGCGTACTATAAAACCCAAATTGTCTCCTAATGCTAAGTTTGCTACATCTCCCATAAACATTAAAGATAAGGATTATGATTTCTCTCTTGATTTATCTTACATTACTATTGTTGAGAAAGAACCTTTTTGTGGGACTAAGAATGAAAGTGCTGTAGCACATATGACTGAGCTTTCTACCATGAGTGGCTTGTTTTCTGATGATATTAAGATGCGCACCTACTTTGTTGCTAAGATTTTTCCTTTTTCATTTATTTAAAGGAGAAGCTAAAACTTGGTATAATAATTTACCTCCTAGATCTATTGATAGCCCTGATTGCCTGATTAGTACCTTCCTTCAGAAATATTTCCCTCCTAGTGCTAGACATGCTATTTTGCAGGAACTTTTTGATTTTAAACAGGGGGAGAGAAAGAGATATTGCCTAAATCATGGGCAAGGTTTTGTGCCTTGATTCATGCACAGGCTGGATGTCCATTACCTAAAAATGAGCTTCTTGATATATATTATAATGGACTAACTGAAGAATCTAGGACATACCTAGATAGTTGTGCTGATTGTATTTTTAGGAATAGGACTCCCAAGGAAGCTGAGGAATTAATGGCTAAAATAAGCAAGAATTATGAAGACTGGACTCCTCCGGAACCAGCTATACCTGAGACAACTATACCTGAACCAACTATTCCTGTGCCTATACCAACATCAAAGAAGAGGGGAGTTATTGAACTAAATGATGAAGTGATGAAGAAAGCTAAGAAATGTCTTAAGGAGAAGGGAAGTAAAGCTGCAGATGTTAAGAATTTACCTCCCATAGAAGAATTATGTAAGCCAATATCCCAATCATCCACTATTGAGGTACACTCTCTCCAAAATTTTGATGAAGGTGATATCCCTTACTCTAAACCTCATGATCAATGCTTAGAAGAATTTGATATTTTAATTGTTAAGCAAGATAATTTTAATAATAGGGTGCAAAATCATCTAATGGAAAACTCTAGAGCTATTGTTGAGTTAAAAGATATTGTGGAAAGAACCTCTAATGATGTTAAAATGCTTGATAAACATTTTCAAATGGTTCAAACTCAAATTGATCAGCTTATTAAAGTACAAAAATACTTGCTAGTTAATGCTGCTAAAGAAAAACATGCTTATGAAATTAGAATTAGAAGTGATGCTGCCACTCAGGATCCTGTAGATCCCGAGGGGCATCTAAATGAATTGAGTAGGATTCTCAACAAGCTGAAAATAGTGGTACTACTCCTAAGAAAAGAAAAAAGAAACATAAAGCTATTGTAGAATCCCCCGAACCTGCTATAGATCCCAATAGTATATCTGTCTCTGATGCTGAAACTGAAAGTGGTAATGAGGAAAATGATGCTCCTGATAAAGAAAAGGTTGAAGAAGAACCTGAAAGGCACACTAAGAATACTAAATACACTAAAGAAGATTGTGTGAGTGGATGAAACATTTATTCTTGCAAATTCCTTTGACTGACGCTATTAAATTGCCTCCTTATTCAAAGTATATGAAGGATATTGTCTCGAATAAAAGGAAGATCCGTAATGAAGAAATATCTACTTTGGTTGCTAATTATTCCTTTAATGGTAAGGTTCCTAAGAAACTTAGAGATCTAGGGTTTCCAACTATTCCTTGCTTAGTTATGTTAGAACTGCTTTGTGTGATTTGGGAGCAGGAGTTAGTGTTATGTCTTTTTATCTCTATAAGAGACTTCAACTGGAAAAACTGATACCAACTGATATATCTTTGCAATGGCTGATAAATCTACTACTATTCCTGTTGGTATATGTGAGGATGTACCTGTTCAAGTTGCTCATAACTGCTTGATATTAACTGACTTTGTTGTGCTTGAAATGCCTAAAGATGATAATATGTTTATTATTCTTGGGAGACCTTTTCTTAATACTGCAGGAGCTGTTATTAATTCTAATCAAGGAAAGGTGACTTTTAATGTTAATGACAAGAAGCATATTGTCTATTTCCCCAAGAAGATTGATAGGACTTATGGTTTAAATTCAATTGAACATGTTGAAGACATTCAAGTTGGAGAAATATATTGTCCCATACCACGAGAAAAATATGAAACTATTATGATTGGGACCATTGCTATCAAGGTTGAGATAACATAATAATTAGTGGAATACAAAGTTTTGTTTCATATAAAACTTCTTTGGTAACAAGACCTGATCAACCTTGTTAACAAAGGGATTTTAATGAACAAAACAATGTTTTCACCATGATTATCTTTGCTTACTTTTAGTTTATCTATTTTTGCTTTCGTTTAGTTTACTTTTCTGTTGTTAGTTGCTTGCATATTAGAGTGTTTTAGAACTTCTGAAGTTTTATCTTTGATTTGTCATTGCATCATTCCAGAAACATTGTTCTGCCAGAAAATCATTCATCTTTACCTGAAAATTGCTCAAAAATAAAGTGTCTCGAAAAATCCCAGAAAATTCATATTAAATTTTTACGTGAAAAAGGGGCAGAGAAGTGCCTGGAGAGTACCAGGGGGGCCCACCAGGCAGGCACACCACCTAGTGGCGCGGCCAGCCCAGGGGCGCGCCTGGCCATCGTGTGGGCCACCCTTGGCCCTCTACTCGCTCTCTCACTTGCCTCTGCCTTCTCTCTCCCTAGAAAACACCAGCTCATTGCTTGAAATCGCGTTCTTGCTGTTCTTGCCCATGATTTTTCGATCTCCTTGCTCAGCCCATCTTTGTTTCTGAAATTTGGAGCATTTGTTCTCCGATATGTGACTCCTCCGCTTGTACAAGTAGATTTGTGTTTAGTGGATTATATTTTGAGTATTTTGTTGCTGTAGGTGATAGGTTATGAGAGCTTGTAAGCTTGTTCAATACTTAGAGATATTGTTTTGATGCATGTTTAGACCTCTTACAAGTCCCTATGAGTAGTTCCCTTCATTATGTATTCACTTTGTAATCACTTGTATAATGGATGTTTAAATTTCAGAAAAGAGGATGGATGAACACCAACTCAACCAGCAAGAATTAAGGGTGCCTTCGGTAATGAAGGTCCACCATGAGGAGGAGGTTTTTCCTTCTATCTATCCATGCCCCGAATTCATGGGGGCTATGGGGATCTTTCAAGACTTCCATACTTTAATCACTAATGCAGGGTTGGAGCACTTTGTGGGAGATGAACCTCACCAATTTGTGAAGCTAACCATGCCTGTGGTGCAGGACTTTCGATTTAGTTGCTCTTTGCCTAACCCCATGGTTCACTACAAAATTTACAATATAGCTGTCGACCTCCCTTTTGATGATTTTTGTGCAGCTATTAGAGTACCTCAGTGGGGATCGTGTGGAAGGATTAAAGAGCAACCTGCACCACTCATGGACTTGTATGCGGAGATTTGCCAAGGGAGCAACTTCTCAAAGGAGAGCGGGAAAATTCGTAACATTCATCTCCCGTCTATTCGCTACTTTGCTTACTTTATTGCCAAGTGTGTTCTCGCTAGGAAAACTGCTAATAAGTTATCCTCATATGATCTAGCATTAATCTCAGTTGCCTTAAAATGAGATAGGACTTATAACTTGGGTGCCTTGATAGCCTTCTGTCTTGCTGCTAACTGCGAGAAAGGTGGAATTTGTGGAGGCCTCATTGCCTCTCGTTTATTAGCTTTGCATGGTTTAGTGCCTCATCATTTAGACCTACAGTTTCCCATAAAGAGACTTGACCTTAATTGCATGATACAACATAAATTTATTTCTTCTTGGGTTAATTTGAGTGATTTGTCTTATGAAATAACCTTTCTCAAGGCTGGTTGGAGAAGGAGTAAGTCTGAGCGAGTTGTTCTTTTGCATGCACCTCTTTTGTTTAACCTTGATACCAGGGTAGGGTGGTCACTCACCAAGGAAGAACTCAATGCATACTTGGGAGAGCTCTCCCAATAGGAGCAGGATACTAGAAGGGAGGTTACAGATGATTCGGTCCAGCCCCGGAATGAGGGGGAGTCTTCATGTCAGCAGCCTACCTATCATTGGGGAGCCTCTTCTTCCCAAGGGCCTAACCACGATCATTCTTATGATGACCCGCCTGCTTGGAACCCTTACCCGCATTGGTATTAATACCCACTTAGGCCAAAAGCCTAAGCTTGGGGGGAGGTACACCAACATCACACTCATCTACATATCATGTTTAGTCGGTACATTGTATATCCATGCTTCGTTCTCTTTTTAGCTTTCGTTCTTTCTTTGCTTTTGCTTTCTAAAACACAAAAAGAGCAAAAATATTTTGTTTGTTTCTCTTTATTTGCTTCTTTTTCTTTTTGCCTTGGTTTGCTTTTTCCTTTTTGTCTTTGTTTTAATTATTCAAAAAACCCAAAAAGATTTCGCTTAGCTTGTTCTCCCTTTTTGTTCTTGCCTTTAATCATAAACCCAAAAATATTTTTTGTTCTTCTTTAGTCTTGTGAAGTTCGTTGCAGGGTTCAACAGTCCTTAGTGGAGTTTGGTTTTCATATTATTATTCAAGCCACACAAGTGAAGGGCAATAATGAAGATTAATGACAACTTGAGGTGTGGTAAGAGGCTGGTAACGAACTCTATTTGTTTTCATTTTTGTACATATACTCATCATTGTGGGCATGCTTAGTCTATTCATGTAGGGTGTATGTTAGTTATGGATGCTTAGTTGTTCTTGCTTTCTTATGATTAGCTCTAGATTGCTAATAGTTTGTAGCATGTCATATGAATGTTTTCTTGCATTTCTCTATTCATAACTTGGTATGGCACCGTGGTATCCTCCTCTAAATGTTTCATTTGAATTGACTTGGCACATGCTCACGCATGCATATGGCTGAAATAATCAGTAAAGCCTCGATGAATTATTTTGCCTTAAGGGTCTTGAATCACTTTCATGCCATGATTAGTCCTGTTTTGTTGCAAGCATGATTATGACAGTTATTGCCCTCTCGTTTGTCGGTCCCTTACTTTTGCTAGCCTTCACTTGTGCTGAGTATAATCTTTACTCGTGCATCCAACTCCCCAAAACCAATATTGCCAAAAGTGTCCACTATACCTACCTATTAGCATCATTTGCTATTCTGTGCATATTAAGTATGCTTTGTTTTCTTCCGAATAAAATGTTTGCTTGTATGAGAAAGTTAGTTAGTAAAGCTCTCATGAGCTTGATGGCACACTTTACTTTCTTGCACTTAATAAACTTGAACCATTGTGTCCATCTTTGTTGCATATATGCTTGCGCTTTATAAGTTGAAGTTAGCAGAACCATGTATCATGGGGAACGCTTTCAACATTGCACTGGTACTTCGTACCTCGTTGATACCATGATTCTTTTGCTTATGGATCCCGGTGGTCTGAAATAAAAGGGGAACTTGTAAGATCATGGAGTTTGTATGTGTGTTAGAGAAACACCTGGTACGCTAGCCTAAGCCATGCCTAATCATGGTGGAAACTTGCAACATAACCATAATGAGCACTCTATGAAGCATCCTCAATAAAAACCTATGCAAATAGCAAATAAAAAGATCGCTAAGATGCTCATTGTCTGCTTGCCTTGTCATTTTGATTATGGGATAGCTCCTGTATCATGTGCAAGGGGTACCCCGTTGGCGGTTCTCTATGATACATATGTACTTACAATGACAAGAGCTTACTTGTGACTGAAGTTGAGTAGCATGAGGTTCGATACTCGTAAGTGAGGGGCATGAGATTTCAACTTATAACTTGTCAAGCATATCCTCTTAGTTGTGTCATGATGGCTCAATGCACGGCGCCCAGAAAAATGCTTGATGGCGGTGTTGATGTAGAGCTCGTTGGGAACCCCAAGAGGAAGGTATGATGAGCACAGCAGCAAGTTTCCCTCAGTTATGAAACCAAGATTTAATCGAACCAGTAGGAGCAAGGAAACACCCTAAAGGTGTTACTAGCTGAGCTTTGGCAGGGCGCACTACCGGTAATAGTAGCAACGTGGAGACCTGCACAACACAACCACAGAACTTTGTCCCCAACTTGCGATGAGGTTGTCAATCTCACCGTGTTTTGCGGAAAACAAAGGATTAAACGTATCGAATGGAAAGAAGTAATAGTTTGCAGAAAGTAAACACAAAGAAGTAAACAATTGTATATTGTATGTAAAGAAAAGGACTGGGATCCATAGCTCACTAGAGGTGGCTCTCCTTAAGATAGATAACATGCTGGGTGAACAAATTACAGCGGGGCAATTGACAAACACCGAGAAAGCAATACATGCATATACTAATCATCTTGACTCCTTTCATACTTGATTGGGCATTACAACATTATACATAGACCGCCATCCAACTGTATCAATGACTAATAATCCACCTTCAGGTTATCATCCGAACCCCCTCCAGTATTAAGTTGCAAGCAGCAGATTATTGCTTTATGAACTGCGTGTAAAGTAAACAATATGATTGTTCTATGAACAAAGGATCGTTGTTTTCTCCCTAGTAGCAACAGCACATCTAGTACCTTAGAGATTTTTGTCACTTCCCCAGATTACTAGAGGCATGAACCCACTATCGAGCATAAATACTAACTCTTGGAGTTGCTAGCATCTACTTGGCCAAGATAGCTACTAACAACGGAAAGCATGCAAGATCACAAATAACAAAGACATGATAGAATCAATAATCAATCTGAAATAGAATCTCAATATCCATCGGATCCCAGCAAACACAACATGCATAATTACAAATAGATGATCTTGATCATGAACGGAGCTCACAAGATCTAAACATGAAAGCACAAAGGAGGAGAACTAGCCATCTAGGTACTACATGGATCCGTAGTCCCAGGATGAACTACTCACGCATCACACAGAGGCTTGCATGGTGATGAAGAAGGCCTCCAGGGTGAATTCTCCTCTCCGGCAGGGTGCCGGGAAGAGCTTCAGATCCCTCCCGATCTAGGGATGGATATGACGGCGGCTACAGACACTTTCGTGGATTTTTTTGATCGGGCCCTTAGGGTTTTAGTCCCGAGGAAAATATATAGGCGGAAGGAGAGGCCGAGGGGGTGCCGGGAGCGGCCACACCACCCCCTGGCGCGGGCTAGGCCTAGCCGCGCGGCCAGGTGGTGTGGTGGCCCCCTGGCCCCTCTCCATCTCGTATTCTGGCACTTGATGACATCCGGAAAAATAGGCACTTTGGCTTTTGTCCCGTCCAATTCCAAGAATATTCATTTTATGACTTTCCTAGAACCAAAAACAACAGAAAACAGGCAGCTGGTACTATGGCTCTTGTTAATAGGTTAGTCCAAGAAATCATATGAAAAGTACTCCAAAGTTGGAACAAAACACAAGAAAGTGGATAAAACCAAGCATGGAACATCAAAAATTATAGATACATTTGCAATGTATCATGTCACTTTAACCTTAACCATTTAAAGATGCTTATGGTAGGGGCAATGAAAGCTCAAAGCTAATGAGTACCATACTTTCAGCATTTGGAAGCCTTTCAAACTTTTCAAAACCTTTTCACTTCCTTGTTGAGTCACCACATATTCTATGAGCACTTTCTTGAGAGCATGGTTGTCATTCTTAGTGTAATGTGCTTGTCTCAAAACTTGATTAATTGTGTTATGACCTTGATGCTTGTACCTTTGATATCTTTACTTCTAGTCTTCACTTGAACTTCAGAGGTGCCTTGGCATTTATATTTACTCTACAAGCGAAGGCAAGCGAGATACCACTCTATCATACCTTTTTATGAGCATTTCAATGTTGCTTATGTTTATGTTCCATGCTACTTCCTTTTTTTTGAGTTGAAATATCTTCATAGCTTGCATTGACAATTAAGTAAACTTAGTGGCATACTCTTTATTGTGAACTGTCTAAGTAGTTGATCATATGCTGAGAATATATACATCATATGAAGCAAATGTGTTCGTGAAAGTTTCTTTTATCGCACTCAATTTTCAACAGAATTGCTTGAGGACAGGCAATAAGCTAAGCTTGGAGGGAGTTGATATGTCCAAAACGTATCTACTTTCCTGAACAATTTTGCTATTGTTTTCCTCTAAACTTGTGTGATTTGGATACAACTAACACTGACTGACGCTGTTTTCAGCAGAATTACCTTGGTGTCTAGTTTTTGTGCAGAAAATCAACTATCGGGAAAAATCCTGGAAAATTTGCCAAAAATCCTATTTCACCAGAAGACTCACGGAGCCAAAAGACGAGACGGAGTAGGGCCACGAGGGGCCAACACCACCTGGCCGCGTGGGCTAGGCCAGACCGCGCCTTGGGGTGGTGTGGCCGCCTTGGCTGCCCCCTCGGCCTCCCTCTTCACCTATAAGATGCCTCTTGACCTAAAAACCGAGGGGGGTTCGACGTTTTTCTAGAAAGAGTTCCGCTTCGCCGCCACCACCAGACTCCACAAATCAGCACCAGAAACTCCGTTCTGGCACCCTGCCGGGACGGGGAATTGGAGGAGATCATCGCCATCATCATCACCATCGCTTCTCCATCGACCATCCATGTTTCCCCCATCTATGAGTGAGTAATCCCCCGTTGTAGGCTATGGGGATGGTAGGGATTGGATAAGATCATTCATGTAATGGCATCAGATTGTTAGGGCATGGTGCCTAGTATCTATTATTAGTGCTTTTTGACTTTGTTGCAACTTGTTATGCTTAATGCTTGTCACTAGGGCCCGAGTGCCATGATTTCAGATCTGAACATGTTATTGATTCATTATGATAGTATTGTTTATGGTCTTACATGCAAGTTGTATACACATGTTATTGTCCAGAACCAAAGGCCCCAAAGGGACAGCGATCGGTATAACCAGAGGGAATGGCTTTGATGTGAGGATCGCATGTGTTCACGGAGTGTTAATGCTTTGCTCTGATGCTCTATTAAAAGGAGCACCTTAATTGCCAGTAGTTCCCTTGAGGCCCTGCTGCAAACAGGCTGGCAGGACAAAAGATGTTGTGCAAGTTCTCATTGCGAGCACGTATGACTAGAAATAGAACACATTCCTATGATTATTTAGTACTTGGATGCTTTATCTTATTTATCTGCAAATGCCCTTTGTATTGATTGCCATATGAATTGTCTTGTCCATGCAATGTACATCCATCCATCCCTATGCCTACCGCGCTTTAATCCTACGGTTTACTGCAATTGTTACTACTTTCTTTACTTTTACTATTGTTGTTACTTTGTTATTGCTACTACAAAACTATTGCTACCGATAAACTGCTGTGAGCAAGATTGTTTCCAGGTGCAGCTGAATGGACAACTCAGTTGTTAAGTCTTATAAATATTCTTTGGCTCCCCTTGTGTCAAATCAATAAATTGGATTTTCTTCCCTCGAAAATACTGCGATACACTCCCTATACTTGTGGGTCATCAAGGGCGCGGGAGACTTGGTCTGAGGCTTCTGCCGAAATATGTCTCTAACCAAGGAAGTTGGCACGGAAGATTCGGCCCGAGGCTTGGCCTTGGTTTGGTCCTCTCGCCGAGTCTGTGCAGACTCGGACGAGGCGGGAGGAGCTTGAGTAGAAGAACATGGAGCTAGTCGGGGTTGAACTTGGGTCGGCGCCGGGGTCACCAGCACCTTGGTAGGAGCTTTCTCGGTGCCGATGTTGCTGGCACCATCATCAACTTGTTGCTAAACTAAGGAGAAACTAGGCTGATCTGGCATATCCACATCTTTGGAGGCGCCACCACCCTCTGTCCCGACGTTGCCTCCCCCTTGACATGATGGTCTAAGATTCGGATGAGGGGCAGAGCTCTCTCGGATTAGGCTCAAAGTAAGAGCATCCTCATGATGCGGAGAAGAGGGATCAACCCGAAGAGGTGAGGCTATGCTCGAGCCGCTCTGGTAGATGTCCTTGGGGGCCCTGCCGAGTCAAACAAAAGAAGAATATCAAGTTAAAACAGAAAGAGAGAAACAAGAAATGCACGTAAAGGGAGAGGATTTATTTGAAGAGCAAGGAAGGAGGAGCTAACTCGGATGAAGTAGGTGGATCCTTGGGCTTCGGAGCTCTCCGGACATTGGCCTTAATCGGAGGTTTGCTAGTAGCCTTGTCCCTGGATCTCTTCTGCCTCTTCCTGGTTTTGGGTGGCTCAGTTGAAGGAGCCGAGGTAGTGGCCTGTTTCTCTGTAGGAACAAGGATAGGTTCACCCACCGCAAGAGGGGGATCGGTGAGGACCTGACCGTCCGGGTTAGCTAGAGTCGAGTTAACCAAAAAAGCATATGAGATAGGCACCGGGTCAAATACCTCAAAAACTTCACAATCATCATCATCTTCATCGTCATCCTGCCAATCCCTTAAGACAGAGGTCTTACCAGAGGATCGTTTGTGGTCGTCCAGAATAGGCAAGAACACTTTAGAGTCCATCTCTTCTGTGTCCGAGGTATCACGATCCTTTCCCCATTTTTGGATGGATCCACTCCATCCTCAATCATCTATTGAAGAAACATCTAAAAGAACAAGGAAAAAGGATCAAGCAAATGACGTGATCCAAGGTAAAGAAGTAATTCAGAAAAGAAAGTCAGATAATAGATATACCGTGGGAGCTAGATTATGTCGGCGAAAGTGCTCAAACCCCCATTCCCAATCTTCGGTCATCTACGAGGTTATATTGAAAATGGCCTTAACCCGACGGAAGATCTGAGCATTGGAGAGATCAAATGAGGAAGTTCGGTTGGGGTTGAGATGCCCGCTCATGTGGCAAACCTTGTCCCAGCTTATTCAACTCGGCTGCAGCGGGGAAATTCGGCTATGGATGAAAGTGATCATAATATCCTCGCTGCATAGTCCCAGCTTATTCTCGCTGCATAGTCCCAGCTTATTCAACTTGGTGATGCGCTTCTTCACCAACTCGACCAAAGTACCGGATTGCCTCGGATCCCGGCTCCAAAGACTCCAATTAGGGATGCCAGGAGAGTAGGGGAGTAGCCGAATCAGGTCTTCTTCGGTATCGTTCTTCACATAGAAGAACATCCTGGCCTAGCCCTTGCAAGATTCCAAGCCGGTAACCTGGGGAAAGATGAACATTTTTTGGGGTGAAATGGAAGCCGCTCTGCACTGAGTGAGAGTTGTGACGGCAGGGGAAGCCTCCTTGTCCGGAACAACATTGGCTCTAAAGACGAAGAATTTGTACCAAATATGGATGGTAGGCCAAAGGCCGAGATACCCCTCTACCCCGGACGTGAAAGCAGAAAGGGAAGTGACGGCATTAGTCGGAAGATGGTGCGGTTGGAGAGAAAAAGTTAATCATGGAAGAAAATCACCCACAGGAAGGCCGAACCCGTGTTGGAAGTGACAGAGGAAGACGACGAACTCACTCGGATTGGTGGAAGGAACAATTGCGCAGGGGAGGCGACAGGAAACCCCGGCGGGGATGCGACGGGTCCGGTACAGCCAGTCGAGGTCATCCTCGCAGACCCAGGAACTAGCCCAAGCTCCTCGCTCGTGGCCCTCACCGCTCTCCTCATGCTCCTCAATGGTGGCGATCTCTTCAGGCATTTATAGATCCTCGTCCTCGCGGATCCAATCTGAAGTGGGGCGCAGTGGCTTGGATTGGCATGGTCCTGTGGCAGCTTTGAGCGGCTGAACAACGACGCGGGTATGACAGAGCGAGCAACAGCAGAGCGCAGCAACAACATCGTCGCTAAGCAGAAACATCGGCGGTGGTAGCGTTGCGCAGAGGGAGAAGAAGAAGAGGCAGAGGCGCGTGCGAATGGGGGAAATGGCCAAGGGACCTCCCTCACCTCACTATTTAACCATGCCCCTAGTGGGGTAGTGGGATCGTGCGGTGAGGCATGCGGCAATTTGTGGCCATGTATCTACGGGATCAACCAACCAAAAACAGCCACAGGAAGGGCCACACCATGCAACAAATCCTGTGACGTGATGTGGCGTAGCGGTTATCAAAGAGGCACCCACGATCTGACATTGGCGTAGTAATCCGTGACAACATGCATAGTAACTAGCACAGACCCTTAAAATGAGGCAAAGTAATGATTACCCTCCATGTAGGATGTGGGGAAGTGTACACGAGAAGGAAGGAATCTAAGCGGTAACTCGGATATGAAAATATAACCTGGCCAACGAGGGATACCTCGGAATGAGCTAAGGGAGAACAAAGAAAATACCAAGTCACTAAACTAAGAGTACCGACATAAGAGTACCTCGACAAGTAAGACAAAGAGTTAGTGGGTTAAACCTGATGTGGCCTTATCAGCTGAAGTTGCCAAGACTGCACCAGCTTCAGGGACTAATGTTGGGGGGATAACCCCGGGTAGGGTTAAGCCGGGGTATAATGACAGTAATAGCCGAGGTACGGCAAGGTCAAAGTAGAAGCTGGCCGAGTCACCACAAGGCAAACCAAGTTATGATAGACTCGGCCCGAACAGTATTCACACAATGTAGCCTCGGCTGACATAAAACATATGTCGGCACCCTCATTGTCACTTGTTTGCAGGTACCCTCAGGGCCGAGTTAACTAGGCGTCAGGCGGGTTACCACTTAGCTTACAAGAGAAGGAAGGAATATCCTTGGTAAAAGGTTTTCTCTCTACACTATAGCATGCGCATAGAGGACAAAGAGGAAGACCACCGAGACGGGCCGACAAAGGTGACGTTACACAACCATTCTTGGTCGGGTGACACAGCGCCGCAGGATTTTACGCCACGGGCTCAGAGAGGCTCACACCATGAGTCCTGGGCAGCTTACGAAGGGAAAAAGGAGCGCACCGCTTTGCTATTTTGGGAGAAGCATATTCAGAGAATATGCCTTACACATGTGCCCTAGCTTGTAACCTGGGCTTCCCTATATAAGGAGCACCAGAATCTCTATAGAGAAGGTCGGCCATTTTTACTAAGGGAAGAACCCTAGAGAGAGATCTGTGGGAAGTAGAGAACACTTTCCTCCTCCCCATGAACATCTCAAGGAGCACTTGTAATCCTCCATTGATCTAGTGAATATCAGTCATCTGTGTGTGGAATCACCACACTGTCCCTCCCTGGATACCTCTAGTGCTCATTGGCCCCGTTTTTAGCCTATACATGGCATCTACCGTGCCACCACCATGACAACATTATTCATATAAATCGAACAACCATTATTCTCTTATTTAAATGAATAACCCTCTTGTAAGATGCAATATCCTGGTATTATATTCTTACATAATGCAGGCATAAAGTAACAATTACTATGTTCTAATATTAATCCTAACGGTTGATGTAGAGGTATTGTGCCGAAGGCAATCACCACAACACTTGATCCATTCCCAACGCGCATCTTCACCTCGTTCTTTCCAAGCTTCCCAGGGTTCCATAGATCCTGTATTGAATTGCAAATATTAGCGAACGATCCGGTATCAAATACCCAAGAGTTACTTTTAGGACCTTGCAAGTAAACATCAATAACATGTATATTAGATATACCTGAGTTGGATGATCCAGTCTTCTTTTTCTCAGCTAAGTACTTCGGACAGTTCCTCTTCCAATGACCCTTCTCCTTATAGAAGAAATACTCAGCATCTGGGTCTGGACCTGGCTTAGGCGTTTTTCCTTTATTAGAGGTGTGGCACACATCAGCCTTCTTCTTGTCACCCCCTGATACATTGCAAATGTATCTATAATTTTTTATGTTCCATGCTTAGTTTTATCCACTTTCTTGTGTTTTTTCCAACTTTGGAGTACTTTTATTATGATTTCTTGGACTAACCTATTAACAAGAGCCACAGTGCCAGCTGCCTATTTTCTGCCGTTTTTGGTTCCAGGAAAGTCAGAAAATGAATATTCTCGAAATTGGACGGGACAAAAGCCAAAGTGCCTATTTTTTCGGAAGGGATCAAGTGCCAGAATACGAGACGGAGAGGGGCCAGGGGCCGGCCACACCACCTGGCCGCGCGGCCAGGCTTGGCCCGTGCCAGGGGGTGGTCTATCTGACCCCAGCACCCCCTCGGCCTCTCCTTCCGCCTATAAGTTGCCCTCGGGACGAAAACCCTAGGTACTCGATCAAAATCCATGAAAGAGTCTATAGCCACCGTCGTCTCTGTCCCTAGATCGGGGGGATCTGAAGCTCTTCCCGGCACCTTGCCGGAGAGGGGAATTCACCCTGGAGGCCTTCTTCATCACCATGCAAGCCTCCGGTGTGATGCGTGAGTAGTTCATCCTTAGACTACGGATCCATGTAGTAGCTAGATGGCTGGTTTCTCCTCCTTTGTGCTTTCATGTTTAGATCTTGTGAGCTCCGTTCATGATCAAGATCATCTATTTGTAATCCATACATGTTGTTTTTGCGGGGATCCGATGGATATTGAGATGCTATTTCAGATTGATTATAGATTCTATCATGTCTTTGTTATTTGAGATCTTGCATGCTTTCCGTTGTTAGTAGCTATCTTGGCCAAGTAGATGCTAGCAACTCCAAGAGTTAGTATTTATGCTCGATAGTGGGTTCATGCCTCTGGTAATCTAGGGAAGTGACAGAAATCTCTAAGGTGCTAGATGTGCTGTTGCTACTAGGGAGAAAACAACGATCCTTTGTTCATAGAACAATCATATTGTTTACTTTACACGCAGTTCATAAAGCAATAATCTGCTGCTTGCAACTTAATACTGGAGGGGGTTCGGATGATAACCTGAAGGTGGATTATTAGTCCTAGATGCAGTTGGATGGCAGTCTATGTATTATGTTGTAATGCCCAATCAAGTCTCAAAGGAGTCAAGATGATTAGTATGCGCATGTATTGCTTTCTCGGTGTTTGTCAATTGCCCTGCTATAATTTGTTCACCCAGCATGTTATCTATCTAAGGAGAGCCACCTCTAGTGAACTATGGATCCCGGTCCTTTTTCTTTACATACAATCTACAAATGTTTACTACTTTGTGTTTACTTTCTGCAAACTTTTACTTCTTTCCATTCGATATGTTTAATCCTTTGTTTTCTGCAAAACACGGTGAGATTGACAACCTCATCGCAAGTTGGGGACAAAGTTCTGTGGTTGTGTTGTGCAGGTCTCCACGTTGCTACTAGCACCGGTAGTGCGCCCTACCAAAGCTCATCTAGTAACACCTTTGGGGTGTTTCCTTGCTCCTACTGGATCGATTAAACCTTGGTTTCATAACTGAGGGAAGACTTGCTGATATATTCATTGTACCTTCCTCTTGGGGTTCCCAACGAGCTCTACGTCGAAAGTCGAGCGCATCACCCCCAGACTTCTTCTTCTTGAAGCGAGTGGTTTTCTTCACCATCATCAACTGATTGGTGTTCTTATGTATGTCCTTTTCAGCCACCTTCAACATCACAAACAGTTCGACCAATGTTTTGTTCATCACATGCATGTTGATATTCATGACAAACCCAGCGAAGCTAGGTGTGAGTGATTTGAGGATTATGTCGGTTCCTAGTTTAGAAGGAAAGGGAACAGCCAACGCTTACAACCTTTGAACATACCCGTGTAAATTAATTACATGGGCACTGACTGGGCCTTGATGACCCACAAGTATAGGGGGTGTATCGCAGTATTTTCGATAAGTAAGAGTGTCGAACCCAACGAGGAGCAGAAGGTGCTGGCTAGTGGTATGGATCAGGAATTCTCTGCAAATACTTAGCAAACGGAATTTTAGGGGTTTTTGATAAAGCAAGTAAACAAAGTACGAGTAAATAAAACATAGTAGGAATAAATGCAGCAAGTGGCCCAATCCTTTATGTAGCAAAGGACAAGCCGGTTGTATTATTTAAGATGACCAAACTTTCTCGGGGACACATGGGAAGACTGTCAAATGCTTTCGCTTCATATAGTTGATTAATCTTCTTTAGCTTGCTAAGTGTTGTGTGGGTGAACCTGTGCTAATGTACCGACCTTCCTAGGACTAATACATACTTGTGATTATACCCCTTGCAAACATCCGTAAGTACAAGAAAGTAATTAAGGTAGAAACCTAACCACAGCTTTAAACTCTAAGACCCTTACGTCCCTTGTGCAATGGTTTCCTAACGGGGGTTCAGGTTTCTGTCACTCCGGCAACCCCTATGATTAGTAGCCAAATACACAATGCATTCCCCTAGGCCCATATAGGTGAAGTGTCATGTAGTCGACGTTCACATGACACCACTAGAAGAAGTACACCACAACTTAAATATCAAACTATTGAATCTTTCTCAACACAACTCCACTACTAACAACATGACTTCTCCCATGTCCTCAAGAACAAAACGAACTACTCACAAGACATCATATGGATCATGATCAGATATGGAATAATGATGTATAACAATCTGAACATAAACAATAATTCAATGATTCACTCAATAGCATCAACTACAAAGAGTAATCAACACAGGGAAAGTTTCCCCTATGAACTATGAAAGATTTAACGCAATTGTTACAGCAATATGGAGATGGTGATGAGGGTGGTGATGGTGATCATGGTGGTGGTGATGATGATGATGATCCCGATGAAGTCCAGCTTGATGGTGGTGTTGATGGCGATGATCTACCCTCTCCGGGAAGGAATTCCCTCGGCAGAAATCTATCTGCCGGAGAGATCTTTCTCTCTTGGTGTTTTCCGCCCTGCAGAGGCGGCGGAATCTTTCTGTGGTCGCTCCCTGAGTCTTAGGGTTTTGGGAGGAATATATACGCCAGAGGGGAGGGCCAGAGGTGGGCCAGGGCGGCCACACCACCTGGTGGCGTGGCCTAGGGTGGCCCGCGCCAAGGGGTGGTGTGGGCCCCCTGTGGCCCATCTCCACTCTCTCTTCTAGCTTCCTTCGTCTTCTGGAAAAATAGGAATTTCCGTAGATTTTCCCGGATTTTCTGATCTTCGCGAATTTTTCCTCCAAACATCACCTTTTCCATCAAAATCCTGACTGCAGTGGTCCATGCTCCAAAAGTCATCAACCATGCAAAAACAGATGAAATAACATAAGTATCATCTCTTAATATGAAATATATCAATGAATAACAGTAAATTATGATATAGAATAGTGATGCAAAATGGACGTATCAACTCCCCGCCAAGCTTAGACTTCGCTTCTCCCCAAGCAAAACTGAACTCAATAAACATGACCTCAGTTTTATGGAGTGAAGAGTCGATAAAAAGAATACGGACAAGAAGCATCACATTCATCAATACATAGATCATAATAGAAGACAACTCACTATTATATAACTCAACTTTCAATAAGCAAAGGAAACACAATAAAGATACATGAAGTAAATCATAATTGGTAATGGAAAACTTAGCTCTTGGTCGAAGAATAGTTGATAATTTGCTGGAGTTCACAATTAACTAATTTTCAATGATATCTTTCAAAGTAGTAAACATCCAGATAAGAGCAATGTGCAAAACAAGGAACATAAGAAACATGATTGAATAAATCATCATATGAATGAATGAAAAAAAACAACTCAAAATACTTGCTGAGATAGAAGGGAATAGGTTTACTAACTCAACAAAAAAACTAAAAGAAAGGCCCTTCGTAGAGGGAAGCAGGGATTTCAAGTTTCATAAAGAGCTCCCAAAAATTATGATACTTATTAGCTTTCAGCTCTCATTGCCCCTATCATAGGCATCTTTAGGTGATTAAGGTTAAAGTGACACAACTAAGAGGATATGCTTGACAAGTTATAAGTTGAAATCTCATGCCCCTTACTTACGAGTACTGAACCTCATGCTACTCAACTTCAGTCACAAGTAAGCTCTTGTCATTGTAAATACATATGTATCATTGAGAACCACCAACGGGGTACCCCTTGCACATGATACAGGAGCTATCCCATAATCAAAATGACAAGGCAAGCAGACAATGAGCACCTCAGCGATATTTTTATTTGCTATTTGCATAGGTCTTTATTGAGGATGCTTCATAGAATGCTCACTATAGTTATGCTGCAAGTTTACACCATGATTAGGCATGGCTTAGGCTAGCGGCCCAGGCATTTCTCTAACACACATATGAACTCCATGATCTTAAAAGTTCCCCTTTTATTTCACACCGTCAGGATCCATAGGTAAAAGAATCATGATATCAACTAGGTACAAAGTACCAGTGAAGTGTTGAAAGCGTTCCCCGTGATACATGGTTCTACTAACTTCAACTCATAAAGCGAAAGAATATACAAAACAAAGAAGGACCCAATGGTTCAAGTTTATTAAGTGCAAGAAAAGTAAAGTGTGCCATCAAGTTCTTGAGATCTTTAATCACTACTTTTCACATAACAAGTTTAATTTGGGAGGTAGATAAAAACAAGAATTTACTTGGAATAGCAATAATGCTAATAGGTAGGTATGGTGGACACAAATGGCATGGGTTTTGGTTTAAGGAAGTGGATGCACGAGAAGAATTCCCTCTCAGTACAGGTTTTCGGCTAGCAAGGCTGGGTAGCAAGTACAAGAGTTGAAGGAAACAAACAAGCATACAAGTGATAAAAACAAACATGCAATCTTCCTTGGAAGCACAAAAGATCTTAACTAGAGAATACTAGACTTATGAGAAAATCAAGAAAGAAAGATGATGAAACTATATTTCTTTAGAGTACTTTTATCTTTTCATTCAACTCCCAAAAATAGTGTTGCTACTGACCGAGCCAGGTTTGCCAAAACCAACTAAATTAACTCAATGATCCCAAAGTGATACCAATACTAACAACAAGATCAATCATATAACCATGAATTGAGAACTACTATAAGATGTGCAAAAGAGTAAATTATAGACCTTCTCATTAATAAACCATAACGACAACTCACACCAAGGGATACATATCTAACGAGAGAGGGGACACTTCCATAATGAAAACCATCCTACATGATAACTTCTCTATTCATGATATGACTCTACTAAAAAGGTAAAAAGATAGAAGATAGTGATATGATACCGCGACACTCCCCCATGCTTCGAACAAACCAAGGGGATGCCAAACCTGATGACAAATTACTCCTTTGGTGGTGGTGGTATCCTCTCGATGAGCTTCTTGACCAATTTCCCCAAGTCTTCAATCTCGAAGGTGAGGGTACGAATCAACTCCGAGTTGTGCTCGATGCGGTGCATGATCATGTCAGATTGTGGGTCCCAGCTCTTATGATTCTTTTTCCGTTCTTCCCTCTTGGAGTCTTCTTTTCCTGCATGGTTATGGATAAAGGTATGGAAAGGACTCTTGGTGCTTGGAGAAGGTGTCCTTGGTGCCAAACAGTGATGTGGAGGTTTCCCTCCAGTTGACATCCGTGCAGTCCTTCTGATCCTGGCAGGGTTTGCCACCACTCCAATGCTTGCAACGGTAGTGCCGGTGTGCTTTTCCTCCTCTTCACCTTCGCTCTTGATCTCCTTCTCCTTCTCGGGGGCTTGGATGTCCTCCTCCATAGGCTCCTTTCCCTTGTCCTTGGCAGACACCATTGTGCTCCTAAGGTTCAAAGATAGTTCCTGGCAGAAACAGATCAAAACAAAAACACGATATATGAACCTCGGGGGATCCGGGGGATTATATATTACGAAGTTTCATAACAAAAGGAAGGTACTGGGAGAAAACGAGTCAGAGGTGGAGTCCGGAGTGGCCACACCACCGGGTGGCGCGACCAGGGTGGTCTCGCACCATAGGGTGGTGTGAGCCACCCTGGCTCCGTTTCCGTCCCTCTTTCGCTTCGTAGCTTTCCTTGTTGACTGAAAACTGCAAAAATATAGTTGGATAGTATTTTCGCGGAACTTTTCTTACCAGAATTGTTACCTATTTGAAAGCAGACTCTGCAGGTCTTTGAATTTGGTATTTAGTAGATTCTTCCGGAGTCACCACTTGAATAACATCAATATCTTCATCTTTATACACTTATTGTTTGAGTCATAAAACCTTTCACTTCCTCATTACACCATTTTTTCCACTACCTGGAAATTTCTTTCACACAAAACTTCACACAATTTTTATTAGCAACATTAGTATAAGTGAAGTGATAAAAACTTTTTAGTTCAACTTCAACTGAAAACCATCAAAACATAAGCTACTGTAGCAACTCCTTCTGAAAACCCAAAAAAAATCCAAAAAGGAAATTGATTAAAGATGCAAATGCAAAAGTGGCAAAATCTGTCAAAACAGACCAGCAGGTAAAGATCCATTTTTTATAAAATCTTATGTTTCTCATGTGAAAAAGTACAAAACTAATGAAAGTTAAATAACAACCTGGGGCAGAAGCACAAAAAATTACAGCTCAATCTGACATACAGAGATACCTCACGAATTTTTACGGTGAAGCACAAAAATCTGTTTCGGGACAGCAACTTCCCCAAATATTACTTCTCTCTCATTATCTTGACAACAAAACCAAACAAGACAGATAAGTAGAGGTTATTGCCGAAGTAATAACTTCCAAGAATCAAAGAAACAAAAACAAACTGAAAGCAAAAATAAACTGGGTTGTCTCCCAAAAAGCTCTTTCTTTATAGCCATTAAGATGGGCATGATAATTTTGAAGATGCTCACATAGGAATATGAATTGAAGTGAAAAAGAGCATTAAGAAGCAAAAACACACACATTTAAGTCTAACCCACTTCCTATGCAAGGGAATTTTGTAAACAAACAAGTTTTTGAAACCAGAGGCTACTTGCATAAGAAGGCAAAACAAGTGCAACATAAAAACTTTTGGCATAAAATGGGGAAACTTGATATTATTGAGATACATAAGAACACTTTTCCCTCTCTCATAATAACTTTCAGTATCATGCATAAACTTAACAATATAACTATCACAAGAACCATCATAGCAATGATCACTTATTCTAACAGAAAACACAGGAATACTAGCTCTCATAACACTACTATGTGAAACAATATTAGAGGTATCCTTACAAAGGATAGTGTGTCCCTCTTCTTGATATTTAGTAACAAAGTCTTTCACATTTGCTATTATAGGTTCATCAACCATTTGTTTATTAGGTTCAATAGCTTTGATTATACTTTCATTAACCATACTAGCTATCATAGAATGTTCCTTTATCTTAACTAGGAAATGCATTTTCTCAATGTAAGGTTCAGGTAAGACATGATTAGCAGTATAAACTTCAGTATTTCTTGTAGGAACACTCTTAGAAATATCTTTATAAGTTCCATGATGCTTATTCCACTTCTTTTAGGCACTTCAATGTAGGAAGAAAAAGCCTTAAAATAAGAAGCAATAGCTTGAGAGTCTAGACCATAAGCATTTTTTATATTTTGAAAGTCATCAGTTCCCATAAAAGATTCAATGCATTCATAATCATAGTTTATACCTGACTTTCTACCTTTGTCATTCTCCCATGCGTCAGCATTGTCTTGAATACGGTCCAGAAGATCCTATTTAGCTTCTTCTTCCATGCTTGTGAATGATCCAGCACAAGAAGCATCCAGTAAATCTTTATCATGTAGAGGGAGCCTTGCATAAAAGTTATTGATAATAATATTGTTGGGGAGCTCATGAATGGGACATTTGAGCATAAGTAACTTCAATCTCCCCAAAGATTGAGTTGTACTCTCTCCATCAAGAGGCCAAAAGTTGTATATTTGATTCCGATCTTTATGAATCTCACTAGGAGGATAAAACTTTGAATAAAAGAGAGGTACTATTTCCTCCCATTCAAGAGCTTGACCATTCTTCAGCAGCTTATACCATTCCTCAGCTTTTCCTTTCAGTGACAATGAGAATAACTTCTTCTTAACTTGATCTGTAGTAATACCTGCACACTTGAACAACCCACATAATTCGTGTATAAAAAGTAAATGATCACCGGGATGGACGGTTCCATCCCTAACATAGTAGTTATCCATAACACGATCAATAATTCTTGTAGGTATTTTAAAAGCATCATTCTCGACAGGTGGTGGTTCATCTACTACCTTAGCAGTGGTAGTAGCATTACCAAATAAGAAACTCAGCAAATTATCCATAACGAAAATAAAGGAACTAATAGAAGTAAACAATACTCACAGTAGAAGTTTCCTTTACCAGTTCCACTCTCCAATAGCGCTTCACTCCCCGGCAACGGCGCCAGAAAATAGTCTTGATGACCCACAAGTATAGTGCGTGTATCGTAGTATTTTTGATAAGTAAAAGTGTCGAACCCAACGAGGAGCAGAAGGTGCTGGCTAGTGGTATGGATCAAGAATTCTCTTCGAATACTTAGCAAACAGATTTTTAGGGGGTTTTATAAAGCAAGTAAACGAAGTACGAGTAAATAAAAGACAGTAGGAATAAATGCAGCAAGTGGCCCAATCCTTTATGCAGCAAAGGACAAGCCGGATGTATTACTTAAGATGACCAAACATTCTCGAGGAAACATGGGAAGACTGTCAAGTGCTTCCACTTCATATAGTTGATTAATCTTCTTTAGCTTGCTAAGTGTTGTGTGGGTGAACCTGTGCTAATGTACCGACCTTCCTAGGACTAATACATACTTGTGATTATACCCCTTGCAAACATCCGTAAGTACAAGAAAGTAATTAAGGTAGAAACCTAACCACAGCTTTAAACTCTAAGACCCTTACGTCCCTTGTGCAATGGTTTCCTAACGTGGGTTCAGGTTTCTGTCACTCCGGCAACCCCTACGATTAGTAGCCAAATACACAATGCATTCCCCTAGGCCCATACAGGTGAAGTGTCATGTAGTCGACGTTCACATGACACCACTAGAAGAAGTACACCACAACTTAAATATCAAAATATTTAATCTTTCTCAACACAACTCCACTACTAACAACATGACTTCTCCCATGTCCTCAAGAACAAAACGAACTACTCACAAGACATCATATGGATCATGATCAGAGATGGAATAATGATGTATAACAATCTGAACATAAACAATAATTCAATGGTTCACTCAATAGGATCAACTACAAAGAGTAATCAACACAGGGAAAGTTTCCCCTATGAACTATGAAAGATTTAACGCAATTGTTACAGCAATCTGGCTTCCTTCGTCTTCTAGAAAAATAGGAATTTCCGTATATTCTCCTGGATTTTCTGATCTTCGCGAATTTTGCCTCCAAACAGCACATTTTCCATCAGAATCTTGACTGCAGCGGTCCATGCTCCAAAAGTCATCAACCATGCAAAAAATAGATGAAATAACATAAGTATCATCTCTTAATATGAAATATATCAATGAATAATAGTGAATTATGACATAGAATAGTGATGCAAAATGGACGTATTAGGCCTGCTTCCGCCATCTTGCAATCTAGAAGAGCTTGAGAGATCTCATATCTTTCAGCTCGAGCTTGGTTCACAAACATGCCCCTTAATTCCATGATCGTTTCATATGGACCCTAGTTTTCAAACCTCCTTTGAAGATCTGGTTCCATCGATGCAAGTATAGCACATTGGATAGCGATGTAGTCATCATTATGTTGCTGAAAGACATCTTCTACAACCTGAGTTGCGTTTTCACCAGGAGCATCACCAAGAGTTGCTTCCAAGACATAGACTTTCTTAGCAGCTTTTAGTACTATGCTTATGTCACGGAACCAATCCACAAAATTTGTACCAGATCCATGCAGTTTCTCTTTCTCTAATATGCCAGCTAAAGAGAAGTTTGTGTTTCCATTGATCTACAAACAATTGCAAATTCATTTAGACATTGTTTTATAATTAATGAAATACATAATATTAACAACTTTAATACAGAGTGTAGCTCCCACTAAAATCAATACCTCTCATGATTAATACTTAGTGATTCAAGATCCGCAAACTTATTTTCCTGGTACCAATGTTACATCACGCGCCGAGGAATAAGACCAGTAGGTAATCATACCAATCATATCTCGATACGACTCTTGTTAATCTTTCGATTATTGTGTTTCATACTCTAGACGTTCTAGGTAGTATGTCAAGTGAAGCTTAGTTTACCAGCAGTGCAACAGTTTCGCACCCACATTATGAACATCGCTAGGTGCACCCATGTTATATGGCCCACACTAGTTCGAAGCCCATACTATGTGGTACCTAACTTAAGGGGAACACATTATTACTTGATAATTTTAAGTGAGATATCACCCTATTTATTACAACTACCACACAACAAATAAAGTGCATAAAGGGATTAACATCACATGCAATTCATATAGTGATATGATATAGCACTTTTCGTCAACGATATCCATCATCAACATCTTTCGGCGTCATGTACTCCTCCATATGCCTTGGGCATATCATCAAGGTCCATCGTTTCTTAACTATCATCACCAATTCTTGCTTTTACAACTATTGATACTCTAGCTAATAACGTAAAAACAACTATGGCTATTACAATAAAATTATGACAATTATCGCGGCTCCTGCCACTCATGCCCTACGATATTACAACATCATACATATCATACATCACATTGTAAACATCACATTGCTATACCACATCACTTCCTTACAAAAACAAGTTAGATGTCTCTAACACGCTTTGCTAACTTATGGGGCTCTATGGTTGCGTGGAGATCTATTCATTACCTACGTGGTAAGTAAGCATCATCATCAATCGACTTGCTTTTTGACTTGTTCAAGGTGTGTCCCCATTGCACTATATATAGTACAATAGCTTCACTAGACTTCGTCTATACGCGTGACCCCCGTGTGAACTTCACCAAATTCACATAAGCCCAATGTGCAAAATTTCTCTCGACTATTGCATCACCCGACAAATTTGTTTTGTGCACCCGAAGTACACTTCACAAACTAGTCTAGATCTGAAGATCATAAAGTCAGGTCGGGCGCTAATCACACAATACCGCCAAGATCCAAATTGCCCCAATTGGGTAGCAAGAATGAGATTAACAATGACAGAATTCAATGGTTCCTCTATCCGTACATGTCCCTACGCATAGACCACACTGATACCACTATTGGGGAACGTGCTACAGAAAACAAAAAAATTCTAACGCATAACCAAGATCCAATGCAAGGGTAAGGTAACGGAACATACCCTAATTGATCAAACTAGCGGAAGTTTGTCGATGACGAGTTTGTATCCAATATGGAGTCTGCATCAAATATAGAGTTCTCTCAAAAACCAACTTTGGAAGGCAAGTTTGAGACCGGGGAGGACTCCCCCCCCCCCCCCCCCACACACGGCCCCGCCTCTCTCCACCTTCTCCACCCGTTGGCCATAGGGGAGGCCCTGGCCGATTTGGCAAGGGTTCCCTCCCCCCTGCGCGTGTGAGCCTAGTGGGCCCATGCGGCCCTTCGGCCCATGGGACCCACTGGGATATTAATAAATAATAATTTCTTATTTATTATTAATATAAATATTTATTCTAAAGCTTTCCGAACTAACTTCTGGACACCTCCGAATTAATTCTAAACCTTCCTAAAATATTCCCAACATCCTCTTTTAATATTCGGAACCATTCCATCCACTCTCCGCAATATCCTGGACTCCTCCAGAATATTACGAGACGTTCTGAAACTTCCTTTAGGGATTACTTCATTCAACTATCTTATTCGCAATCACATTCTAAATGTCGTAGATGTCTTAAGTGTGTGACCTGGTAGGTTCGGATATTTGTGGAAATGTCCGGAACTCATTCCGCTGACAATGATTACTATCAGTGTCTTGATACAAGTAGGAACCCCCACAAATAGCACGAAGTTCTTTATCGTGTCAACCATAGTATTGAGTCTGATACATATCGTATTTATCCATCGATACTTTACATTGCCCGAGATGAAACACTAGGTTATTCTTGTTACCTGGAAAGTACTCTTTACTCATACCGTACTATCAATGTTCATGTGTTCAACAGCTTGATCACGTGTCCGGCCAGACGATGATGAACATCCAGTACATGAGCAGGCCCAGAGTGTAGCTCTCCATCGTTAGGAGTATCAATTCCCACAAGCACACCATATAAATGATTGTCGAACCATCCAGTACGAACAAGTATCAACTCTATAGTCACTCCGCTAAGAGAAATGTTTGGAGAATCTTGCCACATCCATATTGTTCCCAAGTTCACATATGTCTCGTAGTCAAACGATTTATAGTAAAGGCAAAACAAAGTCTTATGAGATTAAACCGATAACTTTATTGACGATGCGTTTCATGGTATGTCAGGTTTGGGTCTATCCATAATCATTGTTCTCCAAAAACTTTAATCACATATGTCACTGGCAACTCCACAATCATAGTGTCACTTTGCCCATAGTTAGGAAACCGAAACTATCGTTGACATACATACTAGTCATAGAGACATGACTAGGATTATCTTTTATATGGTGTTTATTATCCCACACATGTATTACGGTTTTCCTCCAAATAGACATTATTCGGAACTAATACAATTATAGTACAAAATGATAAACTTAATTATGAAACAAAAATATGAATAATAACACATTTATTATTGCCTTAGGGCATATTTCCATCTATTCCATGTGTTGGAAACCCTCACTCTAGTCCAATTCTATCCAACCGCCATACCGTACCTAACAGTCCACCGCCGGCGCTCAGCCTCATACATGTGGATACTGGCAGAGGTGTTGTAAATTTAGCACTTCGATGATCGTGGATTGGATCAGATCGTGAGGACTGCACTGCATCAAGTAACGTGCTTCATCAATTCCGCAACTACGCGTCTAGTGGTAATCCTTGTGGCCTTCTACCTCGGCTAGACTTGGGATCACCGCTTAGGAAATTTTTGTTTTGTCTCTAAATGGGCCAACAATCTCATGTTTGGATATATTCATCATCATTGTTCTCCAAGAACTCTCATCACATATATCACCGGCAGCACCACAATCATATTGTTACTTTTCCTATAGTTAGGAAACCGAAATTATCGTTGACACACATACTAGTCATAGAGGCATGACTAGGGATATCTTTATATGGTGTTTATCATCCCACACATGTGTTAGGGTTTTCCTCCAAATACACATTATTTGGAACTAATATAATTATAGCACAGAATGATAAACTTAATTATGAAACAGAAATATGAATAATAACACATTTATTATTACCTCTAGGACATATTTCCATCAGATGATGACTGTGATGTGTATTTTGGACTAGCTAGACCCCTAAACTATGGCCTGTATATTTTGGGAGGTGGTATTCAGTTATAACTCCTCCGTTTATGATGATCTTGTGCTGCATCACGGGCAGTTGCTTGTGATCTCGTGGTGCAGCACACACGTCCAGGCCAATTATGTGGATTCAGTCTTAAGGTAAGTGTTCTCTAAATTGCAATTGCCTGAACTTTGTTTTCTGCCTTGCTGATGTTGGGTAAGTTCACCTCACTAGCTAGGAGGTAAGGCTATCAGGGATAATGCAACTAGCCAAACACGTACCAATTTGCTGAAAACCAAGAATGCATGAAACCGAATGACTGGGCTTTGCTTCTCACCTCCTAGGGAAATGAAAATACATGAAACCAAACGAATGACTGTTTAGACACGAGAGATTGCATTGTTGGGTGCAGCTTCCGTGGAGCCATGATCTCTAGGTGCGACTAAGGGCAGGAGGAACCAAATACGCCCTAGAATGTTTCGGCTGGATAACAGTTTAGAGAAGGGATTGACAGCTAGGCCCACAGCGTGCTTCTTGAGGGTAGGCCTAGCATTATTATTCCCTATATCAAAGTGCGCCGATTTGATGCATGCTCCTTCATCGCGATGGTTTTTCACACGACTATTTCTGATCGTGGATTGGTTCTTTCATTGACGTGTGTCTGTTTTACCATCATATTTTTTTTCCAGGTTGCTTCGTGTATCATCCGGACTCTGGCTTCTCCTGGCCGTTTCCCAGTTGTTGTATTCTTGCCTTCTTATTTTCCTTATTTTTCTCCATCTCTTTCTCTTTTTTCTAGACGGTAACCTCCTTTTTATTTGCCTTCTGTTACTGGTAACCTCCTTTTTCTATGTGATCTGCCTTCTCCGTACATCCGATGGCACCGCTTTCTTCTGTGGCTCCCACTTCACGTGCGCCACGCGTCTTGTCTTGCATGTGTTAAGTTACTGCTGCTACACCATGTCTCATCTTCTTTCCTATCTCTAATTGCTTTCCTTGCCTTCGTGTTGTTTGACTCGGCGCTGACGGCTCTGCCTTGCATCTCTTCTTTGTTCGTTTCTTCTTTGTTTCCCATCGACTCCCATCGCCGGGCTATCCGGGATGCCACCCCTCTGGCCGCTACTCCATGTTGACAGCATGGTCAGCGCCGTGCCCGTCCTTCTTCCGATCGACCTGCAGGATACTGGCCTAGTCACCCGCCAGATATTCTGCCGCACACAGTCGTGCCATCAGTTGATGCAGGTGGTTCTCGCCGTCGTGTGTGTCCTGCTGCTGCGCCTGTGTCCATGTGTTGTTTCTTTCCTTTGCCTTCTATAATCTCTCATTATGGGATTTTTTGGGTTGTTTTCCTTTTTCTTTCTCTTTGTTTCTGCTTCTGATTGTTTGTTGATTGGCAGATGGACGATGGTCCCTCCTTGGCGCGTGGTCGCCATGGTCGACAGGGTCGACCGCCGGGGCGTCGAGGTGAAAGCCGGCGTCATGGTTCTGCTCTGGCTTCTGATTCTGGACCCACTGTCCACATCATCGCTGGTGCGGCGGATGATGCTTCTACTTTACCGCGTGGTCGATGTGCCCTTCGTAGCCGACCGCTGGGTCGTGGAGGTGCATGTTGCGGTTCTTCCCGGGCCTCCCATTCTGAATTGTGGGTGGATGGCTGGATGGGACTGCTGCTTCTGTGTGTGCCCTACTAGATTTATATGGGTTGCAACCCATGTGGGTAGCCCATGTAGTCTAATAAATCCTGAAATCTCAAGGCCCATCTACTATGATAGCTTGGGAGCTCTGTGAGAGACAAAGTTTAGTCCCATATTGCTAGTTGGGAGAGAGTTGAACCAGCTTATAAGGTGACATGTTTCACTGCACTCCTCCTCCGTCACCGCCCGACTTGCCTCGCCCGCACGGGCGTCGAGTTTCATGAATTGAGTTCGAGTTAGAAACTCATTTTGTGGAAGACTAAATTTTTGCATGGTGCACCAGCTGTTGGGTACGTGTCAACATTCGTGTGCATGTTTGACGCGTGTCCTTATCTTCCACCACGTGGCGACTCGGTCGACTCACCTCCCAGGCTATAGAGAGAGAGACAGATCTAGATGCATCCAGTTCTTTTTCTCTATCTCTCTCGTCATGTGTTCCTCTTGCTGTGCTGGTCTCTAGGCTTCCCCATCCCGGCGGCTGTGTGCACTGCTGTCCGGGAGAGCAGGCCTCTGAAACCCCGGCTATTGAGATCCTGCACCAGGATACGGGCGATAAGGTTTTTGGGGAGCGTCTCGGCGCGACTGCTCGTCTCCATTCATGTATTCTTCTTCAGCAACCGACGACCTCATCAGCACCATGGGAGACAACAACAAAGACCAAGGTGCTGTTGCGGTGATGACCTTCTCGGTCAACCTGTACGTATTATTCTTCTCTTTGTATGCACTAGTTCTTGCTAGCTTTTTAGGTCTACAAAATGTGGTTGTTTGGCTACATGTGCTTAGATCTGCTAGTGCTTACATAATGTTGATTTTCGTAATTAATCTCATGGGGAAATTTCCTAATATTCCAAAAATCCAAAAATCTTATTATTTAGGAAATTTTTGTCATCTGCCTTTTCTACTTCATTGAAACCAAGCCTGTTTATGAGTGCTAATTTTAAGAGAGACAAGGAAAACCCTCTTGTGGCTCAGTGCAATGGGCATAGAAAAAGTTGCAGATGGCACTCCTAGAGGTCCACTTACTCTCGAAGAAGAGAGGTCGTTCAGGGAGACCACTATACTTTTTGTGGGCTCTATACTCAGTGTGCTTGCAGGCAAGTTGGTTGATGCATATTTGCATATTCGTGATGCCAAGGAACTGTGGGATGCGCTGGACGCTAAGTTTGGTGCTGCCGATGTTGATGGTAAACTATATGCTATGCAGCAGTTCAATGACTACAAGATGGTTGAAAACCAAACTATAGTAGAACATGCTCATGAGCTACATATCATGGCAAAGGAACTCGAACTCCTCAAGTGTGTGCTTCTGGAAAAGTTTGTCGCGGGATGCATTGTCACTAAGCTTCCTCTTTCGTGGAGTAACTTTGCTACTTCTCTGAAACATCAGAGGCATGAGCTCTCTGTTGAGTACCTTATTGGCTCTCTAGATGTTGAAGAGAAGGCTAGGGCAAAAGACAAACACGCTAGTGGAACGGAGGGACATTCTGCTGCCAAATGGTGCAGAAAAATGCCCACAAGTCCAAGGGAAATAACAAAGTCTGCCAGACTACCAACTTCAAGAAGAATAAGGGGCGGAACAAGGGAAAGAAAGAACTTTGTTGGGTATGTGGCGAGATTGGCCATTGGGATCATCATTGACCATAGAAGAAAGGCAAGAAGGGTCAGGCTGGACAGCGTTCTAAATCTATCAACATGGTCACTTGCAATAATAATGCAGGAACTTCATGTTCTGGGTACGATAATTTATTACCTACTGTTCTTTCAGTATTTCAACCTACAGAATGGTGGGTTGATATGGGTTCCAATGTTCATGTGTGTGCTGACATTTTCATGTTCACCTCTTATCAGGCTCGAGATTCCTCAGTCATGATGGGAATGGGTTAAATGCTACTGTTCTTGGTGCTGGCATGGTAGATCTAAAGTTTGCTTTGGGCAAGATTGCACAACTGAAAAATGTACAGCATGTCCCTTCTATCAAGAAGAATCTTGTTAGTGGATCCCGTCTTCGGAAATATGGGTTTAAGTCGGTATTTGAGTCCAATAAAGTTGTATTGTCTAAGTGCGGAACCTTTGTTGACAAAGGCTATGAATGCGAAGGAAGGTTCCGCTTTTCATTGGTAGACTTCTGTGATGATGTAGTGAACCATGTTTGCACTACTAGTAATGAAACTAATGTTTGGCATTCACGGCTTTTTCATATTAATTTTGGTGGTATGTCGCGGCTTGCTGGTATGAGGTTAATTCCGAAATTTACTATTGTCAAAGGCTCTAAGTTCCATGTTTGTGTGCAAGCAAAGCAGCCTCGCAAGCCTCACAAGCCTGCAGGTGAGAGAAACTTGGCACCTCTAGAGCTCATACATTCAGATCTATGTGAGATGAATGGTGTGTTGTCAATTAGTGGAAAGAAATATTTCATGACTTTGATTGATGATTCTACTAGGTATTGTTATGTATATCTCTTGAAAACTAAAGACGAGGCTTTAGATTTCCTTAAAATCTATAAGCCGGAAGTTGAAAATCAACTTGAGAGAAAGATCAAAAGAATTATGTCTGATCGTGGTGGAGAGTACTCTTCTAATGAGTTCAATTTGTTATGTTCGGAACATGGTATTATACATGAGAGGACGCCTCCCAATTCCCCTCAATCCAATGGGTTAACGCCATGTTAGACACTGCCGGTTTATCCAAGGAATGGTGGGGAGGCTATATTGACTTCATGTCATGTCCTAAACCGTGTTCGAAGTAAGAATAAAGAGATTACTCCATTTGAAGAATGGGAAAAGAAAAGGTTGACACTCTCTTACTTATGCACTTGGTTTTTTTCGCAAAGCTTGGACCGAAAACTGTGGATTGTGTCATTCTTGACTATGCTTCTCACAACATTGCTTATAGATTTATTGTGGTGAAATCTGAAGTGGACGACATGAGCGTCGGTACCATTTTTGAATCATGAAATGCTACATTCTTTGAGGATATATTTCCTATGAGATATATGCCAAGCATATCTAATAAGGAATATGATCCGGTTTTTAAACCTGAAACACCCATGGAGACTGATGAAAAATCAGATGATGAGAGTTCAGATTCGGATGAGGATGACAATGAAGCTCCCACAAGGAGCAATAGACAAAGGATCACAAGGTCTTTTGGTAATGATTTCATTGTGTACCTAGTGGATGACACTCCCACTACTATTTTAGAAGCTTTTGTATCCTGGATGCATACTACTAGAAGCAAGCGGTTCAAAGCGAGATGGATTTCATATTGGCTAATGGAACATGGGAGATATATGAACGTCAGTATGGGTATAAACCTGTAGGATGTAAATGGGTATTTAAAAAGAAGCTTAGGCTGATGGTACTATTGAAAAGTACAAAGCATGGCTCGTGGCTAAAGGCTATACCCAAAAGGAAGGCAAAGATTTCTTTCATACTTACTCACATGTGGCTAGATTTACCACAATTAGAGTACTACTATACTATCGGTGGCTTCCTCTCACGGTCTTCTTGTTCATTAAATGGACGTTAAGACGGCTTTCCTAAGAGGAGAGTTGGACGAGGAAATTAACATGGAACAGCCTGATGGTTTTGTACTAGAAGGTCAAGAAAGAAAGGTGTGTAAATTGAAGAAATCTTTGTATGGCCTCAAACAAGCTCTCAAGCAATGGCATGAGAAGTTCGAAAGAACTTTGACATCTGTAGGCTTTGTTGTAAATGAAGCCGACAAATGTGTATACTACCGCCATGCTGGGGGTGAGGGAGTTGTCGGATGGCTCCGATTTTTGCCATCTTTCACTGTGTTTAAACATTGTTTTGGTCAAGCAATTGCCAAAGAAACTCTCAATCCTGGCCACTAATGACTAATAATTGCACAGATATGCAAATCCTCTCTTTGATTTATGTTGTGCAGGAAATCACGGCTTTTAATGCGCAATAAGGGGTCATAATAAAGGATTTTGAGGAAGTACACACGGCCAAGTATTTGGGATATTGTACCAAGGCCTTAGTATGCTTAACGACCACTGGTACAAGTGCGGTCTGCCCGTACCGCCTGTACCAGGTGGCGACGACTTCGTCTCGTTAAACGCTACAACTTTCATGAACACGCCTATATATTTTGAGGCTCCAGCCGTCGGCTAGAGAGCCGCCATTCTCAGATTGCATCACACCACCACCAAAGGAGATCCACACCATTTTTCATCCATTGTTCATCACTTCTAGGATCCATCCATCCACTAGCCATAGCCATTGCTTTGTACTATAGATCTCCTTGTGATTTGGAGACCATTGTAAGAATATTTGATTTCAATCTAAGTATTTGTATGATGTTTTCTATCTCCGATCTATTTGTTATGAGTGAGTAGTCCTCACGGGTTGCGGGTTGGGGAGAAACCTCATAGTGATTATGTGCATCAAGATCATGGGAGAATTGTATTTTGTTTGGAATTGTGATTTGTATCTTTTGTTTCTTCGTCTCTTGTCTCGATCTGTGGACTTGTAGGTACCCAAGATCCCATAGATTGATAAAGGCTTCAGGTGAGATACTTGGCTAGCGATGATCTCATAGGAACCTCAGTGATAGAAAGGGTAGTACGGTCTTCGCTTAGCGCCCCATTCGGGATCAATAACAAAATCACCACTTAAAGCTTTGATGTGTGTTTTACACTTAATAATCGTTTATAACCCATGGCTTTGGTGTGCTCTTGATTGGATTAAAATTCTATTGCTATGCCCGCTGCATCACAGGGGCTCTAGAATATTAGGATGTGTTTCCCACAAGAGATTATCTCCATTCAAACATTATACATGACTATGCTTATTATTATCTTTTATCCTATTGATGTGTAGCTGCAGGTGGATCTTCAACCCTGGGTTATTTCCATCCATTGATTCAGACCCATTATAAAGTAAACTAGATTGGTCTGGTTAACTAACGTAAAACGAACAAACAAAGTCATGTAGACGTGTCCTTTCTTATTACCTTTTAGCAGTGCTTTCCGATGTTCGATTAAACCTTGGTCTTCTAAGGAAAAAGCTATTATACTACATCCGTGAATCCGGATCGAAGGTATCATTGTCCTATGTCTGTATGTTGATGACATATTAATTTTTGGGACAAGTCTCAAAGTGATTAATGAGGATAAAACCTTCTTATCTCAATGTTTTGAGCTGAAGGATCTTGGAGAACCTGATGTCATCTTAAACATCAAGCTACCGAGAGATGACAATAATGGGATTACACTTGTGTAATCACATTATGTGGAGAAGGTGTTGAAGATTTGGATATGATGATTGCAAATCGTCTCCCACACCTTATGATCCTAGTGTTTTGCTTCGAACGAATCAAAAGGAAGCTAGATATCAATTGAGATACTCTCAGATTATTGACTCACTTATGTATTTAGCTTGCGCTATGTGGCCTGACATCTTGTTTGCTGTGAGCAAACTTAGTCGTTTTGTGGACAACCTCGGAGGTGATCACAGGCATGCTCTTGAGAGGGTAATGCGCTATCTAAAGGGAATAGTGAGCTATGGAATTCATTATACTAGGTATCCAAGAGTACTTGAAGGGTATAGTGATTCAAACTGGATATCAGATACTGATGAGATAAAGGCCACAAGTGGACTTATATTCACTCTTGGTGGTGGCGCTATTTCAAGGAAGTCTTGCAAGCAGACCATCTTAATGAGATCAACCATGAAAGCAGAACTCATAGCATTAGATAATGCGACTATTAAAGCAGAATGGCTTCATGAACTCTTAACAGATTTTCCTATGGTTGAAAAACCAATACCGGAAATCCTTATGAAGTGTGATAACCAAACTATGATTGTCAAAGTGAATAGTTCTAAGGACAATATAAAGAGTTCAAGACATGTCAAGAGAAGACTGAAGTCTGTCAGAAAGCTGAGAAACTCCGGAGTTATAGCATTGGATTATGTCCAAACGGCTAAGTATCTGGCAGATCCTTTTATGAAAGTACTATCAAGAAATTTTATAGAAAATGCATCGAGGGGGATGGGTTTGAGACCCACGTGAGTTATCAAGGGGTAACCCAACCTATGTGATCGGAGTTCCCATGAATTAGGACCCGAGAAAACAAACCAAAACAACTGAGTTGAGAGAATTTTTTTAAAAACTCCCACTCTGCTATAGATGCAATTCTCTCATGGTATACTACAAGGAAGGTTGATTACATCTTAATGTGTTATGTCTGTCTCCTTGGGAGAAAAGACGTTGTCCTGTAGAGCAATCTTGAAAGAACACACCTATATGAGCTACACTACTGGTCACAGTATATGAGATTTGGGTGAATCTCTAGGAAGCTCATGAAAGGCCGATGAGTATGATTTATAAGCTCCACCCGAGGGGTAGCCTGTGGCTACCAAGTACCGGTAACAGCATTGAGTGAAACTTGTTGCGCAAGACTGACAAGTCAAGGCATAGTCCATTATTCAGTTCTAGTAAACGTATCTCTTTGTCTAGGTGGAAGTTCAACTTAACAGTCTCCACTAAACTGCGGGTATATTAAACAGTGATTGGAACTAATGAGCCATGTGATGTGCATTTGAGATCTGGTGGGGGTTGTCAGATTTATATGGGTTGTAGCCCATGTGGGCAGCCCATGTAGTCTAATAAATCATGAAATCTCAAGGCCCATCTACTATGGCAGCTTGGAAGCTCTGTAGGCGACAAAGTTTAGTCCCACATTGCTAGTTGGGAGAGAGTTGGACCAGCTTATAAGGTGAGCTGTTGCACTCTCACTAAGTGAGTGAGAAGAGAAGGATTCCACACGCACTCCTCCTCCTCCCCGCCCATCTCGTCTCTTCCGCACGCGTGTCGCGTTTCGTGGATCGAGTTGAGTTAGAAACTCGTTTTATGAAAGACTAAATTTTTGCATGGTGCACCAACTGTTGGGTACGTGTCAACATTCGTGTGCATGTTTGACGCATGTCCTTGTCTTCCACCGTGTGGCGACTCGGTCGGCTCACCTCCTAGGCTATAGATAGAGACAGATAGATAGATCTAGATGCATCCAATTCTTTTTCCCTGTCTCTCTCGTCATTTGTTCCTCTTGCTGCGCTGCTCTCTAGACTTTCCCATTCTGGCGGCTGCGTGCACTGCTATCTGGGAGAGCAGGCCACCAAAACCTCGTCCATTGAGATTCTGCACCGGGAGACGGGCGATAAGGTTTTTGGGGAGCGTCTTGCGTGACTGCTCGCCTCTGTTCGTGTGTTCTTCTTCTTCAGCAAACGACGACCTCATCAGCACCATGGGCGACAACAACAACGACCAACGTGTTGCTGCTATGACGAACTTTCCGGTCAACATGTACGTGTTATTCTTCTCTTTGTATGGACTAGTTCTTGCTAGGTTTTCAGATCTACAAGATGTGGTTGTTTGACTGCATATTCTTAAATCTGCTAGTGCTTATATAATGTTGATTTTGGTAATTAATCTCATGAGGAAATTGACTAATATTCTAACATGCCCCACGCCGCGGTACGCCGGCGGCCCGTTCTAGCCAGGGTCGCGTGGCTGCATCGATGTTGCCGAATCTGCAGGCACATGAAGCTGCTGCTGTGCCTTCTCCGACTGGTCTCGCTGGTATATATAGGCAGCTAGATTTTCTCGATAGCCTGTCTCAGTGCATAATGCGGCCACCGGTTTTCCTCTGCTAGCGTCTTCGTCTGGTCGTGTCGTGTCGCCATTGTTTTCTGCTGGTATGCCCTCTGGAGGAGCACTTTCTGGCATGCACGTGTTCCCTCAGGCGCGCACGGGCAGCCCCGGCTCTGACCCATGGCAAGCTTGGGCAACGCCTAGGAGCCCACGCATTGGGAGGGCCCATGAACACCCACTCTTTTGTACACTGCCTAGAAAAAACGCTTGCAAAGGGCAAAATCCTAGCTGCACGTACGCATCTACCAATCAATCAGGAGCGGAAACGGCACATCCTATTTCGGGGACCAGGAGAGTTTCGAAAGGCTATCACAGATCGCCCCTCTTGAAGAATTGGAGATCGTCCTAGAGTAAACTGATTCGGGGGGATCGTTATCTACTCGACTATGCCTGACGGCTCGCTCTTGCTCAGCACGGATGATCCAACTGCTCCTCATGTCGGATGTGCCCTCTGGTAAGACCATGATTCCGCAATTTAATTAGTTATATAAGCATACTAGATTAGGTTTTAATTTCATGTATTTATTATGATATTGCCCTAAATGATTTTGCATCTAAAAATGCCCCACAGCTTTTTGTGAAGCACTTTAACAATATTGTCGATGGACTCACTGGAATTTGGCTCTTATTTGAAGTAATGAAATTGGTTATATTTTGCTATTCTTGTAGTTCTTTTTATCATAATTTGACATTGCTTAAGTGCTTAATGACTATTTATAGATATCTCGGGCTAAGAATGTTCTTTTGGATGTTAACTTTTAACATTTTGACTCTGAAAGTAGACACATATATTAGCCTTTTGGGGCAAGGTTATAAACTTCGCCCTAGAGCCCTGCAAAATATAGAGCCGGCCCTGCGCCATGTACCCCCTTTAGCTTCCTCTGCTGATGGTTTTCTGGTTCGTACTGCGGGCGTTTCATCGATTGGCTGCTCCATGCCGGTTGGGGTGTCTGATGCATTTGGCAGTTGTTCCTCGGTGGTTACTACTGAGATGTCTCATGTCCCTGAGGTCTTGCTCGATGACAGTGCCAGTAGATGTGAGATCCGGCTTGGTAAGCGGCTAATCCAAGATGTTCAAGGTATTGCACTATTTTTATTTTCTTCATAATTCTTCATTTTGTTTTGTCCTTCCATTGGTGGGTGTTATTATGTTTGTTCAGTTCCAGTTACCCATGTGACATCTTTTCCTTCCGAGCTTCGTTCATCCACCATGAGTGATATTCCTTCTAGAGGATCGCTGCAAGCTACAGTGTCCGATGGGCCTGTGTACGAGTCTCCTCAACTTCTCTATGGGCCTTCCGTGCAGGGAAGTTCGTCACGGACCCCTTGAGGTACGTTTTCTTGCTGGTTTTTACCATCTGTGCTCATAATTCTGCTCCTTGCCTACTTTGTATGCTGATTCAATTTGTCCTCTTGCCCTCTGAATTGTGCTCTGCCTATTCTTTCTTTTCCTTGCAATTTATGATTCTTCTTTCTACATGGAAGCCCTTTCCTGCGCTTATGAGAGTGATTCTTCCGGTAGTGATGGTGCAGGGCATTTGTATTGTAACTACCTCGGTGAATTACGCTCTTAGTTACATGCCTGGATGAACGAAATGGTTAAAATAGAACGGTGGGGCCTAGGGCCACTCACGGTAGACCTTTCGGCCGTCCTAACCACTTTCAGAACATCGGGACAAGAACGAGCGGCATAATCGGCAGGCGAAGGGATCAACTACATACACAAATGAGTATGTATGCAAGCCACATACAATACTCCTCAGAGCCATTCCATCTAAGAGAAATAGAAATATTGCAACGCCATACGGCAAGATTCAAATATCCTAGATAGAGATAATAATTTAGGATAGCTCCTCATACAACAAACATCAGAGTATCAGGCGGAAGCGGAAAACAAGATACGAGTACGGATAAGAAGCAAATCGGCATAAGATGCCACATAAATAAACACATCCCGCCCACAGATCTCACGGATCCCGTTCCCGGAATCTCTACACCAAATGATCGTTGCCAACATCATCTGTCTCCTCCACCCAGTATCCATCTTGCGGGTACACTTGTTCATCTGAATCAAACAATTTATCGTGTGAGACCCTAGCGGTACTCAGCAAGTCTTTATGCCGCTAAAGGGGACACAACCTGGGGTGACGCAATTGCAGCAAAAGATAGTATCTAGCAATTCTATAGATACTCGCTAACCATCCGCCTAACCAATGATAGACGGATGTCCATTGATTAAGAACAACAGTTATAACCATATAATTAACAGATCCATCCTCCTCCTTGCTTACCAACGAGGAAGCGGATGAAAACCCCCCATCATCCGTTGGCAGTTTTATTAACCATTCCATGAGTGTTGCACTATTTACTAGTCAAGTACTTAGTCAAATTAAAAGTGGTACTTTAGTTATACTTGTCTATGATCGAGAAACTGTGCTCCAAGTCGTCCATAACCGCGGACACGGCTTTCAGAAAGATTTACCCTACAGGGGTGCACGAATAGCAACACACACTCGATCAACCTCGGAAAAAACAAACTCCAACCCCAACGAGGCATTCACGACAAAGCGATCACAGGATTCAGAAATATTTCAGGGGGTACCCCAATAAGCTACCCGCAACGAAGTTGGCCGGCTCCGAGACGGACCCAGGATTTGCGACGACGTCTGTAAACGACTGGCAACCCAAAAATATGACTGGGCTTGTCGATACCGCGAAAACATGGCGCGATCCAAAACAATACAGGTGCTCCTCGCACAATCTTAAATAAAGCAGTAACATGGCATAAGTACAGGATAATAATAAAGCCCCAAACTAATTGTGGCCCCAAGAAATAAGAAGGAATCAAGCTCTGGCTCAGGGGGGTCCATAAGGCCTCCCGGATGTGGATAGTGCGAATAGTCAAGGAACAAGAATCAAGTACTCGGGGTCCTACGGGACACAAGTGAGCATGAAAAACCATATAGCAGATATTGCTCACCGGTGCCTCTTTCATTAGTTATCCCATTACTACTCAGGTTAAGTTGTTTAGGTACCTCGTTATTCATCAGACACTCACATACCCTACACATGCTTTGCTACGACTCGCATGTCTCAAACAACTCCTGCAGTAATGGCTCATGGGATGGAGGAACAAGCTTCGGTGGGGTTTAAAAGTAAAGGCTATGCAGTACTTGGGATTCAATTTAATGCAATCGCGACTAAATGATGCAAGAATAAGATAGAGGCAATAGGTACTGTATGTATGCAAGCATGAGGTAGTGCTTGCCTGGCAGCTCAGTTGAAGCGAGAGATGGATCTGGGTAGTACTCCTGTGATTCCTGGTAATTCTCCTGCTGGGCGTCTATTCGAAGAAGAACCAAACAAACAAGGGCCAACATAAATAAAGTGCACAAGCATATGAATTAAAATGCGACAAGCAAACAAGCATGCCATGATGAATGATTCACAATTTACATGGCATTAAAGTAGCATGGCAAGGGTGAGGTGTGGTGCAAGAATTAAAGCATTTTATTATTTATTTAGTCCAATTTTTATTGCCATAAACATTTCAGATTTGTAAGAATGACATGATGCATGCTTCAATTCAGAACAAGGACTGCATAGATAGAACGGGCTCGTCGCGCTGATCGATTTAGACATGTTATTTGTTAAATTTGGAGTTGTAGAATTAAAGTTATTAATTTATTAAAAAAAGGACATTTTATTGTAATTTTAATCATCTCGAAATTTTAAAGTGCTCAAACCTTAATTTGAATAACATATTTGAATTCCTCACATTTTTCTGATTCAAAAACATATATTACTTGTATTATTTGGATTTATATTTGAAAAGTTATCTAAATCTGATTTGAATTTGAATTTAAATAATTTTGAATTTGGTTTAAATAAAACAGACAACAGAGAAAACTTTTGTCACCCAGCTCGACCCAGCCATAGCCACTGATGGGTGGGCCAGCCGCTGGCAGGGCACACGCGCGCGGGGAAACTTTTGCTACCGCAGGCTTAGCTAGCTGCTGCGGTTGACAGGCGGCCAGCGAGCTAGGGCCCATGTGCCAGTGGGGTAACCCCCGAGGCTGACAGGTGGGGCGTGAGCTAGAGTGCGGGTTGAGGGGCTAAGAGCTGGGGGGCTTAACTGCAAGTTTGCCAGAGTGGCTGACAGATGGGGCTTGATGTACCGCGGTTTGAGGCGAGAGTTACAGAGGGGGGTTTTTGCAAAACAAAAAATGGCACTGTGGATCTTCTCCTCTCGTCTCTGACGAAACTGTCTGACGCGTGCGGCGCGCGGTGCGGCGAGACGGGGAATCGAACTGGGGACCTGGGCATGCGCGCTAAGGGGTGGAACCAGTGCGGCAGGTGCTAGGGTGGTGACAGCAGGGTGGACGGGGGCTAGGTATGCCGTCTGCGAGGCGCTGCGACAAGCGGACGCAGCGATGTCAGGGAGGGTGAGGCAGCGTATGTCAGGGAGGGAGAGGGACTCACCGCGGGGTGGTCGGTGGTGGTGGCACGGCCGGAGGCGCAACGGATCGCCGGGGTTGCTGGCGTACTGGTGGGTTAGGGTTTGCGTCGGGCGGCGCTGGTACAGGTGGTCCTGGGGCTCCTTGTCCTCGTCGGCGTGTACGAGGCGAAGTAGGGGAGCCTCCTTGTTCTCCTTGACCACCTCTACATCGTGCTGGCCGGCTGGAACGAGGGGACGACGCAGTGCTGGTGGGGACCAGCGGCAGGTGCTGGCGACGGTGAAGAAGAAAGGGAGGAGAGGTAGGCTTGGGGGTTGGATCTAGGAGAGGCAGGGGAGCCGGGTGGATGAGGGCAAGCGAGAGAGAGGGAGGAGGTGGCGTGTGGGCACGGGGAGGATAAAGTGGCCTTGGCCACTTTCCTCCTTCTCGATCACGTGGTCGAGCTGGGGCTCGACCTGGGGCATCCAGGGCAGGACAGGTGGGGCTACCAGGTGGGGACGGCGTGGCAGTGGGGCTAGCACGGCAGTAGAGAGGAAGAGAGAGGAGAGGGGGCTCGGTTGTATCTTAGGCTAGGGTTAGATGGGGTAGTCTCGGGTTAGGGTTTTGTTAGGGTTAGAGAGAGGGGTAGGGGTTAGCTGAGGTGGACCATGCATGGCAGGGAGAGGGAGTGGCCATATGGTTCATCATGGTAGAGAGAGAGGTGAGAGAGGTGTGGTAGGGTTAGGGTTTAAGTAGAACTAGGGTTAGAGGAAAAAATTGGAGAGAGAGAAAGATAGGTTAGGTTTTGATTAGGGTTTTAGGTTTTTGAAATTGTTTATGAGATCATACCAAGAGGAAAGTGGGGCTTGATCTAGCATAAGCTAAGGTGGAGGAGAAACCAAGAAAAAGAGATAGAAATGAGATATGTAGAATGAGCCTCATTTGATCATCCATGAAGAAATTAAAATGGGATTGAGGAGAATATGGGGATGGTGGAGAGAGGGATGGAGATGATCCACAAAGAAAAGACCCAATAAAACCAAGAGGACTCAAATGGGATAAAGGTGGTGGTACTCTTGCATGGCCCATGCAAAATAATAAAGGCCATGATTTATTTTGTGAAAACAATAATAACAATATGGCATTATTCTTATGCATCCCCAAGAAGTGGAATAAGGCCAAGCAAAAGAATTTAGATTAGATCCACCCCACCCACATGAGCTAGAATAAAATCAAAAGAAAAAGAATTACAAGCTCATGGATAATGGGATGGTGGAATTATAAGGTGGTGGAAAGCAAAGTGATGGAATTGAATAAAAGATATGCCCCCAACTCAACTTGGGCATTTAACAATATATCAATAACCAAATACAATATCAAGAGGCAAATACAATTAATAATGCATATGAGAGAAGAACCAAAGAAACAGGGTTTTATATGATTCCTAAATGCAAGGTGGCATGATGATATGAGCATGATATATTTATGATGCAACAATTATATATAGGAAGTAGCCAATATCTTACTAGACCAAGTAGCATTACAATTGTTAGACAATTGGGATGCTACAACTCTCCCCCACTAAACAGGAATCTCGCCCCGAGATTCTAGGAAGAAGAAGACTCAAAGAGGGTAGGATACTTGGCACGGAGCTCATCTTCACGTTCCCAAGTGGCTTCATCAACAGAATGGTGCGACCACTGCACCTTGCAGAACTTGATGGACTTGTTGCGAGTCCTTCTTTCTGCGACTTCAAGAATTTTTGTGGGGTGTTCTTGATAAGACAGATCTTCTTGGAGATTGATGAGTTCATGGTCCACGGTCCTGCCGGGATCCTTGAAGCACTTCTTGAGTTGAGAGATATGGAAAACATCATGGACTTTGAGTTGTTCAGGGAGCTCAAGAGCATAAGCAACTTCTCCTCTTCTTCCACGAATTTTGAAAGGACCGATGTATCTAGGAGCCAGCTTTCCTTTGATACCAAAGCGGTGTGTGCCTCTCATGGGAGTGACACGAAGGTAAACGATATCACCAGGGACATACTCCATGTCCGTGTGCTTTCTGTCATAATTGCTCTTCTGGCGACTTTGAGCAATCTTCAGATTTTCAAGAATGATGTGAACTTTCTCCTCCGCCTGAGTTACAATGTCGGGGCCAAACAATATTCTTTCACCTGCGCCCGACCAACCAATCGGAGTTCTGCATTTGCAACCATAGAGAGCCTCAAATGGTGCCATCTTTAGACTTTTCTGGAAGCTGTTGTTGTAAGAGAATTCAGCATAAGGAAGACATTCTTCCCACTTCATGCCGAAAGAAATAACGCAATCATGGAGCATATCTTCCAGAATCTGATTGATCCTTTCAACTTGCCCTTGCGACTGAGGGTGGTAAGCTGTGCTGAAGTTTAATTTTGTTCCCAAAGCATTTTGGAAACTTCCCCAGAACTTGGAAGTGAAGATGCTTCCACGGTCTGAACTGATCTCAAGAGGAACTCCATACAGAGAGACAATTCTGTTGATATAGAGCTCAGCCAACTGAATTGCAGAAATTGTTTCCTTGACTGGAAAGAAGTGAACTACTTTGGAAAGCCTGTCAATGACAACAAAGATTGCATTGTTGCCCTTCTGCGACCTCGGAAAACCAGTGATGAAGTCCATCTCTACTTTCTCCCATTTCCATTCCAGAGGCTTCAATGGCTGTAGAAGACCGGAAGGTTTCTGATGGACAGCTTTAACTCTGCGACAAACATCGCACTCCGAGACATACTTGGCACAATATCGTTTCAAACCAGGCCACCAATATTGTGTTTTCAAGTCCATGTACATCTTAGTGCTGCTAGGGTGGATAGAAAGAACAGAATCATGCGCCTCCTTGAGAACTTGCTCTCTTAAACCCGGGTAGTTCGGAACAAACATCCGGTGTTCAAAGAAAAGAGTGCCTTGGTCGTCAACGTGGAAAGACTCGTACTTTGGAAGCTGAATGTTGGAGATGATATTTTTAGTGTAAGGATCACCAAGTTGAATAGAGCGAACTTTTTCTTCCAAGAGAGGTGTTCCCAGAAGGTTTTGAAGATACCCTTGATCCACAATTTCAAGGTTTAGCTTGCGGAATTCCTCGCACAAGAGAGGCTGTTGTTCTTCCACCATGAGGTTGTTGACATAAGCTTTTCGGCTGAGAGCATCGGCCATGACATTGGCTTTGCCCGGAGTGTAGTTGATGGTCAAATCGAAATCATTGATTGTTTCAATCCACCTCCTCTGACGAAGGTCGAGATCAGGCTGTGTGAATATATACTTCAGACTCTTGTGATCAGAAAAGATCTCACAACGGTTGCCAAGAAAGTAATGCCTCCATACTTTCAAAGTGAAGACAACTGCTGCGAGTTCGAGGTCATGTGTAGGATAGTTGATCTCATGCGTCTTCAACTGCCGAGATGCATAAGCAACAGCTTGTTTTTCTTGCATAAGGACCGCACCCAATCCTTGCAATGAAGCATCACAGAAAATCTGGAAAGGCCTTGATGTATCTGGAGGAACCATGACTGGTGTGGAAGTGAGCTTCTCTTTGAGTGTTTCAAAGCTTTCTTGACATGCAGGAGTCCAAAGGTATTTCTTGCCTTTCTTGAGGAGATGGGTAAGAGGCTTCGCAATCTTCGAGAAATTTTGAACGAATCGACGGCAGTAACTTGCCAAACCAAGGAAACTTCGGACTTCTTCGACATTTATGGGTGGAAGCCAGTCCATAATTGTCTTAATAGTTTCTGGGTTGACGGCGATGCCCTTGGCAGAGATGACGTGACCAAGGTAGGTGACTTGAGGCAGCCAAAATTCACACTTGGAGAACTTTGCATATAGGCGGTTCTCATGAAGCTTGTTTAGGACACACCGAAGGTGTTCTTCATGTTCTTCCTTTGACTTAGAATAGACTAGAATGTCATCCAGATAGACCACAACGAACTTATCAAGATACTCCATGAAAACCGAGTTCATAAGCCTCGAGAAAGTGGCAGGTGCATTTGTGAGGCCGAAAGAAATGACCGTGTACTCATACAGGCCATAGCGGGTGGTGAAAGCTGTTTTGGGAACATCTTCCTTGCGAATCTTGATTTGATGATAACCACTTCTCAAATCAAGTTTAGAGAATACCACATCTCCAGCTAGCTGATCGAAGAGATCATTAATCCGTGGAAGGGGATATTTATTCTTGATTGTTTTAGCATTGAGTGCCCGATAGTCAACACAAAGTCTATCAGTCTTGTCTCGCTTCTTCACAAAGATGGTTGGACTACCCCAAGAAGAAGTACTGTGCTGAATGAAACCCAACTTCTCTTGTTCATCCAACTGACGTTTGAGTTCAGCCAACTCAGCAGGACCGATTTTATAAGGCCGCTTGGAAATAGGAGCGGTACCAGGTTCAAGTTCAATGACAAACTCAACCTCACGATCCGGAGGCATACCTGGCAACTCTTCAGGAAAAACATCTAGAAACTCACAGACTACAGGAACACTCTGAATACCTTCCATAGCATCATCATTCAGAGCCGCCAAAGAATAAAGCTGAATTGCAGGAGTCAGACTTGGAGAATAGACTATATGGCCTTCAGGAATTTTCAGAGAAACCGAACGTTCAGCACAATCAATCACAGCTGCATTTGCTGTTAACATGCCCAAGATAACATCAATATCAGAATTGCCCAAAATAATTAAGGAAGCCGGAAACGAAGAGCCACCAATCTCAATTTGATTGTCACAGCTGATTTTAGATTGCACCATAAGGTGAGTTGGTAAAACATCAGAAGGTAACCCATTACTCTCGGCAAACTTGTATGACACGAAAGAATGTGAAGCACCAGAATCAAATAAAACTCGTGCAGGAACTAAGTTAACAGAAAGCATACCCATGACAACTCCAGGTGCATGCTCAGCTTGAGCGACGTTGACACAGTTGGCACGAGCAACCGTAGACCCAGGCTTGGTGTTGATGTTGAGAGCCCGAGGTGGAGGTGCACGAATCATAGGAGCACTTGCCGCAGGTCTTGGAGGTGGTGGTGGAAGAGCTTTGTTGTTCATTGGACAATTCCAGTGCTGATGCCCAGTGTTTCCACAAGTATAGCAGGCACCAGGTGGACGTGGAGCAACGTAGCCAGGGACTGCGCCAGGCGCTCTAGGGTAGTTGTGGTTGTAGCCCCTGGGAGCCGCAGTGAAGGAGTTTGGTGGCCTTGGTGCGTAGCTTGAAGGTTTTGGTGGAGCAGGGAGCGACGGTGGGGTGTTAGGAACCCAGACACGACGCTTAGAAGGAGCTGTCATAACAGAAGAGCTTGTTGTATCACGGCTGTGTTTCTTTGACTCCTCAAACACTTGCCTACTTGCTTCTTCCTGCAGAGCTGTGTGTTGGAGTTCCAGAAAAGATGCCGGCCTTGCATGAGTGATAGCATATTTGATGGAAGCATTGAGGCCTTGCTGAAACCTCTTTTGCTTCTTCTTGTCATCAGAGATCTCATCGCCACCATAACGAGAAAGGTTCATGAAGTTTCTGATGTAGGTGTTGACATTATCAGTGCCCTGCTTGAGGTTGAGAAACACTTCCTTCATCCTTTCCATGAAAATTTCTGACAGATATTGCTTTTTGAAAGCAGCAGTGAACCGCTCCCAAGTAGGTTGAAAACCAGAGAGATCTGCCTTGAGGTAATTTTCCCACCAGAGAGCTGCATCTCCCTTGAGAAGGTGAGTGGCATATTTGACCCATTCTTGCTCGGGAACATCCGCAGTCATCGGCAACCTTGACACTTCGCGCAGGCAATCATCCGCATCAAGTGGCTGATCAGACACCTCAAATTGACGTGGGTTGAACTTGAGAAAACTCTTGATGTCTCCTCGCTTGGGAGGTGGAGGTAGTGGAACAAACTCATTCCTCCTGACGCTTTCCTCGAAGCGCTGCTGGTTCTGCTGCACAGTGCCCAAAGCATTTGCAATACTTGCCAAAGCAGCCCCAAGTTTAGGTGGTATGTCCTCCTTAGAACGGCGTGGTGGTGCCATCCTGTGATTGATATAAAACACAAGTCAGTATTATAATGGAGAATGATAATAATCCAAAATAGTACCAAAATGGAATTAATCAAGATTAAAGGATGCAATTCACTGAGATGATATTAAATATCAACAAAGTTCAAGGCAACTAGAAGATATTAAGCATAACGCACACGACTGAACAAGGAGTGTGGTACACAAACTAACAAAGAAAAAATTTCCGCAAATTTCGGCATTAAAATACCACTATATGCGCAAAACCACTTCACGAATCAAGATTAGTAACTCTACTAGTTCAACATACAAAAGTAAATGATAAAAGTAGTGGTATGGTCGCGACTCCATCCCGCACTCAAATCATTACTCCGCACATGAATCAGTAAAACACATATCCCAACACCTTCTTCTTAAGATGAACCTAAAGATTGGTAACTACGAAAAAGAACACCCCAACAAGATAACGTCGGATAACAAAGAGTAAGATAGATCTCATCGGTATATAATGAATCAGAATAGATCGCGTCGGTTTACAAAGGCCTGTCGATATGGAATGTACCAACAGTTGATAACCAAAAGGCAGACAGTGATAACATTTGGCTGCAATAGATAGACAAGGAATTCAAACACACACACACATACACACACACACAACCTATGTCACTACGGAACCCTGAACACGTGAATCCTAGTTTGAATTTTAGAAGAGGATTGAAAACGTTACACTTCCTTACCAGAAAAGGGTGGTTGGGTGGGTAAGAAGAAAAATGGAAGCAGTCCTACTCTCACGTTTTGTTTTTCCCTAGTATACATAACTACCAAAATATTTGCTAGACTGACAACGACCATTTTGGCTGAGACCCTGAAGGGCGGGATGGCTCTGATACCAATTGTAACTACCTCAGTGAATTACGCTCTTAGTTACATGCCTGGATGAACGAAAGTGGTTAAAATAGTACGGTGGGGCCCAGGGCCACTCACGGTAGACCTTTCGGCCGTCCTAACCACTTTCAGAACATCGGGACAAAAACGAGTGGCGTAATTGGCAGGCGAAGGGATCAACTACATACACAAATGAGTATGTATGCAAGCCACCTACAACAGTCCTCGGAGCCATTCCATCTAAGAGAAATAGAAAATTTCAACGCCATACGGCAAGATTCAAATATCCTAGATAGAGATAATAATTTAGGATAGCTCCTCATACAACAAACATCAGAGTATCAGGCGGAAGCGGAAAACAAGATCCGAGTACGGATAAGAAGCAAATCGGCATAAGATGCCACATAAATAAACACATCCCGCCCACAGATCTCACGGATCCCCATTCCCGGAATCTCTACACCAAATGATCGTTGCCAACATCATCTGTCTCCTCCACCCAGTATCCATCTTGCAGGTATACCTGTTCATCTGAATCAAACAATTTATCGTGTGAGACCCTAGGGGTACTCAGCAAGTCTTTATGCTGCTAAAGGGGACACAACCTAGGGTGACGCAATTGCAGCTAAAGATAGTATCTAGCAATTCTATAGATACTCGCTAACCATCCGCCTAACCAATGATAGACGGATGTCCGTTGATTAAGAACAATAGTTATAACCGTATAATTAATAGATCCATCCTCCTCCTCGCTTACCAACGAAGAAGCGGACGAACAACCCCCCATCATCTGTTGGTAGTTTTATTAACCATTCCATGAGTGTTGCACTATTTACTAGTCAAGTACTTAGTCAAATTAAAAGCGGTACTTTATTTATACTTGTCTATGATCGAGAAACTGTGCTCCAAGTCGTCCATAACCGTAGACACGGCTTTCAGAAAGATTTACCCTGCAGGGGTGCACGAATAGCAACACACACTCGATCAACCACGGAAAAACCAACTCAAAACCCAACGAGGCATTCACGACCAAGCGATCACAGGATTCAGAAATATTTCAGGGGGCCACCCTAATAAGCTACCCGCAACGAAGTTGGCTGGCTCCGAGATGGACCCAGGGTTTGCGACGATGGCTGTAAACGACTGGGAACCCGAAAATATGACTGGGCTTGTCGATACCGCGAAAACGTGGCCCGATCCAAAACAGTACAGGTGCTCCTCGCACAATCTTAAATAAAGCAGTAACATGGCATAAGTACAGGATAATAATAAAGCCCCAAACTAATTGTGGCCCCAAGAAATAAGAAGGAATCAAGCTCTGGCTCAGGGGGGTCCATAAGGCCTCCCGGATGTGGATAGTGTGTATAGTCAAGGAACAGGAATCAAGTACTCAGGGTCCTACGGGACACAAGTGAGCATGAAAAACCATATAGCAGATATTGCTCACCGGTGCCTTTTTCATTAGTTATCCCATTACTACTCCGGTTAAGTTGTTTAGGTACCTCGTTATTCATCAGACACTCACATACCCTACACATGCTTTGCTACGACTCGCATGGCTCAAACAACTCCTGCAGTAATGGCTCATGGGATGGAGGAACAAGCTTCGGTGGGGTTTAAAAGTAAAGGCTATGCAGTACTTGGGATTCAATTTAATGCAATCGCGACTCAATGATGCAAGAATAAGATAGAGGCAATAGGTACTGTATGTATGCAAGCATGAGGTAGTGCTTGCCTGGCAGCTCAGTTGAAGCAAGAGATGGATCTGGGTAGTACTCCTGTGATTCCTGGTAATTCTCCTACTGGGCGTCTATTCGAAGAAGAACCAAACAAACAAGGGCCAACATAAATAAAGTGCACAAGCATATGAATTAAAATGCGACAAGCAAACAAGCATGCCATGATGAATGATGCACAATTTACATGGCATTAAAGTAGCATGGCAAGGGTGAGGTGTGGTGCAAGAATTAAAGCATTTTATTATTTATTTAGTCCAATTTTTATTGCCATAAACAGTTCAGATTTGTAAGAATGACATGATGCATGCTTCAATTCAGAACAAGGACTGCATAGATAGAACGGACTCGTCGCGCTGATCGATTTAGACATATTATTTGTCAAATTTGGAGTTGTAGAATTAAAGTTATTAATTTATTTAAAAAGGGCATTTTATTGTAATTTTAATCATCTCGAAATTTTAAAGTGCTCAAACCTTAATTTGAATGACATATTTGAATTCCTCACATTTTCTGATTCAAAAACATATATTATTTGTATTATTTGGATTTATATTTGAAAAGTTATCTAAATCTGATTTGAATTTGAATTTAAATAATTTTGAATTTGGTTTAAATAAAACAGACAACAGAGAAAACTTTTGTCACCCAGCTCGACCCAGCCATAGCCACTGACGGGTGGGCCAGCCTCTGGCGGGGCACACGCGCGCGGGGAAACTTTTGCTACCGCAGGCTTAGCTAGCTGCTGCGGTTGATAGGCGGGCCAGCGACCTAGGGCCCATGTGCCAGTGGGGTAACCCCCAAGGCTGACAGGTGGGGCGTGAGCTAGAGTGCGGGTTGAGGGGCTAAGAGCTGGGGGGCTTAACTGCAAGTTTGCCAGAGTGGCTGACAGATGGGGCTTGATGTACCGCGGTTTGAGGCGAGAGTTACAGAGGGGGTTTTTGCAAAACGAAAAAGGGCACTGTGGATCTTCTCCTCTCGTCTCTGACGAAACTGTCTGACGCGTGCGGCACGCGGCGCGGCGAGACGAGGAATCGAACTGGGGACCTGGGCGTGCGCGCTAAAGGGTGGAACCAGTGCGGCAGGTGCTAGGGTGGTGACAGCAGGGTGGACGGGGGCTAGGTATGCCATCTGCGAGGCGCTGCGACGAGCGGACGCAGTGATCACCGGCGCGCAGAGGGTGTTCGATGAAACGCCTAGCGTGGCTAGGGCTTCCCGGTGAGGCGGAGTATGTCAGGGAGGGAGAGGGACTCACCGCGGGGTGGTCGGTGGTGGTGGCACAGCCGGAGGCGCAACGGATCGCCGGGGTTGCTGGCGTACTAGCGGGTTAGGGTTTGCGTCGGGCGGCGCTGGTACAGGTGGTCCTGGGGCTCCTTGTCCTCGTCGGCGCGTACGAGGCGAAGTAGGGGAGCCTCCTCGTTCTCCTTGACCACCTCCACGTCGTGCTGGCCGGCTGGAACGAGGGGACAACGCGGTGCTGGCGGCGACCGGCGGCAGGTGCTGGCGACGGTGAAGAAGAAAGGGAGGAGAGGTAGGCTTGGGGGTTGGATCTGGGAGAGGCAGGGGAGCCGGGTGGATGAGGGCAAGCGAGAGAGAGGGAGGAGGTGGCGTGTGGACACGGGGAGGATAAAGTGGCCTCGGCCACTTTCCTCCTTCTCGATCACGTGGTCGAGCTGGGGCTCGACCTGGGGCATCCAGGGCAGGACAGGTGGGGCTGCCAGGTGGGGACGGCGTGGCGGTGGGGCTAGCACGGCAGTAGAGAGGAAGAGAGAGGAGAGGGGGCTCGGTTGTAGCTTAGGCTAGGGTTAGATGGAGTAGTCTCGGGTTAGGGTTTTGTTAGGGTTAGAGAGAGGGGTAGGGGTTAGCTTAGGTGGGCCATGCATGGCAAGAAGAGGGAGTGGCCAGATGGTTCATCATGGTAGAGAGAGAGAGAGGTGAGAGAGGTGAGGTAGGGTTAGGGTTTAAGTAGAACTAGGGTTAGAGGAAAAATTAGAGAGAGAGAAAGATAGGTTAGGTTTTGATTAGGGTTTTAGGTTTTTGAAATTGTTTATGAGATCATACCAAGAGGAAAGTGGGGCTTGATCTAGCATAAGCTAAGGTGGAGGAGAAACCAAGAAAAAGAGAGAGAAATGAGATATGTAGAATGAGCCTCATTTGATCATGCATGAAGAAATTAAAATGGGATTGAGGAGAATATGGGGATGGTGGAGAGAGGGATGGAGATGATCCACAGAGAAAAGACCCAATAAAACCAAGAGGACTCAAATGGGATAAAGGTGGTGGTACTCTTGCATGGCCCATGCAAAATAATAAAGGCCATGATTTATTTTGTGAAAACAATAATAACAATATGGCATTATTCTTATGCATCCCCAAGAAGTGGAATAAGGCCAAGCAAAAGAATTTAGATTAGATCCACCCCACGCACATGAGCTAGAATAAAATCAAAAGAAAAAGAATTACAAGCTCATGGATAATAGGATGGTGGAATTATAAGGTGGTGGAAAGCAAAGTGATGGCATTGAATAAAAGATATGCCCCCAACTCAACTTGGGCATTTAACAATATATCAATAACCAAATACAATATCAAGAAGCAAATACAATTAATAATGCATATGAGAGAAGAACCAAAGAAACAGGGTTTTATATGATGCCCAAATGCAAGGTGGCATGATGATATGAGCATGATATATTTATGATGCAACAATTATATATAGGAAGTAGCCAATATCTTACTAGACCAAGTAGCATTACAATTGTTAGACAATTGGGATGCTACATGTATGTTCGGGAACATTGGGTCCCAAAGGAGCTGGTTGATTCTTGAATTTTCAGTCTTCTGTTTCTTTCTCTCGAAATTTACATGTTGCTCCTCCAGCAATCTCCGACTTTTTCCAGCGTATCCACCATACGCCTGATGGTCGGTGCTCTTTTTCTACTGTTATCTTTCAGCTTCAATAATAATATTGTGTAATTTTTTTGTACCACTTATTTTGAAAGTCTCTTCCCTTTGTATAGTGCTAGAAATCTAGCTAGGATTTGGAGTGACCATACTCCATTATTTGGGAGGCTAGGGATACAGAGATCCCAAGGAAATATAGGTTTAAATTTGAGAAATGGTGGCTTGCTAGGCCTGACTTTAGAGATGTTGTAGTTAAAGCCTGGACTATTAATGTTAATAGTACATATGTGATGGATATTTGGCAATCCAAGGTTAGATTTTTTAGAAAACTAGAAAAAGGTTAGAGTGCTGACTTAGAAGCTTCTATTAGAAGAGAGAAAAAGGATTTGATGAAAGAGTATGACACTCTAGATATTAAATCTGAGACCACTCATCCAAGTGATGAGGATAGGACTAGATTCAACTTTATTATTAGAGATCTAAATGGCTATTGGATTATGGAAGAAACCTAGGCTAGACAAAGATCTAGAGATAGGCATATTTTAGAAGGGGATAGGAATACATCATATTTTCATGCTGTGGAAAATCAGAAAAGGAGGAAAACTATGATCCCTGTTTTGGATGGGCCTGAGGGGCCCGTGACTGAAACAAAGCACATGCTAAAAGTAGCAACAGATTATTACAAAAATCTTTTTGATTTTGAACCTAGAGCTTTAGGTCAGATTTTTTCTCTGGAGATGAGAAGCTTAGGATAGATGAGAATAGCATTTTGGGAGGTCCTTTTTCTGAAGAAGAGATCAAAACTGCTATTTTGACTCATATTCAGATGGAGCCCTTGGGCCAGATGGCCTTTCCTTTATGTTCTATCAGCACTTTTGCGAGATTGTTAGGGCTGACTTGTTGAATATGTTGGAGGCCTGGTATCAGAACAAGTTACATATCTATAGACTTAATTTTTCTATGATCACACTCATCCCTAAAGAAAATGAGGCTAGATCCATGAAGAAATTGAGACCCATTAGTTTGCTTAACTGCTCCTTTAAAATTTTCACAAAAGTTCTAACTAACAGATATGCTAAGATCATTGGGATTTTGATTTCCTCTCATCAATCTGCCTTCATTAAAGGGAGGTTTATTTTATAAAATGTAGTTACAGCCCATGAGATTATCCATGAAGTTCATAGGAAGAAAGATCAAGGGTTGATTTTAAAGATAGATTATGAGAAAGCCTATGATAAAGTTAATTTAGATTTCCTTTATGAAATTCTAGAATGTAGAGGGTTTGATCCCACCTTTGTTAGAATGATTAGACAGATAACTAAAGGTGGATCTATGGGTGTTAAGATAAATGATGTAGAAAGTGAGTTTTTCCTCACTGGAAAAGGGCTAAGGCAAGGGGACCCCATTGCCCCCCTGTTATTCAACTCTGTTGTTGTTGTTTTATCTAGGATGCTCATTAAAGGAACCCAACACAACCTAATTAGAGGTCTTTGTCCAAATTTTATTTCTGGAGGGGTTATCAGCCTGTAGTATGCAGATGATGCTCTTCTCTTTCTAGAGAATGATATTAGAGGGGCTAGAAATTTGAAGTGGATCCTTACCTGTTTTGAGCAACTCTCTGGCATGAGGATTAATTGTCATAAGAGTGAGTTGCTTCCAATTAATATAGATCATGAGGATTTGATTCCTTTCTTAGAGATTTTTCAGTGTGTTGAAGGGCAATTTCCTGTTAAATATCTGGGGATCCCTTTAAATTTTGATAGGCCAACCTCTTTTTGAGAGCATCTTAGTGAGGATGACTAGTTGGAGAGGCAGATGCTCTCTTTAGCCGCTAAAAGGACTCTCATTCAGGCAGTGTTAGCTAGTATTCTTGTATATCTTTTATCCTTCTTCAAATTCCCAAAGTGGGCTCTGCACCTGCTTAATTCCCAGATGGCTAACTTTATGTGGAATGATAAGGAGGGAAACCATAAGCTAGACCTAGCAAACTGGCCCTCCATTTGCATGAAAAAGGATTTTGGGGGCATGGGTATTCCTAATCTACAGGATTTAAACATCTGTCTGCTTGGATCTTGGGTTAAAAGATACATTTAGGGAGAGGGGTCTTTGTGGAAAAAAGTAATAGATGCAAAGTATGAAAGTAGAAATCCTAATATTCTCTCCTACCATGATGTTCATCCCTCTACCTTTTGGAAAGGAGTCATGTGGGCCTCTAGGGTAGTTAGTAGGATATAAGTGGCAGGTGGGTGATGGTAGACAAATCAAATTCTGGGAAGATATTTGGTTTGGTAATTCTCCTCTAGATGTTCAGTATTGGGACCTCTACTTTATTTCTAATCAACAAACCCAGACCATTGCTGAACTTTGGGATGGGGAGCAGGTTAGAGGTGATTTCAAAAGAACCTTTACTGAGAGTATGATGGTCCAATGGTAGGAGTTATTGGTCATAGTTGGGAGTATCACTTTTAGTAACCAAGAAGATGAGCTTACCTGGCAGTATGATTCTAAAAGTGTTTATTCCTCTATCTATATGTATTCAATCATTAATTTTAGAGGCATAAAAAAAAATTCCTGCCTGCTATGTGGAAACTTAAAATTCCCCCGAAGGTGCAGATTTTTTGTGTGGCTTCTATCTCAGAATAAAATAATGATTAGGGATAATATGAGAGCTAGGGGTATTCCAAAATCTCTAGAATGTGAATTCCGTAAAGAGTTTGAATCAGTGCATCATCTGATGTTTGATTGCATTATTGCTAGGTCCATGTGGTATGATGTTTTTAAGATTTTCCATATTCAAATCTCTGATTATGAATCTGTAGCTAGTAAATGGTTATGTAACAAAAAATTTCAACACTTTAATGTAGTTTCTGTAGCTGTCCTTTGGGGTTTTTGGAATACTAGAAATAGATTAGTGTTTAACAAAGCTTCTTGGATAAATATGAAACATGTGTGGAATCTGGTGCTTTCATATCTGAGAAATTGGAAGGTACCATTTCAGGAGCTAGGAGAAGGAGAAACTGCCAGGTTTACGGACCGTCTGCTCCAAAAACTCAAAAGACCACTGAGACCCCCCTCGTGCTGACTTGCCCGGATTTGGGCTGGATTTCTACCTAGAAGTCTACCTCGATGGGGAAGAAACATGGAGGAAAGGTGTCGCTGAAGTACCTGCAGAACCACAAAGACAAGGAAGACTCCATCCATGTAGTGTTCTGAGTCTATGGGTGGCACTATGTTTCCTTTACATATTCAGGTGTTCTCTTTTGAGTCCATAAATGTTAGCGGATGATCATGTGGAAGTTTCTCCTGGTTCAGAGTTGTAGGGCTTTGTCTTTGGTCAGTAAACGTTGGTAGATGTTTAGGACAGTTCACTCTATTTTCTTTTGTAAGGCTGGACCTGGTGGTGGTGGTGTTTCTTTCCCTTTAATATGAAAGGGAACGGGGGAGAAATCCCTTTTGATCTAAAAAATATTGTGTAATTGTTCTCCTGTATGATACTCATATTGTTCTATTCGCAGTGACTGTTACTCCTTTTGTTCCTGTTGGGAATGCTATAGCAAACCGCCAAAAGATAAAAATTAAAAGATCAATAGATTGTTGAGGTTAAAAGAGGTGCTGCTTGGTTTTGCTTTTATTCTCATGTTTTTGCCTCTCCTTTTATGTCCCTTTCATACACGGTCTGCTCATTGTTTTGCTTTACTTTTTGAAGGACGGTCGCATGATGGTGTGGTGCCACTGCCATCTAGAGTTACATTACCGTTGCCTGCTAATTTGGTTACTGTGGTTAAGTGTTAGTTCGCCTCTACTGAATTCTTCTTTCTTTGTTTCTTTTGTCTTACAATTAATTGATTGCTTCTGCTTTGTGTCCTTAGCCACTTGGCCTGGTCGGTCATACTATGAAAGGCCTCATCACGTTTGCATGCACTGCGGTGCTTCTTTTTGGTATCAGGAGCACTGCAAGCGTGACAACACCGAGCGCCATGTCATTTATAATGGATGTTGCCGTGCTGGCAGGGTTTTGCTTCCGGTTTATCCAGAATGGCTTTATCCTTTGGATGAATTGCTTCGTTTTGATGGGCATGCATTATCTGACCGTTTCATGCGGCTGATACATGAGTATCTATCTATCTATATCTATACTATAACTAGTAAAATGCCCATGCGTTGCTACGGGTCAAAATCTATAAGTGTTTTGCACTTCATAAATATAGATGAAGCTGAATTTGCTGCTCCTACCCATCATGCCCATTCAAAAACACGAGGAAGGTGCTATTAGGTTCACATCTAATTTTGTTTTACTATGAGATCCATTTAGGCACAACTTTTATTCTGCTCCACAAGACATCCAAAATATTCTAATACACCGGAAAGATAAATCTAATGAAACAGTTTTAATGGAGTATAAGAATAATTTCGGATTAACAAGGGTCATCAACCAAGGGCATGGTGGTTGTATGGACCCTTTCAAAATTAGTCTTTCTCCCAAATAAGAACATCTCGGTCTTTCTATGTACAAATGAAAGTAGATAAAATATCTCACAATACCTCTATCACTCCCTCCAAAGTTTGATACTTTTGCACCAAAAAAGGTTTGGCAAACATGCAATGCAACACGGTGCACACAGGTAGAGGCCGCAAGTGTAGTTTTAAGTGGTTTAGAAAGTAGCACTATACTGTCATAAACATAGATTATCGTTTATTTCAGTTTTCTAAGATACCATGCCCAATTCCCATGTATTTATTATAATATTACAAAGAGTACATCATTCATATTATTTTGTACAAAATTCAATGATATCATTCTAGCATGAAACGTAAATCAAATTCTTGCTCTCGTCGCCAGCATGAATACTCTCCACCTCTTGTGAGTATACATTACTAATTGGCAACAGCTTACTGAATGTTATATATCAGACATCTCATAAGAAAGCATTTTTAAAAAAATCGTATGACATGTGTTGAAACTTCTAATGTCCAAAAAATCAGACACTATTCTCTGTAGTTGTGGTATCCATCCTTCTTCAAGGACCTTCGGTCTAGAAATAAATCATTCTCTACATCAAAGATGGTTGTTGCCTTATTAGGAATCCGTTCCTAATAACTATTTAGTCTTCTTAGCATATTGTCGATGTTCTAGTAGCCCAAATAGAATCATTTTTCTACTGGGAGGAGACAATGCCATAAAATTAGAGAATATCACAAATTATGCAATGCATTAACTTCAGTGGGATATAAACATCAATTTTTTGAGAGATTAAGAATCTCACATTATTGCAAGAAAATTGAACGGTTTTGCTCACCCGAAAACAAGCACTCTTTATGTTGATGAAATATACCATGCCTAACTCGAGAAATTACAATAATTGAGCCATTCAAAAAATAATCATCGATGATAGGATGGCATCAGTAGAGCCAACATAAATGGATATTATCCTGCAAAATAACAAGATGAAGAGAAATAAATGCAACACCCTTTTGTGTGCATTCTGGTGCCCACCAAGGGCCCGTGAGCTAAAGAACTTCGCCATGCGGTAGTTGCATGAGAACGTTATTTGAGGGGTGGCTGCAGGTTTGGCTTCTAGAGGCTTAGCTTCTTCACTTGTGAGTTTGTCAAGACCCAACTTTAGCCATGGTGTGGAGGTAGTATCATCGGCATGACTAGCTTCATCAACTTGATTAGCAAACTTATGTTCTTCCGCTTTAGGTGCTCTCTCCATCTATTTCTTTGTTGGAAGTAGCACAGTAGAGGATTGCTCAAGGTCTATGATATTATGGTAGTCCTCTAGTTTGCTATAAAAAGAGGCAGGAGCCTACAAGTGGCAATAATTCAAGGGAAAAGACAAGTTATCAAGAGTTTAAAGTGGATAAGGATATGCTAGTTTGGATAATTATCTATTTCCCTAATTTTCTTACCTATCAAGTTTCCTGTAGTTGTGGTCAGCATATTATAGCTTTTGTTTATTCCATAAGGTGTGGCTTTCATTTGTACTCTCTGATAACATGACACTTTAGTTGTTTGTTCCAGGAAGATGACAGCAGTAGTGAGATATCTCTTAGACCGTTCAAGGCTATCAACCTATACCATCTTAAAGCATGCCATTGGTACAAAATTAGGACGAAGAGTTCCTTTACCCATTAACTATTTAGAAATTAAATTCCTACCAATATGAGCTTCAGTAAAAGGACCATGAGACTATAAGATAACACTTGTGGGAAAACAAATAACCAAGTACAAAAATCAGACTAAAGCATTGCTATATTAGTTTGCCTACATGTATTAAGAGCCCCTGTTGGAAGGACTAGTGTGTAGACTAGTACTATGTCAGGGTATTTTATGTAAATATGACATTGTATTAAGAGAGAAAAAGAAGGAAGGGGGAGGTGAGAGAGCCTTCCAGAAATCATCTGCTAGTTCCTCTTTGGTCTACTGTAGCACTAGGCGATTTACTACATGGTATCTGAGCTAGAGACGGCAGTCAGCCTCCACGGGCGGTGAATCGGCAGCGTGTGGTGGATCTCCAGCTGTGGGAAGCGCTGCAGACCGTGGCGCATTGGTGGCAACAGCAAAAGATGGAGTGCGGTTGTTTGAAATCGAAGGAGTCGGAGCCTGGGACTGGCAGCGTGCGTGAGTGCAGGTCAGCAACTCTAGGTGGTGGATTGGTGGAAGTGAAGGGGCAGCTGGGTGAGGTACGGCTGCTTCTGGCTTGTAGAGAAGAAGGTAGCTGTGGTGGCTTGCTCTGTGTGTGTGAGAAGAGGTAAGAGGAGTGAGCTAGGCTAGCTCGAATCTTGCATAAAAGAGAAATCAACAGGAGACAGACGTTCGCTGCTTGAATCTGTGGTGTCCCTGCTAAGGGGGAGAGATCGAGGTACCTAGTCTGTTGTGTTGTCGGTGGGCTAGAGCTGAAAGAAGGTAGCACAACTACTGTTGGTGCGTTTCTGCAGCAGAGATAAAGAGGTATACTTGAGCTACTTGTACATTGCTTTTCCTGCTAAAGTGTGTTGTTGGTGGTACTTTTTCTTCCCGCATTGGAGGCAGAATTGGTTCGTGGAGCTGAAAAGTTGCAGAGATAAATAAAACCGGAGTGTATTTGTGATGTGAAAAAGGTCACATGTAGTTCGACCAAGGAACTAGTGGTAGTAACATTCTGATTGGAGATTTTGCAATTGTGTTGTGAGCTATGGATGAAAAATCCCGAGTTGTGTTTGGTGGGTTTGGTAAGCAGGGAATGGTATTGGATAATGGATCATGCAGAGGTAAAGGACTAGGTGACGATGCCACAAAATCTTGGCAATGAGATGGTGATTGGCTGTATCCAAATATGAATTGTAGAAATATAAATTTTGCCTTTCGGAGATTCTGTAATTTGTGTGGAGATGCTCACCCTATAGGTCTTAGTGGAGCAGGTGTTGATGGTGAAAGAACCCAAATTGTTACAGTCAGGATGACCATTGATGATTTTGAAAAATGGTACCAGTTCAAGGGCATGAAACAAGGTGATAAGAAAAGCGAAGCTGCTGCTGTCTCTACTGGTCATTATAGTAATGCTTCAACTTCTGTTGAGTTTGATCGCAATGGTGCACCATGGCTGATTGATTCGGGTGCATCTCGACATATGGTTGGTTCCTATAGAGAATTTCATGATTATGTTCCTGAGATAGGTAAACAGAGTGTTAAATTGGCCGATGGTTCAGCTCAAGGCATCATGGGTTCAGGGAAAGTTATATGTAATCCTAACTTGTCACTTCATCCGTGCTTCATATTCCCACATTCCCACTTAATCTCATATCCATAAGTTGTATTGTATAGTAGCTTAATTGTGCTGCTATTTTCTTCCCAAAATGGTGTATATTTCAGGAACTTGGAACTGGGAAAAGACTCGGGATGGGGAGCTTACATGATGGATTATATTACCTAGACAAGAAAGTATCACCTTCTGTTGCAGCCGTGTTATCTTCATCACCATTAGAAGAGTTTCTACTTCAACATCACAGGTTGGGTCATATGTCATTCCCTATTCTGAGTCACCTTTATCGTGATCTTTATACTAAAGTTAAGAAGGAGAAACTAGTATGTGATGCATGTCAACTTGGAAAGCAAACTAGAAGCTCTTATGTGCTAGCGAATAATCGGAGTAACACACCACTTGAATTTGTTCATTCTGATGTCTAGGGTCCCAGTGGAGTTCAAGCTCTAAATGGTTACCGCTCGTTTGTTACATTCATTGACTGTTGTACCAGTCACTTGGGTTTATGTGTTGGGGAACAAAGATGATGTATTTGAATGCTTCGTTGATTTTCATAATATGATCAAAACTCAATATAATGCATGCATGAAAATATTTCGTACTGATAATGGGACGGAGTATGTGAACAAGGAATTTGACAAATACTTGTCCAGTTTTGGGATTATTCATCAAACAACTTGTCTAGGTACCTCTGAACAAAATGGCCTGGCCGAAAGGAAAAACAGGCACCTTTTGGAGGTTACCTGGTGTTTAATGATGGCTATGAATGTTCCAAAAAATTGTGGAGTGAGGCAGTGATGACAACAGCATACCTGATAAATTGAATGCCATCTAGAGTACTTGGGTACAAAGCTCCAATAGAATGTTTAACTTGTGATATTTCTTATGTGGTTCCACCAAAAGTATTCGGGTGTATGTGCTATGTGAGAGATTATAGACCTTCCATGAGCAAGCTTGATCCAAGAGCTCTAAAGTGTGTGTTTGTGGGGTATTCAGGAAAACAGAAGGGATATAAATGTTGGTTCCCATCACAAAAGCGAATGTTTGTGAGCATGGTTGTAGTTTTCATAGAACATCAACCATTTTATGGAGAACCTGTGGACTTAAATGATGTATTTCCTGATCTATATGGTGATGATGTTTTAGATCTAGACAGTAAAGCAGGGGGAGAAAGGGGAGTAGAGAGTAACCGTACTACATCAAGGGAAATAGTCATTGGAGTAATACAACGAGAAGACGGACATGAAGATAGACATGTCGGTCCTACAGAAGCAGAACAAGGTACACCATGTGGTGCACCACAGTGGCCAAAACCAAATGAAGAACGAGAGGTACGAGTGTACTCGCGGAGACACAAAGATGAGAATGATCAAGTGCAGAGGGATGAAGATACTCCATTGGGTCAAAATTCTGAAGCTCAAGTTCAGCCAGATTCGCATACCTCAGATTCAAGCCCCTCTACAAGTGATGGTACAGTTTCTGCTCCATTTGATGATCTGGATATCCCTATAGCTCAGAGAAAACAACCCCGCTCCACCGCTGGGAAACTGCCATCAAATTTGTCCCAATATGATATTTCTAATTATGTCTCATATTCTTTTGTGGGACCTCAGTATAGAGCCTTTATTGCTGCAGTTGACTCAGCTGTACCTATTCCCCGTGATTGGCAGGAAGCGAAGAGGTGCCCCAAATGGAGAGATGCCATGTTGGAGGAAATGGCAGCACTTGACAAAAACAACACATGGGTGCTTACAACTCTTTCTATTAATAAAAAGGTTGTGGGTTGTAAGTGGGTATTCATTGTAAAACATACTCCAGATGGCAAGATCGAGAGATATAAAGCTAGATTAGTAGCCAAGGGCTATAGTCAGACATATGGTGTAGACTATGATGAAACTTTTGCACTAGTTGCAAAAATGAGCACTATTAATCTCAATTGCAGCAAACTTGAAGTGGAAATTGTTTCAGTTAGATGTAAAAAACACATTTCTTCATGGGGAATTACAAGAGGAGGTCTATATGGAGATTCCTCCCGGCTTTAATACAAGTGAAACTGAAGGGAAAGTTTGTAGATTAAAGAGAGCATTATATGGGCTAAAACAGTCACCAAGGGCCTGGTTTGGCAAGCTTCGAAAAGAAATTTGTTCATGGGGTTATCAACAAAGCAATACAGACCACACTTTATTCTTCAAGCATGTTGAACAAAAAATTGTTATACTTATCGTATATGTGGATGACATCGTGATAACAGGTAATGCTAAAGAGGAGATGATGAGATTGAAGAAAGCTTTAGCAAAGACATTTGAAGTGAAGGACCTAGGGTATCTTCACTAGTTCCTTGGCATTGAAGTGGCTTATGGTGTGCAAGGTATTTCCTTACCCCAAAGAAAGTATGTCCTTGATTTACTTAAGGAAACTGGAATGCTGAACTGTAAAATTGCTAGTACACCTATCGAACAGAATCACCAGGTGAGAGTTGATTCAGGGGAACGAGTCGATAAGCATACATATCAAAGACTAGTTGGACGGTTGATTTATCTATCCCATACCAGGCCAGATATTGCTTATGCTGTAAGTGTGGTTAGTAGGTATATGCATGATCCTCGGACTTGCCATATGGATGCAATAAATAGAATACTGAGATATTTGAAAGGGTGTCCAAGAAAGGGAATTTTATTTTCAAATCATGCAAATTTGAAAATAGAAGGGTTTACTAACGCTGATTGGGCTGGAAACTTGGATGATAGAAAATCTACACCTGGCTATTGTGTGTTCTTTGGAAATAACTTGGTGAGCTGGAGAAGTAAGAAACAAAGCGTGGTTGCAAGGTCCACAGCAGAAGCTGAATATAGTTCCATGGCCTCAGGTTTATATGAAATGATGTGGTTGAGAATATTACTGTCAGAGATCTGGTTGTTTGATGGGGAACCTATTTACTTGTATAGTCCATCATGATCGAACTGAACATATTGAGATAGACAGGCACTTTATTAAGGAGAAGTTGGATGAAGGTGCACTTAAAATCACTTATGTAAAATCATCTGATCAATTAGCGGATGTTCTGACAAAAGGTGTTAGTGTTGTATCTTTTGTAAGTATATGTAACAAGATGAGGCTTATTGACATCTTCGCCTCATCTTGAGGGGGAGTGTTGGAAGGACTAGTGTGTAGACTAGTACTATGTCAGGGTATTTGAGTAAATATTACGTTGTATTAAGAGAGGAAAAGAAGGAACGGGGAGGTGAGAGAGCCTTCCAGAAATCATCTGCTAGTTCCCCTTTGGTCTACTGTAGGACTAGGCGACTTACTACAGCCCCATTTCAAGCTATTGTCAGGAAATTCACATGAAAAATGTTAGTTAGAAATACTTAGATCGAGAACTACATATAGACAGAAAGAGGATAGCAACATTTAGGTTGGGTTGATCTTTCCTAAACATCCCCATCAGCCAGCGTAGAGAGGATAAATTACACTAAAAAGGACATGGGATCAGATGGTGTGACATGCAGACTATGCCGTACATAGCAATAGAAATTTGTATTACGTTCAAATATACATCCTGGGTAGAAGGTTCTGCTGATTGTTTTGCAGCATGCTTTCCTAGCTCAAAACACATGCCAACAAGGCTTACAGATTCTAAACACTAAACCTTATCGAACATGTGGCAGAGCTGTCTACATATATTTATATATGCTTTCTTTCAAATCTAAGAATAGAAAAAATAAGTAACGTTTACATGAAACACAATACGACCCAGGAATTCTAAAAGCTAGAATATATCTGCAATCTGCTAAACGAGCGTGCATTGAAAGATAAAATAAGAAAAATCAAAAGGCATATTAGTAAATCCTTACACTGTTATACTATCATTTACTGAAGAAACTGCAAAAGTTTATGATTGACACATCTTTACTATTGTATCATGTTCTCTCTTTGTTTTTCCCCAATCGGAACTTCACCGCAAGAACCCACTTTACCTTATTCCATTGGTCTGCACAAAGGCATCAGAGTACATATTCTTCTTTTACAATATTCAGAGAACATTAGACTTGCTGGTTCTAGCTGAAACATAGCCTTTTAATTCAAGTATTTAATATGCAAAAGAAGCTCAATTCTGTTTCGCAACACATATGAAATACCTCCTATTTCTATTATATGCATAAGCCATAAAAAATACATTCCTTAGTTTGGGACACCTGGTTGTGCTTCATCAGAGATGTTCTCAATAGCATGACAAGCTCAACCGCACAGTCCAGAATTGGCTTCTTCCTAATTAAAAGAAAAGATACATATCTGATTGGCGTGCAAGATTGAGATAAATCAAGAACATATATTGGAATAGAGATGGGTGAAGAACTGACTATTGCCCGGGATATGAACATGGAGGAATATTTTTATTTAAAGGCAATTAAAGAGTGGTAAAACCTTGCTTCTCCTGGATACAAGTCTATAACCATGCAAGATTTTGAGTTGTTTCGGTGGAAGCCCAGCAGATTGCCGCAGTACTTCCTGCAGACTCCAAATAATAATGGGATAAAATAATTATTTAAGAGGATGGAAATCAGTTATAAAGAGCCATGTACAACATTTACTTTTCTATGATGCAAAGTACTATGGTATGTTTGCACACATGCTTCATAGAATAAAATCCAGGTCAATGAAAATTATTGACGGCATGTTGTCATGGTCTTTGCTGGCCGTGATCAATTTCCAATATAAGCCTGCAAACAGAGAAGAAAGAGTGACGAGGAACACTGGACGGTTAAAAGAATACATCCTCCAAAACAATATACGGAATCCCAGCAGATTGCTTAGGCATTATAAGTTGCTACCCGGTGTCATAAGGCCCGTCTCCAGGATTTAGAGGGCCTCGCGCGACTTACAAAATAGGCACTAAATTTTATTCAAACTCAATGGTAGTGTAAATAAATCTAATGCAGGTATATCACAGAAAAATTTCTACTCCCTCCAACCCAAATCAGTTGATTCAAATTTGTCAAGATACGGATGTATTTACAATCGAATCTAGACAAATCTAGATCAACTAATTTCGGTCGGAGGAGTAGTATAATCTGCACGATGCCAACTATATCATTGTACCTTGATCAGCCGAACACACAACAGAGAATTTCAGATCGGTCTGTCCTCTCCGTGTCCAAGGACTCAGCGGTCGTGCACCTCGCTCCGGCCCATCGACGGGCCTGGGTGTCATAAAAATCAAAGCTGGAATGTAATTTTCATCGTCCTCGTGTACACCATCGAATCTGCCATCAGCGTCAATGCAGCTATTGATCTCGACGTGCCTGCATATAGGAGGTTAGGAAGGTGTGGGAATCCGGCATCAGGGAGAAGCAGATGTGAAGTTGCGAGGATCTGAGTACCTTCTTTGCCTGGGAGTTCGCTGGCGAGATTGGCGGCGCCAAAGTGCCTGTTCTTGGCCCGGAAAACAGTCCCATCTCCGCTGATGATGACAGAAGAGAAGGAGAGACGGTTGTGGATGGTGTTGGCCTGGAGGTGCACCGTGCACGTAGCTGAACACATGCAAGTGTTGGCGGCGACACAAAGGCGAGAGCTCCATCTGGTATCGAGGAAGAGGTAGAGGCGTAGGATGGAGAGGACCGGCAGCTGGTTGTGGGCAAGATTCAGGTAGCAAATCCAGACGAAGGTGAGCGGGTCAATACCTAGCGGAACGCACGGCAAGAGAAAAACCCTGGGCGTGTAGTTATGATCGGTAGTTAATACGTTTTTTTTGCGGGCGGTAGTTAATACGTGAACGCACCTCAAGGCGAGAAAAAACCGTCGAGGGAGGATGCGGGACGAAGCGAATGACGTATTGTGTCGATGATGGAACTTGATATTCTTTTTAGGTAGTATATATATATATATGCCCGACTCCGTTCGCGTGTTTTTCTTCGGCAACCGACGACCTCATCAGCACCATGCGCAACAACAACAATGACCAAGGTGCTGCTGCGGTGACGACCTTCCCGATTAATCTGTACGTGCTATTCTTCTCTTTGTATGCACTAGTTCTTACTAAATTTTTAGATCTACTAGATGTGATTGTTTGACTGCATGTGTTTAGATCTGCTAGTGCTTACATAATGTTGATTTCGGTAATTAATTTCATGGGGAAATTGCCTAATTTTCCAACAATCCAAAAACCTTATTTATTTAGGCATTTCTCGTGATCTGCCTTTGCTGCTTCACTGAAACCGAGCCTTTTTACGGGTGCTAATTTTAAGAGATGGCAAGGGAAAACCCTCTTGTGACTCACTGCTATGGGCATAGAAAAATTTGCAGATGGCACTCCAGAGGTCCGCTTACTCTCGAGGAAGAGAGAGCGTTCAGGGAGGCCACTGTACTTTTTGTTGGCTCTGTACTCAGTATGCTTGGAGACAAGTTGGTTGATGCATATTTGCATATTCGTGATGCCAAAGAACTGTGGGATGCGCTGGACGCTAAGTTCGGTGCTGCCGATGCCGGTGGTGAACTATATGCTATGAAGCAGTTCAATGACTATAAGATGGTTGAAAACCTATCTGTAGTAGAACAGGCTCATGAGCTACATATCATGGCAAAGGAACTCGAACTCCTCAAGTATGTGCTTCCGGACAAGTTTGTCGCGGGATGCATTGTCGCTAAGCTTCCCCCTTCATGGAGGAACTTTGTCACTTCTCTGAAACATCAGAGGCATGAGCTCTCTATTGAGTACCTAATTGGTTCTCTCGATGTTAAAGAGAAGACGAGGGAAAAAGACAAACACACTAGTGGAACCGAGGGACATTCTGCTGTCAAATGGTGCAGAAAAATGCCTACAAGTCAAAGGGAAATAACAAAGTCTGCCAGACTACCAACTTCAAGAAGAAGAAGGGGCGGAATAAGGAAAAGAAAGAACCTTGCTGGGTGTGTGGCGGGATTGGCCATTGGGCTCATCGTTGTCCACAAAAGAAAGGCAAGAAGGGTCAGGCTGGACAGAGTTCTAAATCTGTCAACATGGTCATTGGCAATACTGATGCAGGAATTTCAGGTTCTGGGTACGGTAATTTATTACCTACTGTTTTTTCAGTATTTCAACCCACAGAATGGTGGGTTGATATGGGTGCCAATGTTCATGTGTGTGCTGGCATTTCCATGTTCACCTCTTATCAGGCTCGAGATTCCTCAGTCGTGATGGGGAATGGGTTACATGCTACTGTTCTTGGTGTTGGCACGGTAGATCTGAAGTTTACTTCGGGCAAGATCGTGCAATTGAAGAACATGCAGCATGTCCCTTCGATAAAGAAGAATCTCGTTAGTGGATCCCGTCTTCTGAAAGATGGGTTTAAGTTGGTATTTGAGTCCAATAAAGTTATATTGTTTAAGTATGGAACCTTTATTGGAAAGGCTATGAATGCGGAGGCATGTTCCTTTTTCATTGGTAGATTTCTGTGATGATGTAGTGAACCATGTTTGCACTACTAGTAATGAAACTAATGTTTGGTATTCACGACTTTGTCATATTAATTTCGGTTGTATGTCGCGGCTTGCTGGTATGAGTTTAATTCCGAAATTTACTATTGTCAAAGGCTCTAAGTGTCATGCTTGTGTGCAAGCAAAGCAGCCTCGAAAGCCTCACAAGCCTGCAGAGGAAAGAAACTTGGCACCTCTTGAGCTCATACATTCAGATCTATGTGAGATGAATGGTGTGTTGACAATTAGTAGAAAGAAATATTTCATGACTTTTATTGATGATTCTACTAGGTACTATTATGTATATCTCTTGAAAACTAAAGATGAGGCTTTAGATTTCTTTAAAATCTATAAAGCAGAAGTTGGAAATCAACTTGAGAGAAAGATCAAAAGAATTCGGTCTGATCGTGGTGGAGAGTACTTTTCTAATGAGTTCAATTTATTCTGTTCGGAACATGGTATTATACATGAGAGGACGCCTCCCAATTCCCCTCAATCCAATGGGATTGCTGAGAGGAAAAACCGGACTCTAACAGATTTGGTTAACGCCATGTTAGACACTGCCGGTTTATCCAAGGAATGGTGGGGGGAGGCTATATTGACTTCATGTCATGTTCTGAACCGTGTTCCAACTAAGAATAAAGAGATTACACCATTTGAAGAATGGGAAAAGAAAAGGTTGACACTCTCTTACTTACGAACTTGGGGTTGTTTGGCAAAGGTCAACGTGCCAATCAACAAGAAGCGTAAGCTTGGACCAAAAACTGTGGAATGTGTCTTTCTTGGCTATGCTTCTCATAGCATAGCTTACAGATATCTTCTGGTGAAATCTGAAATGGACGACATGAGTGTCGGTACCATTTTTGAATCAAGGGATGCTACATTCTTTGAGGATATATTTCCTATGAGATATATGCCTAGCATATCTAATAAGGAATGTGATCCAGTTTCTGAACCTGAAACTCCCATAGAGACCGATGAACAATCAGATGATGTGAGTTCAGATTCGGATGAGGATGACAATGAAACTCCCACAAGGAGTAAGAGACAAAGGATCGCAAGATCTTTTGGTAATGATTTCATTATGTACCTAGTGGATGACAATCCCACTATCATTTCAGAAGCTTTTGCATCTCCAGATACAGACTATTGGAAGGAAGCGGTTCAAAGCGAGATGGATTCCATCTTGGCTAATGGAACGTGGGAAATATCTGAAAGTCCGTATGGGTGTAAACCTGTAGGATGTAAATGGGTATTTAAAAAGAATCTTAGGGCTGATGGTACTATTGAAAAGTACAAAGCTCGGCTTGTGGCTAAAGCCTACACCCAAAAGGAAGGTAAAGATTTCTTTGATACTTATTCACATGTGGCTAGATTGACCACAATTCGAGTACTACTATCACTGGCTGCCTCACACGGTCTTCTCGTTCATCAAATGGACGTTAAGATGGCTTTCCTAAATGGAGAGTTGGATGAGGAAATTTACATGGAACAGCCTGATGGTTTTGTACTAGAAGGTCAAGAGAGAAAGGTGTGTAAATTGAATAAATCTTTGTATGGCCTCAAACAAGCTCCCAAGCAAAGGCATGAGAAGTTTGAAAGAACTTTCACATCTATGGGCTTTATTGTAAATGAAGTCGACAAATGTGTGTACTACCGCTGACGAGGGTTTAACTCATCAATGCCCATTGGTATGGACTTGGGTTTTGGAGAAGGAGGGAGCGCTGGAGACATCTATCGGCTAGCAAACAAGCACAGAGGGGACAAAGGATTTACCCAGGTTCAGGCCTCGTAGAGGTCCCTACTCCTGCTTGTCTGCTCGTGGAATTATCGAAGGAGTCGAAAGTTACAATGGTGCGCAGATGCAATCTAGCGAGGGTTGTGCAAAACTAGTGTTGCGTGTGTCCTTCTCGCCGCCCCCTCCTAGCCTTTATATAGATAGGCTAGGTCTCGGGTAGCAGGTCGAGTCGGTTACAAGTTAGGGTTTTTTCCTTCAAACTTTCTATATTTAGCTTCTTCTTGTCTCTCAAGCAATCGAGAATCCGCAGGTTACTCGAGTCCTTTCATCTGGGCCTTGGCGACACCGTGGGCCTGTATGTATTTAGATCATATATACCAAGCTCAAGTACCTGTGTATACCCATGTCAGTAGCCCCCGAGTATCTAGTGGAATCGCAGATTCGACTGGGTACTTTTTGAAGTCTTCGAGTGCCTATATGAGTACATTTTTCGACTGCTTTCATTTATGTCATAGGGATCGTTTGATATACGTGCCTGATATAGCCGAAGTACCGGTATCAGTTAACCACCTTAGGGTGAAACAACGCAATCTACTCAAACTCGAGTCCCCGGACTCGAATCCGGAAAAGTGCTGGCGTAATTCGACTCAGGCCACGGAGGTCTTACATGAGTCGAATTCCAGTTATATGGGTGTGAGCACTTGACGCGTCCGTCAAGGCATGTTCATCGTGCCTGTAGGCACGGATATATTTCTGGTAATGCGCAGTTAAATACGTTGCCAGGCCTTATTCAGGTCTTACCTTCATCCTGTAAGCGTGGCATCCAAATTTTATCATCGCGGAGATGATTCGGGAGACCCAGGAGACGTTGTCTATTTGTAGGGAGAATTATGAGGCGGTGTCGCCATGATCTGCCAGTGCGGATGTAATCAACACACAGTTTTTGTGCAAATAAGCATAGGGTGCGCGACCAGCGCTCCCTATGGGAGTAGCCCCCAAGTGCCTGGTTGAGTCGAAGACTCAGGCAGGGACTAAAGAAATTTTGCGACTGCTATCGTCTTTGCTTGTTTGTTCCAGTCGAAATTGTTTCCGGCGCTCCCTATGGGAGTAACCCATGTCCATAGTTGAACCGTGTTTCAAGTGGTTGGGTTTGATTGTGATTGCCCATATTCCTGGAATAAGAAAAGAAAAAACGTAGGGTGCGCGGTCAGCGCTCCCTATGGGAGTAGCCCCCGAGTGCTTGGTGGAGTCGAAGACTCCATCAAGGACTAAAGTAGTCGAAGTTTTCCACTGCGGAGCTTTGATGACGTCAGTGCTGATGTTTGCATGACCTGAGTTGCCCGCGTGAGCGAGTTTGACGGGACGTGACGAGCGGTGGGTCCCACTTTCTGACTTTGATTTGACTGGGCGTGCGTAATCTTATTATTAATTGTGCCTCCTCGATTTCCGCGTGTAATGGGAGCAATGCGGGACAGTTCGCGCTTCCTCTTCTCCACGTGTCGAGCGTGATGCGTGCCACGTGTCCAGTAGGGTTTTTGTGAGCCATTGGATTGCATCTCCTAAGGGTTAAGTAGCGATGCTACGGCGGTAATTTTCCATCTGCGCTCTTTTCTTCCTCGCTGCCATCGCCATTGCTGCTGCTCATCTGCTTTCCCTGCACTCATTTCCTCCTCAGCTCTGGACCACCTCCGCTCGTTTCCAAGTTATTTCCTTCACTCTCATCGCCGCCGCGCAATGGGAAAGAAGAAAGGAGGCGCTACCACTAAATCCGCGGCCACCGTTGCCGCTACGAAGAAGAAGGGTGGCCCCGCTGCTGCGGGCACCAGTGCCGCCGCCGGCGGGAAAAAGAAGGTCGCGGGCACCCGCGTGACCAATGGCGCGTGGCACCCCTCTATCATCAAGGCGTCGGATCTCCGTCTTCTTCGCCAAGATGGAGTTATTTCTGCAACAGTCGCCGATGCGCGCGTCCCCAGTGGTGAGACCATTCATGTGCCTCCCGCTGGTTTTCGAGTGATGTTTCTTGCATTCGTCATTCCCGGTCTTTCTTTGCCTCTCCACCCCTTTCTTAGGGGTCTCCTTTGTTTCTACGGGCTCCAGCTCCATCAGTTGTCCCCAAATTCAATTCTCCACATCACATGCTTCATCACTCTTTGCGAGTGCTGGCTCAGAATCGAGCCGCACTTTGGCCTTTTCAAGCGCTTATTTAAACTGAAGCATCAGTCCGCATCTGGCTCTCTAGTTTACGATGTAGGTGGTTGTGGAATCCATGTCGATCCGTCCGCCCCCTACTTCGACATCAAGCTCGCCAAGTCCGTCCAGGGATGGAGGGACAAATTGTTTTATGTTCGCGACCAGAAGGCCAAGGACGAGCATTTTGGACTCGCGCCTTTCGATCCCGCGACTCCCTGCAAGAAGATGTGTTCTTAGAAGAACGTGATCATGCCTTCCGAACTCGCGGAGACATACATGCTATATCAACGCGTCTGCGACCTCGAGAGTCGCATAGGCGCAGAAGAGGGAGGCTGCGCCCTTGTCAGGACTTGGCTGCGTCGTCGCGTCCAGCCTCTCCAGGCTAGAGTCCATCCCATGTTTCAATGGGGTGGTGCTGATGATGCCACTCGCGTGTCTGCCGATGGCATGTCCGCGAGTGAGGTAGATAAGAGGGTGCGACTGGTCACGAAGTACACATTCAAGGACGTGCTTCTGAATGAGCTAGTTGTTCCTCCTTTCGATGCTTCGAATCCTCCTCCTGAGGTATAGTTGTGCTACACAGTAGCTTATTTTCGCGATTGATTTTCTGTTGCTTACTTGCTCCTTTTGCTCATCTTTGTTGTTTGTATGCAGGATTGGGTGGTGTCGCCTTGTATGCCTCCTCTCCCTGAGGGTATTATTCCTCGCGAAGCTTTGGAAGAGGACGAGTCTGAGTCGACTGTCCCTTCTGATGTGGAAGAGGAAGCCCCCGAGTCCGAGAGCCCGGATACTCACAAGCGTTCGCGCAGCAAGGATTCCGACGCGTCGACTCCTTCGACTCAAGAAGGCGCAGCTGTTGGCGCGGAGTTGCCAATTCTAGCTATTCCTGTGAGGGCTGTGGCACCATCTTCCCGCAAGAAGATGCGATTGCCCAAGGAGTCTTCGTCAGAGTCGGCGGAGGACACGTTTGATCTTGACAAGTTTGACTGGTAAGTTTGCGAGTTCATTCATTCTTTTCTGTTTTCTTCTTGTTGGCTTTGCCCTGGACTTTGCCCTTTCTCAATGCGGATTTGGTCTTGCAGTCAAGAGGCGTCGTCATCTTCTAGCGACGTCGAGTTTTTGAAGGAATCGGGAGTCGCGACCTCAAGGGCCAAGGTAGAGGTCGAGCGCGCTCCTTCTCCTCCGGTGGCGGCCCACTCCGGGCACAATTCTTCGAGCTCTCCTCACGTAGGGGAGCATCGAATAGTTGCTCGGATGACGGTTCAGCAAACTTCCTCGGAGTCGCTAGAGGACCATGTGAGTACATCTTTCTTTCTTTTTTAGTGTGGCAGTCAACGCCTTCTGCTGCCCTCTCTGATTCCTTGTTTTGTGCAACAACCCCTTGTAAAGGAAGCCGCGCAAGTGGCGGAGCAGGTGATGGCGATGGGTCGTCAGCATGCAATGCTGGAGACGCGTCATCGCGTTGTCGAAAGTGAGTGTTCTACACTTATTCTTTTCGTCTTCTCTCTTTTTGGTATAATCGACTGATAGTCAATTTTTGACTGCCATGTAGCTGAGCATAACGCCTTACTACGCAACATCGCCACCTTGGAGAAGACATTAGCCACAGCTGTGAAGGGGCGCGACGAGGCAATCGCGGCTCGTGATGATGCCCAGAAACGCGAAGAGGATCTGTGTGCCTCCTTTGCGGCCAGGGAAAAGTTGTTCGAAGAGCAACTGTTCTCAGTCGCCAAGGCCCTCTCAGGTACCTTTGCTGGTGGATGTTTTTACTACTGTTCCTTTCTGGATCTATAGTTTTGCTGGTGGAGCTAGAAGTTTGATCCATGTGTGTGTTTTCTGTGTAGATGCTGGCGACTTGAGTTTTGACCCGCAAGCCCTGCGTCGCGATGATGCTCTGGCGGGCGCGGTGTCTACAGTCGAGGACCGAAGCGCCGCCATCCAAGATACGTTGTCCAAGGCCAAGGTCACCCTCAGTCGCCTCCGGGAGGAGTTGATGCTGAAGGCGGAGCTGGTCGATAACATGGGTAAGCTGGTGGAGTCACTCGCTGGGGGTGTGCTTGCCACCTACAAGAACTCCCTCCGCGCGGCTGGCGCGACCATGTCACTCGCCATGGTGCAAGCCCACGGAGTCGAGATAGATCCCTCTGCGGTGTCGAAGGCGATGCCTGTTGGTGCGGATGGTCAGCAGGTAGTCTTCGCTCCCTTTGCGACTGCCTGTGCCAAATATGGCCATTCCTTGATAAATACCGTTGCCAAGTATTCGGAGGAGCTCCAATGCGCTAAGAAGGCGGCGAAAGCTTCGGCCTCAGGGGCAGGCGGAAAGTCGGTGGTGTCTGATACTGCCACAGACTTGATGAAGCCCCCGAAGGCATCGAAGTCGAAGAAGCCAGCTGCTCCGTAGTTAGCTTTTGTAATAGATGATGAATTGTCCTTTTGATCTAAGAACATGCCTGCTGGCGAGTGTGTTTGTGAATATTTATGCTTATCTTTGAATGCACCTGTTCCCCTTGTCTTTGTGTTAATTTGGTCGCCTGATTTGCTTCTGTCTTGACTTGTGGTAGGGCACATCGAGTGGTCCCGTGGGGGGACCCAGGACTCGCCATCTCTTGATGAGACAGTGGCACCACCGCGCTCCAGGGTAGAGGAGATGTCCTTGCTGTCGCGACTTCGTGACCGCGTGAAGCAGCTGGAGCGTGAGTTGCCCCTGATCCGCGGTAACGCAGATGTGTGGAAGTCTAAGGCGGAAAAAGCCGCCGCCCGCGAGCAATATCTGCTTGGCGAGGTGACGCGGCTGGGCGACCAGTTTAAGTGTTAGTTTGCTCTTCCTCATCTTTTCCTTTGTAGGTAGTCGCAATGGTACGTTGTACTCATGCTGTTGGTGCTGCTTCGTGTAGTTGTTAGCGCACGCCATCCGCAGGAGGAGAGGGATAGGATTGCCATCCGCCTTCATGGTCTCACCTAGGAGCAACTTCAAGAGAGTGGATACTTCTGGGTGGATCATGATCGTGCGACTACATTGGCGACCCTGCAGGATCGCGCTTCGCGAGTGCTGCTCTTCCTGAAGAAGTCACAGTCATGTTTGAAGAATATCTATCGGGCGATGTTTCCGTTGGATGACACTCCATCAAGCCTGTTGGCTCTTCTGGCCAAATTTCAAGACATGTCCGCTGTTCGCGAATGCGTGAGGCAGCAGTTGGTGGCTGGCGCCAAGGCTGCCCTCTCGATGGTGCGTTTGCACAGGCCTGACGTGGATGTCGTCGCCGTAGCTTCCGGTCTGCCAGCACCGCCAGCCGGATCTTCCTGGGATATGGTGCCGCACTATCAGGCGGTGGACCGTCCAGCAGGGGAGATTGTCGACTTCTTCGAGGAACAAACCAATGTTCTTCTGTTGCAGCAGTAGCCAGATTTGTATCCTGCACATAAGCGTATTGTAAAGTTCATATATATGTTGTAGATAATTTATTGTCAAACGTGTATAAACAGCTTTGTTAGCGTGAGGTGCGTTGCACTATTAGAGTCCTTTTCGTTAGCCTGGCTATCCCTTTGTCAACCTGCCAGGCACGTTGCAGCTGGGTTGAATTTTCATTAGGGGGTTTGATTGATGTGCCAGCTACTCAGGATATCGCGTTTATTGGTTCGAAGAACAGATGTATGTAGGGTGGCGCAGCCCCCGAGTATAAAATTGACAGAAGTGAAGAGAAAACACAGAGTTTTGGGGCACTTAGCTTTTATTTATTTGGAGAACAGTACGAGGTACAACGTGTGGCTAAGTAGCCTTGGCTGGGTAGCCTTATTTGTGATGTAAAAGTAAAGAACAGCTAGGGGTAGAAGCGTCGCAGTTGTGCGAAGTTCCAAGGGTTGGAGTATGCGACTCCTGTCTCTAAGTCTTGAAGGCGATAGGCGCCACCTGGGATTACTTCTGTAATCAAGTACGGTCCTTCCCAGGGGGACTCGAGCTTGAGATGCCCCTGCTGCTTCAGTCGCAGGACTAGGTCACCTTCGACGAAGGATCTGGGGCGAAGCCTTCTACTGTGGTAGTTGTGCAGGTTCTGCTGGTAGATCGTGGATCTTTCTGCGGCGATTTCTCTTGCCTCGTCGAGGAGGTCTACGGAGTCTTCGAGTGCAAGAGATGACTCTTGTTCGCTGTAAGCGACTATGTGCGGCGCCTTGTACCTCACTTCGGCGGGTAGTACTGCTTCTGCTCCGTGCACCATATAGAATGGTGTGTAGCCCGTGGCGCTGTTTGGAGTTGTACGTAGGCTCTAGAGTACGGACTGGAGCTCATCTGGCCAGCAACCTGTGGCTTGTTCGAGTGGTCGAAGGAGTCGCTTCTTGATGCCGCTACAGACGAGCCCGTTTTCTTTTTCCACCTGACCGTTGGTCTGTGGATGCGCGACTGAGGCATAACTGATGTTGATCCCTAGGTTTCCGCAGAATTCTTGGAACTCTTTGGATGTGAAGTTCGTCCCGTTGTCAGTGATGATGTTGTGTGGCACGCCGAAGCGGTAGACGATGGACTCGAAGAATTTGACCGTGTTGTGTCCTGACCGCTTGGTCATTGGCATGGCCTCAATCCACTTGGTGAACTTGTCGACTGCAACCAAAAGGTAGACGTAGCCTCCTTGCGAGGACCTTGGGAGCTTGCCTACCATGTCGAGCCCCCATTGTGCGAAGGGCCAGGCCAATGGAATAGGCCGTAGTTCTGCGCCTAGTGCATGTGGTTTGTCCGCGAATCGCTGACAAGCGTTGCACTTTTGGACTATGTCCTTGGCGTCATGCATGGCCGTGGGCCAGTAAAATCCAGCACGTAGAGCTTTGGCAACAAGGGCGCGACTGCTGGCGTGGTGTCCGCAAGTCCCTTCATGTATGTCGAGGAGGACTGCTCTTCCATTGGCCAGGGAGACACATCGTTGTAACACGCCTATGATGCTGCGTTTATACAGTTCGCCATTGATAACGGCGAATGCCTTGGAGCGTCGCGCGATGTGCCGTGCGTCTGTCGGGTCGTCCGGTAGGCGCTTGCTGAGGAGATATGTAATGTACGGCTGCGTCCAGGATTGTTCGATCATCATGACGCTCGTTGGCCCTTCGAGTCCTGTGTCTGGCTCCAAGTTATCGAGTGCCATTGGCTCATTGGGTGGCGTAGCCCCCGAGTCTGTTGCTGCGCTTGTTTTCTTCTCTGCGGCCTTTGGCTTGATGGAGCGTTCGCAAATGCGCTCGAGAAATACCCCAGGTGGTATGGGGGCGCAGGTAGAGCCTATGTTGGCGAGTGCGTCCGCCTCCTCGTTGCTTTCGCGACCTATATGTCGCAACTCGCAACCATCGAAGCCTCCCTCGAGTGTATCGTAGAGGTCGCGGTATGCGATCATGTTGTCATTTAGTGCATCGCACTCGTGCATTGTTTGGTTGACGACCAGCTTGGAGTCGCCATATATGATGAGCCTCTTTGCGCCGCAGGCTTTTGCCATCCTCATCCCATGCAACAGGTCCTCGTATTCAGCCTCGTTGTTTGAGGCGGTGAACTGCATTCGCAGGATGTATTTCAGCTTGTCCCCTTGAGGTGATGTCAGTATGACACCTGCTCCTGCTCCATCTTTCCGTTTGGATCCATCAAAGTGCATGGTCCAAAGGTAGGACATATCTGGCTTGTCCGGGAGTTGGTTTTCCATCCAATGCACGAGGAAGTCAGGGAGGACTTGTGACTTGATTGCGTCGCGCTTTTCGTATGTGATGTCTCGTGGAGATAGTTCGATTCCCCAAAGCGCGACTTGTCCCATGGCATCGGGGTTATTGAGGATATGTCCCAATGGGGCGTCACTGACTACCACGATTGGGTGTTCTTGGAAGTAATGGCGCAGTCGCCGGGCGGTCATGAAGACACCGTACGCCAGCTTATGGTAGTGCGGGTACCGCTGTTTTGTTGGCGTGAGGACCTCGCTAAGGTAGTATACCAGGTGTTGTACGCCGTGGACCTTGTTTTCCTCTGCCCGCTCGACGACGAGCACTGTACTAACCACTTGGTTGGTAGCAGAGATGTACAGCAGTAGTGGTTCCCTTTCTCGTGGAGTCACCAGTATTGGCGAGGTGGATAGCAGGCGCTTGAGATCTTCGAATGCTTCTTGCGCTTCCTTGGTCCACTCGAATTTGTCGGCTTTGCGGAGGAGATGATAGAAGGGCAGTGCCTTTTCTCCCATTCGACTGATAAATCGACTGAGGGCCGCGATTCGTCCGGCTAGTTGCTGGACGCCTCTTATGTTCTTTGGCTTCTCCATGGCCAGTATGGCCTTTATCTTTTTCGGGTTTGCCTCAATCCCTCTCGCGGAGATGAGATATCCGAGCAGCTGCCCAGATGGTACGCCGAAGGCGCATTTGTCCGGATTAAGCTTAATCCGGTAATGATCAAGATTGGCGAATGTTTCGTGCAAGTCGTCGATTAGAGAGGCTTCCTCCTTGGTTTTGATTACTATGTCATCGACATAGACTTGGATGTTGCGACCCAGTTGCTCCTTGAGGCAAGCCTGCATGCACCGCTGGTAGGTGGCTCCTGCGTTTTTTAGCCCGAAGGGCATTGTGTTGTAGCAGAACACACCGAAGGGCGTTGTAAACGCGGTCTTCTCTTGGTCTTCCTCCTTCATTCGAATTTGGTTATAGCCTGAGTAGGCATCGAGGAAGCAGAGGCGCTTGCATCCAGCGGTGGAGTCGATGATTTGATCGATCCGTGGTAGCAGGAAGTGATCTTTTAGGCGGTGCTTGTTTAAAGAAGTGAAGTCCATGCACATCCGTAGGATATCCGTGTCCTTTTTGGGCACCAGCACCGTATTGGCAAGCCAAGTGCTTTCCTTGATCTCGCGTATGAATTTGGCCTCGAGGAGTCTGTTGATCTCCATTCCGACTGCCTGCGCTCGTGGCTCAGACAGTCGCCTAATTGTTTGCTTGACTGGCCTTACGTCGGGGTTGACGTTGAGTGCGTGCTCAGCGAATTCCCTGGGAACTCCTGGCATGTTCGCAGGACACCAGGCAAAACTTTCCCAGTGCTCACGGAGGAATTCGACGAGCGCGAGTTCCTATGCGGGACTCAAGTTGTTAGCGATGAGGGCCGTTTTTGCAGGATCTGTCGGATGGACCTGCACCTTCTTTGTGTGCACAGATGAGTCGAAGGAGAGATTAGGTGAGCTTGGCCTACTCAGGGGAGGCAGACTGTTGTCCGTCGTTTCCTTCAATCGCGCGAGGTACTCAGTGGTGGATGGTGGCGAGTGCGTGGCCAACTTGACTTGGCGAGTGATGGCTTTCTGCACCCTATTGGAGGGGCGCCCCTTTTGGATCATCATGGTACCCATGGCCCGTGGGTACAGTTCTCCTCCGTGGTGCTGGTCTGGTGCAGCTCCGTTCGGGGGTGGCCTAGGTGGTGGTGGCGGTGCGCCATATGCCACGGTGCCTGGAGCGGCTCCGTAGCCTCTTTCGACTGCGTTGCGGTTCATCCGAACCAATCCCTCGTGTAGCTTGAGGAACTCGCGGCAGTCCTTGAGGAGGTGGCTAGACTTTCTCTTGCCGTCATGCTTGTCGATGTAGAAGTGTACCGTGCATGGCCCGGACAGTTTTTCCTCGATGGAGGTCGCGGGTGCCTCGTCGCGAATGCTGCGTTGCCACACTTGCGTGGTTTTCGCGCCACCGCGGTATCCGCCGTTGCGGTTTTCGTCGCGTCTATCGGCGTGGCCGGCTGCGACCATGTTGACATCGTCATGGTCATCGTAAATGCGCATGCGGCGTTTGCCTCGGCGGTCGCATCTGCATTCGAGTTCTGCCTCCTCGTCGGAGTGAGCGCAGTTCTTCACCAAATCTTCTCCGTCGGCCCACCGATTCGCGATCTCCATCAGGTGGTCGATGGTCCGAGGTTTCGAGCGGCCTAGCTCCTCCTTGAGCTCTAGGCGGCGGACGCCACCGTTGAATGCATCAATCACGCGGTCCTCCAAGATGTTTTCCGTGGAGTTCTTGATGATGGACCACATTTGGATGTATGAGCACAGCGATTCGCCAGATCTTTGTTGTCAGCATCTCAGTTCTTCGATTGATGCGGGCCGTTTGTACGTGCCCTTAAAGTTGCGCACGAAGTTGTAAACCAGCTCATCCCAACTGCGAATGGATCCGCGTGGGAGGTTATTGAGCCATGCTCGGGCGGCGCCCTACAGCTGTAGCTGCAAACATTGCATGGCAGTACTTCGACTGCCTCCGTGGAGCCTGACGGAGGAGATGTGATCCTCTAGCCAGATTTTAGGGTCTTGTAGACCGTCGAATTTCGGATTCTCCGACGGAAGTTTAAACCCTTTAGGCATTCGCTTCTGCCTAATGGATCTGTTGAAGCATCTGGCGCCGTAGAGCTCCGCATCTTCCTCTTCCGAGTCAGCCGACCGAGCACGTCGTGCCCTTGACTTGTCGATCTTGCGTTGTGTGAGGTCGTTGCGCGCATCGTAGTCGCGATCGTGTCGTCGTGAGCGACGGCGTCGAGACAGGTCGTGACTGTCATCCCTGGATGACGGCGAGGAATAGCGCTTTGCTAGTGTTTTGCCCTTTTTTGGATCTGGTACCGGCTCCTTATCAAGGGTGGGCTCGATTATCCCCAAACCCGCGATCATAGATCGGTGCATGGCAGTTCGGGGATCTCCAGCCGGTGGCTGGTTGTTGAGGAGGTACATGGTGGCTGCTGTCACCACAGCCTGCGGCGTCCTAGGGACCACGTTGCCTCTCGTGTCGACTGTCATATAGCCGAAGTCGAGGACTTCTTCGGTGTTTATGCGCTCTTGTTCGGTGAGGTGAGCCATTCGCGACTGCCTCTTCTTGGTGAGGTACTAATTGCCTCGTGAGGAGGATCCTCCGTAGGAGGAGAGCCCAGCGCGACGAAGGCTCGACTCGTCCGCCGCCTTTTTACGCGCCTCAAGTTGCGTGATTGCTTGTTTTTGGCACGTGAACTCTTCTTTTAGGAGCCAGTGGTAGCCCATCAGTAGTTCCTGCGGGGACCCAAGGGGTAGAGGTGCACCTCGTAGGGCTTCGCGGCAGCGCTCCCACTCTTGCTCATTGAGCCTGATTACGACGCGTTCGCCGGTTTGCTCATTGATTATGCTGGGAGGTTCGACTGCTCCCCCGTTGGCGCCGTTACCGCCGTTGCCACCATTGCCACCGTTAGGTGGATCGGCGCCATTGCCGGTGTTACCGCCGTTGCTGCGATTGGTGGAGGTGTCGCCTGCGTTAATGACAGCGCACATGAAGTGATTGGGGAAGCTGCTGCTTCCACAACTTTCAGATTCGGAACCATAGGTTCCATCTTCTGTGGCCAGATCACTCAGATCGGAGTCGCGACTGCTGTCGCTGATCGTGTTCCCGACTGCCACCGGAGCATTGAGCTCGCTGAGGGTGCCGATCGATGGAGGAAACCATGATGCCGGAGCAATCGCCGGTGCTGTCGGTTGATCAGGCATGCGAAGCGTGCCCATCTGACCAACTTGGAAGCGGAAGCTCCCAATCGCCAGGCTAATTCCGTCGCCCACGGATTCAAAGGCCGGGCGGGTGGCCGGTGTGTGGACGGTGAAGTCGAAGGCACCGAAGAGCTGGCGAATCTCCGTTGTCACGGAGTTGTAGATCGCAGTTGATGGGGCCGAAGAAGCCGCAACATCAACACTCCTAGTTCCCATAGACAGCACCAATTGACGAGGGTTTAACTCATCAATGCCCATTGTTATGGTCTTGGGTTTTGGAGAAGGAGGGAGCACTGGAGACATCTATCGGCTAGTGAACAAGCACACAGGGGACAAAGGATTTACCCAGGTTCAGGCCTCGTAGAGGTCCCTACTCCTGCTTGTCTGCTCGTGGAATTATCGAAGGAGTCGAAAGTTACAATGGTGCGCAGATGCAATCTGGCGAGGGTTGTGGAAAACTAGAGTTGCGTGTGTCCTTCTCGACCCCCCCCCCTCCTTGCCTTTATATAGATAGGCTAGGTCTCGGGTAGCAGGTCGAGTCAGTTACAAGTTAGGGTTTTTTCCTTCAAACTTTCTATCTTTAGTTTCTTCTTGTCTCTCAAGCAATCGAGAGTCCGCAAGTTACTCGAGTCCTTTCATTTGGGCCTTGGCGACACCGTGGGCATGTACGTATTTAGACCATATATACCAAGCTCGAGTACCTGTAGGGTATACCCATGTCAACCGCCATGGTGGGGGTGAGGGAGTTGTCATATGTCTCTATGTTGAGCTATGGAATACATTATACCGGGTATCCAAGGATACTTGAAGGGTATAGTGATTCAAATTGGATATGAGATGCTGATGAGATAAAGGACACAAGTGGATATATATTCACTCTTGGTGGTGGTGCTGTTTAATGGAAGTCTTGCAAGCAGACCATCTTAACGAGGTCAACTATGGAAGCAGAACTCACAACATTAGATACTGCGACTGTCAAAGCAGAATGGCTTCGTGAACTCTTAACAGATTTGCCTATGGTTGAAAAACCAATACCGGCAATCCTTATGAACTGTGACAACAAAACTGTGATTGTCAAAGTGAACAGTTCTAAGGACAATATGAAGAGTTCAAGACATGTCAAGAGAAGACTGAAATCTGTCAGAAAGCTGAGAAACTCCGGAGTTATAGCATTGGATTATGTCCAAATGGCTAAGAATCTGGCGGATCCTTTTACGAAAGGACTATCAAGAAATTTGATAGAAAATGCATCGAGGGAGATGGGTTTGAGACCCACGTGAGTTGTCAAGGGGGTAACCCAACCTATGTGATCGGATATCCCGTGAATTAGGACCTGGAAAAACAAACCGAAACAACTGAGTTGAGAGAAACTTTTAATGCTCCCACTCCGTTGCAGATGCAATTCTCTCATAGTATACTGTAAGGAAGGTTGATTATATCTTAATGTGTTCTGACTGTCTCCTTGGGAGCAAAGACGCTGTCCTACAGAGCGATCTTGAAAGAACACACCTATATGAGCTACACTGTTGGTCATAGTGTATGAGATTTGGGTGAATCTCTAGGAAGCTCATGAAAGGCCAAGGAGTGTGACTTATAAGCTCCACCCGAGGGGTAGCCTATGGTAGCCAAGTACCGGTAACGACATTGAGTGAAACTTGCTACGCAAGACTGGCAATTCAAGGCATAGTTTATTGTTCGGTTGTAGTAAGCGTATCTCTTTGTCTAGGTGGAAGTTCAACTTAACAGTCTCCACTGAACTGCAGGTATATTAAACAGTGATTGGAACTAATGTGCCATATGATGTGCCTCTGAGATCTGGTGGGGGATTGTTAGATTTATATGGGTTGCGACCCATGTAGGCAGCCCATTTAGTCTAATAAATCCTGAAATCTCAAGGCTCATCTACTATGGCTGCTTGGGAGCTCTGTGGGAGACAAAGTTTAGTCCCACATTGCTAGTTGGGAGAGAGTTGGACCAGCTTATAAGGTGAGCTGTTTCACTCCCACTAAGTGAGTGAGAAGAGAAGGAGTCCACGCGCACTCCTCCTCCGCCGCCGCCCGCCAAGCCTCTCCCACACGCGCGTCACGTTTCGTGAATCGAGTTCGAGTTAGAAACTCATTTTGTGGAAGATTGAATTTTTACTTGGTGCACGAGCTGTTGGGTACGTGTCAACATTCGTGTGCATGTTTGATGCGTGTCCTTGTCTTCCAACATGTGGCGACTTGGTCGGCTCACCTCCTAGGCTTTATAGAGCGAGAGACAGACAGATCTAGACGCATCTAGTTCTTCTCTCAGTCTCTCTCGATGTGTGTTCCTCTTGCTGCGCTGCTCTCTAGGCTTCCCCATCCCGGCGGCTGGGTGTACTGCTGTCCGGGAGAGCAGGCCTCCGAAACCCCGTCCATTGAGATCCTGCACCGGGAGACGGGCAATAAGGTTTTTGGGGAGCGGCTCGGCGCGACTGCTCGCCTCCGTTCGCGTGTTCTTCTTTGGCAACCGACGACCTCATCAGCACCATGGGCAACAACAACAATGACCAAGGTCGGTGACGACCTTCCTAGTCAACCTGTATGTGTTATTCTTCTCTTTGTATGCACTAGTTCTTACTAGATTTTTAGATCTACTAGATGTGGTTGTTTGGCTCCATGTGTTTAGATCTGCTAGTGCTTACATAATGTTGATTTCGGTAATTAATCTCATGGGGAAATTGCCTAATTTTCCAACAGTATATACTAGTCAAATGCCCGTGCGATTCTACGGGCGATATGTACATACATTATCCAAGTATATGTACATACCTAATCCAAGTCCGTTGAAGGAGTTATGCCCTAGAGGCAAATAATAAAGTGTATTATTTGATATACCTCCTGTATGTTCATAATACGTTTCATACTGTGCTATAACTGTGTTAATATGAAACGTTAATACACGTGTGGTATGTAAACAAACCGTGTCTCTAGTTACCTCTAGTGAACTAGTTCATTGGTCATGAGGATGGTCTATGTTTCAAGACCATGGACATTTATGCCAACTGACAATGAGGTCATGTTATTAGTTAAATAACATGATAGACAAACATCCGACCATTATACCGTAATGAGATCTAGTTACATGTTCACCATTGATGATAAAACACAGAGAACCTCACAACCTGATCCTTTGACTGTGAGGTAATGCAAATCACCATTCTGAAAGAAGCTTAGATGGTTATCAAGAATCATCTCGTAACAGGATGATCAAAAAGGTGCCACTCAGGTTTTCCGAAGGAATGCGTAGAGGAGTACATATCAAGACCAGGATTTGTCTAGTCCATGTAACGGACAGATACATGTGGCCATCTCGGTGACATTGCATTAATGAAGCTTGCAAGCATGTGACTAGGTCACAGAATGCAATGACATCATAACGAGTAAAACAAGTCCATCGGTAACGAGATCGAACTAAGGTATACAGATACCGAAGATCAAGTCTCAGATGAATTAGGTATCGTATGACAAAGGGAATGGGGAATGACTATCTCACGGTTCAAGCGATTGTATTCGTGAAACGCACGGGGGTCACATGGCCATCCAGGTCCCTTTGTTGATCATTGATATGAGAATGGTCTCTATCATGTCCGGAGTGTTTCCGAACCGAAGGATGTCATGCTTAAGGGTGGGGACGCTTAGGGTAGATGAGGTATCGTATGAGAAATAGAAAGAGAGAGAAACCGGAATAGTTTCGGTAATATCCGATGGAGATCGGAAGGGGTCTGGAAGATGTTTCGGAGTAAAGGAATAATATAATATGTGTATTTGAATGTTAATTGGAGAATTAATATTAAATATATATTTTATTTTATTTTAAAAGGCACTATATTGCTAATGGGCCTCACCCGAGGGGAGGCCCAAGTGGGCAAGGCGCCTAAGGGGAGGGTCCAGCCGGCCTAGGGCTAATGGGCCACCTGAGTGGGGCCCACCTAGGGCCGGCGGCTGCCCCAAGGTGGCCGGCAGGTGTGGGCATTAGTCCCACACCGCCTGGCCACTGGGTGGTACGCCCCCCCTCCTACTATATATAGGGGTCCCCCTTCCTCTTAGAAGACACCTATTCCTCTCATTCTCTCTCTCTTCTACTGAGGACTTCCCCGTAATATTGGGGAGGACGTCGTGGTTGAGTTCTCCACCTTCACACTATCGTCGTGTGATCAGCGATCCGGCATCTACTTCTTCCGCTACTCGGCTGGATCGGAGCCCGGTTGACATCCACTACACCGGACGTGTGACGAACTTCGGAGGCACCACACTTGGGGTGCTGCTCGTCTTCATCAATATACGCCTTTATGCGTAAGGCGTGCCTCTCTCTGCAAAGGTATGAATACTGTATTCCTTCTCCGTTACTTATGTCTACATAGTATAGATCCTGGTATTAGTGTTCGAGTAGATAGAAATTTTTTGTTTTCTGCTACGGAACCCTTCAGTGGTATCAGAGCGGGTCTATGGGTAGACATGTCGTACGGATAGAACACATAGCAATATGTGGGCATTGATTCTCTAGTTGCTACCCTCTTTAGTATTATTGTTCATATCGCGGCACTGTTTGATGAAGCGGCCCCCAACCGACCTCACGTGGTGATTCACGAGACTGGTCCACCAATCAAAGTGGCTTAGGGGGTGTCTGTCTCTCTGTAGTAGTAGATATGACATTAACACTGGAGGGCCCTGAAGGGAAGAAGAACGGCAATCATTGAATCCATGTTGTGGCTCGACGTTCGTAGGTGGGAAAGGGTTCTACTGCGAAAGCCCTAAAGCCGCGTAAAACATGCAATAGTTAATATAGAAGTGTCTATCTTCGTCATTGCATAGGGGCAAGTATTGTAACATGGCAATGAAAAGTTTGAGAAAACTCTCATTGAAGTTGTTGATGATGATCACAAAGCTATAACCATGTCATAACACTTCACTTTAGAAGTACTACTTATTGTGCTAGTATACTTACTAGACGGTAGCATAATAAGATAATCCCTCATAGTATTCCAGTTATCGTATTCCCCTTGTGTGTGCACTACCAAGAAAGTTCTTCGGTATGAGGCGATCCAAGGTGACAGGCCTAGGTGTCAGACATATCTATGTTCACATACAGTGGGTGTAAGCCATGTTGCACTGCAAATACACACGAGTTAGGATTGGCGAGCCTAGCATGCTAGAGAAGCGTGGCATCGGGATACAAGAGACCGAAAGGTCGAGCATGAATCACATAGTTGATGTGATCAACATTAGGGAATGTCCACCTTTGATACAGCACTGATGGCCGTGACGATCGGGGGAGGTGCAGAGGATAGGGATCATGTGATCACTAAACGAGTAGAGGGATGTTCGTTTAAGTGGGAGTTCTTTTAGTTAATACTCGAACTTGTTATTATGAACATAGTCTAAATACTTTGCAAATTCCTTTGTAGATGTCTCGCCCACCCACCTTCAACCTTAGCACTTTCCTTGAGAAGGACAAGCTAAAAACTGATGGAACCAACTTCACCGCATGGTTCCGCAATCTTAGGATCCTCCTAGTCCCCTACAAGTTGACTTATGTCATCGAGGCTGAGCTTCCAGCTAAGCCTACAGATTCCGCCTCTGAGGACGAAAAGAATGTCTGGCAGTCCAAGGCGGATGATTTCTCCCTCATCCAAAGTGGAATGCTCTATGCCATGGAGCCAGAGCTTCAAAAGAGTTTTGAGAAGATGAACGCTTTTGAGATCATTGAAGATCTCAAGGCTGTCTTTGCTCCACAGGCTCGTGCAGAGAGCTATGATGCTTCCGAGCTCTTCTTCTCTTCTAAAATGGAAGAGCACGGCAGTATTAGTGAGCACATGGTCAAAATGTCTGGCTACGTTAAACGCTTAAACGCCCTGGATTGCAAGATCCCGAAAGAACTCGCTATAGATAGGGTGCTGCATTCGCTGCCCCCTAGCTACAAGGGTTTTGTGATGAACTACAACATGCAAGGAATGACTAAGACCCTTGCTGAGGTGTTCGCCATGCTCAAAACTGCTGAGGTTGAAATCAAGAAGGAACACACGGTGCTGATGGTCAACAAGACCACCAACTTTAAGAAACCGGGGAAAAAGGGGAAAGGCAAGAGCAAGAAGCCTAAGAGGGATGGCAAGTTTGTTGCCACCCACCTCAAAAGCTGCCAAGCCTGGCCCTAAGCCCGGCACTTCGTGTTTCTACTGCAAAGGGGATGGGCACTGGAAACACAACTGCCCCAAATACCTTGAAGACAAGCGAGCTGGCAAGATAGCCATTCCGGACAAAGGTATATATGATATACATGTTATTGATGTATTCCTTACAAGCGCCAGGGGTAACACCTAGGTATTTGATACCGGATCTGTTGCTCACATTTGTAACTCTTAGCAGGATCTGCAGAGTAGGAGGCGCCTGAGGAAGGACGAGGTGATGATGCGCGTCGCCAATGGCTCGAAGGTCGAAGTGATGGTCGTCGGCACCCTGCATCTATGTCTACTGTTAGGATTATTATTGATTTTGAATAAATGCTATTATGTACCCGCACTGAGTATGAATATTGTGAGTGGGTCTTGCTTGTTGCAAGACCATTATTCGTTTAAATCAGGAACAAATGGTTGTTCAATTTATATGAATAATATTTTCTATGTTCATGCACCTATACGTGATGGTTTATTATTGCTTGATCTTGATTGTGATACACACATCCATAGTGTTGATGCTAAACGTTGTAAGCACAGTGACGATAATTCTATGTACATATGGCATTGCCGTCTTGGTCATATTAGCGTAAAACGCATGAAGAAACTTCATTCAGAAGGACTTCTTGGATCATTGGACTTTGAATCCCTTGATACATGTGAGCCATGTCTCATGGGCAAGATGACCAGGACACCATTCTCCGGTATAATGGAGAGAGCCGTAGACCTACTTGGGATCATACATACGGATGTATGTGGACCAATGAGTGTCTCAACCCGCAATGGTTATCATTACTTTGTTACCTTTACTGATGACTTAAGTAGATATGGATATATCTACTTGATGAAGCACAATTCTGAAACCTTTGAAAAGTTCAAGGAATTTCAGAAAGAGGTAGAGAATCAACTTAACAAGAAAATCAAGCACCTTCGATCGGATCGAGGAGGTGAGTATTTGAGTTATGAGTTTAAGATGCACTTAATGGACTATGGGATTGTACCACAGCTTACGCCAGCCGGAACACCACAACGTAATGGTGTGTCGAAACGTCGTAACCGAACCCTATTGGATAGCGTACGGTCCATGATGTCTTTAACTGATTTGTCTGTGTCTTTTTAGGGATACGCGTTAGAAACCGCCGCTTTTATTTTAAACAGAGCACCATCCAAATCCGTGGAGACAACCCCATATGAGATGTGGCATGGAAAGAAGCCACTGTTGTCATTTCTGAAAGTTTGGGGTTGTGAGGCTTATGTTAAGAAACTGCAGCCTGACAAACTCGAACCTAAATCGGAAAAATGTGTCTTTGTAGGATACCCGAGGGAAACCATTGGGTATACCTTCTACAACCAAGCCGAAGGCAAAACGTTTGTCGCTAAAAATGGCACCTTTCTCGAAAAGGAGTTTCTTGCAAAGGGAGTAAGTGGAAGGAAAATAGAGTTAGATGAAATTGTTGACCCTTCTCTCCGTATTCCGAGTAGCACAACGGAAACTGTTTCGAAACCGCTCTCCAACATGGAGGAGGAGCCCATTGATGCTGATCAAAACAATGACATCGAAACTCCTGGGGTTCGCAGGTCTACAAGGGTTCGTGCCACTCTAGATTGGTACAGTAGCCTTGTAATGTCTGTCATATTAGATGATCAGGATGAACCAGCAAACTACAAAGAAGCTATGGGTAGTGCTGACTCCGAGAAATGGCTGGAAGCCATGAAATCCGAAATAGGATCCATGCATGAAAACCAAGTTTGGACCTTGGTAGATCTTCCGGAGGGTCGCAAGGCCGTGGAAAATAAATGGATCTTTAAGAAAAAGACAGATGCGAATGGTAATGTAACCATTCACAAAGCTCGACTTGTCGCAAAGGGTTTTCGACAAATCCAAGGAGTTTACTATGACGAGACTTATTCTCCTGTAGTGATGCTTAAGGCTGTCAGGATTTTAATAGCAATTGCTGCACATTTCGATTATGGAATTTGGCAGATGGATGTCAAGACCGCATTCCTCAATGCTCACATTGATGAAGAGTTGTATATGATGCAACCGGAAGGTTTTGTTGATCCTAAGGATGCTGGAAAGGTATGCAAGCTCCAACGGTCCATTTATGGGTTGAAGCAGGCATCTCGGAGCTGGAACCAACGTTTTGATCAAGTAATCAAGTGTTTTGGATTTATCCAAAACCAACAAGAGTTCTGTGTTTACAAGAAAGCGAGTGGGAGCTCGGTAGTTTTCTTAGTAGTATATGTGGATGACATATTACTCATGGGAAACGATGTGGATCTTATGAATAGCATGAAAGCGTATTTGAGAAACCAATTTTCCATGAAGGATCTAGGTGAAGCTGCATACATATTAGGAATCAAGATCTATAGAGATAGATCAAGACACCTAATAGCATTAAGTCAGAGTACATACATAGATAAGATTTTGAAGAGGTTCAAAATGGAAAACACCAAGAGGGGTTTTACACCTATGATGAAGAATTGCAACTTGAGTGTGACTCCATGTCCTGTGACGGACAATGATAGAGAAAAGATGTCTGACGTCCCCTATGCTTCTACAATAGGATCTATCATGTATGCAATGCTTAGTACTCGGCCTGATGTGGCATTGGCTCTTAGTTTGACGAGCCGATATCAGAGTAATCCAGGACCGGATCACTGGACAGCTATGAAAAATATCCTAAAGTATCTGAGAAGAACAAGGGATATGTTCCTAATCTATGGAGGAAATGATGAAGCTCTAAACGTAATAGGTTACGTAGATGCGAGCTGGAATTCAGATCATGATGACTCGAAGTCTCAAACAGGATTTGTTTTCTTGGTGAATGGTGGGGCGGTAAGCTGGAAGAGCAAGAAGCAGCCAGTGGTGGCACAATCTTCAATGGAGTCTGAATACATTGATGCAGCAGATGCAGCAAATGAAGCTGTTTGGCTAAGGAATTTTGTCATCGAACTAGGAGTTTTTCCCCATGCACAAGACCCCGTAACAATCTATTGTGATAACACGGGAGCTATTGCAAATGCAAGGGAACCAAGAACTCATTCCACAGCCAAACACATCAAGCTTAGATTTCACGTCATCCGACAGATTGTCGAAGAAGGTGAAGTCAAGATTTGCAAAGTAGATACGGAACTGAATGTAGCAGATCCTTTGACTAAAGCTCTCCAACATGACAAGCACAAACAACACCGAGATTCCGTTGGTGTTAGGTTCTTGCCTATTGTAAACTAGTTTTGTATATGCTCTAGTGCAAGTGGGAGACTGAAGGAGTTATGCCCTAGAGGCAAATAATAAAGTGTATTATTTGATATACCTCCTGTATGTTCATAATATGTTTCATACTGTGCTATAACTGTGTTAATACGAAACGTTAATACACGTGTGGTATGTAAACAAACCGTCTCTCTAGTTACCTCTAGTGAACTAGTTCATTGGTCATGAGGATGGTCTATGTTTCAAGACCATGGACATTTATGCCAACTGACAATGAGGTCATTTTATTAGTTAAATAACATGATAGACAAACATTCGATCGTTATATCGTAATGAGATCTAGTTACATGTTCACCATTGATGATAAAACACAGAGAACCTCGCAAATTGATCCTTTGACTGTGAGGTAATGCAAATCACCATTCTAGAAGAAGCTTAGATGGTTATCAAGAATCATCTCGTAACAGGGTGATCAAAAAGGTGCCACTCAGGTTTTCCGAACGAATGCGTAGAGGAGTACATATCAAGACCAGGATTTGTCTAGTCCATGTAACAGACAGATACATGTGGCCATCTCGGTGACATTGCATTAATAAAGCTTGCAAGCATGTGACTAGGTCATAGAATGCAATGACATGATAACGAGTAAAACAAGTTCATCGGTAAAGAGATCGGACTAAGGTATACAGATACCGAAGATCAAGTCTCGGATGAATTAGGTATCGTATGACAAAGGGAATGGGGAACGACTATCTCACGGTTCGAGCGATTGTATTCGTAAAACGCACGGGGGTCACATGGCCATCCAGGTGCCTCTGTTGATCATTGATATGAGAATGGTCTCTTTCATGTCCGGAGTGTTTCCGAACCGAAGGATGTCACGCTTAAGGGTGGGGACGCTTAGGGTAGATGAGGTATCGTATGAGAAATAGAAAGAGAGAGAAACCGGAATAGTTTCGGTAATATCCGATGGAGATCAGAAGGGGTCCGGAAGATGTTCCGGAGTAAAGGAATAATATAATATGTGTATTTGAATGTTAATTGGATAATTAATATTAAATATATATTTTACTTTATTTTAAAAGGCACTATATTGCTAATGGGCCTCACCCGAGGGGAGGCCCAAGTGGGCAAGGCGCCTAAGGGGAGGGGGCCAGCCGGCCTAGGGCTAATGGGCCACCCGAGTGGGGCCTGCCTAGGGCCGGCGGCTGCCCCAAGGTGGCCAGCGGGTGTGGGCATTAGTCCCACACCGCCTGGCCCCTGGGTGGTACGCCCCCCCCCCCTCCTACTATATATAGGGGTCCCCCTTCCCCTTAGAAGACACCTATTCCTCTCATTATCTCTCTCTCTTCTACTGAGGACTTCCCCGTAATATTGGGGAGGACCTCGTGGTTGAGTTCTCCACCTTCACACTACCGTCGTGTGATCGGCGATCCGACATCTACTTCTTTCGCTGCTCGGCTGGATCGGAGCCCGGTTGACGTCCACTACACCGGACGTGTGACGAACTTCGGAGGCACCACACTTGGGGTGCTGCTCGTCTTCATCAATATACACCTTTCTGCGTAAGGCGTGCCTCTCTCTGCAAAGGTATGAATACTGTATTCCTTCTCCGTTACTTATGTCTATATAGTATACATCCTGGTATTAGTGTTTGAGTAGATAGAAATTTTTTGTTTTCTGCTACGAAACCCTTCATCCGTATCTCCTGGCCTATCGTCTAAAAAATATATATGATTATTAATTTTACATTCTTCTATGTCAAAGCTAGTACTCATGCTATGCAGGTTGATTTTAATCAAGCTGTCCATGTCATCTTAATTGGAGAGTATGGTGTGTAATTTATTCTCTAATCGATTAGCAAATTCTTTGTGGCCTTTCATCTAACTCATTCCATGTGGGTGATCCTTAGTCAGCAAGACCACTTTGTAGTATATGTGTTTCAGATTTTTTTTCTCTAAATATGATTGATGGTAGCAGTTTCTCATGTAACAATTCTTGAATGAGAATAATATAACCCATAGCTACTTTTCATTAATCAAACAAAAAGGCATCTGGAAGCACACATGTGCCCGTGACACAAAAAATGCATATTCCCATAATCTTAATCAGTCTCATCTTCATCTAGAATAACATCAGAAGAAAATAGAAAATACACATGAAGATACATAATATCATTGAGAATTGGCATTATCTGAACCAAAATTTGCATGACTTTCCACTTTTCACCAAAGCATCAATGGAAACTGAACACCGCATGATTGCATCACAAAGAGAAATTTAAAGAAATTCCCCCACATAGAGCAAGGAGAACGAAAAACCCAAAATGTGTGTAGTACTGTATATCACCTGGCCAAGTGCTGAGGCCACTCTCGAGCAGGTAAAAGCAAATGGTCCCCTACTATTTTGCAACCTCGATGACATATTGCTTCACTTCACCAGTTGATACGTCCAAAACATATGTACTTTCCCAAACACTTTTGCTATTGTTTCTCCTCTAAACTTGTGTGATTTGGATGCAACTAATGCGGACTGACACTATTTTCAGCAGAATTGCCTTGGTGTCTACTTTTTGTGCAGAAAATCAACTATCAGGAAAAATCTTGGAAAATATGCCAAAAGTCCTATTTCACCCGAAGACTCCAGGAGCCAGAATACGAGACGGAGAAGAGCCAGGGGTGGCCACACCACCTGGTGGCGCGGGCCAGGCTAGGGGGTGGTGTGGGCCCCCCAGGCACCCCCTCGGCCCCTCTCTTCGCCTATAAGAAGCCTTTTAACCTAAAAACTTCGGGGGGGGTTGATGTTTTTCCAGAAGGAGTTCCGCTCCGCCGCCACCACCAGATTCCACGAAATAGCACCAGAAACTCCGTTCTGGCACCCTGCCGGGACAGGGAATTGGAGGAGATCATCGCCATCATCATCACCATCGCTTCTCCATCGACCATCCATGTTTCCCCATCTATGAGTGAGTAATCCCCCACTGTAGGCCATGGGGATGGTACGGATTGGATGAGATCATTCATGTAATGGCATCAGATTGTTAGGGCATGGTGCCTAGTATCTTTTATTATTGCTTTATGACTTTGTTGCGACTTGTTGTGCTTAATGCTTGTCACTAGGGCCCGAGTGCCATGATTTCAGATCTGAACATGTTATTCATTCATTATCATAGTATTGTTTATGGTCTTATGTGCAAGTTGTATACACATGTTGTTGTTCGGAACCAATGGTCCCGAAGTGACAGAAATCGGGATACCGGAGGGAAAGCTTTGATGTGAGGATCACATGTGTTCACGGAGTGTTAATGCTTTGCTCCGGTGCTCTATTAAAAGGAGCACCTTAATTGCCAGTAGTTCCCTAGAGGCCCCGCTGCAAACGGGCTGGCAGGATAAAAGATGTTGTGCAAGTTCTCATTGCGAGTACGTATGACTATATATGGGACACATGCCTAGGATTATCTAGTACTTGGATGATTTATCTTATTTATCTGCAATTTCCCTATGTTCTGATTGCTATGTGAATTGTCTTGTCCATGCAATGCCCATCCATCCATCCTATGCCTACTACACTCGAATCCTATAGTTTACCGCTATTGTTACTACTGTCTTTACTTTGCTACCGCGTCTACTTTACTATTCCTACTACAAAACTGTTGCTACTGATAAACTGATGTGAGCAAGATTGTTTCCAGGTACAGCTGAATTGACAACTCAGTTGTTAAGGCTTATAAATATTCTATGGCTACCCTTGTGTCGAATCAATAAATTGGGTTTCACTTCCCTCGAAAATATTGCGATACACCCCTTATACTTGTGGGTCATCAAGACCATTTTCTGGCGCCGTTGCCGGGGAGCATAACTTTATTTATCAAGTTCACTTGGATTCTCTATTGTTCGCTGCTATCCATCCATCATGGGTAAGTCTCATGATGGCAAGTTTCCTATTTTACCATCCACTACAAGAAGAGGTATGGTTATGAACACCTTGCTGCTCTTGATTCACCATATGTTATAAGTAAGCTCGTTACACCACCACATACACATGCTACACACACTGCTACTACTGCTGAATCTGAAACTTCTGATGCTTATGATGCTGCTTCTACTGTGCTTGATAAGAGTGGTTCATTAGGTCCTTTCCTAGATGCTACGATTGCTAGAACTATAGCTAGAAATACCGAAACTCCTAATGAAGACACTACCACACCTGTTAGCTCACCTGAGTCTAGTGAAAGTTATGATATTGAAGATGGTTATGTTGAGATGACCGATGAATTTATTAAAGAATGTAAAAACACCCATGATAGGAGTGCTGCTAAGAGTCTCCTTGAGAGGCATACTATTAGACCCAAATTGTCTCCTATTGCTGAGTTTGCTGCTTCTCCCATAAATATTATAGATGAAGATTATGATTTCTCTCTCGATCTATCTTACATAGCTATTGTCGAGAAAGAACCTTTTTGTGGGACTAAGAATAAAAGTGCGGTAGCACATATGAATGAACTTTCTACCATGAGTGGCTTGTTTTCTGATGATATTAAGATGCGTACTTACTTTGTTGCCAAGATCTTCCCCTTTTCACTAAAAGGAGAAGCTAAAACTTGGTTTAGTAATTTACCTCCTGGATTTATTGATAGCCCTGAGTGCTTGATTAATACTTTCCTGCAGAAATATTTTCCTCCTAGTGCTAGACATGCTATTTTGTAGGAACTTTTTGATTTTAAACAGGGAGAAAAAGAGGTATTGCCCGAGTCTTAGGCAAAGTTTTGTGCTTTGATTCATGCACAAGCTGGAAGTCCATTACCTAAGAATGAGCTTCTTGATATATTTTATAATGGACTAACTGAGGAATCTAGGACATACCTAGATAGTTGTGCTGATTGTGTTTTCACGAATAGGACTCCTAAGGAAGCTGAGGAATTAATGGCTATAATAAGTAAGAACTATGAAGATTGGACTCCTCCTAAATAAGCTATACCTAAAGTAATTGTACCTGAACCATCTATGTCGGTGCCTATTCCAACATCAAAGAAGAGGGGAGTTATTGAATTAAATGATGAAGTGATGAAGGAAGCTAAGAAATGTCTTAAGGAGAAGGGAATTAAAGCTGCAGATGTCAAGAATTTACCTCCTATAGAAGAATTATGTAAGCATGTTCCCTACTCATCCACTATTGAGGTACACTCTCTCCAACACTTTGATGAAGGTGATATCCCCTACTCTAAACTTCCTGATCAATGCTTAGAAGAATTCGATATCTTTATTGTTAAGTAAGATAACTTTAATAAAAGGGTGCAAAATCATCTAATGGAAAACACTAGAGCTATTGTTAAGTTGAAAGATATTGTGGAAAGAACCTCTAATGATGTTAAAATGATTGTTAAACACTTTCAAATGGTTCAAACTCAAATAGATCAACTCATTAAAGTGCAAAATGACTTGCTAGTTAATGCTGCTAAAGAAAAACATGCTTATGAAATTAGAACTAGAAGTGGTGCTGCTACCCAGGATCCTCTATATCCTGAAGGGCATCCCAAAAGAATTGAGCAGGATTCTCAACAAGCTTAAAATAGTGGTTCTACTCGTAAGAAAAGGGAAAAGAAACATAAATCTATTGTAGAACCCTCTGAACCTGCTATAGATCCTAATAGTATATCTATCTCTGATGCTGAAACTGAAAGTGGTAATGAAGAAAATGAAGTTCCTAATGAAGAAAAAGTTGAAGAAGAACCTGAAAACCACACTAAGAATACTAAATACACCAAAGAATATTTTATTGCTAAGAAACATGGTAGTGAAAGAGAACCTTGGGTCCAAAAACCTATGCCTTTCCCTGATAAGAAACATGAGTCAAAGGAAGATGAACACTATAATAAGTTTTGTGAGTGGATGAAGCCTTTATTCTTGCAAATTCCTTTGACTGATGCTATTAAATTGCCTCCTTACTCAAAGTATATGAAGGATATTGTTTCGAATAAAAGGAAGATCCCTAATGAAGAAATTTCTACTTTGCTTGCTAATTATTCCTTCAATGGTAAGGTTCCTAAGAAACTTGGAGACCCAGGGATTCCAACTATCCCTTGCTCTATTAAGAATAGTTATGTTAGAACTACTTTGTGTGATTTGGGAGCTGGAGTTAGTGTTATGCCTTTCTCTCTCTATAAGAGGCTTCATCTTGAAAAATTGATACCAACTGATATATCTTTGCAAATGGCTGATAAATCTACCACTATTCCTGTGGGTATATGTGAGGATGTACCTGTTCAGGTGGCTCACAATTGCTTGATATTAACTAATTTTGTTGTGCTTGAAATGCCTGAAGATGATAATATGTCTATTATTATTGGGAGACCTTTTCTTAATCCTGTAGGAGCTGTTATTAATTGTAATCAAGGAAAGGTGACCTTCAATGTTAATGACAAGGAACATACTGTCTATTTCCCCAAGAAGATTGAAAGGACTTATGGTTTGAATTCAATTGAACATGTTGAGGGCATTCAAGTTGGAGAAATATATTGTGCCATACCAAGAGACAAATTTGAAACTATCATGATTGGGACCATTGTTATCAAGGTTGAGGTAACATAATCACTAATGGAATACAAAGTTTTGTCTCATATCCAATTGTTTTGGTAGCAAGACTTGATCAACCTTGTTAACAAAAGGATTCCATTGAACAAAACAATGTTTTCATTATGATTATTTCTGTTTATTTCTATCCTTTGCATTTTAGTTTTTGCTTTCGTTTAGTTTTCTTTTTGTTGTTAGTTGCTTGCATGTTAGACTGTCATAGAACTTCTGTAGTTCTAGCCTTGTTTTTTCCTTGCATCTTGTTTCCAAAAGAAAAAAAATCTATCTGTCAGAAAAATCATTCTTCTATTTCTGAAAATTGCCCAAAAATAAAGTCTCTCAAAAAATTCTAGAAAATTCATATTAATTTTTTACGTGAAAAAAGGGGCAGAGGAGTACCTGGGAGGTACCAGGGGGGGCCACCAGGCAGGCACACCACCTGGTGGCGTCGCCAGCCCTGGGTGGCGCCATGCCCTGGTGTGGGCCACCCCTGGCCCCCCACTAACTCTCTCACCTGCCACTTGCTTCTCTCTCCCGAGTAAGCTCCAGTTCATTGCCCAAAATCGCGTTCTTGATGTGCTTGCTCTTGATTTTTTTCGATCTCCTTGCTCAGCCCATCTTTCTTGCTGAAATTTGGAGCATTTGTTCCCTGGTATGTGACTCCTCCCCTTGTCCAAGTAGATTTGTGTTTAGTGGATTATTTCTTGAGTATTTGGCTGTTGTAGGTGACTGGCTCTGAGAGCTTGTAAGCTTGGTTGATGCTTAGAGATATAGTTTTAATGCATGCTTAGGCCTCCTACAAGTCCCTATGAGTAGAATCCTTCATTATATTTACTTTGCAATCACTTGTTTAATAGGTGTTTAAATTTCAGAATAGAAGATGAGTGAACACCACCTAAACCAACATGAGCTTTGGGTACCTGAGGTCATGAAGGTCCACCGGGAGGAGGAAGTTTTTCCCTCCATTTATCCATGCTCTGAGTTCATGAGAGCTACAGGAATTCTACAAGATTTCCACACTTTGGTTTCTAATGAAGGGTTAGAGCACTTTTTGGAAGATGAACCTTGTCAATTTGTGAAGCTAACCATGTCTGTGGTGCAGGATTTCCAATTTAGTCACTCTTTGCCTAACCCCATGGTCCATTACAAAATTTACAATATTGTTGTCAACCTTTCTCTTGATGATTTTTGTGTAGCTATTAAGGTACCTCAATGGGGATCATGCAAGAAGATTAAGGAGAGACATGAACCACTAATGGATTTATATGCAGAAATTTGCCAAGGGAGTAGCTTCTCGAAGGAGAGTGGAAAAATACGTAACATTCATCTTCCCTCCATTCGCTACTTTGCCTACTTTATTGCCAAGTGTGTTCTTGGTAGGAAAACTGCCAATAAGTTATCTTTGTTTGATCTAGCATTTATCTCTGCTGCTCTTAGACGAGATAGGTCTTACAACTTGGGTGCTTTGATAGCTTTTCGTCTTGCTGCTAACCGTGAGAAAGGTGGAATTTCTGGTGGCCTCATTGCTTCTCGTTTACTAGCATTGCATGGTTTAGTGCCTCATCATCTAGACCTACAGCTTCCCATAGAGAGGCTTGATCTTAATTCCATGATACAGCATAAATTTGTTTCCTCGTGGGCTAGTATGAGTGAGTTATCTTATGAAATAACCTTTCTCAAAGCTGGTTGGAGAAAGAGAAAGTTCGAGCGTGTTGTTCTTTTGCCTGCACCTGTTTTGTTTAACCTTGATAACAGGGAAGGTTGGTCCCTCAATGAGGAGGAGCTTGACACGTACTTGGGAGAGCTCTCCCAACAGGAGCAGGACACTAGATGGGAGGTCACGGATGATTCGGTCCAGCCCTCGAATGAGGGAGAATCTTCATATCAGCAGCCCTCTTATGATTGGGGAGCTTTTTCTTCTTCTCATGGGCCCAGCTACGACCATTCTTACCAAGATCCGCCTGCTTGGAACCCCTATTCGTACATGGATTGATACCCACTTAGGCCAAAAGCCTAAGCTTGGGGGGAGGTACGATGACACCGCACTCATCTCCATATCATGTTGCGTCGGTACTTTGTATATTCGTGTTTTCGTTCTCTTTTTAGTTTTCGTTCTTCTTTGCTTTTTCTTTCTAAAACACAAAAAGACCAAAAATATTTCTGTTGTTTCTCTTTGGTTTGCTTCTTCTGGTTTGCCTTGGTTTGTTTTTCCCTTTTTGCTTTGTTTGAACTATTCGAAAAACCCAAAAAGATTTTGCTTTGCTTGTTTTCCTCTTTGGTTCTTGTTTTTAAAAAATCGAAAACACCAAAAATATTTGTCGTTCTTCTTTGGTTTTGTGAGTTTGCTACAGGGTGCAGCAGTCCTCAGTGGAATATTGGTCTCATATTATTATTCAAGCCACACAAGTGAAGAGCAATAATGAGGATTAATGACAACTTGAGGCGTGGAAAGAGGCTGGTAACAAACTCTATTTGTTTTCATTTTTGTACATATACTCATCACTGTGAGCATGCTTAGTCTGTTCATGTAGGGTGTATGTTATCTTTGGATGCTTAGTAGTTCTTGTTTTCTTATGATTAGGTCCAGCTCGTTAATAGTTTGTAGCATGTCTTATGAATGTTTGCTTGCATTGCTCTATTCATAAATTGGTATGACACCGTGGTATCCTCCTCTGAGTGTTTCATTTGAATTGACTTGGCACATGCTCACGCATGCACATGACTGTAATAATCAGTTGAGCCTCGATGAATTATTTTGCCTTGAGGATCTTGAATCACTTCCATGCCTTGAGTAGTCATGTTTTGTTGCAAGCATGATAATGATAGCTATTGCTCTCTCGTTTGTCGCTCCCTTACTATTGCTAGCCTTCACTTCCACTGAGTGTTTTACTCATGTTTCCAACTCCCTTAAACCAAATATTGCCAAAGTGTCCACCATACCTACCTATTTGCATCATTTGCTACTTCCGTGCATATTCAATATGCCTTGTTTTCTTCCGAATAAAATGTTTGCTTGTTATGAGAAAATTAGTTAGTAAAGCTTTCACGAACTTGATGGCACACTTTATTTTCTGCACTTAATAAACCTGAACCATTGTGAACTCTCCATGAAAGTTATATGTTTGCAAATTATAGGCTGGGGATTAGCAGAGTCGTGCTTTCACAGGGAACGCTTTCAACACTTGTAAATATATACCCAGTTGATATCTTGCTCTTTTGTTTGCGGATGTTGTCAAATTGAAATAAAAGGGGAGCTTGTAAGTCCATGGATTTATGTATGTGTGTTAGAGAAACGCCTGGGCCACTGGTCTAATCCATGCTGACATGGTGGAAACCTGCAGCGTAACCATTATGATATCTATGAAGCATTCTTCTTATAAAAAAAGAGAGAGATAGCTATTGAGAAAAAAAGAGTTTTATGAAAAGAGGAAAGAGAGAAAAAAGCACCATTTTCCCATGGTAAATAAGAAGATTGCTAAGATACTCATTGTCTGCTTGCCTTGTCATTTTGATATGGGGATTCTTCCGTATCATCGGGCAAGGGGTACCCCGTTGGCGATTCTCAATGATACGCACATACTTACGATGACAAGAACTTACCGGTAACTAAAGTTGAGTAGCATGAGGAGCGGCCCTCGTACTCAAGGGACTTGGGATTTTCAGTTTATAGTCTGTCAAGAATATAACTCAGATTGGACCTCACTTTCACCTTAACCACATTAAAGATGCTTATGACAGGGGCAATGAGAGCTCAAAGCTAATGAGTACAATACTTTCAGCATTTGGAAGCCTTTCAAATTATTCAAAACCTTTTGTTCTACTTGTTGAGTCTACACATATTCTTTGAGCACCTTCTTGAGAGCATAGTTATCATTCTTTGTGTTTGTTCCATAACTTGATTATTTGTGTTATGACTTTGATGCTTGTATCCTTGATATTTTTACTTCTAGTCATCACTTGAACTTCATAGGTGTCTTGACATTCATAATCAAAGGCAAGCGAGATACCACTCCATCATACATTTCTATGAGCATTGTAATGTTGCTTATGTTTGTGCCTCATGCTACTTATTATTTTTTAGTTGGAATCTCTTCATAGCTTGCAATGACTATTGAATAGACTCAGTTGCATAATCTTTGTTATGAATTGTCTAAGTAGTTGATCACATTGCTGATAATATTTACATCATATGAAGCAAATGTGTTCGTGAAAGTTCTTTTATCGCACTCAGTTTTCAACTGAATTGCTTGAGGACAAGCAATAAGCTAAGCTTGGGGGAGTTGATACGTCCAAAATGTATCTACCTTCCTGAACACTTTTGATATTGTTTCTCCTCTAAACTTGTGTGATTTGGATGCAACTAATACGGACTGACGCTATTTTCAGCAGAATTGCCTTGGTGTCTACTTTTTGTGCAGAAAATCAACTATCAGGGAAAATCTCGGAAAATATGCCAAAAATCCTATTTCGCCCGAAGACTCCAGGAGCTAGAATACGAGACGGAGAAGAGCCAGGGGGTGGCCACACCACCTGGTGGCGCAGGCTAGGCCAGGCCGCGCCAGGGGGTGGTGGGGGCCCCCCAGGCACCCCCTCGGCCCCTCTCTTTGCCTATAAGGAGCCTTCTGACCTAAAAACTTCGGGGGGTTCAACGTTTTTCCAGAAGGAGTTCCGCTCCGCCGCCACCACCAGATTCCACGAAACAGCACCAGAAACTCCGTTCTGGAACCCTGCCGGGACAGGGAATTGGAGGAGATCATCACCATCATCATCACCATCGCTTCTCCATCGACCATCCATGTTTCCCCCATCTATGAGTGAGTAATCCCCCGCTGTAGGCCATGGGGATGGCAGGGATTGGATGAGATCATTCATGTAATGGCATCAGATTGTTAGGGCATGGTGCCTAATATCTTTTATTAGTGCTTTATGACTTTGTTGCGACTTGTTGTGCTTAATGCTTGTCACTAGGTCCCGAGTACCATGATTTCAGATCTAAACATGTTATTGATTCATTATGATAGTATTGTTTATGGTCTTATCTGCAAGTTGTATACAAGCGTTGTTGTCCGGAACCAATGGTCCCGAAGTGACAGAAATCGGGATAACCAGAGGGAATGGCTTTGATGTGAGGATCACATGTGTTCACGGAGTGTTAATGCTTTGCTCTAGTGCTCTATTAAAAGGAGCATCTTAATTGCCAGTAGTTCCCTAGAGGCCCCCTGCAAACGGGCTGGCAGGACAAAAGATGTTGTGCAAGTTCTCATTGCGAGCACGTATGACTATATATGGGACACATGCCTAGGATTATCTAGTACTTGGATGCTTTACCTTATTTATCTGCAATTGCCCTATGTTCTAATTGCTATGTGAATTGTCTTGGCCATGCAATGCCCGTCCATCCATCACTATGCCTACTACACTCGAATCCCACAGTTTACCGCTATTGTTACTACTGTCTTTACTTTGCTACCGCTGCTACTTTACTATTCCTACTACAAAACTGTTGCTGCTGATAAACTGCTATGAGCACGATTGTTTCCAGGTGCAGCTGAATTAACAACTCAGTTGTTAAGGCTTATAAATATTCTTTGGCTCCCCTTGTGTCGAATCAATAAATTGGGTTTCACTTCCCTCGAAAATACTGCGATACACCCCATATACTTGTGGGTCATCACCAGTCACTCACCCTTTATGTCACCGCCATTGACAACAGATCTTCCTTCAGCATACCATACCATCCAACCCATTGTGTCCAGGGCCGGTCCTGAGATACCGAGGGCCTGGGGCGAAACCATAAATTTGGGCCCCATAGTTAAATTCCATTTATATATATATATATGCATGTATGAAGTTCTGCCATAAAGACTTAAAATCGAATAGCAATATTTATATAAAAATAACCATCTTATTCTAAAATTCTCGATTGTGTACCTCTCCATTTCTCATATTTCTAGCGTAATGGGCATAAAGAAAAAATGTCTTGAATGGCCATCTAAAGGAAAAGTAATATTTTCTTCTCTAATAGCCCCTTCTCCACTTATGAGCTCCTTATTTTGTTATCAATACTAAACCAAATTACCGGATCATAAAGATCCACATGAACCGGTTCCTCATCAACACTAGCGGATTTCGTAGGAGATGAACTAAAATCATGCTCATGATCACACACATTATTATCAACCACGGTGATGTTAACATTGTCTTCTATAGGGACCTCTGTTTTTTGCGGTTATATGGACCTCATCTTCTCGATGAGAAACACTTTGTTCACCCACAAGAACTAGCGCCAACTCATATGGATTTCTCGAAGTGCTCGTGGTACTCTTACAAAAATTGTGAAGACATGCTATCAACTTTTATTCGTGTTCTTTCCTCTCTTTTTTGCATTACCGGATAGAGGCTTCATCACCACGCTGCATAGGAATAATAATTAGGGAAACAATTAGGACATAGAGGCCTATGTAACCTGCAGACCATGCACATGTACTTGAGAATTAGAGGGCAACTGAATTCACCAATCTATCCATACCATGTTTAGATCGCCTGCCAGCGGCCGACTTGGTCTATTGCTGATTGGATTCGTTGAGATGAACATGCACAAATAGGTACAGCTAAACGTCTGTCACCTTGTCGAATCAATGTCGATATGGATTTTTTCGCAAAAAAATGTCAATACGGAGTCGAACATTCGTGGGGGACTAGGGGGCCTGACTCAGCAAGCCATGCAGCCAGCGATGCTAAGATCTTCTCTCCGTGTGGCAAAGAGAAACCAGAACAGACGTGATGGGAAATTGTTGAGAAGGATTGGGCCTATACGCTTGTGTACATGCGATTGAGAAGGGCCCCTAATAATTTTGGGCCCGGGGCGGCCGCCCCTCCCGCCCACCCCCAGGGCCGGGCCTTATTGTGTCACTTCCAAATATTTTAACACCCTACAAAATAGAACAAGAAGGTTTCAAAATAAAACAAAAGTTAAACACTGTAAGTAACAGTTGGCATCTCATTTTCCTAGTTTTTTACCTATGCGTTGCACATCTGTTAAACTTGTTTCCCTCATTTTTTAAGTAATCATAATACTTGTGAAAAAAATTCATACCTAAACTGGTAGTTTATACTTTTGGCGCTTATCTTGCCAATTAGATGAAAAGATGAATGTCACCATCATTGGCATACATAACAACTTCCATGAAAAAAAATCTAAAGCGAGAAGGGAACTAATTGATCATTAATCAAATCGTGATCCTAGTATGAAAAGTAGAGAGTTAAATATTTTGCTCAGTTATGAAACATATGATACATGAAAAAACTATGATTCTAAAAGAACACAACTATAAAATAAGCACAATGGAAGATAATAAAAGATTAAGCACCTCTGATATAGAATATGATCATGGCACATGACTCGTCCAGACAGACAGCTTTCAACTGAAATACAAAGATCTTACAGTGCACTAAATATTTAACAAACATCAGACACGATTTAATAAAACGACCAAGCATAAAATGTAAGCTTAAAATAAGAAAATTAGGGACATCATGCAATTGTGCTCAATATTTAGCATGCATACTACGACAACTCACATTACCATGAGCTAATACTTAATACGCTCCTGTCTCTTGCTCCTCCCTCGCTTCCAAATTTGGATAGTACACTCAGGGCAGAATAAGAGGACCACCATTCAACTGAACTGATGGGAATAACATAATGTTCAGCCCCAAATTCGTGTGGTACGATATTTGTTTGGTCTAGTCTAAACTGCTAAAACATATCTTATATACAAAAGAATGAACATAGCAACCTGAAGCAAACACATCCGTGATATGGCTATTGAAATCTTCTACTCTTATACACACTTGTTATGATTTTTTTGAATAAAGCATCTCTTCGTGTTTGCATAGTCCAAGAAGAAAAAAGAGAAAGTATTGAGGAGCCATAACATTTTAAAGACAATCAGAGCACCTTACCTGAATAATCATATGCACAGATAGCTAAAGTTATAAAGAGATATCTTTAAAGCAGTCAAATGATATGTGTCATTTTTCGGAGCTCTTCTCCTCTAAAGTGTTGTTTTCCTTAGCAATCTCATAACAACAGCTAAAAGGAACCCAATATGGGCATTGCTTCCAAACATGTTTGGTACCAACTTTATCAAGAAATGAATCAGCAATTTCATCAACTCTGCGTGAACTCAAAATAACATTAAACAAATGTAGAGGGACTTAGAAACTTTGCAAGTGCTTGCTCCAACTTATAGAATTGATGGCCAAAAGGATCTGATCGATATGAGGAGCCAACTCTCAGTTCCTTTACAGCCAAGCATTCGAAATGACTCTTGTGGAAAACTGATACGTCCATTTTGCATCACTATTCTATGTCCTAATTCACTTTTATTCATTGATATAGTTCGTATTGAGAGGTGATACTTATGTTATTTCACTGTTTTTGCATGGTTGATGACTTTTGGAGCATGGACCACTGCAGTCAGCATTCTGATGGAAAAGGTGTTGTTTGGAGGCAAAATTCGCGAAGATCAGAAAATCCGGGAAAATATACGGAAAATCCTATTTTTCCAGAAGACTAAGGATGCCAGAAGACGGAGTGGAGATGGGCCACAGGGGGCCCACACCACCCCCTAGCGCGGGTAGCCCTAGGCCACGCCAGGAGGTGGTGTGGCCACCCTGGCCCAGTCCAGCCTCTCCCCTCTAGCGTATATCATCCTCTCGAAACCCTAAGACTTGGGGAGCGACCACAGAAATATTCCGCCGCCTTTGGAGAGCGGAAAACACCGAGAGAGAAAGATCTCTAAGGCAGACAGATTTCTGTCGGGGGAATTCCTTCCCGGAGAGGGGAGATCGTTGCCATCAACACCATCATCAAGTTGGACTTCATCGGGATCATCATCATCATCATCACCATCATCATCATCAGCACCCACATCACCATCTCCATATTGCTGTAACAATTGAGTTGAATCATGCATTAGTTCATAGGGGAAACTTTCCCGGTGTTGATTACTCTTTGTAGTTGATGATATTGAGTGAACCGTTGAATTATTGTTTATGTTCAGATTGTTATACATCATTATTCCATCTATGATCATGATCCATATGATGTCTTGTGAGTAGTTTGTTTTGTTCTTGAGGACATGGGACAAGTCTTGTTGTTAGTAGTGGAGTTGTGTTGAGAAAGATTCAATAGATTGTTATTTAAGTTGTGGTGTACTTCTTCTAGTGGTGTCATGTGAACGTCGACTACATGACACTTCACCTATATGGGCCTAGGGGAATGCATTGTGTATTTGGCTACTAATCGTAGGGGTTGACGGAGTGACAGAAACCTGAACCCCCGTTAGGAAACCATTGCACAAGGGGCGTAAGGGTCTTAGAGTTTAAAGTTGTGGTTAGGTTTCTACCTTAATTACTTTCTTGTACTTACGGATGTTTGCAAGGGGTATAATCACAAGTATGCATTAGTCTTGGATGGGGCGGTAATTAGCATAGGTTCACCCACACAACACTTAGCAAGCTAGAGAAGATTAATCAACTATATGAAGCGAAAGCACTTGATAGTATTCCCATGTGTCCTCGAGAACGTTTGGTCATCTTAAGTAATACAACCGGCTTGTCCTTTGCTGCATAAAGGATTGGGCCACTTGCTGCATTTATTCCTACTGTCTTTTATTTACTCGTACTTTGTTTACTTGCTTTATCAAAAACCCCTAAAAATCTGTTTGCTAAGTATTTGCAGAGAATTCCTGATCCATACCACTAGCCAGCACCTTCTGCTCCTCGTTGGGTTCGACACTCTTACTTATCGAAAATACTACGATACACCCCCTATACTTGTGGGTCATCAAGACTATTTTCTGGCGCCTTTGCCGGGGAGTGAAGCGCTATTGTAGAGTGGAATTGGTAAAGGAAACTTCTACTGTGAGTATTGTTTACTTCTGCTGGTTGCTTTATTTTCGTTATGGATAATTCACTGAGTTTCTTATTTGGTAATGCTACTACCACTGCTAAGGTAGTAGATAAGCCACCACCTGATGAGAATGATGTTTTTATAATACCTACAAGAATTATTGATCGTGTTATGGATAACTACTATGTTGGGGATGGAACTGTCCATCTCGGTGATCATTTACTCTTTATACACGAATTATGCGGGTTGTTCAAGTGTGCAGGTATCACTACTGATCAAGTTAAGAAGAAGTTATTCTCATTATCGCTGAAAGGAAGAGCTGAGGAATGGTATAAGCTGCTGAAGGATGGTCAAGCTCTGGAATGGGAGGAAATAGTGCCTCTCTTTTATTCGAAGTTTTATCCTCCTATTGAGATTCATAAAGATCGGAATCAAATATACAACTTTTGGCCTCTTGATGGAGAGAGTACAGCTCAAGCTTGGGGGAGATTGAAGTTACTAATTCTCAAACGTCCCATTCATGAGCTCCCCAACAATCTTATTACCAATAAATTTTATGCAAGACTCCCTCTACATGATAAAGATTTATTGGATGCTTCTTGTGCTGGATCATTCACTCGCATGGAAGAAGAAGCTAACTGGGATCTTCTGGACCGTATTCAAGAAAATGCTGAAGCTTGGGAGAATGACAAAGGTAGAAAGTCAGGTATAAATTATGATTATGAATGCATTGAATCTTTTATGGGAACTGACGACTTTCAAAATATTAAAAATGCTTATGGTCTAGACTCTCAAGCTATTGCTTCCTATTTTAAGGCTTTTGCTTCCTATATTGAAGTGCCTAAAAAGAAGTGAAATAAGTATCATGAACCTTATAAAGATATTGCTAAGAGTGTTCCTGCAAGAAATATTGAAGTTTATACTGCTAATCATGTTTTACATGAACCTTATATTGAGAAAATGCCTTTCCCAGTTAAGATTAAGGAACATTTTATGATAGCTAGTATGGTTAATGAAAGTACAAGTAAAGCTGTTGAACCTGATAAACAAAAGGTTGATGAACCTATAATAGCAAATGTGAAAGACTTTGTCACCAAATATGAAGAAGAGGGACACAATATCCTTTGTAAGGATACCTCTAATATTTTCACAAAGTAGTGTTATGGGAGCTAGTATTCCTGTGTTTTCTGTTAGAATGAGCAATCATTGCTATGATGGTCCTTGTGATAGCTTGATGTCTACGCACTTCTATTCTTGTAGACAGTTGTTGGGCCTCCAAGTGCAGAGGTTTGTAGAACAGCAGCAAGTTTTCCCTTAAGTGGATCACCCAAGGTTTATCGAACTCAGGGAGGAAGTGGTCAAAGGTATCCCCTCTCAAGCAACCCTGCAATCAAGATACAAGAAGTCTCTTGTGTCCCCAACACACCCAATACACTTGTCAGGTGTATAGTGCACTAGTTCAGCGAAGAGATAGTGAAATACAAGTGGTATGGATAATTATAAGTGGTATAGATAATTATAAGTGGTGTGGATAATTATAAGTGGTAATGGTGATATAAAATAACTTGATGGCGTGGAAAAGACTAAAGGCAAACTAAAATAAAGATGGAAGCAAGCAAACATGTAACAAATCTAATAGCAAACGAAGTTTCAATGCTTAGACACAAGGCCTAGGGATCATACTTTCACTAGTGAACACTCTCATATAGATATCTTCTCTTTATGATACTACTCTTAACTACTCTCTGGTTGAACACTCTAACCGATGGTAGGGCTATAACAGCACACCTCAAAGTAAGTCTTTCCCATCTAGAAAACCCCACACTATCACCTTGAGCACTAGATGAGTCCAACAAACACCACAATTTCATAAAGACATCAACTCCAAATATAACTCATAACAAGTATTTGTAATCTCTATCCTAAGTGCCACCATGGTGTGCACGTTGTCACTTCACACACATGGGGAGAGCCAAAGATCTATTAAAGCACTTGAGTAGCAAGGTAGATCTATAGATTACAAGCTCATGATCACAATATGATCATGCATAGAGAGAGAGATGAACACATAGCTACCGGTAGAACCCTTAGCCTCGAGAGAGAACTACTCCCTCCTCATCATGGGAATCAGTAATGGTGATGGAGATGGTGGTGGAGATCGATGAAGATGGCTCCGAGGGCACTTCCCTGTCCCGGCAGGGTGCCGGAACAGAGACTTTCTGTCCCCCGAATCTCCCCTTCGGTGGCGGGGACGATGCGGAACTTTTCATGGCTCGAGGCTTGATTATTTAGGGTTTATGCCTCGAGAGGCTTCTTATAGGCCAGAGGGCAAGGTCGGTGGGCGGCCAGGGGGCCCACACCATGCCCTGGCGCAACCTGGGGGGACCCGCGCCATGGGGTGGTGTGGCCACCCTGTGGCCCCTCTTCGACTCTCCTTCTGGCTCCGTGAGTCTTCCGGGAAAATATCAACTTTGGCTTTTGTCCGGTCCAATTCCGAGAATATTGATTTTCTGACTTTCCTGGAACCAAAAAGAGCAGAAAACAGGTAACTGGCACTGTGGCACTTGTTAATAGGTTAGTCCAAGAAATCATATAAAAAGTACTCTAAAGTGTGGACAAAACACAAGAAAGTAGATAAAACTAAGCATGGAACATCAAAAATTATAGATACATTTGCAATGTATCAACATCCCCAAGCTTAACTCCTGCTCGTCCTCGAGTAGGTAAGTGATAAAAAGAAAGAATAATTTTTGAGGTGACATGCACCATCAAAGACTTGATCAAAGTATTTATAAAACTTTCAAAGCTAGGATCATAATACTTCAATCATAACATGAAAGACAAGGTTCTAGCAATAAGACAAAGAAACTATAATGCAACATGAAAAGGCACAAACAAAAGATTCATGAATAATAATGCTTTGCAAGACGTTTGTTTGTTTCGCATAAAGAAAACATAACATACTAGTATTCAGCTTGTCCCTCAATAGAGTAGCAAATATAAATGCATAGGACACCTTAAAAGTTCATAAGAGTGACTAGATACAAATAGTTTAAAACAAGCAATATCAAAGTATGCACCAATCAACTAGTCTTGGAACAATGCACATAGAACTAAGAATGGCCACTATGCTCTCAAAGTAGGTGCATAAAGGTAGAAGGTGGGGACTCAATATAATGGTGGAAGAAAAGCCTTCATAGAAGGAAGCAGGGATTCAAGTCTCATAAAGAGCTTCCAAAAATTATGGTACTTGTTTGCTTTCAGCTCTCATTGCCCTATCATAAGCATCTTGAAGTGATTAAGGTTAAAGTGAACAAACTATGGTGTACATGCTTGACGAAGTATAAGTTAGAAATCTCATGTCCCTTGTATACGGGGGGCGCTCCTCATGCTACTCAAGTTTAGTCATCGGTAAGTTTTTGTCATCGTATGTACATGTGTATCATAGAGAACCGCCAACGGGGTACCCCTTGCCTGATGATACGGAAGAATCCCCATATCAAAATGACAATGCAAGCAGAAAACGAGCATCTCAGCAATCTTCTTATTTACCATGGGAATATGGTGCTTTTTTCTCTCTTTCCTCTTTTCATAATCTTTTTTTTCTTTTCTCTTTTTTTCTCAATATAGGACTCCTTTTTTATAAGAAGAATGCTTCATAGACAGCTCATTATGGTTACGCTGCAGGGTTCCACCATGTCAGCATGGATTAGACCAGTGGCCCAGGCGTTTCTCTAACACATATACATAACTCCATGGACTTACAAGCTCCCCTTTCATTTCACACCGACATCCATATACAAAAGAGCATGATATCAACTAGGTACAAGTACCAAGTGCAATGTTGAAAGCGTTCGCCATGAAAGCATGGTTCTGCTAATTCCCAACAAATAAGTGCAAGAATATACAACATAGACGACACAATGGTTCAAGTTTATTAAGGGCAAGAAAAGTAAAGTGTGTCATCAAGTTCGTGAGAGCTTTAATCACTAGTTTTCTCATAACAAGTTTAATTTGGAAGGTAAACAAAAGCATGAATATACTTGGAATAGCATAAGCTAGTAGGTAGGTATGGTGGACTCTTTGGAATAACTTGGTTTAGGGAGTTGGATGCATGAGTGGAACTCATACTTTGTTGTGGAGGCTAGCAAAAGACTGGGAGCGACAAACTAAGAGAGCAATAATGGCCATAATCATACAGAGCGACAAAACATCATTAATAAAAGCATAAAGTGCTACTACAAGTTGAAAACTAAAGGATCATAAAGGCTATGGTGACTTTGGATAGTCATAACATGGTGTGTGCATGCGCCAAGTCAACCCGAATAAAGCATCAAAGGAGAATACCACTATACTATGCTTTAATATGCTAAAACAACGCATGATTCTTCCAAGGCACATTAAGCAATCTCAATTGTCATGCTACCGCAAATAATACTAAGCATAAAGCCAAAACAATATCGAGCATGGCATGACAAAGCATAGGCCACGGTCAAAAACAAGCTCTCTTTACCACTTAAGCATGAACTTTCCTACTCTTTTCCAATCCAAACTAAACTTATTTGAAAACCAATGTATGAAAGAGGGGGTCCAACCAATTTATTCAGCAAACTAAGCAAACAAAGCAAACGAAAAACAAAAAAAACAAAAAGAAGATGCTCCAAGAACAACACAACTATGCATGAAAAAATAAAAATGAAGCCTTTGGAAGAAACCTGGGATTTTTATTGATAAAGAGGGGGATGCCTTGGGCATCCCCAAGCTTTGACGCTTGTACTTATTGGATATTTCTTGGGTGACACGCGTGGCATCCCCAAGCTTGAGCTTTAGTCCATCCCTCATCTCATTACTCATTCGTTCCATACACCTGAAATTTTTCCTTCATACAAAACTTCACACAATCTTTATTAGCAACATTAGTGCACTCAAGATAAATAAGTCTTAAGGTTCAGTTCGAACACCAATAACCTTCCATTAGAACACTAGCTACTGTAGCACTTCCCTCAAAAAGCTCAATTCCCCAAAAGAACTCAAAAAGGAACCAACAAGAAGCAAATGCAGAAAATGGCAGAAATCTGTCAAAACAGACCAGCAGGTAAAGACGAATTTTTTCGAAGACCTTCTGTGGCTCAAATCAAAAAGTGTTGAACTAACGAACGTGATATAACAACCTGGGGCAGAAGCACAAATATTTACGCCTCAAAAGGACGTACAGAGATTTTACACGAATTTTTACGGTGAAGCACAGAAATCCGTTTCGGGACAGCAACTTTCCCAATCATTACTTCTCTCTCATTAGAGGTTACTCTTGGCACAAAAAGCAAATAAAAATTATAAGGAGCGGTTATTATAGAAGTAATAACTTTCAAGACTCATCTAAAACTTTTGGGTAATCTCCCAATAAGTACTTTTCTTTAACACCTTTAAGTTAGGCTTGATAGTTTGAGAAGATGCTCACATAAGAAATACGAATTGAAGTAAAAAAGAGCATCAAGAAGCAAAGTCAAAACACATTTAAGTCTAACCCACTTCCTATGCATAGGAATCTTGTAAAGAAACAAGTCATGAAAGCACAAGGCAACAAGCATAGTAAAGCAAAACAAGTGCAACTTCAAGACTTTCAACATGAAGAGGGGAAACTTAATAATGTTGAGATATATAAGACCATGTTTCCCTCTCTCATAATAAATTTCAGTAGCATCATGAATAAAATTAACAATATAACTATCACATAAAACATTCTTATCATGAGCCACATCCATAAAAGAATTAATACTCTCCACATAAGCATAGTCATTCTTATTAATTATAGTGGGAGCAAATTCAACAAAATAGCTATCATTATTATTCTCATCACCATAACCATCAAATATAGGAGGCATATTATAATCATAATTAATTTTCTCCTCAATAGTAGGTGGACTGAAAATATCATATTCATCATTGTAATCATCACATATCGGAGGTATAGTATCATCAAAGTAAATTTTCTCCTCCGTGCTTGGGGGACTAAAAAATATCATGCTCATCAAAATTAGCTTCTCCAAGCTTAGACTTTTCCATAGCATTAGCAATAATGGTGTCCAAAGAATTCATACTAACAACATTGCTATTAGCATGCAAATAAAGTTCCATAGGTTTTTTAATTTTCTCTTCAAACAGTTCATGTCCTAACTCAAGATAAATACTATAAAGCTCTCTAATTTTTTTGTTGTTTTTCATTAAGCCTAACTAGTGAAAACAAGAAACAAAAAGACAAAATTGCAGAATCAAAAGGAAATAACTTCGAGCACTCACACCGGAGGATGTGAGTACCTTTTACCTTACCTCCCCGGCAACGGCGCCAGAAAATAGGTGTTTGCCATGGGAGGTTCTTCTTCTTTAATACTTTGGTGTGAATACCTTTTACCTTACCTCCCCGGCAACGGGGCCAGAAAATAGCTTGATCTCTACGCACTTCTATTCTTGTAGACAGTTGTTGGGCCTCCAAGTGCAGAGGTTTGTAGAACAGCGGCAAGTTTTCCCTTAAGTGGATCACCCAAAGTTTATCGAAATCAGGGAGGAAGTGGTCAAAGGTATCCCCTCTCAAGCAACCCTGCAATCAAGATACAAGAAGAGTCTTTTGTGTCCCCAACACACCCAATACACTTGTCAGGTATATAGGTGCACTAGTTTAGCGAAGAGATAATGAAATACAAGTGGTATGGATAATTATAAGTGGTAACGGTGATATAAAATAGCTTGATGGCGTGGAAAAGACTAAAGACAAACTAAAATAAAGATGGAAGCAAGCAAACATGTAACAAATCTAATAGGAAACGAAGTTTCAATGCTTAGAAACAAGGCCTAGGGATCATACTTTCACTAGTGAACACTCTCATATAGATATCTTCTCTTTATAATACTACTCTTAACTACTCTCCGGTTGAACACTCTAATCGATGGTAGGGCTATAACAGCACACCTCAAAGTAAGTCTTTTCCATCTAGAAAACCCCACACTATCACCTTGAGCACTAGATGAGTCCAACAAACACCACAATTTCATAAAGACATCCAACTCCAAATATAACTCATAACAAGTATTTGTAATCTCTAGCCTAAGTGCCACCATGGTGTGCACGCTGTCACTTTCACACACATGGGGAGAGCCAAAGATCTATTAAAGCACTTGAGTAGCAAGGTAGATCTATAGATTACAAGCTCATGATCACAATATGATCATGCATAGAGAGAGAGATGAACACATAGCTACCGGTAGAACCCTTAGCCTCGAGAGAGAACTACTCCCTCCTCATCATGGGAATCAGCAATGGTGATGGAGATGGTGGTGGAGATCGATGGAGATGGCTCCGGGGGCACTTCCCCGTCCCGGCAGGGTGCCGGAACAGAGACTTTCTGTCCCTCGAATCTCCCCTTTGGTGGCGGGGGCGCTGTGGAACTTTTCGTGGCTGGAGGCTTGATGATTTAGGGTTTATGCCTCGAGAGGCTTCTTATAGTCCAGAGGGCAAGGTCGGTGGGCGGCCAGGGGGCCCACACCATGCCCTGGCGCGGCCTGGGGGGACCCGCGCCATGGGGTGGTGTGGCCACCCTATGGCCCCTCTCCTTCTGGCTCCGTGAGTCTTCCGAGAAAATATCAACTTTGGCTTTTGTCCGGTCCAATTCCAAAAATATTGATTTTCTGACTTTCTTGGAACCAAAAACATCAGAAAACAGGCAACTGGCACTGTGGCACTTGTTAATAGGTTAGTCCAAGAAATCATATAAAAAGTACTCTAAAGTGTGGACAAAACACAAGAAAGTAGATAAAACTAAGCATGGAACATCAAAAATTATAGATACATTTGCAATGTATCATAGCTATATTGTTAAGTTTATGCATGATACTGAAAGTTACTATGAAAGAGAGAAAAGTGTTCTTATGCATCTCCATAATATCAAGTTTCCTCGTTTTATGCTGAAATTTTTTATGTTGCACTTCTTTTGTCTTCTTATGCAAGTTGCCTCTGGTTTCAACAACTTGTTTGTTTACAACATTCCCTTGCATAGGAAGTGGGTTAGACTTAAATGTGTGTGTTTTTGCTTCTTAATGCTCTCTTTCACTCCAATTCATATCCCTATGAGAGCTTCTTCAAAATTATCATGCTCATCTTAATGGCTATAAAGAAACACTTTTTGGGAGACAACCCAATTTGTTTTTGTTTTTAGTTTGTTTTTGTTTCTTTGAGTCTTGGAAGTTATTACCTCGGTAATAACCTCGGTAAGATCAACCTCTAATGAGAGAGAAGTAAGATTTGGGGAAGTTGTTGTCCCGAAACAGATTTTTGTGCTTCACCATAAAAAACCGTGAGAGATCTCTGTATGTCGGTTTGAGCTGTAATTTTTTGTTCTTCTGCCCCAGGTTGTTATTTAACTTTCGTTAGTTTTGCACGTTTTGATTTGAGCAACAGAAGATTTTCGAAAAAATTGATCTTTACCTGCTGGTCTGTTTTGACAGATTTTGCCAATCTTGCATTTGCTTCTTTATTCGATTTCCTTTTTGAATTTTTTGAGTTTTCAGAAGGAGTTGCTACAGTAGCTTATGTTTTGATGGTTTTTAGTTGAAATTGGACTTAAATGGTTTTATCACTTCATATATACTAATGTTGCTAATGAGAACAGTGTGGAGTTTTGTGTGAAAGAAATTTCCAGGTAGTGGAGATAATGGTGTAATAAGGAGAAGAAGGGTTTTATGACTCAAGTAATAAGTGTATGAAGATGAAGATATTGATGTTATTCAAGTGGTGACTCCGAAATAATCTACTAGATACCAAATTCAGAGACCTGCAAAGTCCGTTTTCAACTAGGTAACAGTTCTGGTAAGAAAAGTTCCGCGAAAACATAATCCAACTATATTTTTGTAGTTTTCAGTCAATAAGGAAAGTTACGAAGCGAAACAGGGACAGGAACGGAGCCAGGGTGGCTCACACCACCCTGTGGCGCGGGCCCTCCCCCGGCCGCGCCACCAGGTGGTGAGTCCACCCCGGACTCCGCCTCCGACTCGTTTTCTCCCAGTACCTTCCTTTTGTTATGAAACTTCGTAATATATAATCCCCGGAGCCCCCTAGGTTCGTATATCGTGTTCTCATCGTGTTTTTATTTCGATCTATTTCTGCCAGGACATACTCTTTGAAAGCTTAGAAGCACAATGGTGTCCACCAAGGATAATGGGAAGGAACCTATGGAGGAAGACCTCCAAGACCCCGGGAAGGAGAAGGAGATCAAGAGTGAAGGTGAAGAGGAGCAAGGCCAACACCCGCACGCCGGCACTGCCATTGCAAGAATTGGAGTGGTAGCAAACCCAGCCATTGGAGGGAAGCCTCTTCATCACCGTTCAGATCCTTGGTCACTTCCTCCACGTACCAAGAATCCTTTTCGTACCCTTATCCATGAGCATCAATACCAGAATATGCCCAAGGGGAAATTACCCTCCAATTGGGATTTGCCTCATTCTAGCCATGCAGGAAGAGAAGACTTCAAGGAGGAAGAGTGGGGAAAGAATAGCAAGAGCTGGAATTCTCAACACGACATGATCATGAGCCGCATTGAGCAAAACTCACAGCTAATTCATAATTTCACCTTCGAGATTGAGGACTTGGGGAAATTGATCAGAGGGCTCATCGAGAGGATACCACCACCACCTAAGGAGTAATTCGTCATCAGGTTTGGCATCCCCTTGGTTTGTTCCAAGCTTCGGGGAGTGCCGCGGTATCACATCACTATATTCTAGCTTTTTACCTTATTAGTAGAGGCATATCATGAATAGAGAAGTTATTATGTAGGATGGTTTGCATTATGGAAGTGTCCCCTCTCTCGTTAGATATGTATCCCTTGGTGTGAGTTGCCGTTATGAAATATTAATGAGAAGTTCTATCATTCACTCTTTTGCATAGCTTATATTAGTTTTCAATTCGTGGTTGTATGATTGATCTTGTTGTTAGTTTTGGTATCACTTTGGGATCATTGAGTTAATTTAGTTGGTTTTGGCAAACCTGGCTCGGTTAGTAGCACAATATTTTTGAGAGTTGAAAGAAAAGATAAAAGTACCTTTAAAGAAAAATAATTCCATCATCTTTCTTTCTTGATTTGCTCATAAGTTTAGTATTCTCTAGTTAAGATCTTTTGTGTTTCCAAGGAAGATTGCTTGTTTGTCTTTATCACTTGTATGTTTGTTTGTTTCCTTAAACTCTTATACTTGCTACCTAGCCTTGCTAGCCAAAAACCTGTATTGAGAGGGTATTCTTCTCGTGCATCCACCTCCTTTAAACCAAAACCTTTGCCATTTGTATCCACCATATCTACCTAGTAGCATTATTGCTTTTCCAAGTAAATTCTTGTTTTATCTACCTCCCAAATTAAAAAAATTATGTGAAAATTAGTGATTAAAGCTCTCACGAACTTGATGGCACACTTTACTTTCTTGCACTTAATAAACTTGAACCATTGTGCTCACCTATGTTGCGTATATGCTTGCGCTTTATAAGTTGTGGATTAGCAGAACCATGCTATCATGGGAAACGCTTTCAACATTGCACTGGTACTTCGTACCTAGTTGATATCATGTTCTTTTGTCTATGGATGTCGTCGGTGTGAAATGAAAGGGAAGCTTGTAAGTCCATGGAGTTATGCATGTGTGTTAGAGAAACGCTTGGGCCGCTGGTCTAATCCATGCTGACATGGTGGAAACCTACAGCGTAACCATAACGAGTATCTATGAAGCATTCTTCTTATAAAAAAAGAGATAGAGATTGATAAAAAGAGAAAATAAAAAAAAGATTTTATGAAAACAGGAAAGAGAGAAAAAAGCACCATATTCCCATGGTAAATAAGAAGATTCCTAAGATACTTGTTGTCTGCTTGCCTTGTCATTTTGATATGGGGATTCTTTCGTATCATCGGGCAAGGGGTACCCCGTTGGCGGTTCTCTATGATACACATATGCTTACGATGACAAGAACTTACCGGTGACTAAACTTGAGTAGCATGAGGAGCGGCCCTTGTATTCAAGGGACATGAGATTCTCAACTTACAACTTGTCAATGCATATCCTCACATTTGATCACTTTAACCTTAATTACCTAAAGATGCCTATGATAGGGGCAATGAGAGCTGAAAGCTAGTAAGTATCATAATTTTTGAGAGCTCTTTATGAGACTTGCAGTCCCTGCTTCCCTCTTTGAAGGGCCTTTCTTTTACTTTGTAGTTGAGTCAGTAAACATACTCCCTTCTGCCTCAACAAATATTTTGAGTTGTTGTGTTTCATTCCTTCATATGATGATTTATGAAATCATGTTTTATGTTCCTTGCTTTGCACATTGCTCTTATCTTGATGTTTACTACTTTGAAAGATATCATTGAAAACCAGTTATTTGTGAACTCCAGCAAATTATCAACTATTCTTCGACCAAGAGCTAAGTTTGCCATTACCAATTATGATTCACTTTATGTATCTTTATTGTGTTTCCTTTACTTATTACAAGTTGAGTTATATAATAGTGAGTTGTTTCTATTATGATCTATGCTTTTGATGAATGTGATGCTTCTTGTCTGTATTCTTTTATCGACTCTTCACTCCATAAACCTGAGGCCATGTTTATTGAGCTCAGTTTCGCTTGGGGACAAGCGAAGTCTAAGCTTGGGGGGAGTTGATACGTCCATTTTGCATCACTATTCTATGTCCTAATTCACTTTTATTCATTGATATATTTCGTATTGAGAGGTGATACTTATGTTATTTCATCTGTTTTTCCATGGTTGATGACTTTTAGAGCATGGATCGCTGCAGTCAGGATTCTGATGGAAAAGGTGATGTTTGGAGGCAAAATTCGCGAAGATCAGAAAATTCGGGAAAATATACGGAAAATCCTATTTTTCCAGAAGACTAAGGATGCCAGAAGACGGAGTGGAGATGGGCCACAGGGGGCCCACACCACCCCCTGGCGCGGGCAGCCCTAGGCCGCGCCAGGAGGTGGTGTGGCCACCCTAGCCCACTCCAGCCTCTACCCTCTAGCGTATATCATCCACCCAAAACCCTAAGACTCGGGGAGCAACCACAGAAAGATTCCGCCGCCTCTGCGGGGCGGAAAACACCGAGAGAGAAAGATCTCTCCGGGAGACAGATTTCTGCCGGAGGAATTCCTTCCCGGAGAGGGGAGATCGTCGCCATCAACACCATCATCAAGCTGGACTTCATCGGGATCATCATCATCATCACCACCACCATCATAACCATCAGCACCCTCATCACCATCTCCATATTGCTGTAACAATTGAGTTGAATCATGCATTAGTTCATAGGGGAAACTTTCCCGGTGTTGATTACTCTTTGTAGTTGATGCTATTGAGTGAACCGTTAAATTATTGTTTATGTTCAGATTGTTATACATCATTATTCCATGTCTGATCATGATCCATATTATGTCTTGTGAGTAGTTCGTTTTGTTCTTGAGGACATGGGACAAGTCTTGTTGTTAGTAGTGGAGTTGTGTTGAGAAAGATTCAATAGATTGTAATTTAAATTGTGGTGTACTTCTAGTGGTGTCATGTGAACGTCGACTACATGACACTTCACCTATATGGGCCTAGGGGAATGCATGTGTATTTGGCTACTAATCGTAGGGGTTGCTGGAGTAACAGAAACCTGAACCCCCGTTAGGAAACCATTACACAAGGGACGTAAGGGTCTTAGAGTTTAAAGCTGTGGTTAGGTTTCTACTTTAATTACTTTCTTGTACTTACGGATATTTGCAAGGGGTATAATCACAAGTATGTATTAGTCTTGGATGGGGCGGTACATTTGCACAGGTTCACCCACACAACACTTAGAAAGCTAGAGAAGATTAATCAGCTATATGAAGCGAAAGCACTTGATAGTCTTCCCATGTGTCCTCGAGAACGTTTGGTCATCTTAAGTAATACAACCAGCTTGTCCTTTGCTGCATAAAGGATTGGGCCACTTGCTACATTTATTCCTACTGTCTTTTATTTTCTCGTACTTTGTTTACTTGCTTTATCAAAAACCCCTAAAAATCCGTTTGCTAAGTATTTGCAGGAAATTCTTGATCCATACCACTAGCCAGCACCTTCTGCTCCTCGTTGGGTTCGACCCTCTTACTTATCGAAAATACTGTGATACACCCCCTATACTTGTGGGTCATCAAAAACACATGATTGTCCAACTTTCTTAGATATTAACTAATCATAGTAAATTAATGACCAATTCCCTGAAGAACAAAACACACAAGCATAAACTTAATTAACTAACCTCGTGGGAGCTCCAACTTCTTGAAATAAATACACTGATCCAGCTAGAGCTGACCTCACTGTTTGTTGCAAGTATTGATGACCTCACTGTTTGTTGCAAGTATTGATGAGTGATTAACGCAACAATTAGATTTTGGCAAGCGTTTATGATAATGAGAGAGATTTTTCGCAAGTGTTTGACGCTAATAACTATAGAAGTATATAATTGTTGGTCGCGCCCATGGATAGCCGAGGGCATCAGATGGTTAAGATTCGTCTAATATTTGGTGGGTGTTGTTTAGTGCGATTTAACGGTCGTGACGCGTCTAAGGTTCGATCGCCAAAGTGAACCAACACCAACTCCAATTTAATACTTCCTCCGATCCATAAAAGGTTCCGTTGATTTGGTACAATTAGACGCATAATTATGGATCCGACTGCCAAGAAATCTTATTTACAACAACACGCTATAAGTACATCTAGAATTACCCATTTCATGTAAAATATTAGTTTCTCCGCATTCTTCACATGAGCACCCGAATAAGTTGCAAAGAGGATTAAGAAACTAACCTCGCCATAATTGATTCCATAAACAGATTGTGTTCTGTCATGAAACACAAACCCGAAACCTAAAAAAAAAGTTGTACATTTGATACGTTGTTTGCGAGGGAAGACTACAACACCTAGAATACTATAATTCAGGGTCTGCAATTATTACAGTACCAAGACCATAAATAACATAGTTTAAAAGCAGTCTGTACCATCAAATTTTACATTTGTGTTTTCTTTCAAGAATTATACTTTTTAAAAAACGCCAACAGAATATTATCAACAAAGAAATTAATGCTACAACGCTCACCATTTTCAGGACCAGTTACCATCAGATTCTTTCTGAATGTGTACCACTGTATTTTTACCAGTACATGCCGTAATATTGTTTGCGATCAAGAAACACATGGTACCTCCAACAGAACAAGATGAGTGTGTTAGTATTTCCAAACAAAGAAACAACAATAGTCATTGTTGGATGTAGCTACATACCTAACCCGTTACAATATCAGGAGCGCAAAGTCTGCAATTCCGGTGTAGCAAATGTATTCAGAATAAGATGCTTCGATTTGCCCAGGAAGCAACTTCCTCACCTATCAGTTTAAGAAAATCTCCATTGAGGCTCTAGAGAAACCTCAAACAGGTCAACTTTGCTCTTTTTTTATAAGACAAGTAACTCATTACCTTTGACCATATGCCATCTGCACCAACAAAAAGAACACCTTGAGATTTCTGTTCATCCCCAGTCACCTGTATCATTCAATAAATGGTACAAACAATGAAGTTTTCTGCAGTAGCATTGTAAGCCAATTTTCTAATGACATGGGCACTAAAACCTAACTGTTCATTCACCTTGTTGTCATTGTGTTCATTCACCTTGTTTCCATCGTCTGTAAAATCGACTATATGTTCATTATAGCATCGTCATCAAGTGCATGAGCAAGAATCTCTTGCAGGGTCATGCGACAAACGACCCTTGTGACTAACATCCCTCTATCGGCTGCAGGAGGCCAGGAGAGAACACATCAAACTTGATTACCTTAATACAAACATGGCTCGGTCAAATGGATGCCTCTGGCAAATGAATTCTGATTTTAAGTTGATCAACATGCAAATTCAAGAATGCAGTGGAGTAAGCACAAGCAACAAATCAGTGCCCTGGAGTGTATGATCAATCTGAAACACTTCAAAAAGGAATAAAGTTAATTCACCTCACCTTGTCATCCTGACCAGATCTTACAAGCATACAACAAAAATATTGTCCATAGAATTCCACCTATTATTTCCATACGTATAGAGGTCCATCAACTGGTAACTAATTCCTAGAATCCATTTAGAGAGCAGATCTTGTCATATGTCAATTCAATGCATTGTTGAGCATTGCAAGGGGCAAGCCCCATGAAAAGGAACGATCAGAGAATGCAAGGGAAGGGCTCACCTCGCGTCCTAGGCATCATCCTACGGTAGCATTTGGCGTAGACTTCGTGCTCTCTGAGCAAGAGGATTTGGCGTGAAGTTCCAGCCTGCTAGCCGTCGTCCTGCCGCGTGACGAAATTGGTGTCTCGCTTCCACACTTTCCAATCAAGGATTTTATGTGGGGAGGATGTGGTGGTCCGGCGAGAAGAATTACTACGAATAAGTACAGCAAACAAGACAAAATATCAATAATTCTGCAAGAAATGAAGCAAATAGGCTTTTACATCCATCCTTGTGTACATGCTTGTCTGTAAACCTGACATGAGGGCAGAAAGGCGGTCGGGAACTAATTCCTAGAATTTATTTAGAGAGTATATCTTGCCATATGTCAATTCAATGCATTGTTGATCATTGCAAGGGGCAAGCCCCATGAAAAGGAACGAGCAGAGAATGCAAGGGAAGGGCTCACCTCGGGTCCTAGGCATCGTCCTATGGTAGGATTTGGCATAGACTTCGCGCTCGCTGAGGAAGAGGATGATGGCCGCGACATCGTGAACTGATCCCCCCATAGTTGTGCCTCCTTCATGTCTAGGCGAAGAGGCCGGCAACGTTGGCGGCGGCGGCGTGAAGTCTGAGCCTGCTAGCCCTCGTCCTGCCGCGTGACGAAATTGGTGTGCCGCTTCCCCACTTTCCAATCAAGGCTTTTTCATGGGGAGGATGTGGTGGCCCGGCGAGGCGAATTACTACGAATAAGTACAGCAAACAAGACCAAATTTCAATAATTCTGCAAGCAACGAAGCAAATAGGCTATGCTAGTGAGCCACAAATAAACAATTGAAAATACTCAATTATTTTTTCATGAAAAGATAGATTTCCTTTGGTGAATTATGCTATGATAGTGAGCCGCAAATTTAATTCAAGAAAACCCGTTGAACAATATTGACGCAAGGGTACAATAAACCGGTGGCATTTCATCACACATAATCGGATGCGCCATCATGACTACAAAATTTGAGTTGCAAAGACCCCAAAATACATTATATAATCAAAACCTTGTATGTAACTTCAGGACCAAAATAAAAAGGTCGAACTTAACAATGTATCCACGTCATCTAGGTTGTCCAGATACAGATACAGATACAGATACTGGTACGGTGATACACCAAATTTTCAAAAACACTGGTACGAGGATACATTTCTATATATATACATACATAGTATATATATATATGAAAAATACTTCTTACTTCCGGGTGTAACTACACCCACGTCTCATATACTGCCTTACGAAAGTATTTGTAATACTTTATCTGTTTGAGTATGTTCATATACTATATCTAAGATACTTCCAAGCAAGTTAGGTGAAAAAATTGCAAATACACCCATAGTTTGCACTATATATGTAAAATACCGTCATATTTGTACGTACAAAAGGAGTATGTGAATAAAAATTATATACTACAAAAAAATGGTATATATACTGCCAAAATATTCTTATATACTTCATACTACCCATATATAGTCTCCAGTATGATAGATACTGCCTAAATGACATGAAACACACGTGGGTGTAACTACACCCAGGTGTAGTATGAATATGTCATATATATATATATATATATATATATATATATATAATATAATATAATATAATATAGAAATCAATGATCATATGGAAATATGGCAGTTTAGTAATACTAATATGGTGACACAAAAATGGGAAATGCACCGTAAACTTGATCTTAGTGTTATTCTGCTACTGCAAATTCAATATGAAAGCTGGCGATGAGTAGAATCGTTCACATTTGGGCATGATCTGATCCCTTCACAGATATCTTAAGTAGGGAACTGACCTGCAAACTGCAGCAGTCCAGCAGCAGAGAGGCGGACGGAGGAATCCTGAGTAGGGAATTGACCTGAAAACTGCAGCAGTCCCTCTTCTAGCTGTCTATGTATATGAAGCTGCATCTTCAGTACCCAAGATACAGTTATGCATGGATATCCACCGGCATCCATGCCGATCACCTCTGTCACGTCCTCTCTGAACAGCGGCATTACACGCCGTACCGAAGCAGTAGTGTGCAGACATTGGGCATGGTGTTCGGAGATGTCAGATCTGAACCTAAACTGGTTGAGTTTTTGAGCTGAAAAAACTGATTGAGTTTGATGGACGTATACTGAAGCGATCAGAGTGGGTGGTCGTTGACGGCAGGAGGAAGGCGGCCGAAATCGGAGGCACATCTGTAACCAAGGCACCTTGCCGTCAAAGTCAAGCACGAACGTGCGGACCTTAGTCTTGGAGTGCTTGACCCTGATCTCCTCGAAGACGGGGCGAGCTCGTCTGGATTGGGCCGACGAGCACGAGGCCGAGTCTGGAGGCAGCGCGGCTATGGCGAGGCCCGGCCGACCGGCGGTGACGATGGCCCTGAGGCCGTAGAGCGAGGGATTGCCGCGGAAAAGGAAGACGTAGACCTAGAGTCGCGAGGCTCATGGCGGCGCGAGCGGCAACAAGGAGACCAACGGCAGGCAGGGCCAGCACCAGCGCACACGTCGGCTGCGCGCGGAGGATCTTGCGATGTGGCCACGCACGGGCTATCCCGCGGCCCTGATAGGATTCATGCGTGCAAGATCTGGCGATGTGGAGTGGTGGCCTCGAGAGGAGGGCGCGCCGCTGTGGCCTGGAGGGGGATGTCCAGGGGAAGACGAGAATGTGTGTTTCGAGGGAGAAACGGACGGGGCGGACGAAGCGGGGACGACGCTCCTAGTTTTTTTTCCGGCAAGCTAGCGACGGAGGGACGCGCGACGAAAAGAAGGACGGAGTGAAAGAAAACGGAACACCAATATTCTTTTTAGATAGTAGATAGAGATAGTAGAGAAGATAGATATATATATATATATAAATAGATAGAGATAGAGATAGATATTTGTCTTAATCTAGGTTGGTCCTTTTGCTCCGATTTTTAGTGGACGAATTTGCCCCTGGCTGTTTCGGGATTTTACAAGGCGTGCCACCGCCAAGTACCTATTCGGTTCCCAAAAGAAGAGGAAACAGCCTCTACCGAGCTCCGCGCCCGCACCGTCCCTACCGGCCGCCACTCTGCCCCCCGCACACGGCCAGGAGCGGCCACCCCCGCCGCCCTGCCACCGTCTGTCCACCCCCACACGCCGCCCCAAATTTTTAGTGGCTATCCACGCTCGCGGCCAACGACCTCCATGGGATGTCCTCCGAGGCCGCCCCAGCTTGCTGCCCTGCGCGTTGGCGACCGACAAAGCTCGCGGCCCGGATCTCCGCGGGGTCTCCTCCGACCGCCGCGGTGCCCGGCCACGCTCTCCGCGATGATATCCCTAGGAACCCTCCCCCCACCCACCCACCCCTATCGCGGGCGTCATCCTCTGCCCATCTAAGAACATGGTGACCCTCCTCTACCGATGTCCCCACTCTCCTTCCTCTCTCCAGCAGCCGGACTCTGCCCCGGTAGCCGCCTGGCCCGCGAGTTCGATGTCCTAGCTCACACCGCCTGCTCCCTACCCTCACCCGGTTGCCACCGTGCTGGCCCCCACCGGGGCCCCGCTCAACGACGCCCCTAAACCGGCTAAGGGCCCTGCTTGCTGGCGCATTCTGCCGCGCCCCATCCGTGTTAAGCGTCCTCCGATCCCTCATGTCCCCGGGTGGCTGGTCGGTGGCGAGCTCTGCCATGATCCGTCCATTGTCAGCATGCTCTGCTGCGCCACGATCCGTCCATTGTCGGCATGCTCTGCTCTGCCATGATTCGTCCCTTGCCAGCCTGCTCTGATCCGCCCCGCCGGGAGCGGGCCTCGACGCCTCTGTGCCCTGTCCTCCCTAGCATGGAGCTCCGCCCGCAGCAGCCTACCAATCCCACCACAGCCTTGGCTTGTGGTGGTGTGAAGTCCAGAGGAAGCCGGCATGCTCATCTTGTGTAGGTTATGAGTGTAGAAATTTATTATACGGCCTCTGTTTTCGTCCTGCATCATGAAATTCTGTCCTATAACACCAATTTTTTCGCTGGTAATTATCAGGTCGAGTTGATGATGTTAGCTTTGCGACAAGTAAATAACGAAGATGAAAAATAAAATCGCAGTAAGGGAGACACAGATTTAACGTGGAAAACCCTCTCCAACAAAGAGAGGGGAAAAACCACGGACGCCAGCTAGCGAAACTTCACTATAACGGGGAGTGTTTACACAACGCCGGAGATTTCATAGATGCAACTTATTCCAGCCGGCGGCTTACAAAAGGTATATATAGAGGTGGTAACCTAGGTCATCAACGATCCGTACCAAGCCTCCGGCGACGGGTCTCGCTCCGCTCCGTCAGAAGTTGGCCTTTACTTTGTAGAATTTAGATCAACATATAACATATGGAAGGTAGAATCATTAAGAAGTTAAATCGATGACGCCAATGAGAGGGAGTCCCAATTGAAAGCTCGATATGATCCATACCCCTTAAAAAGTTCAGTTGCAATGTTTGTGTAGCCAAGTGAACACGCCCCTGAAATTCCAACTGAATCAAAGTGTCTTTATTCAGTGTATTAATATAGTTAGTTTGTCCCAGGTTGGAGAACATCGATGGAGGTTTTGAGATATGCATGCCTCTGGGTACCTCCATATCAGAAGTGTATGTAAGAAACCATTGCACTTGTTTTTGCTTCGAAATAGTAGCTTAGTTCCCGTGGTATATGTTCAATGGAATGATGGCTATAAGTAATCTTTGTTGATACCCGTAGAGATGGACTCAGGTTCAGGGAGCCGATGTCAACATGGAAGACTGCCTCCCTCGCTTTGTTGTCCTACAGGGGCACTGCATATACTACTAGCTGAAGTCCACAGGTAAATAGAAGTAAACCTGTAAGTATGCAGCGTTGGCCATCCAATCAAAGTTGAAATATGCAGGAAAATGGTCTATATATACACCCCTTAAAACCACATTCCTTTGGATCATGTTCTTAACAGGCGGAGCTGCACCATGACAATGTGGTCAAGCGACCACACAAAATTTTGGTTAGCAAGGAAAGGCCAGCTACGGATACAACAAAATTGACCCCATAAATCCTATTTCTTAACATCAGTGCCATTAATTTCAAGCTTTGACATCACTAGCTGTTAATCCTAGCTCCGCCACTGGTATGGCACTGAGCTTGAACCTTAGCTGATGGTGAATCTGTGGTGCATTTTGTTTCAGACCTGAGCCCAGTCCCCGATTGCCTCCATCTCAACCCGTTTGATCTGCAGCCAGCATCGCTGGCCAAGCTGATGTCATCTATAAAGCCGTGAGATCGTGCGGTCCCAGCTTCCGCGCAGTACAATGGTTCTGTGGCATTCCTGCATGAACAGGTGACGAGCTGGTCCACAACATCCCAACATCGGTGATCGTGCTACCGCTGGGAGCCCTTTCTCCGACTTCATCAACTGGACTGAGGTGATGGCCTTCGTCGGCTGCGTCACTGGCTCGTCTGCATGAACTCCTATTCCGGGTAAGGCAGCCTCAACCTATGAAAAGACTAACTTATGGTCAAGCTTAAGCTCGGGCTGAAGTTCTTCAGATGCACCAGATTGATATTGATTATCTTCATTCAGTCCAAGTTTGGGCGATGTTGTGCTGCTTTGATCCTGCCTACCCAACAACTTATGACATGATATGGAACTTTTGCAGGGAGTAGTGTGCGAACTTATGCTTAAATACCTGGGTTACTGAGCGTAAAAGTTGGATAGATGTATATTCGCCAATGAATACCACTATTAGGTTCAGATCCTGAATGGCAGCCATAATAAGATGATTTTTTTACAAATATACCCATCTGCCACACTGCATCGCCAAATGTTCCCCCCCCCCCCAAAACAAACGCTAGAAATGCCCTGGCAGGAGGCTAAAAAGGTGCCACGTGTATCCTCCCGCCAGGGCCGGTGGTGGCCAAGCCTTACCGCCATAGGGCGGGGCTGGATGATCCTCTCGCCTGTGGCAGCGGCGGGATGCGGTGGGCCCTAAGGATGGGCCGGCGGGACGTCATTCTTGCCGCTGGCGGGATGACGACGGCTTCTCTTCGCCCTAGGCGGTGGCGGGTTGAATTTATCCCACTGACCCGCGACGGGATGTGCCTGTCCCAGTAAAACCGACAACATTTGCTGCTCAGCACCTGCTCGGGAATTGGTGTTGCTAGTCTTGTCGCACTGACGATTGATTGCTGCTGCTCTACATGAAATATTACCACCGAAAGGAGTACCGATTGATGCAACTCTATAGGAAATAAACCACCAAAAGGAGCACCGGTACAGCAAATTGATCACCGAAAGTTGCAGCCCACTCGCATGTAGATTTGTGCGGCTAATAGGGAAGGTGGCTTATAAAAGGAGTAGTATCCGTCTCTTCATCGAAGCATCCTTCTCTATTTCTTATTTGGTTTCCTACTTTATTTGTTGGCTATGAGTTTGCCTTGCTCAGACCAAGACTATAGGCCGAGATATATGAAGGATGCGAGGTTGCCTCCGGGTGTGGAACATCTTCGGTGTTGGTGCGGGCATCTTTGCAAGGTGAAGGAGTCCACCGATTTTTCTGATAAAATGGGCATAAAGTTTTTCATGTGTCCCAATTATTAGTATGATCCAGCTCCCTAGAGTTACAATAGGCTTCCGGTACATTCATCCATTCCATAACGAAATGACATATTGTTTGTGTTATAGAATATTTATTATGTTATTATTTGTATTGCAGTCTGCTCCGCCCTTGTGCATGTGGCATCGTTGGATTGACACAGAGCAGCCAGAGTGGGAGCTTCGTGAGATAGAAGAAAGGATTCATCGTGTGTGGGAAAGCTTTTACGAAGATGAGTGTCGTGAGAAAGCTGCGGAAGAGCGTAGAGCGGCGCAAGAGGAGCAACAACGTCAGTTAGAGGAGCTACAGAGGCAGAGAGAGGAACAACGACGCCTCAGGGAGGAGGAGAAACGACATGCTAGAGAGGAACAACGACGCCTCGGCTGGTGCATCTCCTGAAGCTGCGGTCGTTGCAGCATTCAATGTCATCTAGAGGGCATCAAATTTCCGTGGCAGGTTCTGCATACACATCACTTTGAATGCCTTGAAACATTCCTTGTTCCTGAAGCAAGAGTAGAAGTTTGCTGCTAGATGCCTCATGCACCACCTAGTTTCAAGATCAGGCCAACGGAACTAAATCGGTACCTCATGCTTAATTTTTTCTAGTGCACTGAGAAGCCCTTGGATGCGATTAGAAATGATGCATACACTAGGCCTATCTTTCACAACACCATCCTTCAAGCATTGGAGAAACCACAACCAACCTAACATGGTCTTGTTGGAGATATGCCCAAGAGGCAATAATAAAAGTGGTTATTATTATATCTTTGTGTTTATGATGAATGTTTACATCCCATGCTATAATTGTATTATTAGGAAACACTAATACATGTGTGTTTTGTAAACATAAAAGAGTCCCTAGTAAGCTCTTGTTGAACTAGCTTGTTGATTAATAGATGATCATGGTTTCCTGATCATGGACATTGGATGTCATTAATAACAAGGTTATATCATTAGGAGAATGATGTGATGGACACACACACCCATAGTAAGTATAGCATAAGATCAAGTCATTAAGTTCGTATTGCTACAAGCTTTCAAATGCATAGTAACCTAATCCTTCGACCATGAGGTTATGTTAATCACCATCACCAGATGAGTACTTTGATGACATCAAACACCGCTTCGTAACTGGGTGGTTATAAAGGTGTCATTAGGTATTCTGAAAGTATGTGTTGAAGCGCATGGACCAAGATTGGGATTTATCCATCCATATGACGGATAGATATGCTCTGGGCCCTCTCGGTGGAATGTCATCTAGTTAGCTTGCAAGCATGTGACTAGGTCACAAGGGATGACATATCATGGAACGAGTAAAAGAGTACTTATCAGTAACGAGGTAGAACTAGGTATGGAGATACCGACGATCAAACCTCGGATAAGTAGAGTATCGCGTGACAAAGGGAATTGGTTTCGTATGTTAATGGTTCTATCAATCACGAAGTCATCATTGAGTATGTGGGAGCCGTTATGGATCTCTAGATCTCGTTGATGGTTATTGATCGGAGAGGTGTCTCCATCATGTCTGCATATTCACGAACCGTAGTGTAACTACCTCGGTGAATTACGCTCTTAGTTACATGCCTGGATGAACAAAAGTGGTTAAAATAGTACGGTGGGGCCTAGGGCCACTCACGGTAGACCTTTCGGCCGTCCTAACCACTTTCAGACAACGGGACAAGAACGAGCGGCGTAATCGGCAGGCGAAGGTATCAACTACATACACAAATGAGTATGTATGCAAGCCACATACAACAGTCCTCAGAGCCATTCCATTTAATAGAAATAGAAATATTGCAACGCCATACGGCAAGATCCAAATGTCCTAGATAGATATAATAATTTAGGATAGCTCCTCATACATCACACATCAGAGTATCAGGCGGAAGCGGAAAACAAGATCCGAGTACGGATAAGAAGCAAATTGGCATAAGATGCCCCATAAATAAACACATCCCGCCCACAGATCTCACGGATCCCCGTTCCCGGAATCTCTACATCGAACGATCGTTGCCAACATTATCTGTCTCTTCCACCCAGTATCCATCTTGCGGGTACACATGTTCATCTGAATCAAACAATTTATCGTGTGAGACCCTAGGGGTACTCAGCAGCTAAAGGGGACACAACCTGGGGTGACGCAATTGCAGCAAAAGATAATACCTAACAATTCTACAGATACTCGCTATCCATCCGCCTAACCAATGATAGACGGATGTCCGTGAATTAAGAACATCAGTTATAACAGTATAATTAACAGATCCATCCTCCTCCTCGCTTACCAACGAGGAAGCGGACGAACAAGCCCCATCATCCGTTGGCAGTTTTATTAACCATTCCATGAGTATTGCACTATTTACTAGTCAAGTACTTAGTCAATTTAAAAGTGGTACTTTAGTTATACTTGTCTATGATCGAGAAACTGTGCTCCAAGTCGTCCATAACCGCGAACACGGCATTCAGAAAGATTTACCCTGCAGGGGTGCACGAATAGCAACACACACTCGATCAACCTCGGAAAAACCAAATCAAAACCCAACGAGGCATTCACGACCAAGCAATCACAGGATTCAGAAATATTTCAGGGGGCCACCCCAATAAGCTACCCGCAACGAAGTTGGCCGGCTCCGAGACGGACCTAGGGTTTGCGACGACGGCTGTAAACGACAGGGAACCCGAAAATGTGACTGGGCTTGTCGATACCGCGAAAATGTGGCGCGATCCAAAACAGTACAGGTGCTCCTCGCACAATCTTAAATAAAGCAGTAACATGGCATAAGTATAGAATAGAAATAAAGCCCCAAACTAATTGTGGCCCCAAGAAATAAGAATGAATCAAGCTCTGGCTCAGGGGGGTCCATAAGGCCTCCCGGATGTGGATAGTGCGAATAGTCAAGGAACAGGAATCAAGTACTCGGGGTCCTACGGGACACAAGTGAGCATGAAAAACCAAATAGCAGATATTGCTCACTGGTGCCTCTTTCATTAGTTATCCCATTACTACTCCAGTTAAGTTGTTTAGGTACCTCGTTATTCATCAGACACACACATACCCTACACATTTTTTTCTACGACTCGCATGGCTCAAACAACTCCTGTAGTAATGGCTCATGGGATGGAGGAACAAGCTTCGGTGGGGTTTAAAAGTAAAGGCTATGCAGTACTTGGGATTCAATTTAATGCAACGCGACTCAATGATGCAAGAATAAGATAGAGGCAATAGGTACTGTATGTATGCAAGCATGTGGTAGTGCTTGGTTGGCAGCTCAGTTGAAGCGAGAGATGGATCTGGATAGTACTCCTGGGATTCCTGGTAATTCTCCTGCTGGGCGTCTATTCGAAGAAGAACCAAACAAACAATGGCCAACATAAATAAAGTCCACAAGCATGTGAATTAAAATGCGACAAGCAAACAAGCATGCCATGATGAATGATGCACAATTTGCATGGCATTAAAGTAGCATGGCAAAAGTGAGGTGTGGATACAAGAAATAAAGCATTTTATTATTTATTTAACCAAGTTTAATTGTCATAAACAGTTCAGATTTTTAATAATGACATGATGCATGCTTCAATTAAGAACAAGGACTGCATAAATAGAACGGGCTCGTCGTGCGGATCGATTTAGACATATTATTTGCCCAATTTGGAGTTATAGAATTAAAGTTATTAATTCTTTAAGGAAAAGGGCATTTTATTGTAATTTTATTCATCTTGAAATTTAAAGTGCTCAAACAATATTTTGAATGTCATATTTGAATTCCTGACATTTTTCTGATTCCAAAACATATATTATTTGTATTATTTGGATTTATATTTGAAAAGTTATTTGAATCTGAATTGAATTTGAATTTATAAACAATTTTTGAAAAGGTTTAATTAAAACAGGCACAGGAAATACTTTTCTTACTCAGCCCGTCCCAGCCGTAGCCACTGACGGGTGGTACCAAACGGACTGGGGCCACGCGCGCAGAAAATCCTTTTTCTACCGCTGCTCTGGCTAGCCCGAGCGACTGCAAGGTGGGGCCAACTGGCCACGGCCCACGTGACAGCGGTGGGGATGACAGAGACTGACAGGTGGGGTGCAAGCTGGACCGCGGGTTATGGCCCGAGGAATCTGGGGGGTTTTCGGCAAGATTGCCAGGGCGGCTGACTAGTGGGCCACGAGGTACCGCGGGTTGAGAGCGAAATAAAAAGGGGGGGCTTTTGTTAAACTCCCACAGGCCCGGTACTGTTTCTCTTCCTCACCGTCTGGCGGCAGGTCTGCGCGCGGCGCGGAGCGGCGGCTCGAACCCGGGTCGCGGGCGTGTGCGCGCAGGGGGCGAAACCACTGCGGTGGGCTAGGGGAGCTGACAGGAGGGGGGCTGGGGCCTAGGTGAGGTGCTAGGTGGCGTGTACGACGTGCAGACACCGCGAGCGGCGACGCACTGAGGGCGTTCGGCAAAAGGAACGGCGGAGCTAGACGGCGACGGCGAGGCGGAGCATGTCAGGGAGGGAGAGAGGCTCACCGCGGGTTGGCCTGTGGAGTTGGATCGGGCGGGGAGGCACCGGAGCGGCGACGATGCAGACGCTCCCCGGCGTTAGGGTTTCAGACGGCGAGGCGTAGGATCCGGCGGTGCTGGGGCTTCTTGTCCACGTTGGCGCGTACGGGGGGGCAGCAGGGAGGTCCTCTCGGTCGCCCAGGCCACCTCCACGACGTGCCGGCCGGCTAGAACGAGGGGGAAGCAGGGGTAGACGGCAGCGTCTAGCGGTCGGAGCTGGCGTCGGCGAGGAAGAAGGGGAAGGCGAGGCAGGCTTCGGGGTCTGGGAGCTGCCAGGAGGCGTGGGGAGGAGGGAAAAGTGAGGAAGAGGGAGGCGATGCCGTGTGGGAGTCAGGGTTAGGGAAAGTGGCTTCGGCCTTTTCCCTTTTCTCCTCGAGCACGTGCTCGGCTGGGGCAGGTAGACAGGGCAGGGTGAGGTGGTGGAGGCCGCCAGGTAGGGACGGTGTGGTGGTGCAGCTAGGCCCGCACGACAGAGAGAAAGAGAGGAAGAAGGGAGGGCTCGGGTGCACTTGGCTAGGTTAGATGGGATAGCTCGGGTTAGGGTTTGAGAGCTAGGGTAAGGTAGGGTGGCTGGGGTGTGGGCCAGGGAGAGAGAGGGGGTCAGGTGGCCCTCATGGTAGAGAGAGTGAAAGAGAGAGAGAGGTGAGGTTAATGTTAGGGTTTAGTGTAGAATAGGATTAGAAGAAAATTAGAGAGAGAGGAAAGATAGGTTAGGTGTGGGTTAGGGTTTTAGGTTTATTTTGAAATTGTTTAAGAGATCAACCAAGAGGAAAATAATGAGTCCTTTAATATATCAAGAGATGAGGTGGAGGAATAATCAAGAAAAGAGAAAGAAAGATGTATGGGAAGCACCCCTCAATTAAACATGAATGGAGAAAATAAAAGAAAAAGATATGGAAGAGAATATGGGGATGGTGGAATGGATGGAGATGGTCCACAAAGTAATATCCATTAAAATACAGGGAAAACCAATGAGATAAAAGGTGGTGGTACTTGTGCATGGCCCATGCAAAAATAATAATGCCATGATTTATTTTGTGAAAACAATAATAATATTATGGCATTATTCTCATGCATTTCCAAGAAGTGGAATAAAAGCCAAGCCAAAGAATTTAAAAGATTTGATCCACCCCAACCCACATGAGCTAGAATAAAAATATCAAAAGAAAAAGAAATACAAGCTCATGGTTAATGGGATGGTGGAATTATAAGGTGGTGAAAGAAAGGTGGTGGAGTTGAACTAAAAGATATGCCCCCAACTCAACTTGGGCATTTAGACAATATATCAATAACCAAATACAATATCAAGAGGCAAATACAATTAATAATGCATGTGAGAGAAGAACCAAAAGAAAAAGGGGTTTTATATGATGCTCAAATGCAAGGTGGCATGATGACATGAGCATGATATAATTATGATGCAACAATTGTATATAGGAAGTAGCCAATATCTTACTAGAACAAGTAGCATTACAATTGTTAGACAATTGGGATGCTACAACTCTCCCCCACTAAACAGGAATCTCGCCCCGAGATTCTAGGAAGAAGAAGAAGACTCAAAGAGGGTAGAGTACTTGGCACGGAGCTCATCTTCACGTTCCCAGGTTGCTTCATCAACGGAATGGTGCGACCACTGCACCTTGCAGAACTTGATGGACCTATTGCGAGTCCTTCTTTCTGCGACTTCAAGAATTTTTGTGGGGTGTTCTTGATAAGACAGATCTTCTTGGAGATTGATGAGTTCATGGTCCACGGTCCTGCCGGGATCCTTGAAGCACTTCTTGAGTTGAGAGATGTGGAAAACATCATGGACTTTGAGTTGTTCCGGGAGCTCAAGAGCATAAGCAACTTCTCCTCTTCTTCCACGAATTTTGAAAGGACCGATGTATCTAGGAGCCAGCTTTCCTTTGATACCAAAGCGGTGCGTGCCTCTCATGGGAGTGACACGAAGGTAAACGAGATCACCAGGGACATACTCCATGTTCGTGTGCTTTCTGTCATAATTGCTCTTCTGTCGACTTTGAGCAATCTTCAGGTTTTCAAGAATGATGTGAACTTTCTCCTCCACTTGAGTTACAATGTCGGGGCCAAACAATATTCTTTCACCTGCGCCCGACCAACCAATCGGAGTTCTGCATTTGCGACCATAGAGAGCCTCAAATGGTGCCATCTTTAGACTTTTCTGGAAGCTATTGTTGTAAGAGAATTCAGCATAAGGAAGACATTCTTCCCACTTCATGCCGAAAGAGATAACGCAAGCACGGAGCATATCTTCCAGAATCTGATTGATCCTTTCAACTTGTCCTTGCGACTGAGGATGGTAAGCTGTGCTGAAGTTTAATTTTGTTCCCAAAGCATTTTGAAAACTTCCCCAGAACTTGGAAGTGAAGATGCTTCCCCGGTCTGAACTGATCTCAAGAGGGACTCCATACAGAGAGACAATTCTGTTGATATAGAGCTCAGCCAACTGAATTGCAGAAATTGTTTCCTTGACTGGAAAGAAGTGAGATACTTTGGAAAGCCTATCAATGACAACAAAGATTGCATTGTTGCCCTTCTGCGACCTTGGAAAACTAGTGATGAAGTCCATCTCTACTTTCTCCCATTTCCATTTCGGAGGTTTCAATGGCTGTAGAAGACCGGAAGGTTTCTGATGGACAGCTTTAACTCTGCGACAATCATCACACTCCGAGACATACTTGGCACAATATCGTTTCAGACCAGGCCACCAATATTGTGTTTTCAAGTCCATGTACATCTTAGTGCTGCCAGGGTGAATAGAAAGAACAGAATCATGCGCCTCCTTGAGAACTTGCTCTCTTAAACCCGGGTAGTTCAGAACAAACATCCGGTGTTCAAAGAAAAGAGTGCCTTGGTCATCTACGTGAAAAGACTCATACTTCGGAAGCTGAATGTTGGAGATGATCTTTTTAGTGTAAGGATCCCCAAGCTGAATGGAACGGACCTTTTCTTCCAAGAGAGGTGTTGCTAGAAGGTTCAGAAGATACCCTTGATCCACAATTTCAAGGTTGAGCTTGCGGAATTCCTCGCACAAGAGAGGTTGTTGTTCTTCCACCATGAGGTTGTTGACATAAGCTTTTCGGCTGAGAGCATCTGCCATGACATTGGCTTTTCCCGGGGTGTAGTTGATGGTCAAGTCGAAATCATTGATTGTTTCAATCCACCTCCTCTAACGAAGGTTGAGATCAGGCTGTGTGAAGATATACTTCAGACTCTTGTGATCAGAAAAGATCTCACAACGGTTGCCAAGCAAGTAATGCCTCCATACTTTCAAAGCAAAGACAACTACTGCAAGTTCGAGGTCATGTGTAGGATAGTTGATCTCATGCGTCTTTAACTATCGAGAGGCATAAGCAACAACTTGCTTTTCTTGCATAAGGACCGCACCCAATCCTTGCAATGAAGCATCACAGAATATTTGGAAAGGCTTTGATGTATCTGGAGGAACTAAGACTGGTGTGGAAGTGAGCTTCTCTTTGAGTGTTTCAAAGCTTACTTGACATGCAGGAGTCCAAAGGTATTTCTTGCCTTTCTTGAGGAGATCGGTAAGAGGCTTTGCAATCTTTGAGAAGTTTTGAACGAATCGACGACAGTAACTGGCCAAGCCAAGGAAACTCCAGACTTCTTTGACATTTATGGGTGGAAGCCAGTCCATAATTGTCTTAATAGTTTCTAGGTTGACGGCAGTGCCCTTGGCAGAGATGACGTGACCAAGGTAGGTGACTTGAGGCAGCCAAAACTCACACTTGGAGAACTTTGCATACAGGCGGTTCTCACGAAGCTTGTTTAGGACACACCGAAGGTGTTCTTCATGTTCTTCTTTTGACTTAGAATAGACTAGAATGTCATCCAGATAGACCACAACGAACTTATCAAGATATTCCATGAAAACCGAGTTCATAAGCCTCGAGAAGGTGGCAGGTGCATTGGTGAGACCGAAAGACATGACCGTGTACTCATACAGGCCATAGAGGGTGGTGAAAGCTGTTTTGGGAACATCTTCCTTGCGGATCTTGATTTGATGATAACCACTTCTCAAATCAAGCTTAGAGAATACCACAGCTCCAGCTAGTTGATTGAAGAGATCATTAATCCGCGGAAGGGGATATTTATTCTTGATGGTTTTAGCATTGAGTGCCCGATAATCAACGCAGAGTCTATCAGTCTTGTGTCGCTTCTTCACAAAGATGGTTGGGCTACCCCAAGAAGAAGTACTGTGCTGAATGAACCCCAACTTCTCTTGTTCATCCAACTGACGTTTGAGTTCAGCCAACTCAGCAGGACCCATTTTATAAGGCCGCTTAGAAATAGGAGCGGTACCAGGTTCAAGTTCAATGACAAACTCAACCTCACGATCCAGAGGCATACCTGGCAAAGCAGCCCCAAGTTCAGGTGTGTTGGAGATATGCCCAAAAGGCAATAATAAAAGTGGTTATTATTATATCTTTGTGTTTATGATGAATGTTTACATCCCATGCTTTAATTGTATTATTAGGAAACACTAATACATGTGTGTTTTGTAAACATAAAAGAGTCCCTAGTAAGCCTCTTGTTGAACTAGCTTGTTGAGTAATAGATGATCATGGTTTCCTGATCATGGACATTGGATGTCATTAATAACAAGGTTATATCATTAGGAGAATGATGTGATGGACACACACACCCGTAGTAAGTATAGCATAAGATCAAGTCATTAAGTTCGTATTGCTACAAGCTTTCAAATGCATAGTAACCTAATCCTTCGACCATGAGGTTATGTTAATCACCATCACCGGATGAGTACTTTGATGACATCAAACACCGCTTCATAACTGGGTGGTTATAAAGGTGTCATTAGGTATTCTGAAAGTATGTGTTGAAGCGCATGGACCAAGATTGGGATTTGTCCATCCATATGATGGATATATATGCTCTGGGCCCTCTCGGTGGAATGTCATCTAGTTAGCTTGCAAGCATGTGCCTAGGTCACAAGGGATGACATATCATGGAACGAATAAAAGAGTACTTATCAGTAACGAGGTAGAACTAGGTATGGAGATACCGACGATCAAACCTCCGATAAGTAGAGTATCGCGTGACAAAGGGAATTGGTTTCGTATGTTAATGGTTCTATCGATCACGAAGTCATCGTTGAGTATGTGGGAGCCGTTATGGATCTCTAGATCCCGCTGATGGTTATTGATCGGAGAGGTGTCTCCATCATTTCTGCATATTCACGAACCGTAGGGTGACACACTTAAGGTTCGATGCTGTTTAGGTAGATATGGAATGTGCGTTGGAGATCGAATGTAGTTCGGAGTCTCGGATTGGATCTAGGACATCACGAGGAGATCCGGAATTGTCCGGAGAATAAGATTCATATAATGGAGATCATTTTCTAGGTTCGGAAATGTTCCGGAGTGTTTATATGGGGATTCTAGAAGGTTTCGGAATGTTCCGGAAAGTTCTAGGAGGTTCCGTGGACTTTGCTTGAAAACCAAGAAAGGAAAAGGGGAGACTTGGGGGGGAAGGAAACTCCCTCCCCCCTCTCCCTTGTGCGCCGGCCCTAGGAGGTCGGCCGAGGGGTGGGAACCCTAGGCCGCACCCCTCCCTCTATATATAGAGGGGTGGAGGCGCCACCCCCTTGCCCCTCCACTCCTTGCCCTAGCCGTCTCTCTCCTCCTCCTTCGCTCTGCTCAGTCTTAGGCGAAGCCCTGCAGAATTCTCTACTACACCACCACCACCACGCCGTCGTGCTGCTGGGATTCCATGGAGAGATCAACTACCTCCGTTGCTCGCTAGAACAGGGAGAGGAAGGTCTGCATCGACTCCGCACGTGTGACCGACTGCGGAAGCGCTGCCGGAACGCGGCGCCGGAAGGATCGTCGACTCGATCTTGAGATCGGCAAGTGATCATCTACATCAACCATGAGATCCGATCTCGCACAAGGCTTTCGGATCTACAAGGGTTAATACAGATCTATCTCGTTGCACATGTCTAATAGATTAGATCTTGGCTTTTATCTAGATTAGATCTGGGTTTTGTTCGTTCTTGTGGTAGAAATTTTTTGTTTTCCATGCTACGAACCCATCAGTGGTATCAGAGCCATGTCTATGCGTTGATCTGTTGCACGAGTAGAACACAATGGTTTTGTGGGCGTTGGTGGTCGTGTCGTCTTTTGCTTGTGTACTTTGCATCTTGCGGCATGGTGGGATGAAGCGGCTCGGGCTAACCTTACATGTCATCGCACATGAGACTTGCTCCACGCTTGACGTGTAACTTGCTTTGCACAAGTGGCTTTGCGGGTGTCTGTCTCTCTCACCATAGTATAGATCCAATTTACACTTTGTACTTGATAGCACTTGTATCAATGTTGTGGTTCGGTTTCGTAGGTAATATCCGTTCTTATTCGAAAGCCCCAAACCACGTAAAACATGCAAAGAAAATTAGAGGCGTCTAACTTGTTTTTGTAGGGGTTTTGTGATGTGATATGGCCATCATGTGATTGTGATTATATTTGATGTATGCAATGATCCTTATTGTAATATGGCAACCGGCAGGAGCCTAATGGTTGTCTTTAATTCTGTTAAGACCTGCGTGTCTATTCATCTTGTAATAGCTTTATTCCAAGTAGTTGTAATAGTTGGCAGTGATGATGGACAACCATGAAGCGGCGCCACTGACCTTGACGCAATGTTGATGATGATGGAGATCATGTCCGTGCTTTGGAGATGGAGATCAAAGGCACAAGAAGAAAGGGCCATATCATATCACACTAATTATGAATTGCCTGTGATGTTAATCCTTATGCATCTTGTATTGCTTAGATCATGACGGTAGCATTATAAGATGATCCCTCCCACTAAATATCAAGTAATAAAGTGTTCGTCCTTAGTTGGCACCGTTGCTAAGACTCGTCGTTTCGAAGCATCTCGTGATGATCGGATGTGATAGATTCTACGTGTGCATACAACTGGTGCAAGCCAGATTTGCACATGCGGAAACTAAGGTTAATCTTGACGAGCCTAGCATGTACAGACATGGTCTCGGAACACGGAATACCGAAAGGTAGAGCATGAGCCATATAAATGATATGATGAACATGAAGATTGTTCGCTGATGAAACTACATCTTCTCTCGTGAAGATCGGACTTGGTGTAGTGGATTTGGTTTGTGTAATCGCTAAGACAACGTGAGGGATGTTGTTTTGAGTGGGAGTTCACCTAGTTAATTTAAAGAATTTAGATTTAACTCAATTCATCATAAACTTAGTCTAAACTACTTGCAAATTTGTTGTAGATTATGGCGAACCTCTCCATCAATTTCAATGCATTCCTAGAGAAAGAAAAGCTTAAGAACAATGGAAGCAACTTCACAGACTGGTTCCATGGACTGAAGATTGTCCTCAGGACTGGTCAGTTGACCTATGTGCTCGAAGCACCGTTAGGTGACCCACCTGCAGAAGATGCCACCGATGACGTAAAGAATGTTTACGCCACTCGGAAAAATCACTACTCCACAGTTCAGTGTGCCATCCTGTACGGTTTAGAAACGGAGCTTCAGAAGCGCTTTGAGCACCACGACCCGTTTGAGATCATTAAGGAGCTCAGGCTGATTTTTGAGACTCACGCGGCCGTGGAGAGCTATGAGCCTCCGAAAAGTTCTTTAACTGTAAGATGGAAGAGGGTAGCTCCATTAGCGAGCATGTGCTCACCATGTCTGGGCACGCAAACAAGCTCCAAGAGTTGGGGATAACGATTCCTAATGAGTTAGGGATTCACCGTGTCCTCCAATCACTGCCACCGAGTTATAAGAACTTTGTGATAAACTACAATATGCACTGCATGAACAAGACATTGCCTGAACTATCGTCCATGCTAAAAACTGCTGAAGTGGAGATCAAGAAGGAGCACCAAGTGTTGATGGTCAATAAGACCACCAATTTCAAGAAACAGGGCAAGCCTAAGAACAAGGGCAACTTCAAGAAGGACGGCAAGAAAGCTGCCGCACCTGCTAAGAAGCCCAAGGCTGGTCCTAAGCCTGAAACTGAATGCTTCTACTGCAAGGGTGCTGGTCACTGGAAGCGTAACTGCACCAAGTACCTGGCGCATCTGAAGAACGGCAACGTCAAGAAGAAAGGTATATTCGATATACATGTTATTGATGTGTATCTTACTAGTAATCGTAGTAGTGCTTGGGTATTTGATACTGGTTCGGTTGCTCATATTTGTAACTCGAAACAGGAGCTGCGGAATAAGCGAAGACTGGCGAGAGACGAGGTGACGATGCGCGTTGGAAATGGCTCCAAGGTTGATGTGATCGCCGTCGGCACGCTCCCTCTACATCTACCTTCGGGATTAGTTTTAAATTTGAATAATTGTTATTTGGTGCCTGCGTTAAGCATGAACATGATATCTGGATCTTGTTTATTGTGAGACGGTTACTCTTTTAAGTCCGAGAATAAAGGTTGTTCGATTTATATGAGTAATATCTTTTATGGTAATGCACCTGAGATGAATGGTTTATTCTTACTGAATCTCGATAGTAGTGATACACATGTTCACAACATAGATGCTAAACGACCAAAATTGAATGATAATTCTACATACATGTGGCACTGTCGTCTTGGTCACATTGGAGTGAAGCGTATGAAGAAACTCCATTCTGATGGACTTCTTGAATCACTTGATTTTGAATCACTTGAAAGATGTGAAGCATGTCTAATGGGAAAACTGACTAAGACTTCATTCTCTGGAATAATGGAGCGAGCTACAGACTTATTGGAAATAATACATACCGATGTGTGCGGTCCAATGAGTGTAGCATCGCTTGGTGGATATCGTTATGTTCTCACTTTCACGGATGACTTAAGTAGATATGGATATGTCTACTTTATGAAACATAAGTCCGAAACTTTCGAGAAGTTTAAGGAATTTCAAAGTGAAGTGGAAAATCATCGTAACAAGAAGATTAAGTTTCTGCGTTCTGACTGCGGAGGTGAATATCTAAGTTATGAGTTTGGCATGCATTTAAAGAAATGTGGAATACTTTTGCAATTGACACCACCAGGAACACCACGGCGTAATGGTGTGTCCGAACGTCGTAATCGAACTCTCTTAGATATGGTTCGGTCTATGATGTCTCTTACAGATTTACCGCTATCGTTTTGGGGCTATGCATTAGAGACAGCCGCATTCACTTTAAATAGGGCACCATCTAAATCCGTTGAAACGACACCGTACGAATTGTTGTTTGGAAAGAAACCTAAGTTGTCGTTCCTTAAAGTTTGGGGTTGCGAAGCATATGTAAAGAAGTTACAACCTGATAAGTTGAACCCAAAGCGGAGAAATGCGTCTTCATAGGATACCCTAAAGAAACAATTGGGTATACCTTCTATCATAGATCTGAAGGAAAAGTTTTCGTTGCCAAGAATGGATCCTTTCTTGAGAAGGAGTTTCTCTCGAAGGAAGTGACTGTAAGGAAAGTAGAACTCGACGAGGTTATTGAACCTTCTCTCGGAGTTGAGAGTAGCGCAGCACCGGAAGATGTTTTTGTGCCGCCTGCACCAATTGGAGAGGAAGCTAATGATGGTGATCATGAAACTTTGAACGAAGTTGTTGCTGAACCTCGCAGGTCAACGAGGGTTCGTACCACTCCTGATTGGTATGACCCTGCCTTGAACGTCATGTTGGTGGACAACACTAATGACCCTGTGACGTATGAAGAAGCTATGGTGAGCCCAGATTCCGACAAATGGCTAGAAGCCATGAAATCCGAAATGGGATCCATGTACGAAAACCAAGTGTGGACTTTGGTGGACTTACCGGATGGCCGTAAGGCTGTCGAGAACAAATGGATTTTCAAGAGAAAAATAGATGTTGATGGTAATGTTACCGTCTATAAAGCTCGACTTGTCGCGAAAGGGTTTCGACAAATTCAAGGAGTTGACTACGATGAGACATTCTCACCAGTAGCGACGCTAAAGTCTGTGAGGATTTTGTTAGCAATTGCTGCATATTTCGATTATGATATTTGGCAGATGGATGTCAAAACGGCGTTCCTTAATGGAGACATTGAGAAAGAGTTGTATATGGTACAACCCAAGGGTTTTGTCGATCCTAAAGATGCTGACAAGGTATGCAAACTTCAGCGCTCCATTTATGGACTGAAGCAAGCATCCCGGAGTTGGAATCAACGTTTTGATAAAGTAATCAAAAACTTTGGATTTATACAAACTTATGAAGAAGCTTGTATTTACAAGAAAGTGAGTGGGAGCTCTATAGCATTCCTAGTACTATATGTAGATGACATATTGTTAATTGGGAATGATATAGAACTTCTTAATAGTGTCAAAGCCTATTTGAATAATAGTTTTTCAATGAAGGATCTTGGTGAAGCGGCATATATTCTAGGCATCAACCTTTATAGAGATAGATCAAGACGCCTAATAGCGCTTTCACAAAGTACATACTTGGACAAAGTTCTAAAGAAGTTTAGAATGGAAGAGAGCAAGAAAGGGTTCGTGCCCATGTTGTCAGGTAAGACCTTGAGTAAGACTCAAAGTCCAGCTACGGTAGAAGATAGAGAGAAAATGAGTAATATTCCCTATGCCTCGGCCATAGGTTCTATCATATATGCCATGTTGTGTACAAGACTGGATATAGCACATGCTGTTAATTTGACTAGCAGATATCAAAGTGATCCTGGAATGGAGCACTGGACAGCGGTCAAGAATATCCTAAAGTACCTAAATAGAAGGATATGGTTCTTTCTTATGGAGGTGATGAACATCTTGTTGTAAACAGTTACACTGATGCTAGTTGGAACACCGATCCAGATGACTCGAAGTCACAGTCTGGATACGTATTTATTTTGAATGGTGCTGCAGTGAGCTGGAGCAGTGCCAAGCAAAGCGTTGTGGCGAAATCTTCAACTGAATCGGAATACATAGCTGCTTCGGAGGCTGCACAAGAAGCCATATGGATGAAGGAGTTCATTACTGAACTTGGCGTGGTTCCTAGTGCGTTGGACCCGATGGCCATCTACTGTGACAACACAGGTGCCATAGCTAATGCCCAGGAACCAAGGTCACATAGCAAGCTGAAGCACATCAAGCTACGTTTCCATGCTATTCGCGAGTGTGTCCAAGATGGTGACATAAAGATTTGCAAAGTACACACTGATCTGAATGTGGCAGATCCGTTGACTAAACCTCTCCCTAGAGCAAAGCATGACCAACACCAGAACGCCATGGGTGTTAGGTATATTACCATGTAATCTAGATTATTGACTCTAGTGCAAGTGGGAGACTGTTGGAGATATGCCCAAGAGGCAATAATAAAAGTGGTTATTATTATATCTTTGTGTTTATGATGAATGTTTACATCCCATGCTATAATTGTATTATTAGGAAACACTAATACATGTGTGTTTTGTAAACATAAAAGAGTCCCTAGTAAGCCTCTTGTTGGACTAGCTTGTTGAGTAATAGATGATCATGGTTTCCTGATCATGGACATTGGATGTCATTAATAATAAGGTTATATCATTAGGAGAATGATGTGATGGACACACACACCCATAGTAAGTATAGCATAAGATCAAATCATTAAGTTCGTATTGCTACAAGCTTTCAAATGCATAGTAACCTAATCCTTCGACCATGAGGTTATGTTAATCACCATCACCGGATGAGTACTTTGATGACATCAAACACCGCTTCATAACTGGGTGGTTATAAAGGTGTCATTAGGTATTCTGAAAGTATGTGTTGAAGCGCATGGACCAAGATTGGGATTTGTCCATCCATATGACGGATATATATGCTCTGGGCCCTCTCGGTGGAATGTCATCTAGTTAGCTTGCAAGCATGTGACTAGGTCACAAGGGATGACATATCATGGAACGAATAAAAGAGTACTTATCAGTAACGAGGTAGAACTAGGTATGGAGATACCGACGATCAAACCTCCGATAAGTAGAGTATCGCGTGACAAAGGGAATTGGTTTCGTATGTTAATGGTTCTATCGATCACGAAGTCATCGTTGAGTATGTGGGAGCCGTTATGGATCTCTAGATCCCGTTGATGGTTATTGATCGGAGAGGTGTCTCCATCATTTCTGCATATTCACGAACCGTAGGGTGACACACTTAAGGTTCGATGCTGTTTAGGTAGATATGGAATGTGCGTTGGAGATCGAATGTAGTTCGGAGTCTCGGATTGGATCTAGGACATCACGAGGAGATCCGGAATTGTCCGGAGAATAAGATTCATATAATGGAGATCATTTTCTAGGTTCGGAAATGTTTCGGAGTGTTTATATGGGGATTCTAGAAGGTTTCGGAATGTTCCGGAAAGTTCTAGGAGGTTCCGTGGACTTTTCTTGAAAACCAAGAAAGGAAAAGGGGAGACTTGGGGGGGAAGGAAACTCCCTCCCCCCTCTCCCTTGTGCGCCGGCCCTAGGAGGTGGGCCTAGGGGTGGGAACCCTAGGCCGCACCCCTCCCTCTATATATAGAGGGGTGGAGGCGCCACCCCCTTGCCCCTCCACTCCTTGCCCTAGCCGTCTCTCTCCTCCTCCTTCGCTCTGCTCAGGCTTAGGCGAAGCCCTGCAGAATTCTCTACTCCACCACCACCACGCCGTCGTGCTGCTGGGATTCCGTGGAGAGATCAACTACCTCCGCTGCTCGCTGGAACAGGGAGAGGAAGGTCTGCATCGACTCCGCACGTGTGACCGACTGCGGAAGCGCTGCCGGAACGCGGCGCCGGAAGGATCGCCTACTCGATCTTGAGATCGGCAAGTGATCGTCTACATCAACCACGAGATCCGATCTCGCACAAGGCTTTCGGATCTACAAGGGTTAGTACAGATCTATCTCGTTGCACATGTCTAATAGATTAGATCTTGGCTTTTATCTAGATTAGATCTGGGTTTTGTTCGTTCTTGCGGTATAAATTTTTTGTTTTCCATGCTACGAACCCATCAGGTCTCGCTCTCAACTATTGCATATGCAATAGGAAGAAGCTGGTTATTGGCATCTGATGACACAGCTACTAAGAGAGTACCCCTATATTGTCCGGTGAGGAAGGTACCATCAATTGATATCAAAGGTCGATAGTGGTGGACTGCTTGAATAGTTTGGTTGAATTCCCAGAAGATACGGTCCAGGATGAAATTATCAGGAGTGCCACTCGGGTGGTTCTTTTCAACAGTTCCCGGGTTGGCTTCAGCAATCTGATGCAGCATTCTCGGAACCATGTTGTAAGCCTCCATATATGTCCCATACATCCCCTCCCAAACAGACTCATTGGCACGCCTGACCTTGTCGTAGCTTACCGGGAATCCAATCGCATCTGCTGCACCATCTTGTAACGCCTTCACTGATAAACTGATCTTATCTTTTACCATGGATGCGACGACCTGTGCCACATATGCGGCACTGACATTGCGGTGTTCAGACAGACTACCATATAACTCACAGTTGTGAGGAACCATACGAGTTATCGTCCAAGGCTTGCATATGCCCACAGGTTGATGGGCAACGACTCTTCCATTGCAACTAGACTCTACACAAAGAACCGTCAACAAATGTTTGTCAGATTTCTTCACTTTGTGTTGTCGGGAAATGGAGATGGCATATCTCCTGATCGCCATGTCCACAACCTCCTTGCTTGGGAACTGCTGATTTTCCTCCAGGATGGTAGCTCTAACTCCACGGACAGAGGTATCATCGTGACTGATGACAAGAGCCTCTATGTCCCCTGGTGCCACTGCTGGCGCCACTGCTCTCACTTGACTCGGACCGGCTTCTTCGTCTTCATCATCCGACGATTCACGATCATCATCACCAAAATCAAGCTTATTTGACTGTCCCTCAATCTGCTCATTGAGGTCGACAACCGCCATGGAATAAGGTCCATTATTCTGGGTGGGAACAAGGGCATCTTCCACATGCCTCACCTCTGTCGTATCCATGTGTATAGCCATTGTGGCTATGGATAACTGGAGCTCACCGTCTGTGGTGCTGCTACCAGGTTTGTCGCTAGCATCAACAAACTGCACATACACCATCGGTTGTCCATACATGGCAGCACCAGGTGTGCTTGCAAATTTCATGCATGAACCCCACGAATTTTCGCCTTTAACCTGGCCAAGCGCCCAACGGTAATCTTCTTCCATTCTCTTGCAAATGACCGCTTCAACGGTCATCTTTTTTCGGGCCATCTCTAGCCCAAACTCTGCGCGGAGGCGCCTTCTAACATCCGTGAAACTACAATTCACCAATTCTTCCACTATGACATTCTTTGTCTCACTACGACAGATCAAGCCCCGACGGGCCATCACGGGTGATGTCCTCGCCATAAAAAACATACAAAATGTTCATCGTACCTAAGCGCATCACATTAATATAACCATATTAATTATATATAATTATTTATAACCATACTTCATCAATATAATTATTTATAATAACAAAATACATTACTACCTACATGTAATTACACGAGTTCAAATATTTGTACACGACCTACTTAAGTTGTATACCTAAAATATTGGTACGAGAGCCCAAAAACTTCTACACGACCTAATTACATTGCATAGCTAAAATATTACTACAACACCAAAAATATTTCTACACAACCCAATTACGTTGCAGAGCTGAAATATTACTACATGAGCTCAAATATTTTTTACATATTCCAATTAAGTTGCATACCTAAAATATTGCTACAAGAGCACATATATTTCTACACGACCTAATTATGTTGCTTAGCTACAATATTACTACACAAGGTTGCATAGCTAAAATATGAATACACGGCCTAATTAGGTTGCTTAGCTTAAATGTTACTACACGAACTCAAATATTTCAACACGAGCTAACTAAGTTGCAAAGCTAAGCTTGTTCTGGCGTTGCATAGCAAATTACGGCCTAATTAACTGACTAATATACAACATGCATAGCTTAAAAAACAACCCACTGAAACAACTCACCTTGATCGATGACTGTCTTTTTCCAGTCTCAGAACATTGGTATATCTTCTTCTAGCCTCAGACGATTAGAAAGAACAAACTTGCAGAGTGTGTGAGCAAATAGACCGAGAGAAGCTACCACGGTTCTTCTCTAAGAGAAAATGGATTGAGAGTAGTAGCTGCTGCTGTACTTAAAGGACACGATGTGTTGCTATACAAAGCATCTGTCAGCGATGGCAAGAAACAATTTTCAGAAAGCAATCGGCTACAAGTTTCAACGATTCACGACTTACTTTCGGTGGTTTAATCACTGTGCAGCGGAATCATACGTCAGGCAGTTGTCGGCTGGTACCGGGACAGGTACACTCCGCCACGCGCGAAGGCCAAAGGAGGATCCCGCCACTAAGGATGGCAATGGGTAGGGTATAGGCAGGGTAGAGCAATACCATACCCATACCCATTTAATCAATGGGTATAAAAGTTCACTCATACCCGTACCCATGGGTACAAAACTTTACCCGGAGCCATACCTGATGGGTACCCATTTCCATTGGGTACCCGACGGGTAGATCCAAGAGTACACAAGTTATTCACAATTTGATTTTCATCATTAGCATATTTGAAAAAAAGACAATTATCTCTACTAAATAATAGATAGACGAGTACATGCAAGAATCAAAGTTTAGAACTCGCAATCTCATACTCATCCCTAGGTTTTTCGGTCGCATAGGTTTAAATTCTATAGGTAAGTTTGACATGTCAGTTTAAAGAGCAGGGTATAGGTATAGCCATGGGTACAAGTCGATACCCGTGCCCATACCCGTGACTTAACGGTAGGGTATGGGTATTCTCCGTGGGTACAAAAGTGTGCCCATACCCTACCCATGCGGGTACGGTACCCGTAGGTACCCGTACCCATGGGTAAAATTGTCATCCTTACCCGCGACACGCCCAGGCGGGCGGTTTGCTTCCACGTCCCGCCACGCCATCCCACCGGCCCGTCCGCGGGGCCCACCGCATCCCGCCGTTGCCCTATGGCGGTAAGGCTTGGCCGCCACCGGCCATAGCGGGAGGATACACGTGGCACCTTTTTAGCCTTCCGTCAAGGCATTTCTAGCATTTGTTTCGTCGGGGGCATTTTTGGTGATACAGTGTTGCAGAGGGGTATATTTGTAAAAAAAATCTAATAAGATAGCTATCCTGGTTGGTTTACTTGTTGCATCCTAGCAAAAACATAACACATGAGTAAGCTTGAAGTCTGCAACCAATATTTTAAATCTATTTTTACACACACATGTTGATTTGAGACGCGGACTTTTTAGCAAAACAATTACACGGTAACAAAACAGCAAATGACGCCTTTTTCTGTTCCTGCAAGTCGTCAATTACTAGCCCATTAAAACGAATAAAACACTACAGGAACACATAAGAGGTCAGGAATTTGGCTCTGCATCTTCCATGTTTTTCCTGTCTATTTCAACCAATTCGAGTTACAATATGACAGGTATTTTCATAAGTAAATTGCAGTGCAGGTTATTCTTCCTATTCAGGATACCATATAACAGGTATGTTCTTCAAAAGTAGATATCACTACAGGGGTTCATCCGAAATCTCAATCTCAAGTTTGCACATTTTATCATGTTGGTGAAGGCTTTCTAGAAATTAAATAAGCCTGCTTTATCTTTGTTGTAAGGAAATTAATGCTTCTAGAAATTTCATAAGCAAATAAATTGTGTGTTTTTGTATAAGGGCTGCTAGAAAAATCCATTGTTTGCAAAACAGTATAATCTTTCATGATAAGATTAAGATAAAAGAAAAAAAAGCTGGTCCTTAATAAGATGCAAGCAGTCAATTATTAATTAGCACAAATCAGGTCTTACCGAGGCAGAGGGGAGCCTGGAGATGGCAAACAGCCAGAGTCCATGTTAGAGAAACAAAAAAGACATTTTGGACGATATCAATGTATATGAAAGGAGTTTCTATACACTCGAATTTTATGTGTATTTTGTTTACATGTGTTGAACATGATGGGTTTCTGGTGATGAATATGTAGGAGAAGCAATGATAGTTCTCGCAACACAGTCGTAACTCGCATACGACACATTTGTGGGGTTTTTTATAGAGACGCGAGTGACATGTTGTTCGAGTCGGTGACCACGAAGCACAATGGTGAAAAATGTGAAGTTGAGGAGCTGATCGAGAACGATTTGAGTCACAAGTTAGGGGCATAGAGGGAAATAGACACAAAGAGGATGATATTTTCGTCAAAATGTAAAAAAAACGCATCTGTTTTCATATATGCTCCACACCGGAGGGAAATAGACACAAAGAGGATGATATTTTCGTCAAAATGTAAAAAAAACGCATCTGTTTTCATATATGCTCCACACCGTCAATTTTTTTTATGTGCATTGTGTTTACATGCATGACACTAAAAATAATTTGACGGACCGTGCCAACGCACGAGCATTCAGCTAGTAATGATATGTTTTCCGTCACATCTATTGGTGTTCACGTCGGCAACAGTGTCAACGTTAGAAACAGGCCGTATGTTTTTAAGATTTGTGGCGTTATCTGAGAATGGTTCTCGTTTTAACCGGGTGTACTAGTTCGGTTTCTCTACTTGGGTTTATTTAGTTTAGGTTCTAACGGGTTGACTTATAATAAAGTTTGGTTCAGTTCAGTTCTTCTAGAAACTAGTTTGGGTGTGGTTGGGTATGGGTCTCATGGTTCCAGTTCTAAACAGGTTAAACCCGTGGTTCACGAATCGGTTAGTTAGAGTGGTTCCCAGCCTGCACTACTCCCGTTCCCTGTTTGTCGTCAACGCCGTGGCCGCCGGCGCCGCCTACCCCATCACCACCTCGATTCGTTGACCTGCGCCCGTCTTGGTCGATAGCAGTGACAAAGGTGCAGGAGGGTTCTTCTCCAGCCGCCGCAGCACGGGTGTCTGCTCGTCAGCTCCAGCTCTCGGAGGCAGCGACCGCAACGGTCTGGCAGTGTTTTCCCCTTAGCTCCGGCGACGGCCGGCATGGGCATCCGGAAGCAGCTGCGGTGCTGCGTTCAACGTCTGTGTCATACACGTAGCAACCTCCAGCTTCGAGCAGTCACCGCGGTGCCCTACGCGTCCCCTGCAAGCACCCCGCATCACCGATGTCACTATCGCCGCCGCATCTGCGACTGGGTGTGCCAGCGCTCATGGCTGGCTGCCCGTGTCTTCCTCGCCGACGAGTCTTGCTAAAGGCAGGCCGAAACTCCACGACTAGACATCAACGAAAGCGTCGATACGGCGGATTGCCGGCGAGGCCGCTTGCATCTCCATGGATGGGTCACTGGACGAGCACAACAAGTACTTGGTGTACTGCCAATCAATATTCAGGAGACGCTTTCATGTCATGGCAATTTGATAAGCATGATACTAGAGGCTCAAACTTGGCCACGGCGGGCCAGCAGCACGAGGCAACTCTCGACGGTGTGCCGGAGACGACTCTCACCATAGGACTCCCGACAGCGTACTGGATGCCGGGCACCACTCCCGGCGTTGTAAGACTCCCGACAGCGTACCGGACACGACTCTCGGTGTCGTAGGACTCCCGACGGCGTACTGGATGCCGGGCACGACTCTACCGGACACCGGCGGTGTGCCGGACACGACTCCCGGCGGCATGCCAGACACGACTCCCCGCATATATAGGATGACTCCCGGCTGCCTGACGTCTCAATGCTCCCTGTCTCTGCCGAAGGGATCACTATGGCGAGCTAGCTAGCTCCCTGTCCGTGGTGCGTGTGCTTTTCTTCGCCGTGATGGCAGCCGTAGCTAGTCAACCCATTTGATCGAACAGTTCTAAACCCATTTTCCTAATGGTTCCAACCAGAGGTGACGATTCAGTTAAGTTCAGTTTGGACAAAAAATACTTGAGGTCTAGTTTTGGTTGGGTTGGCGTACATATCAGATGGGTTTGATTTTGGTTCGGGTCCTATCTGTGCTCGCGCGGTTTTGGTGGAGGTATGGTTTAGTTCCTAAACTATTCTCAGGTTTTACTTGTTACCCACAAAATTGGGTCACTCCTGCCTCCTACTGATCGTCCTATGCCGAAGTTTGCTCAGATGTATATCATGATACAGAAAATGAATTAATCCATAGAATGAATATTTTTGGCTCTACCCATAATAGTGATGATGTGGACTGTTCTACTGATGAACCTTCTGTTCCAACTCGGCAACGCTCTACTCGCCGAAGGGAAGAGCCGGATCCTGCAATTGTAGGTTCTCTTACACAAATGCTTAATGCATGTAATCCTCGTGTGCAAACCTTCAGAATGGCACAACAAAGGCTTTTTTTGCCGGATACGCCTGAGGTTGGCATTAGGTTGTATGGACATGAAGGGGCTGATCATGGGAGTCGGTATTCTCTTCCTACGGCTCCTGAATTGGCTGGCCTTATTGTTGGTGATCTTACTTGTGAGAGGTGCAGGTTTGATGTTATTGTGGAGAAGAATTCTGGGCGTCTCAAGCATGTGTCGCCCTTGAATCCCTGCTCTCCAATACCCCCGTCTTTTTCCACATGGCAGCATGGGGTTCAATGTCGATGGTCTTCCTGACGGTAGTCGCTCCGAGGTTTCAATGCTCGAATATTATTGTTACAGGTTTCATTATAGACGAGGGGAACCGAATCCTTTTACATGTTACGGTAGGTCTTCTAACCAGCTGATGGTTGATTCTTTCTCCTGTGTTGAATCATGTAGATTAAGTTATCATTTTTAGAGTCAAGATACACTTCGTTCAGAAACATACCAGGGTTTATCTGATGCTCTTGGAGAAGGAAATTCTACGGGCAAGAATATAGGTGTCTAGTATTTTTTTGCAAAAGATCTCAGTAAAAGCCACGTAAACATTGACCTGACAAAACTGAAAAGACAGCAAAACGCAAGCCTTTGCGCAAAGGACCACCAGCCAAGAAAGAAAACAATCTAGACCGAAGAAACCTCTGAGCTTGACGCCAACGCCCGTCACCTGCCTCTGGCACCACCACAACAGCCACCAAAGGAGGCAATGACGGATCACCTCCTTACCCGAGCTCGATGCGGCTCCATCACTGACAAACAGCTTTGCGGACCTCCAAGGTGGCTCGCCCAAGGTGAAACCATTGTTGTTGAACGAATTAGACCGGGGCAACACCCCAAACACGCCATCGAGCTCCAGATCTAGCACCCCCGCATGACTAAGACGTCGAAGGAGGAATCCACACTTGCCATCCACGAACTACGGACCCATCACACGATCCATCTTCCAGATGTCGTCGATGCATACCACAATCTGCATCCGCTCCTGGACTACCTCCCAGGTTTCACGCCGGCGCTGGAGCAAACGCCGTCGCAGCGGCGAAGACTGATGACACACATCCACCACGAAGATGCCGCCACCGCCACACCATCCTTACTTGGATAGACTGATCTCCAAATCCATCGGGGAAGGATCTGAAGAAAATTTATTTAGCGCCATCATCGTCGTCCCCGAAACGAAGCCGATGAGCAGCCCAAAAACGAATCTACTTTAGACTAAAACTATCCACACGCGTGGATCCGGCGACCCTCCCCCTCACCACCGATGACCTAGGTCGTCGGCAGGAGGAGCCGCCGGAGGCCGGCGTCGGAAGGCAGGTGCCCTAGGGCAAGAACTCTTTTTTCTCTCCCTTGCGGTGGTGTGGGAAAAAAGCTAAGCTGCAAATACCCTAGGTGTCCAGTATTCGCTACACTCCAGTTTTACCGGAGGCCGACGGTATTATGTACTCAATTATCATGATGGTATGGCCATTTGTCGTGTGTCGGGGCCCCTGATCTGTTTGTTACCTTCACGTGCAATCCTAGATGGGATGAGATAACTGATGCGCTATTCGTGGAGGCTGGCCAAACTCATGCCGACCGCCCGGATATCACTACCCGTGTTTTCAAAATGAAACTTGATTGGTGGAATTAAAGATGGAACCACTTTTGGTCCTATCGACGCATGTACGACCGACTTTTTCTTCATCCTATTTTTGGATTTCGATAAATTATTGTTGTTGCCGTCCCTTTCCCCTTTACATATATATGGTTATTAATTACTATATTGTTCTGGTATTTTCTACTGTGCAGTTCTGTGTTTTGTTGAATTCCAGAAATGTGGCCTACCGCATACACATACGTTGGTATGGTTGAAGGCAGACACGAAGAATCCCACTCCTACTATGATCGACCGGTGCCGAAATTTGATCCCCTTGCCTATGCCCTTGTGAAAGAATTCATGATACACGGTCCATGCGGCGAGCTCAATGCAAATTCACCTTGCATGAAGAATGGAGTTTGTTCTAAACGCTATCCCAAAGCTTACAATGAAGAGACTACTATTGATGGTCTTGGTTTTCCGGTCTACCGTAGACGAAACAATGGTCGCTATGTTGTGAAGAATGGCAAAAGATTGGACAACGGTTGGGTGGTTCCATATAACTTGGATCTCTTGAAGCAGTTTCAAGCTCATACTCCCTCTGTTTAGAAATATAAGACATTTTAGTTTTGTAAAATGAATGTATCTAGACGTTTTTTAGTGTATAGATTCACTCCGAACCTCTACAAACCTATACACTAAAAGACATCAAGATACATTCGATTCACAAAGCTAAAACGTCTTATATTTCTGAACGGAGGGAGTATCAATGTAGAGCGGTGCAACAAAACGAATCTTTTAAAGTATATTCTCAGAACTCTGGGAAGAATGAGACTGAGGAGTACGTGAAGTGCAGGTATTAGTTGAGATGTGCACATCTATGTGGTTAGTTTTGAGTTTCTCCATATTGTTTCCGCAATTGATCCTATTTTTGTTTATTCTAGGTATCTGTCTACATGTGAAGCTTGCTGGCGAACATTTTCTTTTGGTATACATGGGCGGGAGCCGTCTGTAGAAAGGCTAACTGTGCATATGCCCAATATAAATCCGGTTATTTATCGTCCAGATGATAATTTTGCAAACATCGTTGATAATCCATTCAGATATACCACGATGCTCACACAGCGGTTTGTTACGAATCAGTTGTACGAGGAGGCCCGAGAACTTACCTATTTAGAGTTTCCCACAATGTGGCTATGGGATGAAACGAGCAAGATTTGGAAGAAAAGGGTTCGCAAGGAGAAGCTTTGTCCTAAGATTGGTGGCATTTATCATGTACTACATTCAAGTATTGGAGAACTTTTTTATCTTAATATGTTACTTACTGCTGTAGCTGGTGCTACAAGTTTTGAAGATCTGAGGACGTACCGTGATACACTGTATCCTGCTTTCTTTTTTTTCTTTTTTTTTTGCGGAAAAAGATCCGGATCTATTTCATGAGTTTATAAGAAGTACAAAGTATCCTAAACATAATAAAAATTACATCGAGGTCTTTGGACCACCTAACGAATACTACTATCGCCAGAGCGAGCCGTCGACGCGCCGCTGTCGCCGCTTCATTACCGGAGCCGGCATGCCATTGTTGATGACAGTCGGAAAGTCTTCGTGCATGTGTCCCTAGCGCCCCAGAGATGAAGTTGTCGCCATCGAACCCTTGAATTGATCCGAAACTTGTAACACCAAACCTAAAACACACGTAGACTGGACGAGATCCAGAACACACGTAGACTGGACGAGATCCACCACTCCATGGAACCGGCGACCAGACGAATCCCCATCGTCCTCAACGCCAGCAGCAGGATCGTCGCCGACGAGGTGGAAGAGGAGACGGGTATACCTTATTCTTGTCCCGCACAACGTCGCCATAGCCACCATAACGATGATGCCGGATGACCAAACTCTAACTTTAGAAACCCTTCTACACCGCCGAGCGCAGGTCCGAGGTCCCCACCTCCTCCCGCCGCCGGAGCGGCAAGCAGAGGAGGCGGGGACCCATCGATGCTCGATTGCAGACGGCGAGGACGGAGTAGATCGTGGCGGCTGCTAGGGTTTTTACCCTAGCCGCCGCCTCAGTGTATCCTACTTTCAAACAGGCATGCCAGGCCCGTGGGTTGGTGGGTGATGATAATGAGTGGTTCTTGCTTTTTGACGAGGCTATCCACTTATCCTCTTCTATGCAGCTTAGACATTTGTTTATGACAGTTATGTTGTTTTGTGGTGTTACTGATGGTACAAAATTGCTCGAAAAATACTGGAGATATATGGCAGATGATCTAGCTTTGCGGATTTCGTCTTCATTGCCTGATCCGCGGCGAGTTATACCTTCTGACTATCTACACCTTCAGTTACTTCAGGAACTTGATGTATTGTTCGGTACGAATGGGTACTCACTGTCGTCGTTCAATATTTTCACCGATTCTCTCCGTTCTGGTATGCTTCTTCGTAATAGGCATCTTCTTGAAGAAATGCAATATGACAAGAATGATTTGAAGATTCAGTTAGTTTCTCTTCGTGAGAAGCTCAATAAAGAGCAACGAGATATTTACAATCAGATATTGGTGTCGGCTCAAGGCCCACTGGGCCGAGTTTTCTTTGTGTAGGGTCATGGTGGTACGGGCAAGACCTTTTTGTGGCGCGTTGTTATTACATCCTTGCGAGCTGATGATCACATTGTTCTGGCCGTCGCTTCATCTGGTGTAGCATCACTTCTTCTGCCTGGTGGCAGGACGGCTCACTCACGGTTTAGGATACCTATTAAAATTGATGAGAAGACAATGTGTAATGTGTCACGTGGTACCAACTTGGCTGAGCTGATAAAGAAGGCTTCTTTAATCTTATGGAATGAGGCACCTATGACTCATCGTCGTTGCTTCGAAGCTGTTGACAGAACTTTAAGGGACATTCTCTCTGCAAGCATTCCTTCCTGTGCGTAGCTGCCTTTTGATGGTAAAGCTGTTGTTCTTGGAGGCGATTTCAGGCAGGTTCTACTGGTTAATGAAGGGGGCAGTAGAGGAGAGATTGTTGATTCTTCTCTTATTATGTCTCCACTATGGGAGCACGTTACCGTTCTAAAGTTGCACAAAAATATGAGGTTGTCTAATCCTGGCATTTCTACTGAGCATTGCCACGAGCTATCTTCGTTCGCCAATTGGGTTCTTGCAGTTGGTGATGGCACGGTGCCTATGATTGCGAGGGAAGAGGAATCTTCTCCTTCGTGGGTTTCTATACCTGCTGCCGTGGCTTTGTTACCATCTTCTAATCCTAAGCACAGTATTATCAATGCAATCTATGATTCTTTTGTCGACAATTACAACAATGCTTCCTATTTGGCACTCCGAGCTATTGTTTGCCCTACAAATGAAGATGCTGATGACATAAATGACATTGTTCTCTCCAAAGTTCCAGAGAAGCAACACATTTCGACAGTTGTGACACTATTTGTAAAAGTGCTAACCATGTAGCTGACGCTGACTTATTATATCCATCAGAATTTCTCCATAATTGTGATCTTAGCAACTTTCCTCATCACAGAATTTCATTGAAGATTGGTGTGCCCATTATGCGTTTAAGGAATATCAACCAGTCAATTGGTTTGTGCAATGGAACTAGACTTATGGTGATAAGGTTAGGCGACTGAGTTTTGGAGGTAGAAATTATGACTGGAATTGGTGAGGGCCAGCGTGTGTGTGTTCCAAGAATATTATTAAATGCTCCCTCCACAAGATAGCCTTTTACATTGCAGCGCCGCCAATATCCAGTTCGGATGTGTTACGCAATGACTATAAACAGATGTAACGGATGGCCTGCAGCCGTCAAGATGAAGCTCGCCGATGTCGCTTCCAAGCTCCGGTAATCCCGACGGAAGAAAACTTGCTCTCTCCATTGATGATGACCAACCCGCACTTGTAACATCCCACGATTAGCATCTAGAAATAGATGGGACACAGGTTTGTGCATTGCATTCATGCATAGAAAATCTAGGTAAATTTTTCGCTTTTGAATAAGTTCAGCAAAGGGATCGAGGTCTCTCTTATGTCGGTGAGTAGGATTAGGCATTGACGTGAGTGCGATAGATTTCGACATGACCTTTGTGTAACATCTTTGTTTTTTGGGGGGGGGGGGGGAATATGAATAATAATAATTTAAATGTGAAGTAGTAATAAAAATTGTAATTACATTAAAGCATGTGAGATAATAATAGAAAATCACATTACATATGATTTACACAATAAATTGGACTCACTATTCCAAAAAAATAGATATTACACTTCCATAATACGTTATAATAATACAAGTAGATAAGAGAAACAACAATAATAAGAATGAAATATTACAAGTGCTTATAGTCAAAAATAAAGTTTTACAACAATTATTGAATAATACAATTTACAAATGAAATAAAAGAAAAATACAAATATAGGAATAAAAAATTACAGAAGACTAAATTAAAATCCTACACTAATATTTTAGATGATTTCTTCATCTTCCTAAACTTTTCCTTCCTCAGTTGATCCCTACAAATGAGACAAATAACAAGAAAAAAAAGTAGAAAAAAATAGTGTTTAGGTTAGTGAACTCTCAGAATGGCATAGAGTTGCTATGCCAGGCTCATCACAGAGTTTAGAATAAAGGAGCCATTTAGTAACTATTCTTATCGGGGTATTTGCCCCAGACTTATTGCATCATAGGCTAAAGGAAATCACATCTCAAAAATGACAGCTAACCAGCAGAAATATCTCAATCAAGCTAGTCCATATGGGACAAGTTCCATTTGTGGAAACTTGAACCAGAGGGGGGCCACTGGACAACAGCTCACACAACACATGCAAGTGTTGTGTTGTCAACACAACAAGGTTTGGATCAGGCAGCTAAAAGTAGCAGCTAGCCACCGTAACACCACCCAAGCACCTCACCAGTTTCACCACATCCACATCGTCACTTCAAAACACCACCACAATTCATCTAGCTCATTCCAGTTTATTACAAGGTATTTCCAACACCACCAAAAGCCACGCTTATTACTTAGAACACCAGATCTCATGTTAAGAGAAGGAGAAGGTCACTAGGTGAGGAGCAGGAACAACACAAGCTAATCACCAGGAGGAGATTGAGAAAGGAAACAAGGGTGACCACGAGCAACAGTAGCTGATCAAGATCAACAATAGCACCACAAGTACAACTCCATAATAGCAGCAGCTACACCACGGTCAACAGGTTATCACTAAGACCAGATTTAGGCTTTGTTCATATTACTTTAAATAAAGAAGCTGTTGTGGGACAAGATTACTCTCAGTATTGCATACAGTTGGTATGCAAGACTCATCATTGAGTATTACACAGTAGTTCTTATCCAACTAGCATAATTAACAGCAGATCATGCCACTATGGAGTATACTATTGTGCACACTCTAGTGAGGCACCACAATAGTAGATCCACTATAGTAGAAGCCATTAAAGAGTACACTAATCACAATTATTCTTATCAAGGTTTGATGCCTCAGCCTATGCATCATCGGCAACCAACTATGGCTCTCTAGTTATTCAATCGGCTAGCGTGTTCAATAAATGTGGTGTTCACCACTTTGCACAATTCTGAGGAAGGCACCACAGTGGCCAACTCCGAACCACAACTACAAGAAATCAAGCTCAAGATCTGTTCTTATCATTTTAGAGAGAGAGAGAGAGAGAGAAAGAGGCAGAGAGGGGAACTAGATCAACCGGTTGAGTTGGTGATCCCTGGTATAACCAGGAGTTCATACTTTAACTGCAGAAAGAGAGAGCAACAAGATCATGTATGGAGAGTAGCACTGATACGTAGCATATATACATGATCGAGGAAGATATCCCATTCATTTGAGTAATCAAATGATGCCAAGAACAAATAATTATAAACAGAAATAAATCACCACCAAGTATATCAGTAATAGATCATATACTTATATAAACTTGAATTACATCATGTCAAACACATCTAGATGATTTTCTTTTAAGAATTAATTATAGAAATCAAGTAGCAAAGCAACCATGACTAGGAAAACCAACTAGAGGCTGGTCTTATGAAACTTAATCAATGAGACATGAGAGGAACTATAGGCCAAGCAACCATCCTTGTATTATCATGTAATGGTACAAGTAGGTGAAGCAATAATTATTAGTATGAGTATATATATATATTATAGCATGATTGAGTGTACTAGAGAACATCACATGCGCCCCTAATATAAATAAACAGCATGTATTTCTCTTATTAGAAGAAACAGATCAGATACAAGCAAATATTAGCCTATAGATAAAAATAAGTATTACTTGCCAATACACATTGTCTAATGGTCATGAGATCATCAGGAAGCCACACACAAGCAAATGCCATGGATAATGCAACCTTCTCAACTAAAGCATGTGACATACACAAGAGTTTATCAAAGCAGTGTGTTCATCTTTTTGTACACAGTCCATAGTGTATTGAAAGAATTGGACAACATGTTTAGGCAACTAGACAAAACCGCAGCAAATCAAAAACAAAGCATTACTAGAGCTACAAAGTGTTCTTGGCTCATTGGCCAAATCACTGGAACACTACTATTTTGTGCCTAGCGTAGTTCATTGGCTCGAAGGCCAGTCATAGAAGAATTACCTGAACTAGAGGCGTGGTCGATGCATCAGGGGCATCGTAGACAAACTAGGCAAGGCGATCAATGCCGGGGTTGCGCCACAACACCGTCCCGCCGGCGTTGAGGTTAAGAAATACATCCCGGCAATATCATCATATTAGCAGCACCACCACACCAACCCCACATACATCCCCTGGCCGAGAGGTCGTGGTCAAGCACGAGCATCAGAGGTAGTCGTGGGCATCGATGAGTTGGACCTGCAGCTCAAGGGGAGTCAGAGGAGGTCGTGATCGACACAGAAAGCATGGTCGGAGGCACGGAAGCCGGAGCCACGCCGGTGACCTAGAAACTGGTGAGGGTTCCGAGAGACGTGCTCGTAAGGCGGTGTTGAGAAAATCGAATTTGGGGATGGTGTAGAGCGCATCGCGGGGCAACTGATGTTCAACTAGCCTGTGCCGGAGAGGGCCGATAGCAGCCGTGAGGTGATACATTGCAAATGTATCTATGATTTTTGGTGTTCCATGCTTGGTTTTATCTACTTTCTTGTGTTTTGTCCACACTTTGGAGTACTTTTCATATGATTTCTTGGACTAACCTATTAACAAGAGCCACAGTGCCAGCTGCCTGTTTTCTGCTGTTTTTGGTTTCAGGAAGTCAGAAAATGAATATTCTTAGAATTGGACGGGACAAAAGCCAAAGTTATTGTTTTACCAGGGGACACTTGGAGCCAGAATACGAGACGGAGAAGGGCCAGAGGGCGGCCACACCACCTGGCCGCGCGGCCAGGCTTGGCCCGCGCCAGGGGGTGGTGTGGCCAGCCCAGGCACCCCCTAGGCCTCTCCTTCTGCCTATATATTGCCTCTGATACGGAAACCCTAAGTACCCGATCAAAGTTCCACGAAAGAGTCTGTAGCCACCGTCATCTCCATCCCTAGATCGGGAGGGATCTGAAGCTCTTCCCGGCACCCTGCCGGAGAGGGGAATTCACCTTGGAGGCCTTCTTCATCATCATGCAAGCCTCCGGTGTGATGCGTGAGTATTTCATCTCTGGACTACCGGTCCATGTAGTATCTAGATGGCTGGTTCTCCTCCTTTGTGCTTTCATGTCTAGATCTTGTGAGCTCCATTCATGATTAAGATCATCGATTTGTAATTCTGCATGTTGTGTTTGCGGGGATCCGATGGATATTGAGATTCTGTTTCAGATTGATTATTGATTCTATCATGTCTTTGTTATTTGTGATCTTGCATGCTTTCCGTTGTTAGTAGCTATCTTGGCCAAGTAGATGCTAGCAACTCCAAGAGTTAGTATTTATGCTCAATAGTTGGTTCATGCCTCCGTTTCCCAACTGGTAGAACTTGTTGAACTGAGTCTCCATCTATAAGAATTAAGGATGAGGAAGTTAGTGAAGTGATCAAGTGTGTCAAATTTTATGTAGTAATGTGGGAATTTGGATGAACATGAAATTTTTTAGAGAAAGAATGAATTCCCAAGGGTAAGAGAGGAAATAGTTTTCATAAGTACTCACTTTGGTTTTTGAAACTAAGTTTTTGTTCGGACGTACATTCTAACTAGGGTCTCCTATGGTCAGGATGGCTCTGATACCAACTTGTCAACACCCAGATTTTTAATCCCAGCAATCTCAGGATTACCATTTTTGCGAGACATAACAAATTGGATATCACAGTACATCATCCATTACAAACCATAATAAGGTCTTACACAAATTAAAGGATCTCATGATCCAGTCTTAGTACAATCAAGCAGCAGGATAAATAATAAGCGTAGCGGTGGGGTCCATCTTTAGAGTCACAGGCAATTGCTGATGATGGGAGATGATCCTAGTTATCATAGCCGTCCTGCGGTCCTTCATCTTGGTAGTCTCCTTCATAGTCTGGCCATAGGAATAGCCAAGTACAAAAGCCATGAGTACTCTTTAAGTACTCACAAACTATCACTAATCAGGTAGTATAGTTCTAAGTAGGAATTCTAACTCTAAGTTTAATTGTGAAGTTAAGTTTGAAACTTAAGCTGAGTTCCGAAACAAAGAAAGTTAAAAGAAGTTTCGAAAACACCTAAGTGGGAACTTAATCATCATAGTCACAACTATGTTGTGGTCAAGTCATGTCACAATTCATTTCATAAGTTGTTTTGAAAACATCTGACAACGGAACAGTATGGCCACTCCAACTGTCCATAACCGTGGACGCGGCTATTCGAATAGTTTGACACTCTGCAGAGGTGGTACACTTTCACCACTCGATACATCTATCAGGGATAACCCTAAATCATCATACTTAGTATGTAGATAATCAAACATAACCTTTCCTTTACACACCCTAGTATAAGCACCTCTCCTATGAGCATGGCCTCCCAACCATGACCATCTGTCATCTTGGGCACTGCATAGGTGGACAACATTGAGAGGTACCCTCAGCTCAAACCTCTCCCGTGAGGGACCTAATACTAATGCATATAAACTTCCGGCTAAGCCTTACCCAATTCAAGTATTGTGGTTGTACAGTAAAATTGGAATGGTATCGCATCCGAACCCAACCATCAGTTTTGTAAAAGGGCTAAGGCTCATGCCTCAACATTTTCATCATCATAAACCATTTGTGTTTCTCAACACATGTCAAAATATCTCAATAGAATGACCCATCATTCCAAGGTTTCCACAAGTCATTTTCACCAAGTATTCCCATCTAAAGTGACTCAAGTTTTGGGTTGAGCTCTAAACTACTAAGTTAAGAGTGTTCACTAATGTGGGATGCTAATCTCAATCTCATGCCATAGAATGACATCTAAGCTTAACTAGATAGGTCAAGTTTTATACTCTTTATGCTACCTTTAAAACAAGTAAAGGACTTTGGTAAAGAAAAGAAAGTAAAAATTGTAGATAAAACTTGGGGGTAGGTAATAGTCAAAGGTGTAACCAAAGCATGCCTAATGCCTTTGCTTGGGTTATCTAGTTTAATTCTACTTGCTAATAATAGCTTGCCTTGATTGGTGCAGTGGTTGAAGTTTTCTTCCTCCTCCTCTTGGTAGAACTCCTCCTCCTCGTAAGCTTGGTCGGTACTATCGTTTATAAATACATACGGGATATACAATCACCACACAATACTTAACTAGTCTACTTAGCATACTAAAGCACCCAATTGATGATCTATTATCATCACAAGCATCACAAGGTTTAGTTAACTAGTTTCATTCTTTTTATTTGAGAAAAGTAATTTCTACTCATTGAAATTAACTAAGATTTAATATTCTCCAATTAAAATATGGGATCATGTGGACACATGTCATCACCACATATTCTAACATATGGGAATGTGATTTAAAGGTTGGATCACATTTTAATAAGTTCAAGTTTAATAACTAATGATTTAAAGTGACTAGAAATGCCTATATAGCATTATTTTGGTACTAATCCAAAGTCACCGCATTTAAACCTTAATATTATTACATATTCAGATAGGTATGGTTAAATGTGATTTTTGAGAGTTGGAATCAACTCAAAAGGTATTAGGGTTGATTTTATAAAAATGTTTGAATGTGCAAAAGCTTCTGCTTGTTATTTTTACTAGGAGAGATCTCGAACTCTAAATGAATTAAATCCAATGGGCTTGGATAGATCTTTTCAAAAGCTTTCCCACAAAATTGGAATCACTCAATTTGGATTTGTATATCTTCATGAATTGATTTTTAAACTAAGGGACAGAAGTGGGTTCAAACCTAAATGGAAAAATCTAGATTTGAATTCGTGGGCTAGCGCGGGAAAAGAAATGGGTCGGCCCAGTGACGCTCAGCAGCGCAGAGGGCGGCTGACAGGTTGGTCCCGCTTGTCAGCGAGACTTTAAACCCGAAACGGTATCTAGCGATCTAGGCCACACGATTAGAACTCAGATCGACGGCTCACAGTCGTCATCGACGACGGACTCGTCGCCGGAGAGACCGAACCCTAAACGGCCGGTGGGGGTCAAGGCTCCAGCTAGTGCGGCGAGGCGGGCAATCAAACTAGAGGGCAACGTCGGACTCAGGCGAGGTCACGGCAGGGGCTGCGGTGGACGGAATCGACGGCAGCGTCTCCTCCTCTGCAGCGGGCTCCTCCGGTGCAATTCTAGCGAACTATGGCTCAAGCGACTCCGGTGAGAGAGGGGAAATGTTTAGGGGAGAGAGGGGAGTGGAATGGTGGGAGAATGAGGCTGGGGGTGGCCTCTTTATATAGGCTCGACGGTGAGACCGAGAGGTATGGGCAGGCATCTCCGGCGAGGGCGGTACAAGGGGTTATCGGCGTGGGCTGGGTAGGCAGATGGTGGGCGATTCCCTAGCGGTGCTCTACAGCGTAATGGCGATGCTAGGGGCGGTGGTATTTGGCCGAGAGCATTGCGCGCTCTGGGAGACAGAGGCGGTGCTCGACACGGCCCTCCGTGACTGTGGGTCACGCGCTGGTGCACGGCCGTGTCTGGCGGGGTGCTGGGGTCAAGGCAGAGCGGCGTGCGCGGTATGGGGTCGAGGTGCGGTCTGCTGCGTGCTGGCGGCTATCGCGCTCTGGTGAGCTCGCAGAGAGAAAGGGCGGCGATGCTGGGGAGTGGTCTAGGGGCTAGGGGTTGATCGAGGGGTGGACAGGGAGGTGCGGTAGGGTTGGGCGGAGCTAGGGGACTTGCTGGTTTGGCGCGGCACTGTCCCTGGCGCGTTGCCCTCTTTTGGCTGACGGTGACCACAAAGTAGCGGCACTCCACCGCTGCTGCGGCTAAGGGAGGGGCTAGCTGGGGGTTTGGTTGGTCTCAGGGGGACTTGGGAGAGTAGAGACAGTCAATTGGGGGACAAGGGTTTAACTAGGAGCAGTGTTAGTTAGGCAGGTTTATTCCTGTCTGCAACCTGTTCGATACAATGGCTGCATGAAGAAAGTTTTTGAATTTTGGGCTGAATTTTGGTGGACTGATGTATCTTATGCTTGAGCTTCTAGGTGTTCTTGGGTTTTAAAAGTGGAGTTCATTTGAGTGGTTTTTGAATAAGTGTGATCTATACATATGAACTACATTCAAATTTCAAATGTCATTTAAATTTAGTGTTTGAAAGTTTTTGGGGTGAAACAAGGTGGGCATTGGTACATCACTACTTGTACTAGCAAGGGGTGCAAAGATCCACAATTGTTTCTGTTAAGATTTGAGTTTTAGGAATAGCCAAAGTAGGCATGGTGATTAAAATGGCAAAAGTGACCATTTGCTTGTTTTATTCTTTTTGATTTGTTTTTCTTTGGGATTTGTTTGGGAATGATCTAGATGATGTTTAATTCACCTTAGAATCATTTTACAACCCATGGATCACTTAAACATGGCATTTCAAACAACTCCTATTTTAAATGCACACACATATGAATGCTTAATCATTTTTAAATGGAAAAGTTTTTGTTAACTCTAAATTTGATGATTTGGATCTTAATAACCTTGGATTAAGTTTTGGGATGTTACAAACCTTCCCCCTTAAACAAAATCTCGTCCCGAGATTTATGAAAGAAAACTAGGAACTAAAGAGATCTGGGAACTCGGTCCTAATGCAATCTTCTCGCTCCCAAGTGGCTTCCTCTTCTGTATGGTTACTCCATTGAATCTTGAGAAACTTGATACTCCTGGTCCTGGTGGTTCTGTAAGATTCCTCTAAGATACGGATGGGAACTTCACGATACGTCAGATCCTTGTTGATCTCAACGGCTTGGTTATCGATGTTCTTGAAAACTGTGGTGTTCTCCGGCACTTCTAAGCATTTGCGAAGTAACGAGATATGGAACACATTGTGGATGGCTGACATCTCTTCAGGCAGTTCCAGTTGATACGATACTTCTCCTCGGCGATTCAGAATCTTGAAAGGCCCGATACATCTGGGGGCTAACTTTCCTTTCAGACTAAAACATTGAGTTCCCTTCAATGGTGAAACCTTGAGATATACAAAATCTCCGACATTGAAAGTCAGGTCTCTCCTTCGCTTGTAAGCATAACTCTTTTGTCTGGATTGGGCGGCCTTGAGGTGCTCATGGACCTTGTGAACCTTCTCTTCGGCTTCTCAGAGAATGTCGGGTCCAAAGATCTCACTCTTTCCTACTTGCGACCAATTCAAAGGGGTATGACACTTCCTTCCGTATAGGAACTCAAATGGTGCCATTTGCAGACTAGCTTGATAACTGTTGTTATATGAGAATTCTGCGAAAGGCAGGCAGTCTTCCCATTTTGATCCGTACTCTAACACACAAGCTCTCAACATGTCCTCTAAGATCTGGTTTACTCCCTCAATCTGTCCATCAGTTTGCGGGTGATAAGCGGTGCTGAAATTCAACTTGGTTCCCAATCCTTCTTGGACTTTCTGCCAAAATATCGAGGTAAATTGGGTTCCTCGATCTGATACTATGGTCTTGGGGGTTCCATGCAGACTAAAAATTCTAGCAATATACAGCTCTGCTAGCTTTGAACTTTGGTAGGTGATCTTGACAGGTATAAAGTGGGCTACCTTGGACAGTTTATCAACAATGACCCAGATTGAGTCATTTCCCCTACTAGAAGTAGGCAAACTGGTGATAAAGTCCATTCCGGAATCTACAATGGTTGCAACAGTCCTGCGGGTCTCTGATGCTCTACTTTGACTCTTTGACAGATATCACACTTGGCGATGTAGTTTTCGATTTCTCTCTTCATCTTGTGCCACCAAAATTTCTCTTTCAAATCTTGATACATCTTCGTTCCTCCGGGGTGGATAGAATAAAGAGTATCATGAGCTTCCTGCATGATAACTTGCTTCAGCTCCGAATCTGCTGGCACACAAATGCGGCCTTTGTACCACAGAACTCCTTCTTCGTCTTCATTGAATCCAGGTACTTTTCCTGTACTAATATGACGTTTGATTCCGTCGATACTTTCATTTCCCTTTTGGGCTTACTTGATTTGGCTAATCAAAGTGGGTTGAAGTTCAAGGCTAGATAGAAATCCGTTGCTAACTAGCTCAGTCCTAAACTGCTCCAGCTCCTCATACAAACTTGGTTGCTTCTCCTTGATCATAGTGTTTAGCCTACACGGCAATCTGCTAAGAGCATCCGCTACCACATTGGCTTTGCCGGGTGATAGTGAATGTCAAGGTCATAATCCTTGATTAACTATATCCATCTTCTTTGCCTCATATTCAGCTCCTTCTGAGTGAAAATATACTTCAAGCTCTTGTGATCGGAGTAAATCTCACAGCAATTACCCATCAGATAGTGACGCCATGTCTTCAATGCCAAAACTACGGCTGCTAACTCAAGATCATGGGTCGGATAGTTCTGCTCATACTGCTTCAGTTGTCGAGACAGACAAGCGATGGCTTTGCCTTCTTGCATCAATACACATCTGAGACCAATATTGGATGCATCACAATATACGTCAAACGGCTTCTTGATATCTGGCATGATCAATATTGGGGCTGATATCAATCTCTTCTTCAGTTCTTGGAAACTGGCTTCACATTTGTCGGTCCATTCGAACTTCTTGTCCTTCTTCAGCAATTGGGTCATGGGCCTGGTGATGCTTGAGAATCCTTCTACGAACTTGCGGTAATATCCCGCTAATCCGAGAAATGCACGGACTTGGGTTTGGGTGGTTGGGGCTTCCCATTCTTCGACATCTTTAATTTTGGCGGGATCAACAGAGACTCCTCCAGCAGACACAATATGTCCTAGGAATCCTACTTCTTTCAGCCAGAACTCACATTTGCTGAATTTGGCATACAACCGATGCTCTCGAAGGGTTTCAAGGATGATTCTCAGATGTTGCTCAGTCTCTTCTTCTGACTTGGAGTAGATAAGGATATCATCGATAAACACAACAACAAACTTGTCCGGAAAATTCATAAAGATCTTATTCATGAGGTTCATGAAATAAGCAGGGCCATTGGTTAATCCAAAAGACATAACCGTATACTCGTATAAACCATAGCAAGTAGTAAAGGCAGTCTTCGGAATATCCATTGCATGAATCTTAAGTTGGTGATAACCAGTCCTAAGGTCAATCTTTGATAATACCTGGGCACCGGTCAACTGATCAAATAGATCTTCTATCTTCGACAAAGGGTACTTGTTCTTGATTGTGACATCATTCAGCTTCCTGTAATCGGTGCACAAACGGTTGCCTCCATCTTTCTTGTCGACGAATAACACTGGTGATCTCCATGGTGATGTGATTGGTTGAATCAAGCCTGTTGCTAACATAGCATCCAACTGCTTCTTCAGTTCTACTAACTCTGAGGGGTTCATGCTATAGGGTCTCTGGGCTATGGGTCTGGTTCCGGGGATTAATTCAATAATGAACTCAATATCCCTATCCAGGGGCATACCTGGCAATTCATCTGGGAATACATCGGGGTATCGTAGACTACTCCGACTTGGTCAATGGTGGGCAGGGCTAAACTCTTGTTGCACTTGAATTGATGGGGAAGGGTTTTAGAGATATGCTCTACTAATACTCCAGAGCTACTGGTCATGGTGATGGCTTTCTTAGCACAGTCTATCAGTCCTTTATGCTTCGACATCCAATCCATCCCTAGTACTACTTCCAAACCTTTGGTTCCAAGTACTATTAGATTAGCATAAAAATCTATTCCATGAATTCTGATAGGCACAACTTTGCAAAATTTTCTAGATTTTGTAGTTGAACCAGGAATTTGAACTATCATGACATGCTTCAAGTTGGTTGGGTGAATCTTACTAGTGCATGCAAATTCTTCGGTGACAAATGAGTGCGATGCTCCAGAATCAAACAACACTCTTGCTAAAACTGAGTTGACAGAAAACATACCCAGCACTACATCTGGTGCTTCTTGGGCTTCTTCGGTGTTCATGTGGAAGAGATGGCCGTTGCGGTTGTGAGGGTTCCCTGGGGTGATTCTTCTTCCTGGTTGAACACAACGCTGCTGTTGAGCTGGGGCATTCACATTGGCAGTGGCGGCAATCTTCTTGGGACACTCATTGGAATAGTGACCCTTCACTCCGCAGTCGAAACAAGTGATCTGAGACTTGTCTTTCGCTGCCACGGGCACAACATTGCTTCCAGTTCAGGGTGCAGTGTTGTTGTTGTTGCTCTTGGGAGGTGCACGGTTGAAATTGCTGGTGTTGCCGGTGTTGTTGTTGTTTTCTCTGGCCTTCACATTGCCTCCGCTACGGTTGGGGTAGCTTGGGCGAGACATTGGGGGTCGGTTGTTCCTCGGTGCATATCCTGGTGAGGGGTTGGGACGGTACTTCTGGTGACTGTTGGATCCAGCTTGGTGCATCATACGACGTTTGTGGTTGTTGTTTACCTGGTTAATCTTCCCCTCCATCTGAATGGTAGAGTCGATTAGCTCTTCGAGATCCTTGAAACGGGTGTTGACGAGGACAGTCTACATCTCATCATGCAGTCCGTTCAGGAATCTCTCCTTCTTCTCGGCTTCCGTGTTGATCTCATCAGGTGCATACCTGGCAAGAGACAAGAATCTATCACGGTACTTCACTACAGTTATTCGTTCTTGCTTCAGTTCTCGAAATTCATCCCTCATTTTGGTGACTAGACCCTGCGGCACGTGGGTGCGACTGAACTTGATTTTGAAGGCTTCCCATGTCATCACTTGACCATGGTTCATGTTGCGGATACTGTTCCACCACGCTCTTGCATCTCCTGCCAAGTAGTGGGTGGCAAAAAGAACTTTCTTGTTTTCATCCACTCCAGCTACTTCTAAGTTGTTCATTGTCTGCAACCAGTCATCAGCATCCAGTGGGTTTTCAGACTAGCTAAAGATTGGAGGATTGGTATTCTAGAAGTTTTTGAGTTTGGATCCATGATGATCCTGATTTCCATGACCTTGGTTGTTTTGGGCCATCTGGGCAATCTGCTGCAGTGTTGCTAAGTTGGCCTGGTGCTCTGCCCTGCTTGCTTCACGGTCTGCAACTAAGATCTGCATAATCTGCAACATTGGGTCATGCGATGAGCTGCTCCCTCCGGGGTTTCCATGAGTCATCTGAAGATTGAGATGGATAAAGGGGTAACAGGGAAAGTTCTAAGGTTCATGGTTTTGATTTTAAAGCTAAAACTTTGAGTTTGACTTAGGTTTTGCAACTAACTTCTTTTCATTCATTCAAGCAAAGCACATGATACAAACACACACACACCACAACATCAAAGGAAAACAGATGGTTTTAAGAACCATTCTGTAAGCTACGATACAATGGGACCGATACATCTCATGCCACGACAGTGTTCTAGTGCATCTACTCATCATCTATGAAGTCGGAGTCATCATCGTCGGTGTAGAAATCCATGGCATCCTCCTCTAGAAAGTCATCATCATTTCTGAGGTAAGAATCCATATCTCCCTGGATGTCTTCACCCTCATCTTATTCCTCCTTTGCTGCAAGCTGAGCTTCTTGCTCCTTGATGGTCTTCTCGAGGTCGGCTACCTTCTTGCAAAGACGGTCGATGGTGCGATCCTTCTTTACCCGTTGACGGCGAAGAGACTGACGATCCTTGACAAGCAGTGAGAAAGTCTGGGCCTTCTAGGTGGCAATGGCAAGGTTGTGGTTGGCTAACTCTCTAGCATTATCCAACTCCTTCTGGTGGTCGTACAGCAGGAAGTAAAGGTTCTCCACTTGACGCTTCAACTCCAGGTGACTTGGCATCTCCATTTGCATTCCCATGAAGTCACGCCTTGCATAGTGAGCAAAGCGGGTTCGTTGGATTTGCTTGACACTTAGGGCACACAGACGTGCGAGAGCTTCATGCATTGCCCTGGCTAACCCATCTAGCCAGTTGTTCTCTCGTACGGAGAATTGGATTCTCCCGGACATTGGTGCTTCTATACTTCCTCGAAGATCAGCGGTGACTAGCCATTGTAAATCTCCTCCTGTGGGTCCAGGAAGTTGAGCTCCAAGAAACTCCGGATGTGGGCGTCCCAAGAGCTCAGACTGTGAATCTAGATCCCTATCGAAGATCAGCTGGCCTCCGTTGCCCAACTGGTAGAACTTGCTGAACTGAGTCTCCATCTATAAGAATTAAGGATGAGGAAGTTAGTGAAGTGATCAAGTGTGTCAATTTTATGTAGTAATGTGGGAATTTGGAGGAACATGAATTTTTTTAGAGAAAGAATGAATTCCCAAGGGTAAGAGAGGAAATAGTTTTCATAAGTACTCACTTTGGTTTTTGAAACTAAGTTTTTGTTCAGACGTACATTCTAACTAGGGTCTCCTATGGTCAGGATGGCTCTGATACCAACTTGTCAACACCCGGATTTTTAATCCCAAATGCCTGTTATGTCATACATCACAATCCCACGATTACCATTTTTGCGAGACATAACAAATTGGATATCACAGTACATCATCCATTACAAATTATAATAAGGTCTTACACAAATTAAAGGATCTCATGATCCAGTCTTAGTACAATCAAGCAGCGGGATAAATAATAAGCGTAGCGGTGGGGTCCATCTTCAGAGTCACATGCAATGCTGGCGATGGGAGATGATCCTAGTTATCATAGCCGTCTCGCGGTCCTTCATCTTGGTAGTCTCCTTCATAGTCTGGCCATAGGAATAGCCAGTACAAATGCCATGAGTACTCTTTAAGTACTCGCAAACTATCACTAATCAGGTATATAGTTCTAAGTAGGAATGCTAACTCTAAGTTTAATTGTGAAGTTAAGTTTGAAACTTAAGCTGAGTTCTGAAACAAAGAAAGTTAAAAGAAGTTTCGAAAACACCTAAGTGGGAACTTAATCATCATAGTCACAACTCTGTTGTGGTCAAGTCATGTCACAATTCATTTCATAAGTTTTTTTGAAAACATCTGACAACAGAATAGTATGGCCACTCCAACTGTCCATAACCGCGGACGCGACTATTTGAATAGTTTGACACTCTACAGAGGTGGTACACTTTCACCACAAGATTCGATACATCTGTCAGGGATAACCCTGAATCATCATACTTACTATGCAGATAATCAAACATAACCTTTCCTTTACACACCCTAGTATAAGAACCTCTCCTATGAGCATGGCCTCCCAACCATGACCATCTGTCATCTTGGGCACTGCATAGGTGGACAACATTGAGAGGTAGCCTCAGCTCAAACCTCTCCCGTGAGGGAACTAATACTAATGCATATAAACTTCTGGCTAAGCCTAACCCAATTCAGGTATTGTGGTTGTACGGCAAAATTGGAATGGAATCGCATCCGAACCCAACCATCAGTTTTGTAAAAGGGCTAAGGCTCATGCCTCAACATTTTCATCATCATAAACCATTTGTGTTTCTGAAAACATGTCAAAATATCTCAATAGAATGACTCATCATTCCAAGGTTTTCACAAGTCATTTTCCCCAAGTATTCTCATCTAAAGTGACTCAAGTTTTGGGTTTAGCTCTAAACTACTAAGTTAAGAGTGTTCACTAATGTGGGATGCTAATCTCAATCTCATGCCATAGAATGACATCTAAGCTTAACTAGATAGGTCAAGTTTTATACTCTTTATGCTACCTTTAAAACAAGTAAAGGACTTTGGTAAAGAAAAGAAAGTAAAACTTGTAGATAAAACTTGGGGGTAGGTAATAGTCAAAGGTGTAACCAAAGCATGCCTAATGCCTTTGCTTGGGTTATCTAGTTTAAGTCTACTTGCTAACAATATCTTGCCTTGATTGGTGTAGTGGTTGAAGTTTTCTTCCTCCTTCTCTTGGTAGAAGTCCTCCTCGTAAGCTTGGTCGGTACTATCGTCTATAAATACATACGGGATATACAATCACCACACAATACTTAACTAGTCTACTTAGCAAACTAAAGCACCCAATTGATGATCTATTATCATCACAAGCATCAGAAGGTTTAGTTAACTAGTTTCATTCTTTTTATTTGAGAAAAGTAATTTCTACTCATTGAAATTAACTAAGATTTAATATTCTCCAATTAAAATATGGGATCATGTGGACACATGTCATCACCGCATATTCTAACATATGGGAATGTGATTTAAAGGTTGGATCACATTTTAATAAGTTTAAGTTTAATAACTAATGATTTAAAGTGACTAGAAATGCCTATATAGCATTATTTTGGTACTAATCCAAAGTCACTGCATTTAAACCTTAATATTATTACATATTCAGATAGGTATGGTTAAATGTGATTTTTGAGAGTTGGAATCAACTCAAAAGCTATTTGGGTTGATTTTATAAAAATGTTTGAATGTGCAAAAGCTTCTGCTTGTTATTTTTACTAGGAGAGATCTCTAACTCTAAATGAATTAAATCCAACGGGCTTGGATAGATCTTTTTAGAAGCTTTCCAACAAAATTGGAATCACTCAATTTGGATTTGTAAATCTTTCTAAATTGATTTTTAAACTAAGGGACAAAATTGGGTTCAAACCTAAATGGAAAAATCTAGATTTGAATTCGTGGGCTAGCGCGGGAAAAGAAATGGGCCGGCCCAGTGACGCTCAGCTGCGCAGAGGGCGGCTGAAAGGTTGGTCCCACTTGTCAGTGAGACTTAAAACCCGAAACAGTATCTAGCGATCTGGGCCACACGATTAGAACTCAGATCAACGGCTCACAGTCGTCATCGACGACGGACTCGTTACCGGCGAGACCGAACCCTAAACGGTCGGTGGGGGTCTACTGGGGACGTACCAGGGCTCCAGCTAGAGCGGAGAGGCGGGCGATCGAACTGGACAGCGACGGCGGACTCAGGCAAGGTCACGGCAGGGGCTGTGGTGGACGGAATCGACGGCAGCGTCTCCTCTTCTGCAGCGGGGTGCTGGGGTCGAGGCGGAGCGGCATGCATGGTATGGAGTCGAGGGGCGGTCTACTGCGTTCTAGCAGCTATCGCGCTCTGGCGCGCTCTAGCGAGCTCGTAGAGAGAAAGGGCGGCGACGTTGGGGAGTGGTCCAGGGGCTTGGGTTGATCGAGGGGTGGACAAGGAGGTGCGGTAGGGTTGGGCGGAGCTAGGGGACTTGCTGGTTTGGCGTGGCGCTGTCCCTGGCGTGTTTCCCTCTTCTGGTCGGCGGTGACCACAAAGTGGCGGCGCTCCACTGCTGCTGCGGCTAAGGGAGGGGCTAGCTGGGGGTTTGGTTGGTCTTAGGGGGACTTGGGAGAGTAGAGAGGGTCAATTGGGGGCAAGGGTTTAACTAGGAGCAGTGTTAGTTAGGCAGGTTTATTCCTGTCTGCAACCTGTTCGATACAATGGCTGCATGAAGAAAGTTTTTGAATTTTGGGCTGAATTTTGGTGGACTGATGTATCTTATGCTTGAGCTTCTAGGTGTTCTTGGGTTTTAAAAGTGGAGTTCATTTGAGTGGTTTTTGAATAAGTGTGATCTATACATATGAACTACATTCAAATTTCAAATGTCATTTAAATTTAGTGTTTGAAAGTTTTTGGGGTGAAACAAGGTGGGCCTTGGTACATCACTACTTGTACTAGCAAGGGGTGCAAAGATCCACAATTGTTTCTGTTAAGATTTGAGTTTTAGGAATAGCCAAAGTAGGCATGGTGATTAAAATGGCAAAAGTGACCATTTGCTTGTTTTATTTTTTTTGATTTGTTTTTCTTTGGGATTTGTTTGGGAATGATCAAGATGATGTTTAATTCACCTTAGAATCATTTTACAACCCATGGATCACTTAAACATGGTATTTCAAACAACTCTTATTTTAAATACACACACATATGAATGCTTAATCATTTTTAAATGGAAAAGTTTTTGTTAACTCTAAATTTGATGATTTGGATCTTAATAACCTTGGATTAAGTTTTGGGATGTTACAATCCTCTAGAACTTATTTGGATGATATACCTTGCCTTGTTGAAGATATTTCTGGTATTGCTCTTAATGCTTCTTCATTTGAGAACACTTGATTCTTTTGCTTGCTTCTTATGCCTAACTTAAAGGCGTTAAAGAAAAGTACTTATTGGGAGATAACCCAAAAGTTTTAGATGAGTCTAATGAGAGAGAAGTAATGATTGGGAAAGTTGCTGTCCCGAAACAGATTTCTGTGCTTCACCGTAAAAATTCGTGTAAAATCTCTGTACGTCATTTTGAGGCGTGAATTTTTGTGCTTTTGCCACAGGTTGTTATATAACTTTCGTTAGTTCAACACTTTTTTATTTGAGTAACATAAGGTCCTCGAAAAAATTCGTATTTACCTACTGGTCTGTTTTGACAGATTTCTGCCATTTTCTGCATTTGCTTCTTGTTGATTCCTTTTTGAGTTCTTTTGGGGAATTGAGCTTTTTGAGGGAAGTGCTACAGTAGCTTCTGTTTTAATGGAAGTTTTATTGATGTTAGAACTGAACCTAAAGACCTATTATCTTGAGTGCACTAATGTTGCTAATAAAGATTGTGTGAAGTTTTGTATGAAGGAAAATTTTCAGGTGTATGGAAGGAATGAGTAATGAGATGAAGGATGGACTAAAGCTCAAGCTTGGGGATTCCACGCGTGTCACCCCAAGAAATATCCAAGAAGTACAAGCGTCAAAGCTTGGGGATGCCCAAGGCATCTCCCTCTTCATCAATAAAAATCCCAGGTTCCTTCCAAACGCTTCATTTTTATTGTTTCATGCACAGTTGTGTTGTTCTTGGAGCGTCTTCTTTTTTGTTTTTGTTTTGGTTTTTCATTTGCTTTGTTTTCTTAGTTTGCTGAATAAAATTGGTTAGACCCCCTCTTTCATACATTGGTTTTCAAATATTTTGGTTTGGATTGGAAAAGAGTAGGAAAGTTCATGCTTATGTGGTAAAGAGAGCTTGTTTTTGACTGTGGCCTATGCTTTGTCATGCCATGTTTTGTATTTTTTGGCTTTATTCTTAGTATTCTTTGCTGTAGCATGACTTGTTATAAATAATTGAGATTGCTTAATGTACCTTGGATGAATCATGCGTTGTTTTAGCATATTAAAGCATAGTATTGTGGTATTCTCCTTTGATGCTTTATTTGGGTTGACTTGGCACATGCTCACACCATGTTATGACTATCCAAAGTCACCATAGCCTTTATTATCCTTTAGTTTTCAACTTGTAGTATCACTTTATGCTTTGATCAATGATGTTTTATCGCTCTGCATGATTATGGCCATTACTGCTCTCTTAGTTTGTCGCCCCCAGTCTTTTGCTAGCCTCCACAACCAAGTATGAGTTCCACTCATGCATCCAACTCCCTAAACCAAGTTATTCCAAAGAGTCCACCATACCTACCTACTAGCATATGCTATTCCAAGTATATTCATGTTTTTGTTTACCTTCCAAATTAAACTTGTTATGAGAAAACTAGTGATTAAAGCTCTCACGAACTTGATGGCACACTTTACTTTTCTTGCACTTAATAAATTTGAACCATTGGGTCCTTATTTGTTGCGTATATGCTTGAGCTTTATAAGTTGAAGTTAGCAGAACCATGTATCATGGGGAACGCTTTCAACATTGCACCTGTACTTTTTACCCTGTTGATATCATGTTCTTTTGCTTATGGATCCCGACGGTGTGAAATAAAAGTGGAACTTGTAAGATCATGGAGTTTGTATGTGTGTTAGAGAAACGCCTGGGACGCTAGCCTAAGCCATTCCTAATCATGGTGGAAACTTGCAGCATCACCATAATGAGCACTATATGAAGCATCCTCAATAAAAACCTATGCAAATAGCAAATAAAAAGATCGCTGAGATGCTCATTATATGCTTGCCTTGTCATTTTGATTATGGGATAGCTCCGGTATCATGTGCAAGGGGTACCCCGTTGGCGGTTCTTTATGATACATATGTACTTACAATGACAAGAGCTTACTTGTGACTAAAGTTGAGTAGCATGATGTTCAGTCTTCGTAAGTAAGGGGCATGAGACTTCGGTTTATAACTTGTCAAGCATATCCTCTTAGTTGTGTCACTTTAACCTTAATCACCTTCAAGATGCTTATGATAGGGTCAATGAGAGCTGAAAGCTATAAGTACCATAATTTTTGGAAGCTCTTTATGAGACTTGAATCCCTACTTCCTTCTATGAAGGCCTTTCTTCCACCATTATATTGAGTCTCTACCTTCTACCTTTATGCACCTACTTTGAGAGCATAGTGGCCATTCTTAGTTCTATGTGCATTGTCCCAAGACTAGTTGATTGATGCATAACTTGATATTGCTTGTTTTAAACTATTTGTATCTATTCAACTCTTATGAACTTTGAAGGTGTCCTATGCATTTATATTTGCTACTCTATGAGGGACAAGTTGAACGCCATTATGCTATGTCTTCTTGATGTGAAACAAACAAACGTCTTGTAAAGCATTGTTATTCATGAATCTTTTGTTTGTGCCTTTTCATGATGCAACATAGTTTCTTTGTCCTATTTCTAGAGCTTTGTCTTTCATGTTATGATTGAATTACTATGATCCCAGATTTGAATGTTTTACAAATACTTTGATCAAGTTTATGATGGTGCATGTCACCTCAAAAATTATTCTTTCTTTTTATCACTTACCAACTCAAGGACAAGCAGGAGTTAAGCTTGGGGATGTTGATACATTGTAAATATATCTATACTTTTTGGTGTTCCATGCTTGGTTTTATCTACTTTCTTGTGTTTTGTCCACACTTTGGAGTACTTTTCATATGATTTCTTGGACTAACCTATTAACAAGAGCCACAGTGCTAGCTGCCTGTTTTCTGTTGTTTTTGGTTTCAGGAAGTCAGAAACTGAATATTCTCGGAATTGGACGGGACAAAAGCCAAAGTTATTATTTTATCGGGGGACACTTGGAGCCAGAATACAAGATGGAGAAGGGCCAGAGGGCGGCCACACCACCTGGCTGTGTGGCCAGACTTGGCCCGCGCCAGGCGGTGGTGTGGCCAGCCCAGGCACCCCCTCGGCCTCTCCTTCCGCCTATATATTGCCTCTGATACGGAAACCCTAAGTACCTGATCAAAATTCAACGAAAGAGTCTGTAGCCGCCGTCATCTCCATCCCTATATCGGGAGGGATCTGATGCTCTTCCCGGCACCCTGTCGGAGAGGGGAATTCACCCTGGAGGCCTTCTTCATCATCATGCAAGCCTCCGGTGTGATGCGTGAGTAGTTCATCCCTGGACTACAGGTCCGTGTAGTAGCTAGATGGCTGGTTCTCCTCCTTTGTGCTTTCATGTCTAGATCTTGTGAGCTCCGTTCATGATCAATATCATCTATTTGTAATTCTTCATGTTGTGTTTGCGGGGATCCGATGGATATTGAGATGCTATTTCAGATTGATTATTGATTCTATCATATCTTTGTTATTTGTGATCTTGCATGCTTTCCGTTGTTAGTAGCTATCTTGGCCAAGTAGATGCTAGCAACTCCAAGTGTTAGTATTTATGCTCGATAGTGGGTTCATGCCTCTAGAAATCTGGGGAAGTGACAGAAATCTCTAAGGTATTAGATGTGCTGTTGCTACTAGGGAGAAAGCAACAATCCTTTGTTCATAGAACAATCGTATTGTTTACTTTACATGCAATTCATAATGCAATAATCGGTTTCTTGCAACTTAATACTTGAGAGGGTTCGGATGATAACCTAAAGGTGGATTATTAGTCATAGATGCAGTTGGATGGCGGTCTATGTATAATGTTGTAATGCCCAATCAAGTCTCAAAGGAGTCAAGATGATTAGTATATGCTTATATGCTTTCTCGATGTTTGTCAATTGCCCCGCTGTAATTTGTTCACCCAGCATGTTATCTATCCTAAGGAGAGCCACCTCTAGTGAACTATGTACCCCGGTCCTTTCTTTTACATTCAATCTACAATCAATTGTTTGCTGCTTTGTGTTTACTTTCTGCAAACTATTACTTCCTTAAATTCGATACGTTTAATCCTTTGTTTTCAGCAAAACTGATGAGCTTGACAACCTCATCGCAAGTTGGGGACAGAGTTCTATGGTTGTGTTGTGCAGGTCTTCACGTTGCTGCTGGCACCAGTAGTGCGCCCTGCCAACGTTCAGCTAGCTACACCTTTGGGGTGTTTCCTTGCTCCACTAGATTGATAATCTTGGTTTCGTACTGAGGGAAAACTTGTTGTTGTGCTCATCATACCTTCCTCTTGGGGTTCCCCAACGAGCTCGATATATTTTGGGCCATCATGAGGCGGCCGGCCATGACGGAGTTGGGAGTCTACGCAAGCGTACACGCGCGTGTGGAGAGGGATTATAAGACGGCGGGATTGTTGGAGCAGAATAGGGCGGAGCAGCACTACGCTGCGGCTGGGCTGGAGTCGACCGACGACCGACCGGAGTAGCACTGGCAGCGACGACCTCCCTGGAGAAGGGGAGCGAGAGAGATAAGCTCGTGCGTGTAGTGGGTGTGTGCATGTGAGTGAGAGGAAGGAGAGGGGGTTGGGCTGGGGTGGGGTTTGACCCCAGGCCCAACTAGGCCGGGTTGGTCTTAACCAGCCCACGGGCTAGAGTTAGTTTTATAGGGAAAAATGAATAATTCAAAATAAATAATAAACCAAATGCAAAATTCCAAAAATAACCCTGAAAGAATTTTAGCTCTAGAAAATATAAAAACAAATCCTAAAAATACATATAATATATCAAAGTGTTCACAAAAATAAAATCTACCTAAGAAAAATATAACCTTACTTATTTAAGTTAGATATAATGCAAATAATTATTAACACTATTAAATTCTAAATGAAATTTCATAAAATAAGTTAAAATCCTAAAACGCATTTTTGTGTATTAAAATCAATCTACTACCTTATAAAAAATATTAACTTAAAATTTTACAAATAAAAATTGAAGCAAATATTCTAAAGACATTTAATCCTTTGTGGAATTTTATAAAAATAAGAATAATACTTAAAAATAAATAAAAATCATTTTTAAGATTTTGAATAAATATAATTTACTATAAAAATACTAGATATATGGTTCCAAAGGTTTTTAAAGTTTTAAAGTAATAAATCCTTATCTATTATCTAAAATATCTATTTTATAAATTCTTTAGGAACATTTCTTAAAATATATAAAACCTTAAATCCTTTATATTCAAATGCTAGTTCCAAAACCATAACTTGAAGTTATGCAAAACTTAAAGTATAAACTATTAACTTTATAAAACTCTTATAAAACCTTAAATCCAAGTGAACCAACAATTTTAACTAAGTTTTAAACATCAATTATTTATAATAAAACTACAAGCTTCTTACCTTTTAACTCAACCATGTTTAACATTATTTTGAAACTCTAACACATTAATGTCATTAGCCAAAAAAAATTCTTTAATAAGTTAAATAAAATTCGTAATAACCAAGCACATTTAAACTCATCATTCACTTAAATAGAAAGTGAATGATCTCACAGTCTCAAACATGCTTATTACAAAGCTTAAGACTTTTTAATACTTTAAACACATCACACCCTAGGTCTATTTATGTTTTAAAGTTAACTTTGGTCCATAAAGTTATATAGACAATGTATAAAGTTTAAATATGTTTTTATAGTTAACTTTTGTCCGTTTCAGTTAAAGCTTAAGGCATCTCGAGTCCAAACTTATTGAACAAACGCAAACGACATCGATCACATTCTATTAACCATAAAGATTGGTTAAACCTTATCAAAGAAACCTTTACTTCAAAAGTTATTCGTTTTGCCACTTCAAACAACAATCTCATAATAAGTTCTTCAACTCTTATGAACCTAAAACATGAACTTCCATAATGGTTACATAATACCAAATCACTCTAATCATGTGCTATTATACTTACTTTGAATCACACATGTTAGTGTTAAGTTCCTTGTATTTATATATTTGTTTGTAAAGTAAACTTATAGACAAACTAAATATTAAAGAAATCACCCAAACTTAACCTATTCACCATATTAGGTATTACTCCAAGGTTTTCCAAACTGCATTACATTACTTATGCATCACAACATATTGCTTTTTTAAACAATAGTTCTTACCGGACTAATGATGCTAATTTCAGATTTTGGATATTCTAGTGTCCCGAAGACCGTGATTGCATATCTTGTAATCACAAAAGGCAAGTTCACACTTGCTCATGTCCTTTGGTTATTTTCTATCAAATGCTTGTAACTCAAATATTTTCATCACCTGCATTTCAAAAAGTCAGAAAACACTATTCTCGTAATAATATGATTATGGATTATTTACCAAATAGTAATAATCTACTGATATAGTTCCAGTGGTAAAGGAATATAATATCTAGGACTTAACAACCAATGTCGCCAGTGATTCTAGCGCCGTATATTACACATTAACCATGAGATCTGGAATGGGACGGAGAAGTCAGCTGGATCTTCTTCCTTTCGCATGGACGGATGACCTTATCGTGAGGCTATAGCTTCCTTGCGGGAACTCAGCAGATGGGTGGGACTCCTAGTTCCCCATGATATTGGTGTCTAGACTTTCCGTGAGGGGCTGTCGGAGGTATATCTACCTATATGGGGGTTGCTAGGACATGATTTGCTCACTGGAGTCTCCAAGGGGTTGCCAGGGTTATATCTGCCTATATGGGGGTTAACGGAGGTATATCTTCTTTGGGAGGTCGTGTCTTCATGCGGGATCGCAGAGAGGGGTAGTGATTGGCTTGGATCTTAGACTGGGCCCCATACCAAGGAAGTATGGACAAGCTCGCGACTTGGATGTGCAACAAGGCTAAGGTCTCTTATGGGTAAAGTAACGCACCTCTGCAGAGTGTAAGAACTATGACATGTTACTCCCTGTTCCGAGAAGGATCTACGAACGCGGCAGGAAAGGAACCCCATGAAGGTTCTGGTCAACCTGTGAAGGTTGTCAAACATAGTTTTCAGAATAAAAGCAACCTTTGAAGAAATGTTTACAAAAACCTGCATTGCCTACGACCTTTGGTCTGTGGCTGTAGAGATAGTGCATCATACACTCCTTTTTAGTGAACTTGTTGAGTACGCTCATACTCAACCGTACCTTCTTAACCCTTGCTAGGTTCTAAGTCGTTGAAGACGACGTCAACACCAACTTATGCTCAAGAAACCATCATCGACAGCTCAAATTCTTTAATAAAGTCAATGAAGTCAACATATACATCAACTGAAGTGGAGACAAAGTCCTTGAGTAGATAGGAATAGATTCTCTAGCCATAAAACATACTTCTATAGAGCATTGCACTAGCAGCAATTGCAAGCCAATTAGTTTAGATGCTAGTCTTAGTAACTAGATAGTTATGAGTTGCTATTCTGGTTCTTCTTTGTAAGAAGTTATTTTCTCCTCTTTAACCTAGAGTGTTCTCTGGATCTTCCGTAAAGAGTCGAATTGTAATATATAGTCATGTTTTGGCCCTACTATGTTTTTGTTGTACCACTCTGAGGGATGTAATACTAGTGAACGGTGTTTCATTGGTGTTATGTCAACGACTATATTATACTACATCATGCAGTGGTATGTTGGGTCACCACAGCACTCCATCACAACACTCCTGCAACAGGTGGGTGAAGGCGGACAGAGATGGTCAGAGAAGCAGGGAGAAGTCCGTCGGAAGGGGAAAGACCAAAACTCCCCAAAGCGCCCTGGCCATTCCTTTCGCTCGTAGCTACCTGCCACCTCTTCCTCGCCGCCACGGCTGGCCAAGAGGAGCAAGAGAAAGCGGCGGGCATCCAGACTGGTCCAAGCGGCAAACACGCACTTATGACAAGGATTCGCTTGGAGTAGTACCGCCAGCGTCTTCAACCTCTAAAGAACACGGGGAACCACCCACCGCGGCCTCGTGTCGCCGCACAGATGCGACCGGGGACAAAATCCATTGCTTCTTCTTCCTGTAGACACGACCCCGCTCGAACCCCTCCCCCCTCGCCGCCACGGCCGGCCGGAAGAGGGGAAACAAGCAGAACACCACCACAAGAAGGAAGAGACGCACAATAGCTCAAGCACAGAGCCAGCAACGGATGACCACCGGCCGAAAATCCTCCACCCGCCACCACGGTCGGCCAAAGAGAGGAGATACCGACGCCCACTGACACCAAGCTCGAGCAGGCCTTGAGGGAGAAGCAGGGCTCCACCACCGCCACCAACACCAGAGAGGAGCAGGCGTCGAGGGGGGGGGGCCTTCCCAACCACCGAATCGGCCAGAGATGGCGGACTCCCAGCAGCAGCGGCCACCAAACCAGGGGACTGTGCCTCAAAACAACTACCCTACCTAATCTATAGAGGCCGCCACCCCCCCCCCCCCCTCAGCCCAGCTCGACAGCGAGCGAGGCCTCGGGGCGGTGCTGGCTCAGGGGGCGCACTCGATCTACTGTAGAGAGGAGAGTGGGAGCGGATAAGGGTGAGGGGGTGTTTCTAGTACCCCGACTTCACCAAGCCGATCACGTTAGTTAGAATTTAAGGAGTACCTTTCTCTCAAGGGTAGAATCGTACAATGGACAATTGAAACCGTTGAAAATCCATTGCATTAATTCGTCAAGAAATCGTCGGAACGATCAAACCCTGAGTTCAAGAGCTGGCAGCCCGACTGCCATGGGGACGAGGCTGCACCGGTGGGGCAATCAGCCGATCACTAAGGCCTTTCACAATGGGTGTTTCTTAGCACGGTATCATAGGTATTTTGCTTCTGTGGCATGTCACTTAATGAAGAGAGAGATGATCCTTGTATCTTAGCTAAGATACACCACTTGCACGCTATCATAGACAAAAAACATGGCTAGTCCAATCACACACATGCATGAGCACAAAATCATTAAATGCAATATCCCTAAGAAACACCATCTAAGATACACCCATTGTCATAGTTGTTTATTAAGTTTGCTTAGCACCTATGAAAACGTGCTAAGATACACCCTATTGGAAAAGGCCTAAAACCAGTAATTAGTTCTTGTTGAGCCACCACGCAAAAAAAAAGATACGGGTCTCAAAATGAAATAGACCAATGGAAAACATCAATTTAGTTCCAATCGATGAAACCATAGTGGAAACGGAAGTATTCTATCCGGTTCATATTATTGTTCCCAACTTTATCTAGATTCGAATGTATTTAGTTAAGTATTTAGACTAGATGTATTTATATCTAGTCAAAGTTGAGAACATTAATATGGACGGGAGGGAGTATGAAATCGATTTTGTACTCCCTCTAATCCATATTATTGTTCTCAACTTTCTCTAAATTTGGATGTATCTAGTTAAGTATTTAGACTAGATATATTTATATCTAGACAAAATTGAGAACAATAATATAGATCGGAGAGAAAGTAGATTGATTTAGACAGACGCATGCATATGAATCTAGAGAAGACGAGCGGCCCGGCCGCCGCAGCTGAGCGACAAGCCTGGTTCATCAGGAATTCACGATCGTTCAGCGCGTCCGCATCGGATTGGATGGATGTATCAGAGACTCGCATGTGGATTTTGATTAATTAATCAGACCCGCAAATTATATCGAAAATTAGGAAAAAGTCTGTATTACCTTTGGATTCAAGGGTTAGAATTGATGGGTACTCCCTTGCTCCTAAAAGGAGTACAGGGTACCGTAAATTTCTCAACTTTCTATGGATATTAGGAAAAAGTCTGTATTACCTTTGGATTCAAGGGTTAGAATTGATGGGTACTCCCTTGCTCCTAAAAGGAGTACAGGGTACCGTAAATTTCTCAACTTTCTACGGATGGACTGAAGATTGTTGCTCTAGATGAAAATGATAACCCTTGCATGCAAACAAGAAATATTGTATACCGAGAGGTGCTTGCGTGCCTCTAAAATAGTGTGCTTATGGTGACTCTGTCTGTGTGTATTCTATGGTACGTGATTTTTGGTTTTCTGTATGCCTATGGGTATTTCCTTTTTATAGTTATGACGCTCCTTTTTGTTTTTTCCCTTGCTTATTTCAGCACATCTGACTCAGGCCTTCCCTTCGTTGCAACAAACAAGGAGATTATTGCTCTATCCACCTCAGTGCTCTTCTCCTTGTGTATTCTCACAGTAGACTAAGCCAGAACCGCTAGATGTTTGTTTTTTTCTTAATTTTACTTTCAGTAAACATATAACTCGGCTATATGTAAGAGTCAATTATGCGCGTGTGCATTTGCTCTCTGGCTTCGTTCAGTCTATGTATAAACCTGACCCTGCACCATATGTTCTTTGTTGATCGCCAAACTTAATGCAAATGTGGTTCTCTGCTAATATGTTAGTGTCTATGATATGCTCATGACACAACGTGCGCGGCGTGCCGCCGCGTAAATCCTCCCTAGTCTTTGTTAGAGGGACAGGTAGTGTCCACCCGAGCAGTGAACTCTTGTGCTTTAGCTGATCAGATCGATTCATTGGTGGCGCTTGTGAGGTGCTTTCTTCATCTCTGGTCCTAGGCGCTGCATATTTGGAGTACTTTTTTTCTGGAAATGTGGGGTGGCTCTTGGGAGTTTTCTTCACGTGATTGTGCCGGGGAAGGGAAAAAATGAAGAGCGGACACGGTGTGCCCGTGTGGTAAGAGCAAGGACAGCTTGTATGCAGATTTTTTTCTCTCCAATTAATTTTTTTTGAACCGAGAACGGGTGCAAAGAACCTGACATATATTGCTGCAAAACAGTCCCTGGGGTATAAAAAAGCCTAAGAAGTGAAAATTACACAAAGGCCAGAGAATAAGCACCGAGGACCCTAAAAGAAATCTCGAAAAGCAATCGAGTCCTTCGTCCTCTTCCACCCCAAGATCGACGACGAGCTCCGGCGACAGCAAGCGCCCTTGCCACAGGGGGCAACTGGCATCAGGAGCAGTGCAGCGAAGGAGCGGCAGCCCTACTGCCCTTGGGTCCGGCGCGGTGACAGACATGAAGCCGCCCATAATCGCCGGAGAGAAGCTCCAAGACAAACCCGCCGCTGCAGGGACCTGGTCCCTCTTCCCAGACAGCCACCATGGCCATCCAAGCAAGCCAGGAATAGGCACCCGCCACAACACAAGCTTACTCCGCCAACTAGACAGGGAGGACGAAGACGATGCGTAGCTCCACGACCCCCTCGCCTCCACGGCCGACCGGGAAAGAGAAGCACACACACCATCCGCCCACAGTATTTCCTACCTCGCCGCCACGGCCGTCCGAGGAAGATACCGGGACATGCCCTTCACGCTGGAGGCAGAACCAAGACCTCTTATTGGGGCTGAAGACCGAGCCGCCACGGAAGCTCCTTCCACCTCAAGCTTCATCCACTGGAGCATCAGGAGGGAGGAGATCCAGCGACCCCTTGGCGCCGCCCAACTACGGCCAGGAGTAACTCCACCCCAGCTCCGGCCCTCTCCTCCCGTCGCCACGGTCGGCCAGAGAGAGCTCCAGATCTGGGAGAGGAAGCACCACCGCAGCATCCCGTGCAGCTTTATTCAATGAGACGGTGGCCACCGCCGACACCTCCCACCCACCAAGGACGGCGAGGAGAACGATGAAGAACCCTAGGATGCCACGGATCTGGCTGCACAGAGCCATGGTTCGCCTCAGACGACGGGCAAAGAGCCCACTATCGGCATCGAGCCGCAACACCTACTCCTAGCTACTCCGGCGCCGCTTCCCATCCATCTCCAACCGGCTAATCTGGCGAAGAGGACCCTGGAAGGGCCCGGTCAACGGCGAAGCTTGCTCGGGGATAGAAGCACAGGGGGGAGAGGGGGTTGCGGTACAAACTCGTCCCTCTCTAACGATTTGGCAACATGCCTTAGATTTTCTCTCCAATTAATATTGCAACTTTCTTTTCGTGTGACACGAGTTTGCCAGCAGATAACGAGATTAGGTACTCACTGTAATGTCTATTTTTTTTCTAGGATACACCCTGAGAGGTGTACCAAACATATAGGAGGATATGTCGATGACAGTTACAACACCACAAGGCGGCAGGCTAGCGCTACCAACATACGGGTGGTAGCTCCCAAACACACACGCCTACTCTCCCTCTAACTCCAGGGGCACCGGCTCCGGAAAGCCAAACACATCCGACCGGAAGAGCCTAGCTAAGCGCCATTGTCTGAAGTCCCCCCTAATCCTCGCCCTGATGGCCTCAGCCTCGGGGCGTGCTCCGTTGAAGACCACATCGTTCCGGTGTCACCAGTTGCTCCAGATGACCAAGATGATGGCCGTCCATAGGTCGCGCTGGTGAGCCTTCGCGTAGGGTCTTGATAACCCACAAGTATAGGGGATCGTGTGTAGCCTTTTCGATAAGTAAGAGTGTCGAACCCAACGAGGAGCTAAAGGTAGGATAAATATTCTCTCAAGTTCTATCAACCACTGATACAACTCTACGCATACTAAACGTTTGCATTATCTAGGAAATAAAACTAGAGCAACAATACGAGTAATAGAGATAGCTTTGCATGATAATAAATAACAAGAAAGGAAAGCTAGTTGCTGCAGCAATAAAATACACTAAACTAACAGAACCATGAGTGTGGAATAGTGGTGGTAGTTGTGGTGGCTTTGACCAAGTTTAAATAGCGAATAGATTGGGTTCATTGTCTTCGATGCAGTTTTCTATGTGGGAGAAGCTAAATATACATGCGCTTCACTACTTGGAATTACATGTACTATATGATTGGATTGTTAGCAAACATCCGTAAGTACTAATCAATGCATTAAGGTTTCCCCAACCATAGCCTTAAGTTTAATGATCCTCTTACTCCCATACGTGCAACGTTCTAGTTCGCGTCCTCAGGTTTCTGTCACTTCGGCAGAACTTCCCCCCTTCCTCTTACACATACTACAAACCCTATGATGTTTAATCCATGCGCGTACAAATATAATGGACACCAAAATACTGTACCGTATCAACATACAACTCTAATGAACCAAAGACGTTCAACCATTCAATATAAGAACAAAGAAACTACGCAAACATGACATAGATCATAGGATTATAATTTATAGCATCAAACACCATGTTTAAATAGGATGGTACAGAGGTGTGTGGAAGGATGAACCACTGCATACTAGGAGGATTAGGTGACGGAGATGGCGGTGAATATGGTGAAGAGGGCGGCGGCGGCGCTGGTGGCGGCGGGGGGGACTCCTTCCCTGCCGTCGGTATCATGGGGGAGCACCGTCCCTTAGCCCCCTTCCTTCATGGCTTCTTTGGATCCCTCCCCATGGAGACGGGATCCATGCGGGAGGCAAAAACATGGCTTTGGTGGCTGCAAATTCGTGGGTGGAGATGCCGTGGACGAATTAGGTTTCCTGCTTCTCGGATTCCCGTCACCCTATCTTGGGCTGCAGTAAATTGGGCCTAAAAGGCCCGTACAGACTCAGAATCAACTAAATTTTATGTACAGAATGTTTTTTGCGAAATTTCCAACAACTTTGTAGTTGAAGAGTTTTCCGTTTGACACCGTCTTTGACTCGAAAGGTGACCATTTTCAAAAAGAGTTCTGAGACAGATTTCTAGAAAAATCCCAATTTCACTCCAACAAGGTTTATATTTGTATTCTTGGTAATTCCTACACATCAAAGTGTAAAAAAAGAATATTGTGCACTTTTGCAACTATTAGTAGGTTAGTAAAAATAAATCATAAACTTTATACAAAAAGGAGTGTCAAAAGCATATTATTAGCATAAAACCATCAAAAATTATAGATACGTTATGGACGTATCAACATCCTCAAGCTTAGTTTCTGCTCATCCTCGAGTAGGTAAACGATCAAAACAATATAATTTTTGATGTGACATGCAGACAACACAATATTGATCATCATTATTGTAAAAGCATTGATAGCTGGGATTAAGGTACTCTAAATATGAATCATGAAAGATAGAGTTCTAACAATAAGACACTGCAACTATGTTGTAAAATGAAAAGGCACAAACAAAAGATTCATGAATAACAATGCATTGCAAGACGTTTGTTTGTTTCACATAAAGAAATCATAATGAGAATGGTATTCAGCTTGTCCCTCATAGAGTAGCAAAACATAAATGCATAGGACACCTTCAAAGTTCATAAGAGTTGACTAGATACAAATAGTTTAAGAACAAGCAATATCAAAGTTATGCATCAATCAACAAGTCTTGGGACAATACACATTAAACTAAGAATGACCACTATGCTCTCTTAATAGGTACATAAAGATAGAAGATGGAGACTCAACATAAAAGAAAAAGAAAGTCCTTCTTGGAAGGAAGCATGGATTCAAGTCCCATAAAGAGCTTCCAAAAATTATGGTACTTATTAGCTTTCAGCTCTCATTGCCCCTATCATAAGCATCTTTAGGTGATTAAGGTTAAAGTGAAACAACTAAGAGGATATGCTTGACAAGTTATAAGCTGAAATCTCATACCCCTTACTTACGAGTACCGAACCTCATGCTACTCAACTTCAGTCACAAGTAAGCTCTTGTCATTGTAAGTACATATGTATCATAGAGAACCGCCAACAGGGTACCCGTTGCACATGATACAGGAGTTATCCCATAATCAAAATGACAAGGCAAGCAGAGAATGAGCATCTCAGCAATCTTTTTATTTTCTATTTGCATAGGTTTTTATTGAGGATGCTTCATAGAGTGCTCATTATGGTTATGCTGCAAGTTTCCACCATGATTAGGCATGGCTTAGGATTGCAGCCTAGGCATTTCTCTAACACACATACAAACTCCATGATCTTACAAGTTCCCCTTTTATTTCACACCGCCGGGATCCATAAGAAAAAGAATCATGATATCACTGGAATATAAGTGCAATGTTGAAAGCGTTCCCCATGATACATGGTTCTGCTAACTTCAACTTATAAAGCGCAAACATATACGCAACAAAGATGGACACAATGGTTCAAGTTTATTAAGTGCAAGAAAATAAAGTGTGCCATCAAGTTCGTGAGAGTTTTAATCACTAATTTTCACATAACAAGTTTGATTTGGAAGGTAGATAAAAGCATGAATATACTTGGAATAGCAAATGCTAATAGGTAGTTATGGTGGACTCTTTGGGATAACTTGGTTTTATTTGGAGTTGGATGCATGAGTGGAACTCATACTTGGTTATGGAGGGTAGCAAAAGACTAGGAGCGACCAACTAAAAGAGCAATAATGACCATAATCATGCAAAGCGACAAAACATCATTAATTTGTTGGGTCCGTAGCATAGAAAAAAAAATCCTATGATGAGAACTACACGCCAAGATCTATCTACTAGGTACAGAGCAACGGGTGGACATACATCCAACAAGAACTTACCCTCGAAGACAACGAGTTTTGTTAACGAGTAGGAACTCGTGGTTGATGTAGTCGTACACTTGCCGATCTCAAGATCATGAGGAAGTTCGAGCGCCGCAACTCAGCAGCGCTTCTGCACTCGCACACATGTTCAAGCCACCGGACAACCTCCACCTCCTCGCTCCAGCGATCTAGCGGAAGCAGCAACTCCTTCCAGACGAAATGCCATCGGGAACATGTATCTCGCTAATCCGAAACCATGGGGGAATAATTCTAGAGGGGGAGAGAGATCCTTCACAAGGAGGTGTGAGGAAGAAGGAGGAAGAGGGTGGCCTTTTATAGGAGGAGGGGGGTGCCCCTCCCCATGGCCGGCGCCTCAAGGGGGTGCCCCTTCACCTCCTCCATTCATGTGGTGGTAACCCCTCCACATTAAAATGCCTCTTCACATTCCCTTTTAAAGTCCCCACTTTAAATGCATTAAAATTCTCTAAGTTTAATGCACTCTCATTTAATAAAATTCTTTTATTAAATTTATTCATAATTTTGTTAATTACTTTAATTAACAAACATTCACATATAACCCCTTGCAATATTTCAATATCACATGCAGAACCACTTTCTGCAATTTCACCCGAAACAAATCCGGTTTCTATCGAAACAATTCCTGCGCTTTGCAATTCTTTCGTTTGAAACATATGTGCTCCAAAATGGTGCCCGGTAACTCTTAAGTGTGTCACCCTACGGTTCGTGAATAATGCAGATAGGAGTGAGACTCCTCTCAGATCAATAATCAGAAGTGGGACCTAGAGGTCCATACTGACTCCTGCATATTCAACGACGGCTTCCGTGATCATGAGAACCTTTAACGCTTGTAATTTAATCCCTTTGTCTCTTGATATAATACATGTCCGAGATTTGATCATCGGTATCCAAATACCTAGTTTGATCTCGTTACCGACATGCACTCTTTTCTCGTTCCCGTGATATAACATTCTAGTGATCACATCACTTGCTTGCAAGCTACCTTAATGTGATATCATCGAGAGGGCCCAGTGTATATCTATCCGTCATCAGGATTGAAAAATTCCACTCTTGATCCATGATCCTCAACATAACACCTTCGTAGCACCGAACCCATCTTTATAGTCACCCTGTTACGGTGTGACGTTTGATGTTATCAAGATACTCTTCTGGTGTTAGCAATTAACATGATCTCATGGTGTAAGGATAAAGATTACTTCGTATGATGTTATAGCAATATAAACATAATGACTTGATCGTAATGCTATACTTCAGATGAATGTTCATCACATCATTTCACAAATGCTGTGACCTTGTTATTAACAACATCCAATGTCCATGATCAGGAAACCTTGATCATCTTGTAACCAACAAGCTAGTCTATAAGAGAGGCATAACTAGGAACCCTTTTTGTTTATTAAACACACATGTATTGACGTTTCCGATTAATACAATTATAGCATGCAAAATAAACATTTATCATAAACATGGAATAAGATAATAACTACTTTATTATTGCCTCTCGGGCATATTCCCTTCAGTCTCCCACTTGCACTAGAGTCAATAATCTAGTTTGAAAAACTTTGCGTATTGAACACCTATGGCTTTCTGGTGTTGCATATACGCGATTGCTAGTGGTTAACATAATCTCCGGATCTGACAGTTTCAGGTCCGTGTGTATTTGCATGTCTTTGCGTCTCTACGCATCACTCATTCTTAAATGAGATGGCATTGTATAAATTTGGTCCTTTGGTGAGATCTTTAGTTTGTTCGGGTTAAAGTATGTTGATATTATTGTCACACAATATATATTCATAGTATTAGCCCACTTTGAACCACACCTAGTTTGATGACAAACTACTTAACACAAATGCCCTCATTTGCTCCTACTATAGCAGTTATATACTTAGCCTTTTGTTGTAGTATCCGTCAAAATGTCTCAACTTTGGAACTCATCCAAATCCATCATGGAATATCCTTTCCATTACATTGTGCCACCCATACTAAATGAGATAAATTAAATTTGTATCTTGTGACAAAAATAGTATCAATGTAACACTTTACAATGAACTACCTTTAACTATTTTTCACTTATACATGATATATTCTTAGTTCTTCCAAAGCTCATAAGAATATCTTTACTATCGTCCAATGATCATCTTATGAATCATTCTGGTATAATCGATCAAAATATTCATGTGATTTTACTCACCAAGTGTTGAAACACTTGAATCTTGATACAATTCTTTCCATGCAGCAAGAACCTTTCTTGTTGTTTCCATATTGAACCCTTCCAATATCTCATATATGTATGTCTGGCACAACCATATTAGCGCCTTAATCTATCCATATAGATATTGATGCCAAATATTCTGGGTTTGCCCAAGTCTTTCATCGAAATCTTATTTTAATGAAATTCTTAACTTGTGTCAATACAAGATACATCATTTCCAATCAACAATATGTCCTCTACATAATGTATTAGAAATATGTCTCAGCGCTCCCACTTAATTTCTTGCAAATGCAAGCATCTTCATCATCTCCGGTGAATTTAAACTCTTTTAACAGTTTCATCATGGTGAAGATTCCAACTCCTCTATGCTTACTTCAACTATTGAAGTTTGCATGCCCTTTTAGCACCCTTTGAATTAACAAAACCCTCCGGACCATGTCATGTACACGTCCTAGGCAACCGTTCTATTAGAAGAACCTTGTTTTGTTTATTCAACTACCATATACCAAATAATATGTAGTGGTTGCTACATTAATTCGTTAAGACTATATATCGCTATGAAATATCAGATCTTGTCATAGATAACTCCTTGAACATTGCCGTAAACTTCTTTCCGACATGTCGACTATTTCATAGATGTTAAACATCCATGTCTATTTCTTTATAGATCCAAACACGACCGATAGGCTTTACGCCTTTTCAGAGGGTCTTCCAAGTTCAGAAACTTGATTTCTCGTGTATGGATACTGACGAGGGTTTAACTCATCATTGCCCATTGTTATGGACTTGGGATTTGGAGAAGGAGGGAGCGCTGGAGACATCTATCGGCTAGCAAACAAGCACACAGGGGACAAAGGATTTACCCAGGTTCAGGCCTCGTAGAGGTCCCTACTCCTGCTTGTCTGCTCGTGGAATTATCGAAGGAGTCGAAAGTTACAATGGTGCGCAGATGCAATCTGGCGAGGGTTGTGGAAAACTAGAGTTGCGTGTGTCCTTCTCGCCGCCCCCTCCTAGCCTTTATATAGATAGGCTAGGTCTCGGGTAGCAGGTCGAGTCGGTTACAAGTTAGTGTTTTTTCCTTCAAACTTTCTATCTTTAGCTTCTTCTTGTCTCTCAAGCAATCAAGAGTCCGCAGGTTACTCGAGTCCTTTCATCTGGGCCTTGGCGACACCGTGGGCCTGTACGTATTTAGACCATATATACACAGCTCGAGTACCTGTAGGGTATACCCATGTCAGTAGCCCCCGAGTATCTAGTGGAATCGCAGATTCGACTGGGTACTTTTTGAAGTCTTTGAGTGCCTGTATGAGTACATTTTTCGACTGCTTTCATTTATGTCATAGGGATCGTTTGATATACGTGCCTGATATAGCCGAAGTATCGGTATCAGTTAACCACCTTAGGGTGAAACAACGCAATCTACTCGAACTCGAGTCCCCGGACTCGAATCCAGAAAAGTGCTGGCGTAATTCGACTCAGGCCACGGAGGTCTTACAGGAGTCGAATTCCAGTTATATGGGTGTGAGCACTTGACTCGTCCGTCAAGGCATGTTCATCATGCCTGTAGGCACGGATATATTTCTGGTAGTGCGCGGTTAAATACGTTGTCAGGCCTTATTCAGGTCTTACCTTCACGCTGTAAGCGTGGCATCCGAATTTTATCATCGCGGAGATGATTCGGGCGACCCAGGAGACGTAGTCTCTTTGTAGGGAGAATTATGAGGCGGTGTCGCCCTGATCTGCGAGTGCGGATGTAATCAACACACAGTTTTTGTGCAAATAATCATAGGGTGCGCGACCAGTGCTCCCTATGGGAGTAGCTCCCGAGTGCCTGGTTGAGTCGAAGACTCAGGCAGGGACTAAAGAAATTTTGCGACTGCTGTCGTCTTTGCTTGTTTGTTCCAGTCGAAATTGTTTCCGGCGCTCCCTATGGGAGTAACCCATGTCCATAGTTGAACCGTGTTTCGAGTGGTTGGGTTTGATTGTGATTGCCCATATTCCTGCAATAAGAAAAGAAAAAACGTAGGGTGTGCGGTTAGCGCTCCCTATGGGAGTAGCCCCCGAGTGCTTGGTGGAGTCGAAGACTCCATCAAGGACTAAAGTAGTCGAAGTTTTCCACTGCGGAGCTTTGATGACGTCAGTGCTGATGTTTGCATGACCTCAGTTGCCCGCGTGAGCGAGTTTGACGGGACGTGACGAGCGGTGGGTCCTACTTTCTGACTTTGATTTGACTGGGCGTGCGTAATCTTATTATTAATTGTGCCTCCTCGATTTCCGCGCGTAATGGGAGCAGTGGGGGGACGGTTCGCGCTTCCTCTTCTCCACGTGTCGAGCGCGATGCGTGCCACGCGTCCAGTAGGGTTTTTGTGAGCCGTTGGATTGCATCTCCTAAGGGTTAAGTAGCGATTCTACGACGGTAATTTTCCATCTGCGCTCTTTTCTTCCTCGCTGCCATCACCATTGCTGGTGCTCATCTGCTTTCCCTGCGTTCATCTCCTCCTCAGCTCTGGACCACCTCCGCTCATTTCCAAGTTATTTCATGCGCTCTCATCGCCGCCGCGCAATGGGAAAGAAGAAAGGAGGCGCTGCCGCTGAATCCGCGTCCACCATTGCCGCTACGAAGAAGAAGGGTGGCCCCGCTACTGCGGGCACTAGTGCCGCCGCCGGCAGGAAAAAGAAGGTTGCGGGCACCCGCGTGACCAATGGCGCGTGGCACCCCTCTATCATCAACGCGTCGGATCTCCGTCTTCTTCTCCAAGATGGAGTTATTTTTGCAGCAGCCGCCGATGCGCGCGTCCCCAGTGGTGAGACCATTCCTGTGCCTCCCGCTGGTTTTCGAGTGATGTTTCTTGCATTCGTCATTTGCGGTCTTTCTTTGCCTCTCCACCCGTTTCTTAGGGGTCTCCTTTGTTTCTACGGGCTCCAGCTGCATCAGTTGTCCCCAAATTCAATTCTCCACATCACATGCTTCATCACTCTTTGCGAGTGCTGGCTCGGAATCGAGCCACACTTTGGCCTTTTCAAGCGCTTATTTAAACTGAAGCATCAGTCCGCATCTGGCTCTCTAGTTTACGATGTAGGTGGTTGTGGAATCCATGTCGACCCGTCCGCCCCCTACTTCGACATCAAGCTCGCCAAGTCCGTCCAGGGATGGAGGGACAAATGGTTTTATGTTCGTGACCAGAAGGCCAAGGACGAGCATTTTTGACTCGCGCCTTTCGATCCCGCGACTCCCTGCAAGAAGATGCATTCTTGGAAGAACGTGATCATGCCTTCCGAACTCACGGAGACAGACGTGCTATATCAACACGTCTACGACCTCGAGAGTCGCATAGGCGCAGAAGAGGGAGGCTGCGCCCTTGTCAGGACTTGGCTGCGTTGTCGCGTCCAGCCTCTCCGGGCTAGAGTCCATCCCATGTTTCAATGGGGTGGTGCTGATGATGCCACTCGCGTGTCTGCCGATGGCATGTCCGCGAGTGAGGTAGATAAGAGGGTGCGACTAGTCACGAAGTACACATTCAAGGACGTGCTTCTGAATGAGCCAGTCGTTCCTCCTTTCGATGCTTCGAATCCTCCTCCTGAGGTATAGTTGTGCTACGCAGTAGCTTATTTTCGCGATTGCTTTTCTGTTGCTTACTTGCTCCTTTTGCTCATCTTTGCTGTTTGTTTGCAGGATTGGGCGGTGTCGCCTTGTATGCCTCCTCTCCCTGAGGGTATTATTCCTCGCGAAGCTTTGGAAGAGGACGAGTCTGAGTCGACTGTCCCTTCTGATGTGGAAGAGGAAGCCCCCGAGTCCGAGAGCCCGGATACTCGTAAGCGTTCGCGCAGCGAGGATTCCGACCCGTCGACTCCTTCGACTCTAGAAGGCGCGGCTGTTGGCGCGGAGTCGCCAATTCCAGCTGTTCCTGTGAGGGTTGTGGCACCATCTTCCCGCAAGAAGATGCGATTGCCCAAGGAGTCTTTGTCGGAGTCGGCGGAGGCCATGTTTGATCTTGACAAGTTTGACTGGTAAGTTTGCGAGTTCATTCATTCTTTTCTGTTTTCTTCTTGTTGGCTTTGCCCTAGACTTTGCCCTTTCTCAGTGTGGATTTGATCTTGCAGTCAAGAGGCGTCGTCAAATTCTAGCGACGTCGATTTTTTGAAGGAATCGGGAGTCGCGACCTCAAGGGCCAAGGTAGAGGTCGAGCGCGCTCCTTCTCCTCCGGCGGCGGCCCACTCCGGGCACAATTCTTCGAGCTCTCCTCACGTAGGGGAGCATCGAATAGTTGCTCGGATGACGGTTCAGCAAACTTCCTCGGAGTCGCTAGAGGACCATGTGAGTACATCTTTCTTTCTTTTTTAGTGTGGCAGTCAACGCCTTCTGCTGCCCTCTCTGATTCCTTGTTTTGTGCAACAGCCCCTTGTAAAGGAAGCCGCGCAAGTGGCGGAGTAGGTGATGGCGATGGGTCGTCAGCATGCAATGCTGGAGACATGTCATCGCGTTGTCGAAAGTGAGTGTTCTACACTTATCCTTTTCCTCTTCTCTCTTTTTGGTATAATCGACTGATAGTCAATTTTTGACTGCCATGTAGCTGAGCATAACGCCTTACTGCGCAACGTCGCCACCTTGGAGAAGACATTAGACGCAGCTGTGAAGGGGCGCGACGAGGCAATCGCGGCTCGTGATGATGCCCAGAAACGCAAAGAGGATCTGCGTGCCTCCTTTGCGGCCAGGGAAAAGTTGTTCGAAGAGCAACTGTTCTCAGTCGCCAAGGCCCTCTCGGGTACCTTTGCTGGTGGATGTTTTTACTGTTGTTCCTTTCTACATCTATAGTTTTGCTGGTGGCGCTAGAAGTTTGATCCATGTGTGTGTTTTCTGTGTAGATGCTGGCGACTTGAGTTTTGACCCGCAAGCCCTGCGTCGCGATGATGCTCTGGCGGGCGCGGTGTCTGCAGTCGAGGACCGAAGCGCCGTCATCCAAGATACGTTGTCCAAGGCCAAGGTCACCCTCAGTCGCCTCCAGGAGGAGTTGATGCCAAAGGCGGAGCTGGTCGATAACATGGGTAAGCTGGTGGAGTCACGCGCCGGGGGTGTGCCTGCCACCTACAAGAACTCCCTCCGCGCGGCTGGCGCGACCATGTCACTCGCCATGGTGCAAGCCCACGGAGTCGAGATAGATCCCTCTGTGGTGTCGAAGGCGATGCCTGTTGGCGCGGATGGTCAGCAGGTGGTCTTCGCTCCCTTTGCGACTGCCTGTGCCAAATATGGCCATTCCTTGATAAATATCGTTGCCAAGTATTCGGAGGAGCTCCAACGCGCTAAGAAGGCGGCGAAAGCTTCGGCCTCAGGGGCAGGCGAAAAGTCGGTGGCGTCTGATACTGCCACGGACTTGATGAAGCCCCCGAAGGCGTCGAAGTCGAAGAAGCCAGCTGCTTCGTAGTTAGCTTTTGTAATAGATGATGAATTGTCGTTTTGATCTAAGAACATGCCTGCTGGCGAGTGTGTTTGTGAATATTTATGCTTATCTTTGAATGCACATGTTCCCCTTGTCTTTGTGTTAATTTGGTCGCCTTATTTGCTTCTATCTTGACTTGTGGTAGGGCACATCGAGTGGTCCTGTCGGAGGAACCCAGGACTCGCCATCTCTTGATGAGAAAGTGGCACCACCGCGCTCCAGGGTAGAGGAGATGTCCTTGCTGTCGCGACTTCGTGACCGCGTGAAGCAGCTGGAGTGTGAGTTGCCCCTGATCCGCGGTAACGCAGACGTGTGAAAGTCTAAGGCAGAAAAAGCCGCCGCCCACGAGCAATATCTGCTTGGCGAGGTGACGCAGCTGGGCGACCAGTTTAAGTGTTAGTTTGCTCTTCCTCATCTTTTCCTTTGTAGTTAGTCGCAATGGTACGTTGTACTCATGCTGTTGGTGCTGCTTCGTGTAGTTGTTAGCGCACGCCATTCGCAGGAGGAGAGGGATAGGATTGCCATCCGCCTTCATGGTCTCACCCAGGAGCAACTTCAAGAGAGTGGATACTTCTGGGTGGATCATGATCGTGCGACTGCATTGGCAACCCTGCAGGATCGCGCTTCGCGAGTGCTGCTCTTCCTGAAGAAGTCGCAGTCATGTTTGAAGAATATCTATCGGGCGATGTTTCCGTTGGATGACACTCCATCAAGCCTGTTGGCTCTTCTGGCCAAATTTCAAGACATGTCCGCTATTCGCGAGTGCGTGAGGCAGCAGTTGGTGGCTGGCGCCAAGGCTGCCCTCTCGATGGTGCGTTTGCACAGGCCTGACGTGGATGTCGTTGCCGTAGCTTCCGGTCTGCCAGCGCCGCCAGCCGGATCTGCCTGGGATATGGTGCTGCACTATCAGGCGGTGGACCGTCCAGTAGAGGAGATTGTCGACTTTTTCGAGGAACAAAGCAATGTTCTTCTGTTGCAGCAGTAGCCAGATTTGTATCCTGCACATAAGCGTATTATAAAGTTCATATATATGTTGTAGATAATTTATTGTCAAACGTGTATTAAAAGCTTTGTTAGCGTGAGGTGCGTTGCACTATGCGAGTCCTTTTCGTTAGCCTGGCTATCCCTTTGTCAACCTGCCAGGTGCGTTGCAGCTAGGTTGAGTTTTCATTAGGGGGTTTGATTAATGTGCCAGCTACTCAGGATATCGCGTTTATTGGTTCGAAGAACAGATGTATGTAGGGTGGCGCAGCCCCCGAGTATAAAATTGACAGAAGTGAAGAGAAAACACAGAGTTTTGGGGCACTTAGCTTTTATTTATTTGGAGAACAGTACGAGGTACAACGTGTGGCTAAGTAGCCTTGGCTGGGTAGCCTTATTTGTGATGTAAAAGTAAAGAACAACTAGGGGTAGAAGCGTCGCAGTTGTGCGACGTTCCAAGGGTTGGAGTATGCGACTCCTGTCTCTAAGTCTTTAAGGAGATAGGCGCCACCTGGGATTACTTCTGTAATCAAGTACAGTCCTTCCCGGGGGACTCGAGCTTGAGATGCCCCTGCTGCTTCAGTCACAGGACCAGGTCACCTTCGACGAAGGATCTAGGGCGAAGCCTTCTACTGTGGTAGTTGCGCAGGTTCTGCTGGTAGATCGTGGATCTTTCTGCGGCAATTTCTCTTGCCTCGTCGAGGAGGTCTACGGAGTCTTCGAGTGCAAGAGATGACTCATGTTCGTTGTAAGCGACTATGCGCGGCGCCTTGTACCTCACTTCCGCAGGTGGTACTGCTTCTGCTCCGTGCACCATAAAGAATGGTGTGTAGCCTGTGGCGCTGTTTGGAGTTGTACGTAGGTTCTAGAGTACGGATTGGAGCTCATCTAGCCAGCAACCCGCGGCTTGTTCGAGTGGTTGAAGGAGTCGCTTCTTGATGCCGCTGCAGATGAGCCCGTTTGCTTTTTCCACCTGACCGTTGGTCTGTGGATGCGCGACTGAGGCATAACTGATGTTGATCCCCAGGTTTCCACAGAATTCTTGGAACTCTTTGGATGCGAAGTTCGTCCCGTTGTCAGTGATGATGTTGTGCGGCACACCGAAGCGGTAGACGATGGACTCGAAGAATTTGACCGCGCTGTGTCCTGATTGCTTGGTCACTGGCATGGCCTCAATCCACTTGGTGAACTTGTCGACTGCAACCAAAAGGTAGACGTAGCCTCCTTGCGAGGACCTTGGGAGCTTGCCTACCATGTCGAGCCCCCATTGTGCGAAGGGCTAGGCCAATGGAATAGGCCGTAGTTCTGCGCCTGGTGCGTGTGGTTTGTCCGCGAATCGCTGACAAGCGTTGCACTTTTGGACTATGTCCTTGGCGTCGCGCATGGCCGTGGGCCAGGAAAATCCAGCTCGTAGAGCTTTGGCAACAAGGGCGCGACTGCCGGCGTGGTGTCCGCAAGTCCCTTCATGTATGTCGAGGAGGACTGCTCTTCCATTGGCCAGGGAGACGCATCGTTGTGACACGCCTGTGATGCTGCGTTTATATAGTTTGCCGTTGATAACGGTGAATGCCTTGGAGCGTCGTGCGATGTGCCGTGCGTCTGTTGGTTCATCCGGTAGGCGCTTGCTGAGGAGATATGTAATGTACGGCTGTGTCCAGGATTGTTCGATCATCATGACGCTCATTGGCCCTTCGAGTCCTGTGTCTGGCTCCAAGTTATCGAGTGCCATTGGCTCATTGGGTGGCGTAGCCCCCGAGTCCGTTGCTGCGCTTGTTTTCTTCTCTACGGCCTTTGGCTTGATGGAGTGTTCGCAGATGCGCTCGAGAAATACCCCAGGTGGTATGGGGGCGCAGGTAGAGCCTATGTTGGCGAGTGCGTCCGCCTCCTTGTTGCTTTCGTGACCTATATGTCGCAACTCGCAACCATCGAAGCCTCCCTCGAGTGTATCGTAGAGGTCGCGGTATGCGATCATGTTGTCATTTAGTGCGTCGCATTCGTGCATTGTTTGGTTGACGACCAGCTTGGAGTCGCCATATATGATGAGCCTCTTTGCGCCGCAGGCTTTTGCCATCCTCATCACGTGCAACAGGGCCTCGTATTCAGCCTCGTTGTTTGAGGCGGTGAACTGCATTCGCAGGATGTATTTCAGCTTGTCCCCTTGAGGTGATGTAAGTATGACACCTGCTCCTGCTCCATCTTTCCGTTTGGATCCATCAAAGTGCATGGTCCAAAGGTAGGACATATCTGGCTTGTCCGGGAGTTGGTTTTCCATCCAATGCACGAGGAAGTCAGGGAGGACTTGCGACTTGATTGCGTCGCGCTTTTCGTATGTGATGTCTCGTGGAGACAGTTCGATTCCCCAAAGCGCGACTCGTCCCGTGGCATCGGGGTTATTGAGGATATGTCCCAATGGGGCGTCGCTGACTACCATGATTGGGTGTTCCTGGAAGTAATGGCGCAGTCGTCGGGCGGTCATGAAGACACCGTACGCCAGCTTCTGGTAGTGCGGGTACCGCTATTTTGTTGGCGTGAGGACCTCGCTGAGGTAGTATACCGGGCGTTGTACGCCGTGGACCTTGTTTTCCTCTGCCCGCTCGACGACGAGCACTGTACTAACCAGTTGGTTGGTAGCTGAGATGTACAGCAGTAGTGGTTCCCTTTCTCGTGGAGTCACCAGTACTGGCGAGGTGGATAGCAGGCGCTTGAGATCTTCGAATGCTTCTTGCGCTTCCTTGGTCCACTCGAATTTGTCGGCTTTGCGGAGGAGCCGATAGAAGGGCAGTGCCTTTTCTCCCATTCGACTGATAAATGGACTAAGGGTCGCGATTCGTCCGGCTAGTTGCTGGACGCCTCTTATGTTCTTTGGCTTCTCCATGGCCAGTATGATCTTTATCTTTTTCGGGTTTGCCTCAATCCCTCTCGCGGAGATGAGATATCCGAGCAGCTGCCCAGATGGTACGCCGAAGGCGCATTTTTCCGGATTGAGCTTAATCTGGTAACGATCAAGATTGGCAAATGTTTCGCGCAAGTCGTCGATTAGAGAGGCTTCCTCCTTGGTTTTGATTACTATGTCGTCGACATAGACTTGGATGTTGTGACCCAGTTGTTCCTTGAGGCAAGCCTGCATGCACCGCTGGTAGGTGGCTCCTGCGTTTTTTAGCCCGAAGGGCATTGTGTTGTAGCAGAACACACCGAAGGGCGTTGTAAATGCGGTCTTCTCTTGGTCTTCCTCCTTCATTCGAATTTGGTTATAGCCTGAGTAGGCATCGAGGAAGCAGAGGCGCTCGCATCCAGTGGTGCAGTCGATGATTTGATCGATCCGTGGTAGCGGGAAGTGATCTTTTGGGCAGTGCTTGTTTAAAGGAGTGAAGTCCACGCACATCCGTAGGATATCCGTGTCCTTTTTTGGCACCAGCACCGTATTGGCGAGCCAAGTGCTTTCCTTGATCTCGCGTATGAATTTGGCCTCGAGGAGTCTGTTGATCTCCATTCCAACTGCCTGCGCTCGTGGCTCAGACAATCGCCTGATTGTTTGCTTGACTGGCCTTGCGTCGGGGTCAACGTTGAGTGCGTGCTCGGCGAATTCCCTGGGAACTCCTGGCATGTCCGCGGGACACCAGGCAAAAATTTCCTAGTGCTCACGGAGGAATTCGATGAGCGTGAGTTCCTATGCGGGACTCAAGTTGTTGGTGATGAGGGCCGTTTTTGCAGGATCTGTCGGATGGACCTGCACCTTCTTTGTGTGCATAGATGAGTCGAAGGAGAGATCAGGTGAGCTTGGCCTACTCAGGGGAGGCAGACTGTTGTCTGTCATTTCCTTCAATCGCGCGAGCTCTTCCTGCATGCCGAAGGACTGGGAGATTCTGTTGAATTCCCTGTCGCAACTGTCAGATCGCTCAAAGCTCCCGTTGATCGTGATGACGCCGTTAGGACCTAGCATTTTCATCTGCAGGTAGGCGTAGTGGGGTACCGCCATGAACCTAGCGAACGCGACGCGTCTGAGGATGCAGTGGTATTGTGAGGGCCAGTCGACGACCTCAAAGTCAATGCATTCGCGCCGGAAGTTCTTTGGCGTGCCGAATATGACTCCGTTCTTCGATTGATGCGGGCCGTTTGTACGTGCCCTTAAAGTTGCGCACGAAGCTGTAAACCAGCTCATCCCAACTACGAATGGATCCGCGTGGGAGGTTATTGAGCCATGCTCGGGCAGCGCTCTGCAGCTGTAGCTGCAAACATTGCATGGCAGTACTTCGACTGCCTCCGTGGAGCCTGACGGAGGAGATGTGATCCTCTAGCCAGATTTTAGGGTCTTGTAGACCGTCGAATTTCGGATTCTCCGACGGAAGTTTAAACCCTTTAGGCATTCGCTTCTACCTAATGGATCTGCTGAAGCATCTGGCGCCACAGAGCTCCCCATCTTCCTCTTCCGAGTCAGTCGACCGAGCACGTCGTGCCCTTGACTTGTCAATCTTGCGTTGTGTGAGGTCGTTGCGCGCATCGTAGTCGCGATCGTGTCGCCGTGAGTGACGGCGTCGACACAGGTCGTGACTGTCATTGCTGGATGAGGGCGAGGAATAGTGCTTTGCTAGCGTTTTTCCCTTTTTTGGATCTGGTACCGGCTCCTTGTCAAGGGCGGCCTCGATTAGCCCCAAACCCGCGATCGTAGATTGGTGCATGGCAGTTTGGGGATCTCCAGCCGGTGGCTGGTTGTTGAGGAGGTACATGGTGGCTGCTGTCACCGCAGCCTGCGATGTCCTGCGGACCACGTTGCCTCTCTTGTCGACTGTCATATAGCCGAAGTCGAGGACTTCTTCGGTGTTTATGCGCTCTTGTTCGGTGAGGTGAGCCATTCGCGACTGCTTCTTCTTGGCGAGGTACTCGTTGCCTCGTGAGGAGGATCCTCCGTAGGAGGAGAGTCCAGCGCGACGAATGCTCGACTCGTCCGCCGCCTTTTTACGCCCCTCAAGTTGCGCGATTGCTTGTTTTTGGCGCGTGAACTCTTCTTTTAGGAGCCAGTGGTAGCCCATCAGTAGTTCCTGCGGGGACCCAAGGGGTAGAGGTGCACCTCGTAGGGCTTCGCGGCAGCGCTCCCACTCTTGCTCGTTGAGCCTGATTACGACGCGTTCGCCGGTTTGCTCATTGATTATGCTGGGAGGTTCGACTGCTCCCCCGTTGGCGCCGTTACCGCCATTTCCACCATTGCCACCGTTAGGTGGATCGGCGCCATTGCCAGTGTTACCGCCGTTGCCGCGATTGGTGGAGATATCGCCTGCGTTAATGACGACGCACATGAAGTGATTGGGGAAGCTGCTGCTTCCACAACTTTCAGATTCGGAACCGTAGGTTCCATCTTCTATGGCCAGATCGCTCAGATCGGAGTCGCGACTGCTGTCGCTGATCGTGTTCCCGAATGCCACCGGAGCATTGAGCTCGCTGAGGGTGTCGATCGATGGAGGGAACCATGATGCCGGGGCAATCGCCGGTGCTGTCGGTTGATCAGGCATGCGAAGCGTGCCCATCTGACCAACTTGGACGCGGAAGCTCCCAATCGCCAGGCTAATTCCGTTGCCCACAGATTCGAAGGCCGGGCGGGTGGCCGGTGTGTGGACGGTGAAGTCGAAGGCGCCGAAGAGCTAGCGAATCTCCGTTGTTGCGGAGTTGTAGATCGTATTTGATGGGGCCGAAGAAGCCGCAACATCAGCACTCCCAGTTCCCACAGACGGCGCCAATTGACGAGGGTTTAACTCATCAATGCCCATTGTTATGGACTTGGGTTTTGGAGAAGGAGGGAGCGCTGGAGACATCTATCGGCTAGCAAACAAGTACACAGGGGACAAAGGATTTACCCAGGTTCAGGCCTCGTAGAGGTCCCTACTCCTGCTTGTCTGCTCGTGGAATTATCGAAGGAGTCGAAAGTTACAATGGTGCGCAGATGCAATCTGGCGAGGGTTGTGGAAAACTAGAGTTGCGTGTGTCCTTCTCGCCGCCCCCTCCTAGCCTTTATATAGATAGGCTAGGTCTCGGGTAGCAGGTCGAGTCGGTTACAAGTTAGGGTTTTTTCCTTCAAACGTTCTATCTTTAGCTTCTTCTTGTCTCTCAAGCAATCGGGAGTCCGCAGGTTACTTGGGTCCTTTCATCTGGGCCTTGGCGACACCGTGGGACTGTACGTATTTAGACCATATATACCAAGCTCGAGTACCTGTAGGGTATAACCATGTCAGATACTATCACGGATTCTATGACTTCTAGTCATTTTATGGAGTCAGGGCCCATCATCGCTTCTTTGCATGTAGTCGGTTCATCATTGTCAAAACAATAACGACTTGCTTAGCAAATCAGACTATTTGATTCTTACCGACCCACACGGTTCAATAGGAACTCTAATCTCCGAGATCACAACCTTTGTAATCATGGGAGCCATGAGCATTGTGGCCACCACCGGGACATTTCCGGTGCTGCGCTACTTAGTACATATAGCTAAGGTTCAACAACCTTATCAAAGTTCTATTGTCCTCCCACTTAACGTTTCGCGAAAAAATCCTTCTCAAGAAACTTGACGTTCCAAGTAACAAACTCTTTTGTCCTTGGTGTTATGGAGAAATTCCCAACGAATTCTTTAGGATAACCTACAAAGACGTGCTTATTCGACTTTGGTTGTAAACATTTTACTTATGCATAGCATACCAAAATTTAAGAAAAGACAATTCGGGTTTTATCCCAAACCATAACTTATATGGTGTCGTTTCAACGGATTGCGATGGTGCTCTTTTCAGTGTAAAAACGGTAGTCTCTAAAGCTTCAATCCTTAAAACATAATGGCAGTTTTATAAATGACACCTTTGATCTTACCATGTCAAACATGGTTTGATTTCATTTCTCGAATATGCCATACTCCTATGGTTTATCGAGAATCACAAATCATGGAACAATTCCTCAAATCTTAGGTGTTTTTGCTAAACATGTTACTCAAATATCTTCCTTTATGATTGAATCATAAACTCTTTATTTTCTTGTTACAATGATTTTTCACTTCATCTTGAAAATCTTTGAACAATTTTCAAATGTTTCATACTTCTTCCTTATTAAGTAAATATATAGATATATTCACTCAAATTTCTAGAGAAAGCATATGAAGCAAAAAGATCCATCGCATATGGCTACACATAATGGACTATGCGCATCAGCATGCACAATTTCCAATAAGCTAGTCATCTGTTCCTCTTTGGCCTATGAACGGAGTTTCAATTATCTCGAGGAAAGTCCCACAAGCGTAAATTGATCAAAATCAAAGACTCCAAAAATTCCATCAACATGGTTTTTTTTCATGTTTTCTTTCCAATATAATTTAAACAGCGATGTCACTTCATAAGTAATCTTGTCTTGCGACATTTTAGCAATAGTGTTTATGGATGTGATTTCTCCCACTAGACTTGTAAAAGTTCATCCATCCTTTATGGAATATGATAATTATTTTAACAACCATTGTTCTCGTAATACCGGAACAAAATAACAATTATTAAAACAAATCTTGAAGGCTAGGTTTGACGACAACGGAAAACACAATAACACTTTATTTGTTTTCGATGAACATCATCACTTATTCTCTTGCTAGTTACTTAGCCCATTGTAGTTCATGAATTGCGTTGTCCTGTATGACAATTCATACCAACCAATTCGGTATCCAATACCGGTATCTAATACCTCAGAACCACATTGTTTAACAAGCAAGGAATACAACCATAACGTTATATACGTAAGCTGGACATTTCCAACTTTTTCTTTTCTGCCAAATATTTTATAGATTCTCTTTCAGCAATTCCTTTCCTTTTAAAAGAATCTATCAACATCAATAGTGGTGTCACTCACATGACACATAGTACAAAGTGTATATAGTCGAATACTAATACCTTTGGACTTGCACTTTGAAGTGGATCACCATCATCAAATGTTTGGCATTCTTTCAAAAATCCATTCTTTAGTAATATTTTAGTGTAGTAAACATTTTACTTACATCTTCTATTCATCCTTATCATGACAACATTCATGATCAAGCTACTATAGCCTGTAAGGAAGAATTGCGAGTATAATGTTAGTTCCCAAAAACCTTTTTGGGAGATCCGGATGCTTAGCATCTCCCTCCTTCACAAATTCTCATACAATATGAGAACATGTATTTTGCTAAATTATACTCTATCATAATGCAACCAAAAACATCGTTTCAGATATCACAATATCTTTCACACATGATGGTTTCTAAAACAATTTTCAGCTCCTATATAATCTTGATATTAAAACAACTTTTGAATATCAAAAATCATGGAGGCAAACATGATACTTTAGATACTAACATTGGAATTCTTACTCTTGATTTAATACTACTTATTAAACTTCATGGAGTAAATAGAGTTTGCTGAAAGTTTGCAATAGGACTTATAAACTTTAAATTGACATTCAAAACAATACGATACCAGTTCGTAAAGTAAATATCCAGAATTCTATAGTTCTATTATCCCAATTAAAACTAAGCATAAGGTAGTGAACAGACGCCAATGACTACAACAAATTATGCAAATTCACTTTGATCTAGTTTATGACAAATTGAGTTCGACTAATCCAAATTAGAAATGAACTCCCACTCAAAAAACGACACCCCTGGTGCCTTTTTGGTGATTACATGAACCAAATCCACTACACCAAGTCCGATCATCACGTGAGTTGATGTAGCTTCAAAGGCGAGCATCTATATGGGAATCATATCAACTATATGACTCATGCTTAACCTTTCGGTCCGTGTTCCGAGGCCATGTCTGTACATGCTAGGCTCGCCAAGTAAGAACCTTAGTACTCGCATGTGTAAAATTGTCTTACACCCGTTTGTATGAAAGCGTAGAGTCGAGTACACCCGATCATCACGTGGTGTCTCAAAACACGATCCAAACGGTGCATACTTAACGAAGAACACATTTTTATCTTGATATCTAAATGATGGATCATCTTACAATGCTACAGAAAGCGCCAAACTAGCAGTATAAGATGCTAACATCTAATGTGTAAAGTGAGATGATATGGTCCATGCATTTGATCTCTATCATTTGCATCGTGGTATGATCTCTATCATTCCTTTGTGTGTAAGGCCATGGTCTATGGAACTTACACGTTGAGTGTGTTGTAAGAGTATCTATCATACATCTACTTACAACAATACCATATCAAGACACTAACCCAGCAACGATCTAAACTAGACGCCTCTAATTTATCAATTGCAAGTTTTACGTGGCTTAGGGCTTTCGGAGATAGAACCGGTCTTACCTTCGAACATGGAACCACAACGAGGATAACCAAGTTATTAACAACTCGTTGTAAATCAGATATTGACTATAGTAGGAGAGACAGACACTCGCTAGCCACTTATGCAAAACAAGTTGCATGTCAGTCGTGGAACCGGTCTCATGTACGATGACATGTAAGGTTGGTCCGGGCCGCTTCATCCTACTATGCCACCAATATCCAAAATACATAGAAGATGCAATAACATGATCATCATCGCCCACATATAAACATACGTGTACTACCCGTGCAAAGCACCTACGCATAGATCAGGCTCTGATACCACTGTTGGGTCCGCAGCATAGAAAACAAAAAAATTCCTACGATGTGAACTACACACCAAGATCTATCTACTAGGTACAGAGCAACGGGTGGATATACATCCAACAAGAACTTACCCTCGAAGATAACGAGTTTTGTTACGAGTAGGAACTCGTGGTTGATGTAGTCGTACACTTGCCGATCTCAAGATCGTGAGGAAGTCCGAGTGCTGCAACTCAGCAGCGCATCCGCACTCGCACACACTTTCAAGCCATCGGACAACCTCCGCCTCCTCGCTCCATCGATCCAGCGGAAGCAGCAACTCATTCTAGACGAAATGCCATCGGGAACATGTATCTCGCTAATCCGAGATCATGGGGGAATAATTCTAGAGGGGGAGAGAGATCCTTCACAAGGAGGTGTGAGAAAGAAGGAGGAAGAGGGTGGCCTTTTATAGGAGGAGGGGGGTGCCCCTCCCCATGGACGGCGCCTCAAGGGGGTGCCCCTTCACCTCCTCCATTCATGTGGTGGTAACCCCTCCACATTAAAATGCCTCTTCACATTCCCTTTTAAAGTCCCCACTTTAAATGCATTAAAATTCTCTAAGTTTAATGCTCTCTCATTTAATAAAATTCTTTTATTAAATTTATTCAGAATTTTGTTAATTACTTTAATTAACAAACATTCACATATAACCCCTTGCAATATTTCAACATCACATGCAGAACCACTTTCTGCAATTTCACTCGAAACGATTCTGGTTTCTATCGAAACAATTCCTGCGCTTTGCAATTCTTTCGTCTGAAACATATGTGCTCCAAAATGGTGTCCGGTAACTCTTAAGTGTGTCACCCTACGATTCGCGAATAATGCATACATGATTGAGACTCCTCTCAGATCAATAATTAAAAGCGGGACCTGGAGGTCCATACTGACTCATGCATATTCAACGATGACTTCTGTGATCGTGAGAACATATAACGCATGTAATTTTATCCCTTTGTCTCTTGATATAATACATGTCCGAGATTCGATCATCGGTATCCAAATACCTAGTTTGATCTCGTTACTGACATGCACTCTTTTCTCGTTCCCGTGATATAACATTCTAGTGATCACATCACTTGCTTGCGAGCTACCTTAATGTGATATCACCGAGAGGGCCCAGAGTATATCTATCTGTCATCGGGATTGACAAATTCCACTCTTGATCCATGAGCCTCAACATAACACCTTCGTAGTACTGAACCCATCTTTATAGTCACCCTGTTACGGTGTGATGTTTGATGTTATCAAGATACTCTTCCGGTGTTGGCAATTAACATGATCTCATGGTCTAAGGATAAAGATTACTTCGTATGATGTTATAGAAATATAAACATAATGACTTGATTGTAATGCTATACTTCGGATGAATGTTGATCACACCATTTCACAAATGTTGTGACCTTGTTATTAACAATATCCAATGTCCATAATCAGGAAACCTTGATCATCTTATTAATCAACAAGCTAGTCTATAAGAGAGGCATAACTAGGAACCCTTTTTGTTTATTAAACACACATGTATTGACGTTTCCGATCAATACAATTATAGCATGCAAAATAAACATTTATCATAAACATGGAATAAGATAATAACCACTTTATTATTGCCTCTCGGGCATATTCCCTTCATAATTAAAGCATAAAGTGATAATACAAGTCGAAAACTAAAGGATCATAAAGTCTATGGTGACTTGGGATAGTCATAACATGGTGTGAGCATGCGCCAAGTCAACCCAAATAAAGCATCAAAGGAGAATACCACAATAGTATGCTTTAATATGCTAAAATAACGCATGATTCTTTTAAGGCACATTAAGCAATCTCAATTGTTTATAACATGTCATGCTACATCAAAAATTACTAAGCATAAAGCCAAAACAATATCAAGCATGACATGACAAAGCATAGGCCACCGTTAAAAACGAGCTCCTTTTACCACTTAAGCATGAACTTTTCCTACTCTTTTCCAATCCAAACCAAACTTATTTGAAAACTAATGTATGAATGTGGGGGTCCAACCAATTTATTCAAGCAAACTAAGAAAACTAAGCAAACGAAAACAAAAACGAAGACGCTACAAGAACCACACAACTGTGCATGAAACAATAAAAATGAAGTGTTTGGAAGAAACCTGAGATTTTTATTGATGAAGAAGGGGATGCCTTGGGCATCCCCAAGCTTTGACGCTTGTAATTCCTGGATATTTATTGGGGTGGCACATGTGGCATCCCCAAGCTTGAGCTTTAGTCCATTCTTCATCTCATTATATCACTCTTTCCATACACCTAAAAAATTTTCTTCATACAAAAGTTCACACAATCTTTATTAGCAACATTAGTGCACTCAAGATAATAAGTCTTTGGGTTCATTTCCAACACCAATAAAACTTCCATTAAAACACAAGCTACTGTAGCACCTCCCATAAAAATCTCAATTCCCCAAAAAGAACCCAAAAAGAAATCAACAAGAAGCAAATGCAAATAATGGCAGAAATCTGTCAAAACAGACCAGCAGGTAAAGAACAATTTTTTCGAAGACCTTCTGTTGCTCAAATCGAAAAGTGTTGAACTAACGAAAGTTAGATAACAACCTGGGGCAGAAGCAAAAATATTCATAGCTCAAACCGACGTACAGAGATTTTACACGAATTTTTACAGCGAAGCACAAAAATCTGTTTCGGGACAACAACTTTCCCAAGCATTACTGCTCTCTCATCAGAGGTTACTCTTGGCACAAAAATCAAATAAAAAGGATAAGGAGCGATTATTACAGAGGTAATAACTTCCAAGACTCATCTAAAACTTTTGGGTTATCTCCCAATAAGTACTTTTCTTTAACGCCTTTAAGTTAGGCATAGAAGCAAGATTCAAGTATTTTCGAATGAATAAGCATTAAGATCAATACCAGAAATATCTTTCTTTTTTAAGGCTTCATGTATTCCTACAAGTTTTTAACTGAAAATATTCCATGGAAAGATTTGTTTTGGTTTCATAGGCATAAATACAAGTGTTCAAGGTCGACCCCACTTAACCATTACTCATCTTTCCAATCACTTTCCTTTTTGAAAACGTTTTTAGGTAACAAGTACAACTATTTTTTTTGTAATTCGCATTCCCTATCCATACTAAGATAGAGAACAACTTAAAACTGAAAGTAAAACCTACTTAGAGACAAAGCAAACAAGTGCACATAAGAATATTCACCCACACGCTATTGTTCTCCGGCAACGACGCCAGAAAAGGTCTTGATAACCCACAAGTATAGGGGATCGTGTGTAGCCTTTTTCGATAAGTAAGAGTGTCGAACCCAACAAGGAGCTAAAGGTAGGATAAATATTCTCTCAAGTTATATCAACCACTGATACAACTCTACGCACACTAAACGTTTGCATTATCTAGGAAATAAAACTAGAGCAACAATACGAGTAATAGAGATAGCTTTGCATGATAATAAATAACAAGAAAGTAAAGCTAGTTGATGTAGCAATAAAATACACTAAACTAACAGAACCATGAGTTTGGAATAGTGGTGTAAATTGTGGTGGCTTTGTCCAAGTTTAAATAGCGAATAGATCGGGTCCATTGTCTTCGATGCAGTTTTCTATGTGGGAGAGGCTAAATATACATGCGCTTCACTACTTGGATTACATGTACTATATGATTGGATTGTTAGCAAACATCTGTAAGTACTAATCAATGCATTAAGGTTTCCCCAACCATAGCCTTAAGTTTAATGGTCCTCTTACTCCCATACGCGCAACGTTCCGGTTCGCGTCCTCAGGTTTCTGTCACTCCGGCAGAAGTTCCCCCCTTCCTCTTACACATACTACAAAACCTATGATGTTTAATCCATGCGCGCACAAATATAATGGACACCAAAGGACTGTACCATATCAACATACAACTCTAATGAACCAAAGACGTTCAACCATTCAATCTAAGAACAAAGAAACTACGCAAACATGACATAGATCATAGGATTATAATTTATAGCATCAAACACCATGTTTACATAGTATGGTACAGAGGTACGTGGGAGTATGAACCACTGCATACTAGGAGGATTAGGTGATGGAGATGGCGGTGAAGAAGGTGAAGAGGGCGGCGGCAGTGTCGGTGGTGGCGCGGGGGACTCCTTCCCCGCCGCCGGTATCATGGGGGAGCACCGCCCCTTAGCCCCCTTCCTTCATGGTTTCTTGGGAGCCCTCCCCCATGGAGGTAGGATCCATGGGGGAGGCAAAAAGATGGCTTTGGTGGCTGCAAATTCATGGGTGGAGATGCCGTGGACGAATTAGGTTTCCTGCTTCTCGGATTTCCGTCACCCTATCTTGGGCTGCAGTAAATTGGGCCTAAAAGGCCCGTATGGACTCGGAATCAGCTAAATTTTATGTACAGAATGTTCTTCGCGAAATTTCCAACAACTTTTTAGTTGAAGAGTTTTCCGTTTGACGCCGTCTTCGACTCGAAAGGTGACCATTTTCAAAAAGAGTTCTGAGACAGATTTCTGGAAAAATCCCAATTTGACTCCAACAAGGTTTCTATTTGTATTCTTGGTAATTCCTACACATCAAAGTGTAAAAAAATAACATTGTGCACTTTTGCAACTATTAGTAGGTTAGTCCAAATAAATCATAAACTTTATACAAAAAGGAGTGTCAAAAGCATATTATTAGCATAAAACCATCAAAAATTATAGATACGTTATGGACGTATCAGGTCTGGATGTCCACCAATGAAGGAGGTCCGTGTCCCCCTCCGGCATCCACTAGATCTGGTCTCACTGCCGGAGCGCCCAGGCCCAAACCTCTCGGGCCACCACACATCCTAGCATAAGATGTTGGATGTTATCCGGATCTTGGTCACAAAGCGGGCACTTGGCCGGCCGAGGGAGCCCACACCACTCCAACCGATCATATGTCCAACATCGGTCCCTAGATGCCAGCCACACGAAGAACTTACAGCTGTGTGGGGCCCAGGAACGCCAAATCTAGGTGGCGGCAGGAGCTCGGGTAGTACCAGCAAAGAAGGCGTCGTAAGCCGACTTGCCGAGTATATCCCGTCCCGCGACCACGTCCAGGTCAACACGTCCTCACGTCCGGGGGACAACCTAATCTTGGTGAGCATGCCACAATAGGAAGAACCGCGGGACTGCCGCCTCGCCCAGGTCTGGCCCATAGTATTTGAGCTACATACCCTCAAGCCCCTCCTTGACCAATCGAGCCTTCACTTTTCCCGGGGGCACCACGGGCAGCAAGTTAGGCGCAATCTCCTCAACCCGGTGGCCATTGATTCAACGATCCTGCCAGAATTTGGCCTGCTCTCCATTGCCCACCGTGAAACAAGTGGCCGCGTGTAATGTCTAAATAACTTCCCCCTTCCCTAAGCTAATTAGATTACACTTGGGTCATAAACCTTTATTCTTCTGAAGAACGTTTTTGCACTCTTGGGGCCAATCTTTGATCGATGCAATGGGAGTATAGATCTCATCGCCGCTAGATAATGTCGCATTGAACATAGTACATGTCAGGTAAGTCCATTTTACACATTGATTTACAGGTGGATCCATATAAGGCTGGTATAGTGGGGAGTAACTTAGAGTAGTAACATGAATATGTTATTAGTCTAACTTAATACCTCCATAGTAGAAAATAACATATGTGTGGTATCATGCAAAGTCTCTTTTATTGCAATGTAGACTCGTTTTGTCTTAAAATGCGTGATGTTATGGTAACACAGCTAGTTACCACAAGCCTCTCTCTCATCATTTAATTACATGGCATGTCATCTAAATGATTAGTTGGCAATACATGTAGGACTATGTTACTACCCAAGTTACTCCCACTAAGGCTGGTCATAGTGGGAGTATTATACTATTAGTATCATCCATATGATATTAGTATATGATATTATCTCTATAGTGCATGGTATCATGTGATAGTATCATAGTAGTATTATATTTAATGATTTGTAGAATCTCAATGTAAAATTGTGTATAAGATTTATATGCATTAGAATTTCTAGTTTTACGTGTTATGATACGGTATCTACCTATGATACTCTAACCATCTGTTTGTTCATTAATTATTGTGCCACATGAGATTTTTACCAACATGGCATGCATGATACTAGTTATGATACTCCCACTAGAGCTAGCCTAAGGCTAGTCATAGTGGGGAGTGACTTAGAGTAGTAACATGAATATGTTACTAGTCTAAGTTACTACCTCCATAGTGGAAAAAATAATATAGGTGTGGTATCATGCAAAGCCTCTTTTAGGATGGTCCTAGTGGGAGTATCATAGTATCATGCATGCCATGTTAGCAAAAATCTGATGTGGTATAATAATTAATGAAGAGAGAGATGGTTAGAGTATCATAGGTAGATACCGTATCATAGCACATAAAATTTCATGGAAATAAATCTTGTACACAATTTTGCATTGAGATTCTACAAATCATTAAATATAGTACTAGTATGATACTACCATATGATATCATGCACTATGGAGATAGTACATACACTAGTATCATATGCATGATACTAATAGTACTACCTCCATTGAAAGATCACGGATGTCACCTAGAGGGGGGTGAATAGGCGATTAAAAACTTCTACGAGGTGGGCTTAACAATGGCGGAATAAAACTAGCGTTTTCTTTTATTAAGCACAAAGCCTTGATATACTAAGATTCACCTATGTGCACCAACAACCTATGCTAATCAAGACAAGCAACAATATGATAGCAATAGATAACTTTAAGCACGATGGCTATCACAATGTAAGGTGCATAAGTAAAGAGCTCGGGTATAGAGATAACCGAGGCACGCAGGGACGACGATATTTTACCGAGTTCCTCCCAACAAGGGAGTACGTCTCGTTGGAGGGGAGGGCGGTACTAAGACCACCAGCACCACAAAGGCCTCACCCTATTCTCCCGAGCACCCACCACATGGGCAAGCACCCATTCCACTATGGGACACTTGAGGGTGGTCACCGAACCCATACAAGATTAGAGCTATCTTCACAACTTAATTGGAGGCTCCCAATAAACACCACCAAGGCCACAATCTTGGGGGAGCTTCACAACTTAATTGAATACCCCAAGAACACATCACAAAGTCCATACAACCATCTAGGGTTCTAAGAACCCAAGAGGGACAAGCTTCAATGAATATCACCGAACAAATCCTCCGGAGAGAACACAAACCTGTGCACCTAATGCAAATGGCAAGAACACCACAAAGATTCCCCAAATCTTCACTCTCAAGTTCCAACAAGGCTACTAAAGCAATTGGGGGAACAAGAGAGGAAGAACACAAAAGGGGAATACAAAAAGCCCCAAAGATTCACTCATAAAGAGGTGATTTGGTTTGGTCAAAATATAGATCTAGATATCCTCTATCTACCCCTCAAATATTGGCAAGAATCATTGGAGGGATGGACAAGAATCAAGAACACAAGTATTAGAACAAAGAGGCAAAGCTTGACAAAAGATAGAGGAAGAAGCTACCCAAAAGAATAAGGGGAAAAGACTATTTAAAGGGAAGGCCAGATTTGCCCGTTGGGGCAATTTCTGGCTACCGCGATCCCAGCAGCGCAACAGCATGCGAGAGAGTAGCAGGTCAACCGCGCGCTGTCAGCGCGACCAAGCAAGTCGAGTGATACGTTCATAACGTATCTATAATTTTTGATGGTTTTATGCTAATAATATGCTTTTGACACTCCTTTTTGTATAAAGTTTATGATTTATTTGGACTAACCTACTAATAGTTGCAAAAGTGCACAATGTTATTTTTTTACACTTTGATGTGTAGGAATTACCAAGAATACAAATAGAAACCTTGTTGGAGTCAAATTGGGAGTCAAATTAGGAATTACCAAGAATACAAAGGTACCGCGAGGGGCGCTGCCCCTTCGAACCCCGCAGGGGGAGACCCCCTAGACCCCCCTTAGTCGTAGCCCCCTTTTTGTATCTCGTTAAGGTTCATAGGTGGTACGATTTCACATGATCCGGTAGAATGCGATTCTATGCACAACTTGTTTTTGCAGGATTTATGTGATCAGTCTGGCCCAAAAAAATGTATGTGATGCATGTATGTATTTTTTCATGACCTGCGTGTCGTGAGTTGGGCAACACGGCTGGAGCCATATGTGTTGTCAATTATTGTAATGGCCTGCGTGCCAACTTGTGATGATCCCAATAACATGTAATTTTGATTACTAGATGTTAGGAGTAATAGCTTGTATTAGTTCTTGGAGAACTCATCACTTGGAGGATGGCTCGCATAGAGCATGAAGATGGAGATCATCATGGTGGACAGGTTCTATGGCGATGGAGATCACCATGAGAAAATGGGCCATACTGTATCACATCTATGTGAATGCTATTCTTATACGTTTTACTACTATGCATGCTTAGATGATAGAAGTAGAACGATCCCTCACAAAGTTTAAGTTAAACCATGCCCTCCCAACCAAACCTTGCACCATCCTATGCCCTGTACAATCGTTGGTGGGTCTATGAAATTAGGGTGCCACGGTTTTCCTTGGCTGGATGGGTTTGTATCGGATACCTACACGCATAAGGGTTGGTGAGCTTAACAAGGTCATCTTAACAGTTAAGGACCTTGGGGCATAAAGGTTGGGCGCCTAGGTTTGACATAGAGATGTCACCCAACAACAAGAGTCATATGTGATATGATTAGCAAAGGTTGCTTACCGATTTACCTTGTCTTCTAGCAGTGATGCTAAAGATCACTAGTCGACTTGTTAATTGTGGATCTTGAATCACTTAGTATCAATAGAGGGATGTTGATTTAAGTGGGAGTATATGCTATTAAATTGTTTAATATGTTTTACTCTTTCATGGTTACATGGCTTAGTATTTTGCATATTTTTTGTTGTAGATCAATGGCACCGAACAATTCATCACCTTTTGCTTTGCGTTCGATTCTTGAAAAGGATAAACTAAATGGAACAAACTATTCGGACTGGGTCCGTAACCTGAGAATTGTTCTCAGGGCTGAGAAAAAGGAAACTGTTCTGGATACCCCAATCCCGGATGAACCTGCTGATAATGCAACTGCTACCCTTAAGAATGCCTACAAGAAAGCATGTGATGAATCTCTTGAGGTCAGTTGTCTTATGCTTGCATGCATGGAACCTGATCTTCAAAAACAGTTTGAGGATCAGGAAGCGTACGATATGATCGTTGCGCTTAAGGACATGTTCCAGACTCAGGCTAGGACTGAGAGGTACAATGTCGCTAAGTCCTTTGTGGAATGCAAGCTGGCAGAGGGAGCAGCTGTAGGCCCCCATGTGATCAAAATGGTTGGTTACAGTCAGACTTTGGAAAAGCTTGGTTTTCCATTAGGCCAAGAGTTGGCCACTGACTTCATTTTGGCATCTCTTCCATCTAGCTATGGGCATTTCATTTCGAACTACCATATGCATGGGGTGGAGAGGGGCCTTAATGAATTATGTGGGATGCTAAAAACAGCAGAATGTGACATTAAGAAGTGTGCAGGGCATAGCCATGTGATGGCTGTGCAGAACAAGCCTAGCTTCAAGAAAAAGGGCACTTCTTGGCAGAAGAAGAAGGGCAAGGCTAAGGATACGATCCCTAAGCCAAACCCTGCACCCAAGCAAAAGGCTGGTCCTGCAGGAGACACTGAGTGTTTCTTTTGTCACGAATATGGCCACTGGAAGAGAAACTGCAGCAAGTACCAGGCTTCTTTGAAGAAAAATGGAAGTAAGAGTACTTCCCACTCAGGTACACTTGTTGTAAATGTTGTGGACATTTTTCTCGCAGATTCTTATGTTAACTCTTGGGTATTTGATACCGGATCGGTTGCTCATATTTGCAATTCGATGCAGGGGCTAATAAGGACTAGAGAAGTGCAAAAAGGCGAAGTGGATTTTCGCGTCGGAAATAAAGCAAGGGTTGCTGCATTGTTCGTCGGCGTCATGCAACTTCACCTTCCGTCAGGATTTATCATGGAGTTGAATAATTGTTATTACATTCCTAGTATGGGTCGAAACATTTTATCACCTTCATGTTTGATGAGGGATGGTTATTCATTCGCGAGTACAAACAATGGTTGTGTAATCTCTAAGAATGCTATGTTTGTGGCTGATGCTCCCATTTTGAATGGGTTATTTATTTTAAATCTTGATAATGCATGTGTTTACAATGTTAGTGCTAAAAGGCTTCGGCCAAATGATTTGAGTCCTACCTATCTATGGCATTGTCGTTTGGGGCATATAAGTGAAAAGCGCATGAAGAAGCTCCATGGTGATGGTCTTCTAACTTCGTTTGATTTTGAATCATACGAGACATGTCAAGCTTGTTTACTTGGAAAGATGACCAAGACGCCTTTTACGGGGTTTCCCGAGAGAGCGACAGACTTGTTGGAACTCATACATACTGATGTATGTGGACCAATGAGCACGACAGCCAGAGGAGGATATCACTACTTCATTACTTTCACTGATGATTTCAGTAGATATGGCTATGTCTACTTGATGAAGCATAAGTCTGAAACTTTTGAAAAGTTCAAAGAGTTTCAAAATGAGGTAGAGAATCAACGTGGCAAGAAAATAAAGGCCTTGCGATCTGATCGCGGAGGCGAATATTTGAGTCACGAGTTTAGCAATCATCTTAAGAGTTGCGGAATTGTTCCACAGCTCACGCCGCCCGGAACGCCTCAAAGAAACGGGGTCTCTGAACGGCGTAATCGAACTTTGTTGGACATGGTTCGATCGATGATGAGCCAGTCGGATTTACCATTATCATTTTGGGGTTACGCGCTAGAAACAGCAGCTTTCACACTAAATAGGGTACCATCTAAATCCGTAGTTAAGACACCATATGAGATGTGGACTGGAAAGAATCCCAGTTTGTCTTTTCTAAAGATTTGGGGTTGTGATGCATTTGTCAAGCGACTTCAGTCGGATAAGCTAACACCCAAATCGGATAAGTGCATTTTTGTGGGATACCCAAGGGAAACCTTAGGGTATTACTTCTACAACCGAGAAGAGGGCAAAGTGTTTGTCGCTCGTAGCGGTGTTTTCCTAGAGAAAGAGTTTCTCACAAAGGGAACGAGTGGAAGGTCGGTGCGACTTGAAGAAGTTCAAGATGAGCCAGTCGGGGATGCTTCTACGAGTGATGCTATTGTAGCAGAACAAGTTGAGGAACCCGTGGCAATAGAAGCACCACAACCACGAAGGTCGGCGAGGCTCCGCGAAGCGCGAGAGTTATTATTGTTAGACAATGATGAGCCTGCGACCTATGCAGAAGCGATGGTGGACCCAGACTCTGAGAAATGGCTGATTGCCATGAGATCCGAGATAGAGTCCATGGGAGACAATCAAGTTTGGAACTTGGTTGACCTGCCTGATGGTTTTAAAGCCATCGAGTGCAAGTGGATCTATAAGAAGAAGATTGATATGGATGGAAATGTTCACATCCATAAAGCTCGACTTGTTGCAAAAGGTTTTCGACAAGTTCAAGGAGTTGACTACGACGAGACTTTCTCGCCCGTAGCGATGCTTAAATCTATACGGATCATTCTAGCCATTGCTGCACATTTCGATTATGAGATATGGCAGATGGACGTCAAGACGGCTTTCTTAAATGGAATCCTTTCTGAGGACGTGTATATGATGCAGCCCGAAGGTTTTGTCGATCCAAACAATGCTGGAAAGGTATGCAAACTTCAAAAGTCTATTTATGGGCTGAAGCAAGCATCTCGGAGTTGGAACATTCGATTTGATGAAGTTGTAAAGGAGTTTGGCTTCACCAAAAACGAACAAGAACCTTGTGTGTATAAGAAAGAAAATGGGAAATCACTTGTGTTTCTAATCTTATATGTGGATGACATATTATTGATTGGAAATGACATTCCTATGCTCGAGTCTGTTAAGACCTCATTGAAAAATAGTTTTTCTATGAAGGACTTGGGAGAAGCGGCATATATTCTGGGTATCAAGATCTATAGAGATAGATCAAGGAGGCTAATTGGATTAAGCCAGAGTACGTACATTGACAAAGTGTTGAAACGGTTCAGCATGGAAGAGGCTAAGAAGGGGTTCTTGCCCATGTCTCACGGCATTAAACTCAGCAAGACTCAGTGTCCTTCGACCACTGATGAGCGAGAACGCATGAGTAGGGTTCCATATGCTTCGGCTATTGGATCCATCATGTATGCAATGACATGTACTCGCCCAGATGTTTCCTATGCTCTAAGTGTTACGAGCAGATACCAGGCTGATCCAGGTGAGATTCACTGGACAGCGGTAAAGAATATCCTTAAGTACTTGAGAAGGACTAAGGATATGTTCCTAGTTTATGGAGGTGAGGTTGAACTCAGTGTAAAGGGTTACACAGATGCGAGTTACCTTAATGACTCAGACGACTCGAAATCGCAATCAGGTTATGTGTTTGTCATGAATGGTGGTGCTGTGAGCTGGAAAAGTTCCAAGCAAGATACAGTGGCCTCCTCTTCAACAGAAGCTGAATATATTGCTGCCTCGGAGGCTGCAAAGGAAGCTGTTTGGATTAGGAATTTCCTGATCGCTCTTGGTGTGGTTCAGGGCTCGTCCAATCCCTTGGACGTTTATTGTGACAACAATGGTGCTATTGCACAAGCCAAAGAACCTAGACAGCACCAGAAGAACAAACATATTCGCATGCGCTACCATCTGATTCGTGAGTTCATTGATGAAGGTAGTGTCATGTTATGCAAAATACATACGGACTCAAATGTTGCTGATCCCTTGACTAAGCCACTCCCGCAGCCTGCGCATGAAGCGCACACAAGAGCAATAGGTATTAGATACTCTCTAGATTGACTCTAGTGCAAGTGGGAGACTGAAGGAAATATGCCCTAGAGGCAATCATAGAGATGATTGTATTTCATGTGTATCCATGAGTTATTATAATGTTCCTTGAATATCCATATACCAGGCAACTTGTATTGATTGGCAATTATGTGAATTGTTTGTGAAACTCTTTACTTGTATGGTTATCTAATAATTGTCCCTAGTCGGAGTTCATGCGAGGACACACGTGAATATTAGACTAGCACATCGATTGGTTAATGACTATGTTTCGCAAGTCATTGACATGGAGATGTCAAACCAATGATGTGGACACATGTTATGAACATGGGGTTGGACTGACCCAACATGAGACTAGCAATAATACTTGCAGCTCTCTCTACACATCGTGTACGTTTTGTCCTTAGACCTGAGATTGTCGCATGTACTTGAGATGTGGATCGACCTACTTTGGGGCTATCAAACACTACTCCGTAACTGGGTAGTTATAAAGGTAGATTTCGGGTTTGTCCTGATACATGCTGCAAGGCATCGGTCAATAAAGATGGGATTTGCCCCTCTCTACTTGAGAGAGATATCTCTGGGCCCCTCGAGTGATCGGATCCAGAAATGCATGGCCGTGCTACATATGGTTAAGAGTTAACCTAGTAAAGGGATTCTGAATCACAGTATCGAGAAAGAGAGGTCAGCTTAGAGCTAGACCAAATATCGTGAGGCAAAGGGAAAGACATGTACTCAACCTTGTGATGGTTCGTCCGAATGATCTTTATATGCGTTTAGGAGTTGGCACGTCTTGCTAGAGGCCGCTACCAACTATTGACGGAGTAAGTGTACTCGCGTCATGTCTATACGTGTATGAACCTATAGGGTCACACACTTTAGGGGCTGGAAGCCTAATGAGGATTGGATCCGAATTAGACCAGGCTTAGGCTGCTAATGGGCTGCTAATGTAGAAGCCCACCAGGGATGCCTATATAAGAGGGAGTAAGGCGAGCTGAAAAGGAGAGAGCATTCCACCCAGCCGCCACTCCTCTTCCGCCTGTGTTGCACGCGCAGACCTAGCAGTCTGGCGTGTGACGACTTCCACTCCGGACGTGTGGATACCTCGGAGGTGCTGCATCTGTAGCACTTGGACGAGCCGCGCAAAGGGGAGCTGCTCGTGGGACGAGGACGAGGAGGAGACGTAGAACATCTACACTGCCGCAACGTGCTTCATCGAGTTCCGCACCTGCGCGTCTAGCGGTAATCCCGTGATCTATGACCATAGTATTCCTGGTTGACGCGGTAGAAATTTTTGATTTTACGCTAGTGTAGCCTACCCGTTACCCTTCAGGTTCTCCTCCTTTGTGCTTTCATGTCTAGATCTTGTGAGCTCCGTTCATGATCAAGATCATCTATTTGTAATTCTGCATGTTGTGTTTGCGGGGATCCGATGGATATTGAGATGTTATTTCAAATTGATTATTGATTCTATCATGTCTTTGTTATTTGTGATCTTGCATGCTTTCCGTTGTTAGTAGCTATCTTGGCCAAGTAGATGCTAGCAACTCCAAGAGTTAGTATTTATGCTCGATAGTGGGTTCATGCCTCTGGTAATCTGGGAAAGTGACAAAAATCTCTAAGGTACTAGATGTGTTGTTGCTACTAGGGAGAAAATAACAATACTTTGTTCATAGAACAATCATATTGTTTACATTACACACAATTTATAAAGCAATAATCTGTTGCTTGCAACTTAATACTGGAGGGGGTTCGGATGATAACCTGAAGGTGTATTATTAGTCATAGATGCGGTTGGATGGCGGTCTATGTATAATGTTGTAATGCCCAATCAAGTTCCAAAGGAGTCAATATGATTAGTATATGCCTGTATTGCTTTCGCGGTGTTTGTCAATTTCCCCGCTGTAATTTGTTCACCAAACATGTTATCTATCTTAAGGAGAGCCACCTCTAGTTAACTATGGACATCGGTCCTTTCTTTTACATACAATCTACAAACTGTTTACTACTTTGTGTTTACTTTCTGCAAACTATTACTTCCTTCCATTCGATATGTTTAACCCTTTGTTTTCAGAAAAACCGGTGAGATTGACAACCTCATCGCAAGTTGGGGACAAAGTTCTGTGGTTGTGTTGTGTAGGTCTCCACGTTGCTACTAGCACCGGGGGTGCGCCCGACCAAGGTGTTTCCTTGCTCCTACTGGATTGATAACCTTGGTTTCATAACTGAGGGAAACTTACTGATGTGCTCATCATACCTTCCTCTTGGGGTTCCCCAACGAGCTCGTTAATACACGAGTCAGCAAGTATTTTTCTGGCGCCATTGCTAGGGAGTCAAGGACATCTTCACAAGGGGAGTCCCTCATAAAAAATCTCTTTACTTTGTTATTTTTGTTTTGCTTAGTTTCTTTTTGTTTTGTTTGCTCGTTTCTTTATCAAAAACACACAAAAAATTTAGTTTTACAAGTTTGCTTTCTTGAAAACACAAAAAAAAATTAGTCTCTATCTTAAGTTTCCTTTATGTCTAGCCTTGCTCCAATCACTATGTCACCCGAGGAAATGATTTTCACTTTTAAACAAGGAATTGAGGAAAGCTTCAAGGAAGCTTGGTCTAGAATCTCTGATCTACATGAAAAAACTGAGCCTAAAATGACTCAAAGCTTGTTCCTTAGCAGTTTTTACCTTGGAATTGCTCTTTGCTATAGATATGCTTTAGATGCTGTTGTGGGAGGAGATTTCCTTCAATGTAATGAGGATGATGCTATTAATGCTATAAAGAAATTGATCCTTACTTACAACTTGCCTAGCAAAACTAATATTTCTTTCGCAAGCATATTTGCTAGATTAAACACTCTTGAGACCCGCACTACCAGCTTAAAAGATTTCTATAAGACTCTTAGAGAGCATCATAATTATGTTCCAATAAATTCTGAACAATCAAAGTGGCTTCCCAGAGTAAAGATTGATATAAATAATGAAACTTTTCAAGCTCGCTGTGATATCATGTCTGAATTTTGTCTTATGTCCAAAGATATTTATGAATCTTTGAATCTTTGGGGGATTACTGAAGGAGGAAAATAAATATCTCTTGCTAATAATGCTACCATATTACCTTTTGGAATAGATGAAGGAGTGTTTACAAAGATCCTTGGGATAACGATTTCTACTAATTATCTTGTTATTGAATGTGCAGGAAAAGGACAAATTACACTTGGAAGGTCCCTATTAGAACTCCTTGGAGAAATAATAGATGTGGGAAAGGGGACCATGCACCTTTCTTCTCCACCAAACAATCATATTTTCCCCAAGGTTAAGAATAAAAGTAAAAGAGGTAAGGGCAAGATATTTGGTTTTAATGCTTCTTCATTTGAGAACACTTGATTCTTTTCTTTCTTCTTATGCCTAACTTAAAGGCGTTAAAGAAAAAGTACTTATTGGGAGATAACCCAAAAGTTTTAGATGAGTCTTGGAACCGCTCCTTATCCTTTTTATTTGCTTTTTGTGCCAAGAGTAACCTCTAATGAGAGAGAAGTAATGATTGGGAAAGTTGCTGTCCCGAAACAGATTTCTGTGCTTCACCGTAAAAATTCGTGTAACATCTCTGAACGTCATTTTGAAGCTTCAATTTGTATGCTTCTGCCCCAGGTTGTTATCTAACTTTAGTTAGTTCAACACTTTTTGATTTGAGCAACAGAAGGTCTTCGAAAAAATTTGTCTTACCTGCTGGTCTGTTTTGACAGATTTCTGGCATTTTCTGCATTTGCTTCTTGTTGGTTCCTTTTTGAGTTCTTTTGGGGAATTGAGATTTTTGAGGGAAGTGCTTCAGTAGCTAGTGTTCTAATGGAAGTTTATTTGGTGTTAGAACTGAATCTAAAGACTTATTATCTTGAGTGCACTAATGTTGCTAATAAAGATTGTGTGAAGTTTTGTATAAAGGAAAATTTCAGGTGTATGGAAGGAATGCGTAATGAGATGAAAGATGGACTAAAGCTCAAGCTTGGGGATGCCACGCGTGTAATCCCAAGAAATATCCAAGAAGTACAAGCGTCAAAGCTTGGGTATGCCGAAGGCATCCCCCTCTTCATCAATAAAAATTCTAGGTTTCTTCCAAACGCTTCATTTTTATTGTTTCATGCACAGTTGTGTTGTCCTTGGAGCGTCTTCTTTTTTGTTTTTCATTTTGGTTTTTCATTTGCTTGGTTTTATTAGTTTTTTGAATAAATTGGTTGGACCCCCTCTTTCATACATTGGTTTTGAAATAGTTTGGTTTGGTTTAGAAAAGAGTAGGAAAGTTCATGCTTATGTGGTAAAATGAGCTTGTTTTTGACTGTGGCATATGCTTTGTCATGCCATGCATGATATTGTTTTGGCTTTATGCTTAGTATTCTTTGCTGTAGCATGACTTGTTATAAACAATTGAGATTGCTTAATGTGCCTTGGATGAATCATGCATTGTTTTAGCATATTAAAGCATAGTATAATGGTATTCTCCTTTGATGCTTTATTTGGGTTGACTTGGCGCATGCTCACACCATGTTATGACTATCCAAATTCACCATAGCCTTTATGATCCTTTAGTTCAACTTGTAGTATCACTTTATGCTTTGATCAATGATGTTTTGTCGCTCTGCATGATTATGGCCATTATTGCTCTCTTAGTTTGTCGCTCCCAGTCTTTTGCTAGCCTCCACAACAAAGTATGAGTTCCACTCATGCATCCAACTCCCTAAACCAAGTTATTCCAAAGAGTCCACCATACCTACCTATTATCTTATGCTATTCCAAGTATATTCATGCTTTTGTTTACCTTCCAAATTAAACTTGTTATGAGAAAACTAGTGATTAAAGCTCTCACAAACTTGATGGCACACTTTGATTTTTTTGCATCTAATAAACTAGAACCATTGGGTCCTTCTTTGTTGCTTATATGCTTGTGCTTTATAAGTTGAAATTAGCAGAACCATGTATCATGGGGAACGCTTTCAACATTGCACTTGTACTTTGTACCCCGTTGATATCATGTTCTTTTGCTTATGGACCCCGGCGTTGTGAAATAAAAGTGGAACTTGTAAGATCATGGAGTTTGTATGTGTGTTAGAGAAACACCTGGGCCGCTAGCCTAGGCCATGCCTAGTCATGGTGGAAACTTGCAGCATCACCATAATGAGCAATCTATGAAGCATCCTCAATAAAAACCTGTGCAAATAGCAAATAAAAAGATCGCTGAGATGCTCATTGTCTGCTTGCCTTGTCATTTTGATTATGGGATAACTCCTGTATCATGTGCAAGGGGTACCCCGTTGGCGGTTCTTTTTGATACATATGTACTTACAATGACAAGAGCTTACTTGTGACTAAAGTTGAGTAGCATGAGGTTTGGTCTTTGTTGAGTAGCATGAAGTTCCACTCTCCAATAGTGCTTCACTCCCCGGCAACGGCGGCAGAAAATATTCTTGATGACCCACAAGTATAGGGGGTGTATCGCAGTATTTTCGATAAGTAAGAGTGTCGAACGCAACGAGGAGCAGAAGGTGCTGGCTAGTGGTATGGATCCGGAATTCTCTGCAAATACTTAGCAAACGGATTTTTAGGGGTTTTTGATAAAGCAAGTAAATAAAGTACGAGTAAGTAAAAGACAGTAGGAATAAATGCAGCAAGTGGTCCAATACTTTATGCAGCAAAGGACAAGCCGGTTGGATTACTTAAGATGACCAAACGTTCTTGAGGACACATGGGAAGACTGTCAAGTGCTTTCACTTCATATAGTTGATTAATCTTCTTTAGCTTGCTAAGTGTTGTGTGGGTGAACATGTGCTAATGTACCGACCTTCCTAGGACTAATACATACTTGTGATTATACCCCTTGCAAACATCCGTAAGTACAAGAAAGTAATTAAGGTAGAAACCTAACCACAGCTTTAAACTCTAAGACCCTTACGTCACTTGTGCAATGGTTTCCTAACGGGGGTTTAGGTTTCTCTCACTCCGGCAACCCCTACGATTAGTATCCAAATACACAATGCATTTCCCTAGGCCCATATAGGTGAAGTGTCATGTAGTCGATGTTCACATGACACCACTAAAAGAAGTACACCACAACTTAAATATCAAACTATTGAATCTTTCTCAACACAATTCCACTACTAACAACATGACTTCTCCCATGTCCTCAAGAACTAAACAAACTACTCACAAGAAATCATATGGATCATGATCAGAGATGGAATAATGATGTATAACAATCTGAACATAACAATAATTCAATGGTTCCACTCAAAAGCATCAACTACAAAGATTAATCAACACTGGGAAAGTTTCCCCTAAGAACTAATGCAAGATTCAACCTAATTGTTACAGCAATATGGAGATGGTGATGAGGGTGCTGATGGTGATGATGGTGGTGGTGATGATGATGATGATCCCGATAAAGTCCAGCTTGATGATGGTGTTGATGGCGACGATCTCCACTCTCCGGGAAGGAATTCCCCCGACAGAAATCTGTCTGCCGGAGAGATCTTTCTCTCTCGGTGTTTTCCGCCCCGTAGAGGCGGCGAAATCTTTCTGTGGTCACTCCCTGAGTCTTAGGGTTTTGGGAGGAATATATACGCCAGAGGGGAGAGCCAGAGGTGGGCCAGGGCGGCCACACCACCTGGTGGCATAGCCTAGGGTGGCCTGCGCCAGGGGGTGGTGTGGGCCCCCTATGGCCCATCTCCACTCCCTCTTCTGGAAGCCTTCGTCTTCTGGAAAAATAGGATTTTCCGTATATTTTCTCGGATTTTCTGATCTTCACGAATTTTGCCTCCAAACAGCACCTTTTCCATCAGAATCCTGACTGTAGCGGTCCATGCCCCAAAAGTCATCAACCATGCAAAAATAGATGAAATAACATAAGTATCACCTCTCAATACGAAATCTATCAATGAATAACAGTGAATTATGACATAGAATAATGATGCAAATTGGACGTATCAACTCCCCCCAATCTTAGACTTCGCTTGTCCCCAAGCAAAACTAAGCTCAATAAACATGACCTCAGGTTTATGGAGTGAAGAGTCGATAAAAGAATACGGATAAGAAGCATCACATTCATCAATACATAGATCATAATAGAAGACAACTCACTATTATATAACTTAACTTGCAATAAGTAAAGGAAACACAATAAAGATACATAAAGTGAATCATAATTGGTAATGGTAAACTTAGCTCTCGATCGAAGAATAGTTGATAATTTGCTGGATTTCACAAATAACTGGTTTTCAATGATAGCTTTCAAAGTAGTAATCACCAAGATAAGAGCAATGTGCAAAACAAGGGACATAAGAAACATGATTGAATAAATCATCATATGAATGAATGAAACACAACAACTCAAAATACTTGCTGAGATAGAAAGGAATAGGTTTACTGACTCAACTGAAAAGTAAAAGGAACGCCCTTCACAGAGGGAAGCAGGGATTTCAAGTTTCAAAAAGAGCTCCCAAAAACTATGATACTTATTAGCTTTCAGCTCTCATTGCCCCTATCATAGGCATCTTTAGGTGATTAATGTTAAAGTGATCAAATATGAGGATATGCTTGACAAGTTGTAAATTGAGAATCTCATGTCCTTTGAATACGAGGGCCGCTCCTCATGCTACTCAAGTTTAGTCACCAGTAAGTTCTTGTCATCGTAAGCATATGTGTATCATAGAGAACCGCCAACGGGGTACCCTTTGCCCGATGATACGGAAGAATCCCCATATCAAAATGACAAGGCAAGCAGACAACAAGCATCTCAGCAATCTTCTTATTTACCATGGGAATATGGTGCTTTTTCTCTCTTTCCTCTTTTCATAATATCTTTTTTTTCTTTTTCTCTTTTTTCTCAATTTCGGACTCTTTTTTTATAAGAAGAATGCTTCATAGATACTCATTATGGTTATGCTGCAGGTTTCGACCATGTCAGCATGGATTAGACTAGCGGCCCAGGCGTTTCTCTAACACACATGCACAACTCCATGGACTTACAAGCTCCCCTTTCATTTCACACCGATGACATCCATAGACAAAAGAACATGATATCAACTAGGTACAAAGTACAAGTGCAATGTTGAAAGCGTTCCCCATGACAACATGGTTCTGCTAATTCATAACTTACAAAGCGCAAGCATATACGCAACATAGGTGAGCACAATGGTTCAAGCTTATTAAATGCAAGAAAGTAAAGTGTGCTATCAAGTTCGTGAGAGCTTTAATCACTAATTTTCACATAACAAGTTTAATTTGGGAGGTAGATAAAACAAGAATTTACTTGGAATAGCAATAATTCTAATAGGTAGGTATGGTGGACACAAATGGCATAGGTTTTGGTTTTGAGGATCGGATGCACGAGAAGTAATCCCTCTCAGTACAGGTTTTTGGCTAGCAAGGCTAGGTAGAAAGTATAAGAGTTCAAGGAAACAAACAAACATACAAGTGGTAAAAACAAACATGCAATATTCCTTGGAAGCACAAAAGATCTTAGCTAAAGAATACTAGACTTATGAGCAAATCAAGAAAGAAAGATGATGAAATTATTTTTCTTTAGAGTACTTTTATCTTTTTCATTCAACTCTCAAAAATAGTGTTGCTACAGACCAAGCCAGGTTTGCCAAAACCAACTAAATTAACTCAATGATCCCAAAGTGATACCAATACTAACAACAAGATCAATCATATAACCATGAATTGAAAACTAATATAAGCTATGCAAAAGAGTAAATGATAAAACTTCTCATTAATAATCTATAATGGTAACTCACACCAAGGGAAACATATCTAACGAGAGAGGGGACACTTCCATAATGCAAACCATCCTACATGATAACTTCTCTATTCATGATATGACTCTACTAAAAAGGTAAAAAGATATAAGATAGTGATATAATACCGCGACACTCCCCAAGCTTGGAACAAACCAAGGGGATGCCAAACCTGATGACGAATTACTCCTTCGGTGGTGGTGGTAATATTTTCTTAGTTGACGTGAGGGAAATCTTCCAGCATCTTGTGAAGCCTATTATTCTCCCATTGAAGCATGTACACCTTTCTCCTCAAGTCTCGGTACTTATCGCAGAACTGCTTAGTGACTCGTAGGGCTTCCATTGATGCAGGGCAAGTGACTAAAGGTACCAGCCCCTGCTTGGGGTCTTGGAGATCTTCCTCCATGGGCTCCTCCCCTTTATCCTTGGCAGACACCATTGTGCTTCAAAGATAGTTCCTGGCAGAAATAGATCGAAACGAAAACACGATGAAAACACGATATACGAACCTCGGGGGATCCGCGGGATTATATATTACGAAGTTTCACAACAAAAGGAAGGTACTGGGAGAAAACGGGTCGGAGACGGAGTCCGGAGTGGCCACACCACCTGGTGGCGCGGCCAGGGGTGGGCCCGCGCCACAGGGTGGTGTGAGCCACCCTGGCTCCGTTTCCGTCCCTCTTTCGCTTCGTAACTTTCCTTATTGACTAAAAACTGCAAAAATATAGTGGGATAGTATTTTCCCGGAACTTTTCTTACCAGAACTGTTACCTATTTGAAAACGGACTCTGCAGGTATCTGAATTTGGTATCTAGTGGATTCTTCCGGAGTCTCCACTTCAATAACATCAATATCTTCATCTTCATACACTCATTACTTGAGTCATGAAACCTTTCACTTCCTTATTACACCATTATCCCCACTACCTAGAAATTTCTTTCACACAAAACTTCACACAGTTCTCATTAGCAACATTAGTATAAGTGAAGTGATAAAAACCTTTTGAGTCCACCTTCAACTGAAAACCATCAAAACATAAGCTACCGTAGCAACTCCTTCCAAAGACCCAAAAATAATTCAAAAAGGAAATCGAATAAAGGAGCAAATGCAAGAGTGGCAAAATTTGTCAAAACAGACCAGCAGGTAAAGATCAATTTTTTAGAAAATATTTTGTTGCTCAAATCAAAAAGTGAAAAACTAACGAAAGTTAAATAACAACCTGGGGCAGAAGCTCAAACAATTGCAGCTCAATCTGAGATACAGAGATCTCTCACGAATTTTTTCGGTGAAGCACAAAAATCTGTTTCGGGACAACAACTTCCCCAAATCTTACTTCTCTCTCATTAGAGGTTGATCTTGACAGAAAAACCAAACAAAAAGGATAAGGAGAGGTTATTACCGAAGTAATAACTTCCAAGACTCAAAGAAACAAAAACAAACTGAAAGCACAAATAAATTGGGTTGTCTCCCAAAAAAGCTCTTTCTTTATAGCCATTAAGATGAGCATGATAATTTTGATGATACTCACTTAGGAATGTGAATTGAAGTGAAAGTGAGCATTAAGAAGCAAAAATACACACGTTTAAGTCTAACCCACTTCCTATGCAAGGGAATTTTGTAAACAAACAAGTTGTTGAAATCAGAGGCTGCAAGCATAGGAAGGTAAAAGAAGTGCAACATAAAAACTTTCAGCATAAAACGAGGAAACTTGATATTATTGAGGTGCATAAGAACACTTTTCCCTCTCTCATAGTAACTTTTAGTATCATGCATAAACTTAACAATATAACTATCACAAGGACCATCATAACAATGATCACTTATTCTAATAGAAAACACATGAATACTAGCTCTCATAACACTACTTTGTGAAACAATATTAGGGGTATCCTTACAAAGGATAGTGTGTCCCTCTTCTTCATATTTAGTAACAAAGTCTTTCACATTTGCTGTCATAGGTTCATCAACCATACTAGCTATCATAGAATGTTCCTTTATCTTAACTGGGAAAGGCATTTTCTCAATATAAGGTTCAGGTAAAACATGATTAGCAGTATAAACTTCAGTATTTCTTGCAGGAACACTCTTAGCAACATCTTTATAAGGTTCGTGATACTTATTCCACTTCTTTTAGGCACTTCAATGTATGCAGCAAAAGCCTTAAAATAAGAAGCAATAGCTTGAGAGTCTAGACCATAAGCATTTTTTAATATTTTGAAAGTCATCAGTTCCCATAAAAGATTCAATGCATTCAGAATCATAATTTATACCTAACTTTCTTCCTTTGTCATTCTCCCAAGCTTCAGCATTATCTTGAATACGGTCCAGAAGATACCATTTAGCTTCTTGTTCCATGCGAGTGAATGATCTAGCACAAGAAGCATCTAATAAATCCTTATCATGAAGAGAAAGCCTTGCATAAAAGTTATTGATAATAATATTGGTGGGGAGCTCATGAATGGGACATTTGAGCATTAGTAACTTCAATCTCCCCCAAGCTTGAGCTGTACTCTCTCCATCAAGAGGCCAAAAGTTGTATATTTGATTTCGATCTTTATGAATCTCACAAGGAGGATAAAACTTTGAATAAAAGAGAGGTACTATTTCCTCCCATTCAAGAGCTTGACCATTCTTCAGTAGCTTATACCAGTCCTCAGCTCTTCCTTTTAGTGACAATGAGAATAACTTCTTAACTTGATCTGTAGTAATACCTGCACACTTGAACAACCCACATAATTCATGTATAAAGAGCAAATGATCACCGGGATGGACAGTTCCATCTCCAACATAGTAGTTATCCATAACACGATCAATAATTCTTGTAGGTATTTTAAAAGCATCATTCTCAGCAGGTGGTGGTTTGTCTACTACCTTAGCAGTGGTAGTAGCATTACCAAATAAGAAACTCAGCGAACTATCCATAACTGAAATAAAGCAACTAGCAGGAGTAAACAATACTCACAGTAGAAGTTTCCTTTACCAGTTCCACTCTCCAATAGCGCTTCACTCCCTGACAACAGCGCCAGAAAATAGTCTTGATGACCCACAAGTATAGGGGGTGTATCGCAGTATTTTCGATAAGTAAGAGTGTCGAACCCAACGAGGAGCAGAAGGTGCTAGCTAGTGGTATGGATCAGGAATTCTCTGCAAATACTTAGCAAAAGGATTTTTAGGGATTTTTGATAAAGCAAGTAAATAAAGTACGAGTAAATAAAAGATAGTAGGAATAAATGTAGCAAGTGGCCCAATCCTTTATGCAGCAAAGGACAAGCCGGTTGTATTACTTAAGATGACCAAGCGTTCTCGACCAATCCTTTATGCAGCAAAGGACAGGCCGGTTGTATTACTTAAGATGACCAAACGTTCTCGTGGACACATGGGAAGACTGTTAAGCGCTTTCGCTTCATATGGTTGATTAATCTTCTTTAGCTTGCTAAGTGTTGTGTGGGTGAACATGTGCTAATGTACCGACCTTCCTAGGACTAATACATACTTGTGATTATACCCCTTGCAAACATCCGTAAGTACAAGAAAGTAATTAAGGTAGAAACCTAACCACAGCTTTAAACTCTAAGACCCTTACGTCCCTTGTGCAATGGTTTCCTAACGGGGGTTCAGGTTTCTGTCACTCCGGCAACCCCTACGATTAGTAGCCAAATACACAATGCATTCCCCTAGGCCCATATAGGTGAAGTGTCATGTAGTCGACGTTCACATGACACCACTAGAAGAAGTACACCACAACTTAAATATCAAACTATTGAATCTTTCTCAACACAATTCCACTACTAACAACATGACTTCTCCCATGTCCTCAAGAACTAAACGAACTACTCACAAGACATCATATGGATAATGATCAGAGATGGAATAATGATGTATAACAATATGAACATAAACAATAATTCAATGGTTCCACTCAAAAGCATCAACTACAAAGAGTAATCAACACTGGGAAAGTTTCCCCTAAGAACTAATGCAAGATTTAACCCAATTGTTACAGCAATATGGAGATGGTGATGAGGGTGCTGATGGTGATGATGGTGGTGGTGATGATGATGATCCCGATAAAGTCTAGCTTGATGATGGTGATGGCGACGATCTCCCCTCTCCGGGAAGGAATTCCCCCGACAGAAATCTGTCTGCCGGAGAGATCTTTCTCTCTCGGTGTTTTCCGCCCCGTAGAGGCGGCGAAATCTTTCTGTGGTCACTCCCCGAGTCTTAGGGTTTTGGGAGGAATATATACGCCAGAGGGGAGAGCCAGAGGTGGGCCAGGGCGGCCACACCACCTAGTGGCGCGGCCTAGGGTGGCCCGCGCCAAGGGGTGGTGTGGGCCCCATGTGACCCATCTCCATTCCCTCTTCTGGCAGCCTTCGTCTTCTGGAAAAATAGGATTTTCTTTATATTTTCTCGGATTTTCTGATCTTCGCGAATTTTGACTCCAAACAACACCTTTTCCATCAGAATCCTGACTGCAGCGGTCCATGCTCCAAAAGTGATCAACCATGCAAAAACAGATGAAATAACATAAGTATCACCTCTCAATACGAAATATATCAATGAATAACAATGAATTATGACATAGAATAGTGATGCAAAATGGTCGTATCACGCCGCCTCTTCACCATCTTCACCGCCATCTCCATCGACTCCACCGCCATCTCCATCGCCATTACTGACTCCCATGATGAGGAGGGAGTAGTTCTTCCTCGAGGCTAAGGGTTCTACCGGTAGCTATGTGTTCATCTCTCTCTATGCATGATCATATTTTGATCACGAGCTTTGTAATCAAGTAGATCTACCTTGCTACTAAAGTGCTTTAATAGATCTCTGCTCTCCCCATGTGTGTGAAAGTGATAGCGTGCACACCATGGTGGCACTTAGGCTAGAGATTGCAAATACTTGTTATGAGTTATATTTGGAGTTGGATGTCTCTATGAAATTGTGGTGTTTGTTGGAACCATCTAGTGCTCAAGGTGACAGTGTGGGGTTACCTAGATGTGGAAAGCGAACTTTGAGGTGTGTTGTTATAGCCCTACCATGGATTAGAGTGTCCAACCAGAGAGTAGTTCAGAGTAGTATCATAAAGAGAAGATATTTATATGAGAGTGTTCACTAGTGAAAGTATGATCCCTAGGCCTTGTTTCTAAGCATGGAAACACCGTTTGCAACTAGATCTGTTACATGTTTGCTTGCTTCCATCTTTATTTCGGTCTTCCTTTAGTCTCGTCCATGCCATCAAGTTATTTTCTGGCACCGTTGTCTTATATCCATACCACTTGTATTTCACTATCTGTTCGCCGAACTAGTGCACCTATACACCTGACAAGTGCATTGGGTGTGTTCGGGACACAAGAGACTTCTTGTATCTTGATTGCAAGGTTGCTTGAGAGGGATACCTTTGACCACTTCCTCGTTGATTTCGATAAACCTTGGGTAATCCACTTAAGGGAAACTTACTGCTGTTCTACAAACCTCTACACTTGGAGGTCCAACAACTGTCTACAAGAATAGAAGTGAATAGACATCACCGAGCAAGCAAGGGATCAGGCGGCGAGGAGGATGCGCGCGCGCGAGTGAGTGCTGTGCATGGGAGTGGGCTGGCGCGGCGAGGCGGCCGAACAAGCTGGCGATCGAGCGAAGCCAGGCAGCGCAGAGCGAGCGGCGTGCGTGCGCAAGGCAGGCCTTGAGCGAGCAGCGGCGGCCCAAGCGCGAGCTAGAGGCGGGACCGAGGTGATGCACGGCGAGCGAGAGCAGCGGCCAGCTGGGCGAGCGAAGGCGGCAAGGCCTGGGAGCAACTGGGCCGGCCGGTAGTACCGGCTCACCCGAGCGGTACTGCTGGTTGGGACCGGTACTACCGGTTGGGCCAACCAGGCGAGGCAGAACCGAATGGGAGCCGCACAGGCTCGGGTGGTAGTACCCAGCAGTACTACCACTCGGCCCAAGAAGGGTTTTTCTTTTTTTCTTTTTTAAACAAATAAGAAGCAACTTCAAACTGCGATATCTTGAGCTAGGAGACTCTAATTGACCCAAAACCAATTTTGTTGGATATCACCAAGTAAGAATGTATCAAGTATTATAATGTGAGATACCTCACTCGGCGAGCATCCGGAAAACCACCAAGATCAAAATTGCAACAAGGTATAAAAGGGAGTTCCGATTTTGATGAACACGAGCTTGTTATGAAGATTACCACAAGCTCTATATCCTCACATGGGTAAGACAAATAAACAACCAAATACGGTGATGCAAGTATGCAAAGGTTTGAGCTCTCTCCGAACGATATGATCGAGATACTCACTCGAGAGTCTCTCTTGATAATACGGCTATCTATCCTAAACCCGGTCTCTCAACTACCAACACGAGACCAGCAAAAGGGAAAACCTATCAAGAATACCTTTGCCTTGAGCATCCTTTTACCTTGTCTTCATCGATCCAGAAACACCGAGGATAGCAAGCATCAAACATGAAATCTTCTGGGGATGACACACATTAGTCCATAAAGTTTGTCATTAATTACCAAAACCACACATAGGGGCCCACATGCTCTTTCATCCGTCCCAAGGCTTAAGTTATATAATTTTTTTAAAAGCCAAACTATCTAAAGTTTGACCAAGTTTTTAGAGAAAATATTAATATTTACAATAGGTAATCCATACCCTTTCTATAACACCCTTGCCTGATAAGGTTGAGTTCCTGTGTATAGTGCTAATCCCTAGATCGGTTCACTAGCACATACAGTACAAAATGACACCAAATATAACTATGCATCATAAATACAACGAATATGATCCAGAATTTATATTATATTACAGTGGAAAGCATTACAAAGTAGATCTCCATTTTTCAAATGTGTCATAGGCGAACAATTGTTGAGTGGAGTCCGCGACCGATAATCAATCACTCGGATACGGAATAACTTGCAACATAAAATGTTGCAGCCACGAATGGTCAATACATTGAATATATGGCAAGTAGGCTAAAGTGGTTAACAATAGACCTAGCAACTACATGCTTGTTTGGCTAGGTGGAGTTCAGGCTTATTTGCATAAAGCAATAGTTTTATCCTAACATTTATAACAAAGTAGTTTTCCAATACGATAAATAGGACACTCTGGTTCACTCTCAGGTACTCCTATCCAATTAAGTTCACCCAACAAGTTTTAAGTAATTGAGAAATAAGGATGAGTGAGAAATATATCATAGCCTCAAAATCAGGTTGCTCAAATTGTCCATAACAAGGGACATGGCTAAATACTTAGTTTTATACCCTACAGGGGTTTGTATACTTTACCCATGCGACCCGATCAACCCAGCTCATACCACTACACTCATATTGTGTTGTGGTAGGGAGAAGTCCAAGACGAGACAATTCAGGAAGAGCTTTCCAAACCCATCCACACACCGTACCAACCTACACTATTCTACATCTCTGGCTACGTAGGGTTCGAGTCGCCACAACCTACTGAGTCCAGCCAACTATCTATTTCTTATTGACACATGGTTGTACACGTAAGCTACTAAATAAAGAAACCAAACTTTTCTCAGTGTCCTATATGCCTTTTCGCATTAAACCACCAAAAAATATCAATCCCATTACACCCAGAAAATTCATTAATTAAGTTATTTTAGTTTTCACAAAACAATACTAGTAGAAACAACTACCATATCATGATATAATCCTAACCCTCGTCTAACATAGCATGACTACACAATCTATCAATACGATGGCTCATAAACAAGGAAAACTAGGAAATAATATGGGATATAGTATAGCATATACACATTAATTCCTATACATGCACAAAAACATCTACAATGCATAGGAAAAACATTAGGATATTTATGATCAAGATAGCACCACTTGCCTTTTATAGAAGTAGTCGATTAGATAATCCTCACAAATATAATGGTTGTACTCGTTCCATTCAAGATACTTGCAATCACGTAATCATATCAATTGCGATCATAGTAGTTGCACTCCTCGTAATCTAACGTTTGAAACAAGGCACAAGAATACATCATTCAAAATATTGCAATTATGCACAGTATAATAAAACAATGATGATCAAATGCATGCATGATAATTTAATATGTCACAATGGTTGTAATTAGTTCTCTAAGCAATACTCCCTCCGGGTCAGTTTACAGGGCACGCATGAGGATTCTCTGGGACCAAGGTAAACCGTGATTGGCTGAAATTATGCTTGTCAAAGACGCATAATTAACATCGGACTTTATTCTCATTAAACCACTGGTGCCTAATTGCACGTAATTACTGCTTTGATACTCTATCATCTCATGCATGCACCGGAACAGATCCTCATCATGCATGCATAGTGCTAATTTATGTTCCCACTTGCATGCACATTACTCACCCACCGATTCACATGGGAGAATGGGAAATGAAAGAGAGAAAGTTGAGGACAAAAACACCACAATTAATCACTAATAAATGGCCTTGCGTCTAAACCAGCGCTCATAGTGAAACTGCATGAAAACTAAAAGATGCCGTGTAAACTAATCCGGAGGAAGTACTAGATCTCATGATGCATGTAGAGAATTATTTAATGCATTAGGGTATTTATTATTAATTCTTCATTGCCAATAGAGGGGGTTTAATAGTTATGTTGAAACTTCTTTAATAATAGTCATATTAAATTTAGATCCAGAGTGTACTGGATAGAGGACATTAATACGAACCAGTAACAATTGGATTCACCATAAACGAAGTTGTAGATCTTGTTCTATGATTTAATTACTGCTTAATAGAGTTTAAATTATTTAAACAGTTTACCATGACCAAAAATGAAACTAAGTACAAATCTAGAATCTACATACAATTATTAATCTAGGTACATATTATTTATATTTTTCGGATCTACGAATAATTTACTATGAATTTATTACTCCAAAAGGCTATTAAAATTATTTAATTAATTACCAGTTAACTGCAGCACGAAAGTTTGATATAATCTTATATTAATAAAATACATGAAATTATCTTCAATTTGATATATTATATGAAAAATTTGGACATAGTATGAATTTATTATGGATTTTACAAGTTAGATCTATAATGTGTAATTTTAAATTCGAATGGAATATTTCAGGAAATATTCCGCCGACTGGACAGGTTGACCGTGCATGTTGACTAGGATTAGACGCTGCCCTGACGATGAGGTGGCGGTGACGAGGTGGCTAACAGGAACGATTGAATCTCGACCGTCGGGATGTGATCCGATGGCTAGGAGAGAAGTTAGCTCCAACTCGACTCAATTTTGTCTCAGAAAAGATTAGAAACAGATTTGTGTTAGAGAGATAAATCCGTAGACTAAATTGAAAAACTTCCAACATGAAATTATGGATAATCATTAGATCTACCTTTTCACTAAAGGAATTTAGATTTGAAAAAATGAGCGTGAGTAAATCTTGGAATTACGCCGTCAGATTAAAAATATTGCGTTGCGATTCTCCGGCTGTGGTGGATGAAAAGAGGTGAGATTTGTTGAGATTGAAATATTTCGTCGAGATCTAAAACTTTTGTGTTGGAGCCAAAGACATCTGACAAAGTTTAGATAGGTTTAGAATCGAAATATGGTTCGGAAAGGTGTAGATTCGGAATTTCGAGAAGGAAAAGTGATATAGTTGTGCCTCTAGGGGATTATATAGGGATTTAGGACAGTGGTGAGATAGATCTTGGAGTAGGGGACAAGTAAAAACAAACGGAAGTCAATTCGAAGTTGTAGATAAAAAGATATTAGAGTTTAAATAGAGATAGGTTTAAAAATCAATATGGCACGCTTTTTGATACAACCTGGCCATCCATCTTTCCTCCCGTGTGGGAGCTCCTCCTGTCGGCTGACTGGACCGGCCGGTTGGCCCATTTTATTTTTTCCCTTTTTCTTTCTTTTTTATTTTTTATTTTCTTTATATTATTTGCATACGAAATTCAAATGACACGATTCTTGTTTCTAAATTTTCTAAAATTCAGTAGATCGTTATAGGATCATATTTGTGACATTTCACTAGTTTGAAGATGGTGGCTTTACTATATATTCCTTATATGAACATTTGGGCAATTTAGCTATTGGAATTTAATACTCCTCCGACCCATATTAGTTGACTTGGATTTGTCTAAATTTAGATGTATGTGGCCTAAAACATGTTTAGATACATCCGAATTTAGACAAACTCAAATCAACTAATATGGGTCGGAGAGAGTACTAGGGTTTTGGATTCAATTTTTGAGAACTTTGCATGAATATAATGCAATGCTTATGAATGTTTAAAGATTTTCATTTTTGCAAACATTCACACAAATGCTAAAACTAAAACGCAATCTACGCCTTTTTGCCTATATGCTACTTATGTCGTAAGAGAGTGAGTTCTTTTCAATTTAAATGGTTTCTTTTCTTTGAGAATTTTCAACCGTCAAACAATCAACCAAACTTATTTATACATTCCACGTTTCAAAATTACTCATATGGTTATGTATAATTTAAATACTTAGTTGATAATACATGTTATATTAGTGCCTAAATTACTCCCGCTATGCCTAGTGTAAGGACGCGCCTATCCTCGTTAGGCCAACGTATTGGTAGGTGAGCTCGAAGGCGTCACGCCCAACTCCGTCTTCTTCAGATGGGAAAAAAAAACTCCGTCTTCTCCCCTGGAGTTCCACCCATGTACAGAAGGGCGAGTGGTCCGCGGCGGCGTGCTTCCATCTCCTCACCCAACAACGGCGGACTCGTCAGGTTATTCCCTACTTTTCCTCGTAAAGCCGTAATCCCCCTCCCTCGTTTTTGATTCCGGAGTCACGGCGTGATTTGAAGAAGGAATCCTTGCCGATCTCGGGTAGGAGCAGCGGACAGATTTCCCCTCAATCCGAGCCGAGCTCGAGGTCCGCTCAGTGGGCTGTATAAAATAGCTAGGTAGCTGGAGGGAGAAGATCCAAGCAAGCCCAGGCTGTGATTTGAAGAAGGAATCCGCGAGGGATGGGGAGGAAACTGCCCACTTTTGCTCCGGCTAAGGCGGCGGCGGGAAGGAAGCGAAAAGGTGCCACCTTGGCGATCATCTCCGCGTGCAAGCGCCGTGCACCGGCGTCGGCGCAAGTAATCGGCGGCTGGGTGTCCTTGCCAACCGACATAGTTGGCCTCATCACCTGCCGGCTCCTCGCCGGCGACGGCGACGTGGTTGATTACATCACCTTCCGCGCCGTTTGCTCCGGCTGGCGCGCCTGCACGCCCACGCCGCGCGACCCCACTCTGCGGGATCCCCACCTCCGCCCGCGTGGCTGGGTCGCTCTCTGTGACGGCGACGCCGTCCGCCCAGACGATGCCGGCGAGATCGTCTTCTTCCATACGTGCACGGGCAGGCGCCTCCGCGTCCTTCTCCCGGAGCTCCGAGGGCACAGGATCGTCGGCTTTACCGACGGCCTCGTCATCCTCATGGACAAGCGCACAACCGAGATCCGCGTGCTGCACCCGTTCACGCGCGTCGTCGTCAACCTCCCGCCCCTCGCCCCATTGTACCACGAGGTGGTCAGGCAGAAGTCGTCTCTGCTTGACATGAACGCCGCGGTATGCAGCAGCGCCTCCTCCGCGACCTCCATCGCCGTTGTGGTCTGGTTCCTCTACACAAACGTGGTGCTCGGAGCCGACCCAAATTCAGATTGGGAGGTCCTCCACCGAGGGCTTTATGTTTGGAGTACCTTGCCCTTCCAAGGCAGGCTCTATGCCACCAGCCTATGTTCAAGAGAGATCCTGCAGCTATACCCTCCTCTGAGAAAAGAACCCCTCGAGAATGCTGTGGTGGTTGGTTATGTTCCATATTTTGCTGACCGTGGGTATTGCGATTTTCTACTTGTGGAGTCTGGTGGAAGGATGCTGCTCGTCATCCGGCACCCAGCTCCTGGTACAAATGAGTCAGACTGGTTCAGGCTCTATGAAGTGGATGTGAACCGCCATCACTGTAAGCTTATCTTGGTGAACAGCTTAGGCGACTGCACACTGTTTCTCAGCGGCGACCGATGCCTCTCTGTTTCGGCCCGTGACCTCCCAACCTTGAGCAGCAACTCCATCTACTTCAGTCTACCTCATGACACCATTGTGGTGCATTCGCTGCAGACTGGTTTGTCCGAGCAGTTAGCAGAGTCGTGCAAAATACATGACAGGAAGGATAGGATCCGCCCATCCGTGCGCCCCTTCACCATTGTTGATCATCTTATGACCTACTGCCATCCTCGTGAGTGGTATGTTTTTCTTCTCAGTTCCCTTCCTAGCACAGTTGCACCTCATCAATTTCCACTTCAATGAATATGCATGTATTGTATAATTCTAATTTCTAGTGTCCTTGTCTCCCTCAACATATGTAGGTCTAAAGGACTCATGTTCCATGAGTACCAACACATACCTGAATCTTTCAAAGAACTGATTAAGCACATCCGGGCACAAGATAAGCAATTGAAGATTCCACGAGTCGCTCTGCATTCACGCTGAAGGAGCAAACCCGAGCTTTACATTACCCACTGAATAATGAAGGTACAAATGCTGCCAGTAGACGGTAAAGGCACAAACTTCTTACATATGTCTCAGTTACATATTTTAGTCACACACTCTATGGTCTGATTATGTCATGTTGTTCCATATTTGACTTGAGCAGTGCAATTCGCAATTAGTAGATTCCTACCAAGCGCAAGAGCAGTAGTTATATTACTAGCAATGTCATCTTATTTTAACATGTTACAGCTAAATATGAGTATATGATTTAAGACTGAACCAATCTCATCATCCATTTGTTTCTAGTTTTTATTATCCATTTTTGAAACAATAGTTATTACAAACAATATATGTGATCTTAGTGCATGAGTGAACCAATCTTATTGTCCTTTTTGTGAACACCAATCTTTTATAGGTTCTGCAAGCATTTGGAGAAGAAGAGATGGGGCACGAACCTGAAGTGATTTAGTTTGTTAGGATTGTTGAGAGCTTGGTTAACCTATGTATCTATCCAAATATATGATTATATTTAGGAAAGTAAAATTCATCCTCAGTTTGTCACGTGATGTTAATTCGGAGGTGTATTTTCGCGTGAAGGATGTATATGTTGTAACAAGTTTCAGAGTTGCTAAACGAGAACCCCAGTTTCTGAAACTTTCTCCGTCTATTTTTGAACTTTGAGTAAATTTGCCCCTGAGACCTTCATGGTACTGTTTTCGATACATTGCTCTCCCTCTTAATAATGCTTAGGTTGCTAGCATCCTTGCATCGAAGTTACTGCATGATATATTTTTGGTGAGCCTTTTTATATTGTGTGTTCAGGCACCATCTTCTTATGCACTTGGTTGCAGCTCATCTTACAGATTCTTTGGGGTGGATCTGACACCTTGAACTTATGACAAATTTGTTTGTGAAGAAATATAAACCTAACTGCAGACTTATGTCTCTTAAATCCCAGAACGCTAAGTAACTCTCCAGGATGAAAGCCCCAAATAACTTGAGGTTTTCTTGAGGTTTACCCGCAAAAAAAAACTTGAGGTTTTCTTTATCTACTACACGGTGATTTCATTGAAAAAGATCATGCTCACAGCATGTTTTTCACTCATGGGTATGCTAAATTGATCCTGCAAAGGTTTTCTGAAGTATTACGGTATGAAGTGGACGGTGGTAGCAGCGTCCAGGATAATTGTGGTCATAAACTGCCACGAATTGTGGTCATAGCAGCGTCCAGGAGTAGAAGGAGGAAAAAGCTGTTCAATCAAGCAATGCTAGCCTGGCAGGGGTGGCGTTTACTTACCGACCCATCATCCGTCTGTGCCCGTGTTCTAAAAGGAGATACTACCCTAACTGCGCTTTTTGGGACACGTTGTCTCCGCGTTCGGCATCGTACACTTGGCGGAGCATCTTGTTTGGTCGTGAGTTGCTAAAAACTGCGTCCGCTCGGCAACTCGACGAAAACCGAGTCTGACACTTGGATACCAGGTGTTGCTCCAACAATGCTAAAACCTGTTGTGTCTCTGATCGATGACCAATTGGTGAGTTCTCTCATACTGGAAGATACTAACACCTGGGATGCGGACCTAGTGACGACTATTTTCTCCGAGAAGGTTGCGGAACGAGTGCTCCAGATTCCAATTAGTCGTCATGGTGGGGACGATTTTGCCTCTTGGCCACACACACACAATTTGGTTGCTATACTGCTAGGTCTGGGTATAATCTGGCAAGGACCTGCAAATTCAATGATCAGTGTGGTATCAAGGGTTGTGGACTATCTTCGGCTACAGAGGAGAATTCTAAGCTATGGAAAACACTATGGGCAGTTAAGGCAAAGGGGAAAATGAATGCAACACTATGGCACTTTGCGCATGATTGCCTGCCTTGTGGCCATCAGCTCTAGAAACAACAGATACCAGCATGCTCTGATTGCATCTTCTGTGGTCGTTATGAAACCATCGAACTTACTATATTGTTCTGCCAGTTTGCTCGTGAAGTGTGGGATGTGTTGTCCGCACTGATCATATGATTGATCTTCAACGCAAGAGTTTCACTTTTGTTAGTGTATGGACGTTGGATTTTCTGGATAGATGCTCCAACACGGAAGCGCCGGCAATGATGGTTACACTTTGGCACATTTGGGATGCGAGGAATGAAGTCCAAGATGGCGAATGTGGCGCCCCGCTAAAACCACTACTAGAAAATCGCGTTGTTTTTGTGCATTGCATCATCATGACCGCATGCTCATGTCATCATGCCACCTTGCATTAGAGCATCGTCATGTCATCCTGCTTTTGTTTGCATAAAACTATTTTCGAAAAGTCTGGTTTTGTTTTCTAAACGCCCGTCTTTATTTTAAAATAAAACCCGGCCTCTTCCGGATATTTTGTTTTGCCTAAAAACTATTTACAAAAGGTTTTATAAATCATTTCTATAATAAAAGTGTTTTGTCAAATCGGGGGAGGCAGCCGCCGGCCCGGCCCAAAAGGCCCAGCCAGTAGCTGGCCTACAACCCGAGTCTAGCCAAACCCTAGAAATCCTACCCTAGACCTAAATCCACCCGCCGCCGCCAGCCGAACTCCTCCCAGCCGCCACCTGCCCATCCTCCACCACCTGGTCCCTCCTCCACCGACCAGCCCCACATCCCTCCACCCCTCCACCTCATCTCACCCACTCACCGCCCGCCACCTCGCCTTCCCTGGTCCACCACCTGAACCAACCCGTACCATCCCCACACGCCACCTGCCCGCACTCCCGCATCCCGCCCCGCTCCTGGGCCCACCACCACCGACAACACATGCCGTCCCGCACGCGACCGCTCCTCTCTCTCTTCCTCCCGCTCTCCCGCATCCTCCCCCGCTCCTCTCACCGATCCCCGCCGCCGTGGACCCCCGAGCCCCCCCGCGCCTTCTCCTCTGCGACCGGCCGCCCGGAGCCTAGCCGCCGCGCTGCACGCGTCCTCGTCCAACGCGTGGGACCCGTCCCCTCGCCTGGCGCCCGCTGCCCCAGCCGTCCCTTGTCGCCCCGTGCCTCTCGCTGTGCCCCACCGCACTGCATCCATCTTCATGTCCTGGTGTGACTGCAGTGCTACTGCTCCTTTTGGTCACCGCTGTTGTGCGCTGCTATACATACCTTTGCGTTGGCCGGCGCTCTGTTTATTTTTTCTTGCTTCCTGTATATGGCTCTGTCCCTGGTGGTCTGCTACTGGTCGTGTAAGTGAAGGAACTTGTGGTGGCCGTGAGGTGATGTTGCGTCGATGGTGATGGCCAAGACCGAGACGAGGAGCCATGTTTCGTGCGAGGCTAAGACCGATGCTAAAACCTTTCCATCGACGAGGTCGTCGACATGTAACCGAAGACCCCCAGATCCGATGGCGAACCCCCGAAGACCGATCCTGCCGAGACCAAACCCGGCACGCCAAGTTCTTCCTCCCGGACTCCGAGACCTCCAACAAGGAACCCCGAAGACCAAACCCCATCGACCCCTAGTGAACACCAAGATCGGAGATTCGATGTGTGACCACTTTCTCGATACCTATTTTTATAAATGATATATACTTGTTGCATTGAATCATTCATCTCGCATTCATATCATCGGGGTTTGGTGGTATTTAGGCGATTCACCTAAATTAAATATGGAGGCTATATGTGGGCTATTCTAGTCTTATTCCGGGCTCCATTTAAATTTGCGTAGCGAACCGATGCCATGATTTGCCTTGTTAATACAACATTTAAATTGCGGGGATTCTAAATAACTCGAACCATTTAATTAATTGTCGGGACCCCGGTTCCGCTTAATACTTCCTAATTGCACTGCATCTGCATCACATCATAAGCATGCTGATTCTTCTGCCGTAGTATTAAATATCGCATCCGTTGTTTCTTCTAGTGTTTGCTTCTTTGCGGATTAGGCCGATGAGTTGATGCGAGTATCGACAAGTTCTCCGGATATGATCCTTCGGCAGTGTTTCCCAGGCGAGCATCCCTCCCCTTCTACCTATTTTGCATTTATAGGCTTTATTTCCTCCTGTTGATATATTGCTATCCGTGTCGCGATGCTTTAGTGTTCTGTACCAGTTATATGCCTACAGCCGTTATATTGCCTGGGACACCTCCTATTACCTGTTGCTTGTTAGACAGTTGGCCCTGCGAGTCGTAGTTGCTTGCTCAGGTGATGCTTCGCGTCGTCGATGTTCCACAGTTGTTGGGAGGTTGGCAGATGTTTAATGGTGGAGCTGATCATGTTTCTAATTATAGTTTATTAATTAATGTTGGAAATAGATTAATGCAGAGGCACCGGTGGGTAATAGTAATTCTTTGGTTTTTAACCGCCCACTTGTGTCCACCTAGGACCCGAGTTCTTGACACCTGTTCCGATATCGAGCGCGCTAACCACAGGTGGGGTGTGTGGGCACCCCATCGGCTTACTACCTGATTTCAAAGTACTGTTCCGGGGGCCACAAGTAGTTTGGGGCTTTATTACTATTCTGTACTTATGCCATGCTTTACTGCTTTATTTAAGATTGTGCGTGGAGCACCTGTACTGTTTAGGATGTGGAATGTTTTCGCGGTATCGACAAGCCCAGTCACACTTTCGGGTTCCCAGTCATTTATAGCCATTGGCACAAACTCTGGGTCCGTTCCAGAGCCGGCCGACTTCGTTGCGGGTAGCTTAGTGGGGTGGACCCCTTGTACTTGCTTTGGGTCTGGGAAACATCATGACTTAGGCCCCGCCGACATACCGATGGGTGTATATTAATTGATCTGACAAAAAGGGTCAAAGTGCATGTGGATACTTTGGTGCACCCCTGCAGGGTTAAATCTTTTCGAAAAGCCGTGTCCGCGGTTATAGACGACTTGGAGCACAGTTTCTTGATCATAGACAACTATAACTAAAGTTTACTGTTATAATTTGACTTACATCTGAGATGACTAGTAAGTGGAATAACTGCCATGGAAAGATTAAATAAAACTGCCAACCGTGTGAGTTTTCCTCGGCTTGACTTCCTCGTTTGGTCTCGAGGGGAAATACCAGGATGGGTATGTTTGGTGTTAGTATCAGGTTGGATTCGCATAGGTCTTTCTTATCCCTCTCTAATAGCCGCCAGTTTTACTGAGTCTCTATAGGTTGATTAGTGATGTTGCGCTGCCGCTTCAGTCCACCATACCTATGTAGGCGAGAGCCGCCAAATTCTAGCCTCGCCGTGTACTGGCCTCAGTACTGACGCTCCTCTTTTCCTTTGCCGGCACTCCTTTTGTTTTAGCAGGTTTGAGATCGACGTTGTTAGCAGGGTTACCCTTCCGGCTTGGCCTGGGCAGGGTTATGGACGCTATTGGTTATTCTTCAGGGCTCTTAGCCCCATTTGCATCTTGTCTGTACTCGGACGCTGTGTCGTTTTCAAGGTGATTTGGATCTTTGTATTGTATATCTGTATTCTTGACTCTTGGAGTCGTGTTATATATATATCTGTTCTGTGGGTCCCATCGAGGACTGATGTGTAATGGTATTATTTCGTTCTCCACCCGCACGAAAGTGCCTGGTGGGCGTCCTTGAATCGTTTCTATGCGGGTTTGGCGGGAAGCGCTAAAACTTGCATAGGACCGATTCGAGGGTGTTATAGCGAACCACTTATGCATCCTAGGTTAGTTGCCGACAAAGCTCTAGCTTATATTCATATCATCACTGCACATTTGTACAAACCGCCTGCTAGCCATAGCCGTGAGACCATCTTGTCGGTACTCAGATGGTCTCCACCGTCGGTTGGTACGGTCCTGGTGATTGTCGATGCATCGATTTTCTTGGCCTCACGTCGGATAGGGATTGGTGTTGTGATCCGTGACCACAAAGGGGTGTGCTTGACTGCTTGCAGTGACGTTCAGGAGGAGGTCACGTCGCCGGAGATTGATGAGGCGCGGGCTTTGAGGTACGCGATCAATATCGGCAAAGATGAGGGTTTTGATAAGATTATCATACATTCAGATTGCCTATCAATTATGAATCGGGTTAATGCATCGGAGGATGATTGTTCTATATGTGGCCCGGTGATCCATGATATTAGGAAGCTGGTGGCCTCATTCATCTCATGCTCCATCAGACATGTTCTTTAGGGTTTGAATGTTGCTGCTCATACTGTAGCTAAGTTAAGGGAATTTTTAGTCTATGTTGTATTGTGGGGTGTTTCTCCGGATTGTATCCGATTGATTCTTTGTTATCAATAAAGCCCAAAATTCTCTCAAAAAAGGTTTTAGTTACTAGAAGAATAGGGTTATGGCAATACGTGGTATGTGTGCTACACTCGCGGTGGTTTCTTTTACGACACTATAGGTAGTGGTTTATTCTATGATACTATTGGCGGTACACCCATAACTATTTGTTCTATGAAACTATAGGCGTAATAAGTCTGGATATCCAATTCAGCTCACGAGTGCAAATGAACCCATTGTACAAAAAAATATTTTAAAATATCAAAAAATTGGGTTAAAATGTCCACATGTATATTTGAACATTCTATATTCATACACACCTTTGTTGGAAAAAACGAACATCATTTATGTCCTTTGTAAAAAATACAAATTATAATATTCTTAGACAATTTTTTGCCAAAAAGTAGTGTAAGAACACAAAATATCCATATATACACCCGAAATTTTCTTTCTTATTTTTTTTAAATTTTAAAAATTATTTTTACATATTTTTCATAGTAGATTCATTTGCACTCGTGGAACACCACCTCCGTATTTTTTGTTGTTGTGTCCTACTGGCATGTGTAGATGTAAAAGATAGAAGTTCGATTTAAGCAAAAGAGGTGTGGGTGCGCCGGTCGGTACGGTGTACATACATTTTCGTAACTACCGTTGTTTCTTAGGATGAGTAGTTATCGCATATTTGCTCAATTTAATCTTAAAACCACCGTGATTGGAGGCGACGGTGGACTCTTTGTTAGAAATATGCCCTATAGACAAATAGTAGTAATGACCATTATCATATTTCATATAGTTTATGATTAAGTTTTATATCATGCTATAATTGTATTGAGAGGAAACATCAATACACGTGTGATATACAAATAACCAGGGGTTCCCAGTGAAACTCTAGTCACTGGTTTATTAGTCAACAAATGATCATGTTTCCTGATCATGTGGCATGTATGCCAGTTAGAAATGGAGTCATCTCATTCCGAGAATGAGATGATGAACCAATATCCAACCTAAACATCGTGACCCGATCATGTCACGAAGTTCAAGTTACGATGATTAGAAATGGATCCTCGTAGACTATTCCTTAGACCGTGAGGCTTTATCAATCACTGTCTCCCGAGAGTGCTTTGATAGCATCAAACGCCACTTGGTAATACAGTGGTTATAAAGGTGTGTTCAGGTACTCGGAGTAAACCGTTGAGGCAATATATGTCAAGAGCGAGATTTGTCCGTCCATGTGACGGAAAGATAGTCGATGGGCCCACTCGGAGAAGTTATATCCAATAGCTGCGCAACGTGTGATTTGATCACGGGGATATCACTTGTCGAAACGAGTCAAGTAGTGTTGTTCAGTAACGAGATTGAACATGACATGGTGATGTCATTGATCAGATCTCGGGCAATGCAAGTATCAAGAGACAAAGGGAATAAGACACAACTGTCCCAGTTCAAACGACAAAAGATCTTCGTGGAACGCACATGAGTCACATGGCCATCCAGGTCCCTCTGTCGATCATGGGTGCGGGAGTGTCCCGACCATGTCTGAAGTGTTCCCGAACCATGGGGTATCACGCTTAAGAGCTTGATGATGCTTCGAGAGTGTTTATAGGATCAGAAGAATCACCGAAGAATAGTAGAGAAAACCGGAAGAGTTTCGGTAAGTCCGGAGGATGTCCAGAGTGGAGATGGAAGGTGTTCCATAGCCACGGAGATTGAATAATGTGTGAATGAATGTTAAATGTTGATTTAATCATTTATTCATAATTATTTAATAAAGAGAAAATCAATTTAAATGGTCAAAGGCTTAATGGGCCAAATTACGGAGGGAGAGGGCCCATTCGGGAAAGAAGAGAGGGAGAAGGGGCAAGGGGGCTGGCTGGCTGGGCCTAGCCCCCTCGCGGGGCCCACTAGGGGCTGGCCGGCGGCCTCCCTCCCCCTCCTCTCCTTTAGTCCCACCCCGGGATTTTGAGGGAGGTAGTACCTCCCCCTATATATAGTGGGGGTATTTGGCCAAATAAAACAGACCAATAATCAATAAAGGTCTTCTCAATTTTGGGAGGACCTCTAATTGATATTTTCTCTCTTCCCTTCTCTCTCTCGTGACCGTGATCCCAAGTCTGGACTGCGCGAACGGGAGACATCTTCACTACGGAGCGCCGTCGCGCTGCGGGATTCGGATGCGGGAGCTCTACTTCCGCAACTGCTGCTAGATCGGAGAAGAGGGAGTCATCGTCAGGCACCAGACATGTGTAACTCCCCGCGAGGTGTCGCACTTGAGGCACTCAAGTCACTGAAGCCGTTGGAGCGCAAGGACTTCATCACGACCTCCTTGAGGTTGGCTTCGGCTCGTCTACATCAACCACACTCTCCTAAGCGTTGACAATGCTTTTCGGTCTTCAAGGGTAAGTTCGCGAAAAGCCCCTCCCGTTACTGTATTACTATTACTAATAGATAGGTCCTGGCAGTTTCAGAGGTTCAGGGGCGTAGGATACAATTTATTGTTTTCATACGCGGAACCCCTACAGTGGTATCAGAGCTAGATCTATGCGTAGTAATACTAGTACGGGTAGAACACACGAGATGTAGCATGTGGGTGTTGATATTTTAGTTGTTACCCTCCCACGTGTACTTGTGTATACCACAGTAATGCGATGAAGCAGCCCCCAACCGACTTTACGCGTTCATTCGCGAGACTGGTCCACGCTTGACATACGGCTTGTACCGTATAAAGTGGCTTAGGGGGTGTCTGTCTCTCTCGCATTAGTTGGTATACCATTTGCAACAGAGGGCCCCAAAAGGGGTGTAGTAGAGACAACTACTTGATCAGCGTTGTGCTGAAAGTTTGTAGGTAAGAACGGTTCTTGTGCAAAAGCCCATTCAGCCACGTAAAACATGCAAAGATAAAGTAGAGGCGTCTAACTTTGTTTTGCAGGGAGGCGTTGCTTTGTGATATGGTTGTGGCAAAGGTAAAGTAATTACCTTTTGTTACATAGTAGTAGATAGTCACAGAAGTGACGGACTGCCACGCCGGAATGACACCGGTACCCTGGTGTCTACGGCGCCGGAACCCTGGCGTCGGAATCCGGTGATGATGGATGGAGATCACGACATGAAGGACCATATCAAATAGCATTTACATTCAATGTTATTGTTTGTATATCTTATTGTGTGCTAGTATTAGATACTCGATGGTAGCCTAATAAGGTGATCCCTGTTAAAATTACCAACGATTGTGTTCCCCCTTAGTGTGCACCACCAAGAAAGTTCTTCGGTATGAGGCGATCCAGGGTACAGGCCTAGGTGTCAGACATATCTACGTTCGCATACAGTGGGTGTAAGCCATGTTGCACAGCGAATACACTAAGGTTGAGTTGGCGAGCCTAGCATGTGCAGACATGGCCTCGGATCACGGATGGTCGAAAGATCGAGCACGAGTCGCATGAATGATGTGACAGACGTTTAGCGTCCACCCTTGAACCCACATTGATGGCTGTGACGATCGGGGGAGATGTGGCTGATAGGGGTTGTGTTATCACTAGGAACCCTTTTGGGGATAGGTGTTTCTGAGTGGAGTTATTATTAACTCATTTAATTATAAACTTAGTCTAAATTCCTTTTGCAATTATAAATGTAGATGGCACCTTTCCTGTTGACGATTGATTGGTTAGAAGGAGAGAAGCTCAAATTAGATGGATCAAACTTCTCCATATGTGTTGCACGTCTCCATGTTCTCCTTAGTGAGAAGGACGTGGTCGACTACATACTCGGCAGGATGGATTTGGATCAGCCCACTAACCTAGAGACCCCAGAGCAGCGGAAAGACCGCTATCTCCATCGGGAGATGGCCTCCTTCATTTCAGTTACTATGCGTTTCAGAATGGTGGATGAGTTTTTGTAACATCCCAAATCTTTAATCAGGGTTAATCAAGATCAAATCTACCCAATTTAGGGTTAACAAAAACTTTGTCCATTTAAAAATCTTAAATCATTCATATGAGTGTTGCATTAAATAGGAGTTGATTTGAATTGCCATGATTGTGTGTTCTAATGGTTGTAAAATGATTCTATGATGAATGCCACATCATCTAGATTATTCCCAAGCAAATACCAAAAAAAAAGAATTAAATAAGGAAATGGTCACTTTTGCCATTTTAATCACCTAGCCCACTTTGGGCATTCCTAGCACTCAAATCCTAACAGAAACAATTACGGATCTTTGCACCCCTTGCTAGTACAAGTAGTGATGTGCCAAGGCCCACTTTGTGATCTCGCAAAAACATTCAAACTCTAATTTTGAAGGATATTTGAAAATTGAATCTAGTGTATGTGTCTAGATCCCACTATTTCAAAAACCAACCAAATGAACTCCATTTCAAAATCCCAAGCAACCACAGATGCTTAAGCATGTGACAAACCACTCCACCAAAAATCTTTCAAAAATTCAAATCTTTTTGTCATGCGGCCATTTGATCAAACACTTGGCAGGCATGAATCACACTCTAGTTTAGGCTCACTGTTTCTACAGGGTTTTGCCACCCATTTGACCACAATTTACTCCCTGTGTCCCTCCTAGCTCTAACCAAACCATAATCAGCCCACCCCCTTGTCCCTAGCAGCAGTGCACCGCCACCCCGAGGACATGCCCGCCAGCCAACCTTGCCCAAGCCGCAGCAGACCGCCAGCCCATCTCCGCCGCTCCAGGGAGTGAGGCGTGACCTCACCGCCGCCCACGGTCTACCCCACATTCACTGCCAGCCCCTGGACCATCCCAGAGCCACGCCGCACTAAGTCTCTGTGCCGCGCCAGAGCACGCCAGAGCGCCATTGCCGCCAGCACGCCACAGACCGCGCCTCAACCGCAGACCGCGTACGCCGCTCCGCCTTGACCACCTAACCCCACCAGACATGGCCGTGCACCGTCGCGCAACCCACAGTCGCTGGGAACCACGTCGAGCACCGCCCTGTCTCCCGGAGACCGTCGTAGCAGAGGAGGAGACGTTGCCGTTGATTTCGTCCACCTCAGCCTCTGCCGCGACTTCGCCTGAGCTCGCCATCATCGTCGTGTTCGTTTGCCCGCCTTGCCGCACTAGCTAGAGCCCCGATACGTCCCCACTGTACCCCCACCGGGCCACTATGGTTTAGTCTCGCCGGCGACGAGTCCGTCGTCGACGACGACCGTCAGCCGTTAGATCTAGTTCTAATCCTATGGTCCATCTCGCCCCGTACCGCTTCGCGTGTAATGAGCCACTAACAGGCGAACCCCTTCCAGCAGCCCTCAACGCCGCAGTGTGAATTTGGGCTGGCCCGTTAGTGTTCCCACGCGACCCAGTTAATTCAAATTAGGATTTTTCTTTTTAGACTTAAACAAAAATCTGTCCCTTAGTTTAAAAATCAATTTAGAGAGTCTTACAAATCTAAACTGAGTGATTCTAATTTTGTAGGAAAGGTAATGAAAATCTCTATCCAAGCCCGTTGGATTTAAATCATTTAGTATTAGAGATCTCTCCTAGTAAAAATAACAAGACAAAAGCTTTTGCACATACAAACATTTTTATAAAATCAACCATGATAGCTTTTGAGTTGATTTTAACTCTCAAAAATCACATTTAACCATACCTATCTGAATATGTAATAATATTGATGTTTACATGCAGTGACTTTGGACTAATACCAAAATAATGCTATATAGGCATTTCTAGTCACTTTAAATCATTAAATAATAAACTTAAACTCAATTAAAAATGATCCAACCCTTAAATCACATTCCCATATGTTAGAATATGTGGTGATGACATGTGTCCACATGATCCCATATTTTAATTGGAGAATATTAAATCTTAGTTATTTTTCAATGAGTAGAAATTACTTTTCTCAAATAAAAAGAATGAAACTAGTTAATAACATCTTGGGAGGCTTGTGATGATAATAGATCATCAAATGTGTGCATTAGAGTGCTAAGTATACTAGTTAAGTATTGTTTGGTGATTGTGTATTCTATATGTATTTATAGAAGATAGTACCGACCAAGCCTACGAGGAGAAGGAGTTCTACCAAGAGGAGGAGGAAGAAAACTTCAACCACTGCACCAACCAAGGCAAGCTATTGTTAGCAAGCTAGAATTAATTTAGATAACCTAAACAAGATGCATTAGGCATGCTTGGTTATACCACTTTGAATATTACCTACCCCAAGTTTTATTTCCAAGCTTTTATTTCTTTAATTTATTAAAGTCCTTTACTTGTTTTGAAGGTAGCATAAAGAGTATAAAACTTGACCTATCTAGATAACCTTAGATGTCATTCTATGGCATGAGATTGAGATTAGCATCCCACCTTAGTGAACGCTCTTAACTTAGTAGTTTAGACCTAAATCAAAACTTGATTCACTTTAGATGGGAACACTTGGTGAAAATGAGTTGTGAAAACCTTGGAATGATGATTCATTCTATTGAGATGTTTTGACATGTGTTGAGAAACACAAATGGTTTATGATGATGAAAACGTTGAGGCATGAGCCTTAACCCTTTTACAAAACTGATGGTTGGAATCGCATGCGACACCATTCCAATTTTTACCGTACAACCACAATACCTTAATTGGGTAAGGCTTAACCGGAAGTTTATATGCATTAGTATTAGTTCCCTCGCGGGAGAGGTTTGATATGAGGCTACCTCTCAATGTTGTCCTCCTATGCAGTGCCCAAGATGACAGATGGTCATGGTTGGGAGGCCATGCTCATAGGAGAGGTGCTTATACTAGAGTGTGTAAAGGAAAGGTTATGTTTGATTATCTTCATACTAAGTATGATGATTCAGGGTTATCCCTGACAGATCTATCGAATCTTGTGGTGAAAGTGTACCACCTCTGCAGAGTGTCAAACTATTCGAATAGCCGCGTCCACGGTTATGAGCAGTTGGAGTGGCCATACTGTTTCGTTGTCAGATGTTTTCAAAATGACTTATGAAATGAATGATGAAACTTGACTTGACCACAACAGGGTTGTGAGTATGACACTAGCTTCCCAACTTAAGTGATTCTAGAACTTTATTTTATCTTTCTTTGTTTCAGAACTCAGCTTAGGTTTCAAACTTAACTTTATAAGTAAGCTTAGAGTTAGCATGTACTTTAGTACTCTACTACTTGTTAGTGGTAGTTTGCGGGTACTTAAAGAGTACTCATGGCTTTTGTCCCTGGCTATTCCTATGGCCAGACTATGAAGGAGACTACCAAGATGACGGCCAGCAGGACGGCTATGATAACTAGGACTATCTGCCTTCGTCAGCATTGCCTGTGCCCCTGAAGATGGACCCCACCGCTACGCTTATTATTTATTCCGCTACTTGTTGTATTAAGAGTGGATCATGAGATCCTTTATTTGTGTAAGACCTTATGTATGGTTTGTAATGGATGATGTACTGTGATATCCAATCTGTTATGTCTCGCAAAAATGGTAATCCTGGGATTGCGAGGTATGGCATAACAGGCATCAGGGATTAAAAATCTGGGTGTTGACACCAACTGATCTTCGAGAGGGATCTGGATTCACTGTCTGAGTTCTTGGAGCGTCCGCATCCGGAATTTCTTGGAGCTCAACTCCCGGGTCCACCAGGAGGAGATTTACAATGGCTTGTAACTGCTGATCTTTGAGGCAAGATAGAAGCACCCGTATCTAGGAGGATTCAGTTCTTAGTGAGAGAGAACAACTGGCTAGATGGATTAGCCAGGGCAATGCATGAAGCTCTCGCACGTCTGTGTACCCAGAGTGTCAACCTAATCCAAGGGACCCATTTTGTTCACTATGCAAGGAGTGATTCCATGGGAATGCCGCTAGAGATGCCAAGTCACCCAATATTTAAGCGTCAAGTGGAGAACCTCGACTTCCTACTACATGACAGACAGAAGGAGTTGGACATTTCTAGAGAGGTCGCCAACTACAACCTCGCCCTTGCCGCCCAGAAGGCCCAGACTTTCTCACTGCTCGTCAAGGATCATCAGTCTCTTCGCCGTCAACGCGTAAAGAAGGATCGCACCATCGACCGTCTTCACAAGAAGGTGGCCGACCTCGAGAAGATGATCAAGGAGCAAGAAGCTCAGCTTGCCGTAAAGGAATAAGAAGATGAAGGTGAAGATATCCAAGGAGATATTTACTCATACCTCATCAATGATGTTGATTTTCTGGAGGAGGATGCCGTGGACTTCTAAACCGACGATGATGACTCCGACTTCATCGATGATGAGTAGATGACTAGAGCACTATCGTAGAGTGGTCCCATTGTATCGTAGCTTGAAGAATGGTTCTTAAAACCATTTGTTTTTCTTTGATGTTGTGGTGTGTGTGTGTTTGTACCTTGTGCTTTGTTTGAATGAATGAAAAGAAGTTAGTCGCAAAAAACCGGAGTCCAACTCAAAGTTTTATCTTTGAAACCAAAACCATGAACCTTAGAACTTTCCCTCTTACCCCATTATCTATCTCAATCTTCAGATGACTCGTGGAAACCAAGGAGGGAGCAGCTCATCGCAAGACCCAATGTTGCAGATTCTGCAGACTCTCATTGCAGACCGTGAAGCTAGCAGGGCAGAGGGCAAGCAAATCTAGCAACACTGCAGCAGATCACCTAGATGGCTCACAACAACCAGAACCATGGAAATCAGGATCATCAAGGATCCAAACGCAAAAACTTCCAGAATACCAATCCCCCAATCTTTAGCTAGTCTGAAAACCCACTGGATGCTGATGATTGGTTGCAGGCCATGGAAAACAACTTAGAAGTAGCTAGAGTGGATGAAAACGAGAAGGTTCTTTTTGCCACCCACTATTTGGCAGGAGATGCAAGAGCATGGTGGAATAGCACCCACACAATAAACCATGGTCAAGTGATGACATGGGAAGCCTTCAAGATCAAGTTTAGTCGCACCCACGTGCCGCAGGGTCTAGTCACCCGAATGAGGGATGAATTCAGAGAGTTGAAGCAAGGCAGAATGACTGTAGTGGAGTACCGTGACAGATTCTTGTCTCTCGCTAGGTATGCACCTGATGAGATCAACACGAAGGCCAAGAAGAAGGAGAGATTCCTGAACGGACTGCATGATGAGATGCAGACAGTTCTCGTCAACATCTGTTTCGAGGATCTAGAAGAGCTAGTCGACTCTGCCATTCAGATGGAAGGGAAGATTAACCAAGCAAACGACAACCGCAAACATCGTATGATGCACCAATCTGGATCCAACAGTCACCAGAAGTACCGTCGCAACCCTTCTACAGGATATGCCCCGTGGAACAATCGACCCCCAATGTATCGCCCAAGCTACCCCAACTGTAGGGGAGGAAATGTGAAGTTCGGAGGAAACAACAATAATCCCGGCAACTCCAGAAATTTCAACCGTGCACCTCCCAAGCACAACAAGAACAACAACAATAACAGCAACAACACTGCACCCAGAACTGGAAGCAATGCTGTGCCCGTGGCAGCGAAAGACAAGTCTCAGATTAGTTGTTTCAAGTGTGGAGTGAAGGGTCACTACTCCAATGAGTGTCCCAAGAAGATTGCCGCCACCGCCAATGTGAATGCACCAGCTCAACAACAGCGTCGTGTTCAACCAGGAAGAAGATTCGCCCAAGGAAACCCTGATGTCCATGCACTTCTATTCTTGTAGATAGTTGTTGGGCCTCCAAGTGCAGAGGTTTGTAGAACAGCAGCAAGTTTTCCCTTAAGTGCATCACCCAAGGTTTATCGAACTCAGGGAGGAAGTGGTCAAAGGTATCCCTCTCAAGCAACCGTGCAATCAAGATACAAGAAGTCTCTTGTGTCCCCAACACACCCAATACACTTGTCAGGTGTATAGGTGCACTAGTTCGGCGAAGAGATAGTGAAATACAAGTGGTATAGATAATTATAAGTGGTAACGGTGCCAGAAAATAGCTTGCTGGCATGGAAGAGACTAAAGGCAAACTGAAATAAAGATGGAAGCAAGCAAACATGTAACAGATCTAATAGCAAACGGTGTTTCAGTGTTTCGAAACAAGGCCTAGGGATCATACTTTCACTAGTGAACACTCTCATATAAATATATTCTTATTTATGATACTACGCTGAACTACTCTCCGGTTGGACACTCTAATCGTTGGTAGGGCTATAACAACACACCTTAAAGTTCATCTTTCCCATCTAGATAACCCCACACTGTCACCTTGAGTACTAGATGAGTCCAACAAACACCACAATTTCATAGAAACATCCAACTCCAAATATAACTCATAACAAGTATTTGTAATATCTAGCCTAAGTGCCACCATGGTGTGCATGCTTTCACTTTCACACACATGGGGAGAGCAGAGATCTATTAAAGCACTTGAGTAGCAAGGTAGATCTACTTGATTACAAAGCTCATGATCACAATATGATCATGCATAGAGAGAGAGATGAACACATAGCTACCGGTAGAACCCTTAGCCTCAAGAGATAACTACTCCCTCCTCATCATGGGAATCAGAAATGGTGATGGAAATGGTGGTGGAGATCGATGGAGATGGCTCCAGGGGCACTTCCCTGTCCCGGCAGGGTGCCAGAATAGGGACTTTCTGTCCCCCGAATCTCCCCTTCGGTGGCGGCGGCGCTGCGGAACTTTTCGTGGTTGGAGGCTTGATGATTTAGGGTTTCTGTATAGGGATGAATATATAGGTGAAGGGGCGAGGTCGGTGGCCAGCCAGGGGGCCCACACTATGCCCTGGCGGGACCTAGGCTGGCCCACGCCAAGGCGTGGTGTGGCCACCCTGTGGCCCCCCTCCGTCTTGTCTTCTCGCTCCATGAGTCTTCCAGAAAAATATGAACTTTGGCTTTTGTCTCGTCCAATTCCGAGAGTATTCATTTTCTGACTTTCCTGGAACCAAAAACAGAAGAAAACAGGCAGCTGGCACTGTGGCTCTTGTTAATAGGTTAGTCCAAGAAATCATATGAAAAGTACTCCAAAGTGTGGACAAAACATAATAAAGTAGATAAAACCAAGCATGGAACATCAAAAATTATGGATACGTTTGCAACGTATCAAACCCTCACAACCGCAATGGCCATCTCTTCCACATGAACGCCGAAGAAGCCCAAGAAGCGCTAGATGTAGTGCTGGGTATGTTTTCTGTCAACTCAGTTTTAGCAAGAGTGTTGTTTGATTCTGGAGAATCGCACTCATTTGTCACCGAAGAATTGGCATGCACTAGTAAGATTCACCCAACCAACCTGAAGCATGTCATGATAGTTCAAATCCCCGGTTCAACTACAAAAGCTAGAAAAAATTGCAAAGCTGTGCCTATCAGAATACATGGGATAGATTTTTATCCCAATCTAATAGTACTTGGAACCAAAGTTTTGGAAGTAGTACTAGGAATGCATTGGATGTCAAATCATAAAGGATTGATTGACTGTGCCAAGAAAGCCATCACCATGACCAGTAGCTCTGGAGTCTCAATAGAGCAAATATCTGAAACCTTACCCCGTCAATTCAAGTGCAACAAGAGTCTAGCCCTACCCACCATTGACCAAGTCAGAGTAGTATGTGAATACCCCGACGTATTCCCAGATGAATTTCCAGGTATGCCCCTGGATAGGGATATTGAGTTCATTACTGAACTAATCCCCGGAACCGGACCCATAGCCCAGAGACCCTATAGTATGAACCCCTCAGAGTTAGTGGAATTGAAGAAGCAGTTGGATGCTATGTTGGCAACATGCTTGATTCAACCAAGCGCGTCGCCATGGAGATCGCCAGTGTTATTCGTTGACAAGAAAGATGGAGGCAACCGGTTGTGCACAGCTTACATGAAGCTGAATGACGTCACCATCAAGAACAAGTTCCCTTTGCCAAAGATAGAGGATCTATATGATTAGTTGACTGGTGCCAATGTGTTCTCTAAGATTGATCTTAGGACTGGTTATCACCAACTTAAGATTCATGCAACGGATATTCCAAAGACCGCCTTTAGTACTCGTTATGGATTATACGAGTATATGGTCATGTATTTTGGATTAACCAATGCCCCGGCTTATTTCATGAATCTCATGAATAAGATCTTTATGAATTTTCTAGACAAGTTTGTCGTTGTGTTTATCAACGATATCCTTATCTACTCCAAGTCATAAGAAGAGCATGAGCAACATCTGAGAATCATCCTTGAAACCCTTAGAGAGCATCGGTTGTATGCCAAGTTCAGCAAATGTGAGTTTTGGCTGAAAGAAGTAGGATTCCTAGGACATATTGTGTCTACCGGAGGAGTCGCTGTTGATCCCGCCAAGATCAAAGATGTCGAAGAATGGGAAGCCCCAACCACTCAAACCCAAGTCCATGCATTTCTCGGATTAGCGGGATATTACCGCGAATTCGTAGAAGGATTTTCGAGCATGCCAGACCCATGACCCAATTGTTGAAGAAGGACAAAAAGCTCGAATGGACCGACAAATGTGAAGCTAGTTTTCAAGAGCTCAAGAAGAGATTGATTTCAACCCCAATATTGATCATGCCAGATATTAAGAAGCCGTTTGATGTGTATTATGATGCATCCAAGATTGGTCTCGGATGTGTATTGATGCAAGAAGGCGAAGTTATCGCATATCAGTATCGACAACTGAAGCAGCATGAGCAGAACAACCCTACTCACGATCTAGAGTTAGCAGCCATAGTTTTGGCATTGAAGACATGGCGTCATTACCTTATGGGTAATCGCTGTGAGATTTACTCAGATCAAAAAAGCTTGAAATATATTTTCACTGAGAAGGAGCTGAATATGAGGCAAAGGAGATGGATATAGTTAATCAAGGATTATGACCTTGACATTCACTATCACCTCGGCAAAGCCAATGTGGTAGTGGATGCTCTTAGCAGATTGCCGTGTAAGCTAAACACCATGATCAAGGAAAAGCAACCAAGTTTGTATGAGGAGTTGGAGAAGTTTAGAACTAAGCTAGTTAGCAAAGGATTTTTAGCTAGCATAGAACTTCAACCCACTTTGATTGGCCAAATCAAGGAAGCCCAGAAGGGAAATGCAAGTATCCTCGGAATCAAGCGTCGTATTGGTATGGGAAAAGTACCTGGATTCACCGACGACGAAGAAGGAGTTTTATGATACAAAGGACGTATCTGTGTGCCAGCAGATTCGGAGCTGAAGCAAGTTATCATGCAAGAAGCCCATTATACTCTTTATTCTATCCACCCCGGAGGAACGAAGATGTATCAGGATCTGAAGAAGTAATTTTGGCGGCACAAGATGAAGAGGGAAATTGGAAGCTACATCGCGAAGTGTGATATATGTCAGAGAGTCAAAGTAGAACATCAAAGACCCATAGGACTGTTGCAACCATTGCAGATTCCGGAATGGAAATGGGATTCTGTCAGAATGGACTTTATCACTGGTTTGCCTACTTCTAGTAGGGGAAATGACTCAATTTGGGTCATCGTTGATAGACTATCAAAGGTAGCTCATTTTATACCTGTCAAGACAACCTACCAGAGTTCGAAGCTAGAAGAGTTGTACATTGCTAGAACTGTTAGTATGCATGGAACCGCTAAGACCATAGTATTAGATCGAGGAACCCAATTTACTTCGAGATTTTGGCAGAAAGTCCAAGAAGCATTAGGAACCAAGTTAAATTTCAGTACCGCTTATCACCCGCAAACCGATGGACAAACTGAGAGAGTCAACCAAATCCTAGAGGATATGTTGAGAGCTTGTGTGTTAGAGTATGGATCAAAATGGGAAGATTGTCTGCCTTTTGCCGAATTCTCATACAACAACAGTTATCAAGCCAATTTACAAATGGCCCCATTTGAGTTCCTATATAGAAGAAAGTGTCATACCCCTCTGACAAGAGAAGGAGAGACCTGACTTTCAATGTCGGAGATTTTGTGTATCTCAAGGTTTCACCATTGAAGGGAACGCAACGTTTTAGTCTGAAAGGAAAGTTAGCCCCTAGATATATCGGACCCTTCAAGATTCTGAACCATTGAGGAGAAGTATCTTATCAACTGGAACTGCCAGAGGAGATGTCAGCCATCCACAATGTGTTCCATATCTGGTTACTTCACAAATGCTTGGAAGTGCTGGAGAAGACCGAAGTTTTCAAGAACATCGATCACCGAGCTGTTGATATCAACAAGGATCTGACGTATCATGAAGTGCCCATCCATATCTTGGAGGAAGCTTACAGAACCACCAGGACCCGGAGTATCAAATTTCTCAAGATTCAATGGAGCAACCATACCGAAGAAGAGGCCACTTGGGAGGGAGAAGATTACATGAGGACCGAGTTCCCATATCTCTTTAGTTCCTAGTTTTCTTTCTTAAATCTCGGGACGAGATTTTGTTTAAGGGGGAAGGTTTGTAACATCCCAAATATTTAATCAGGGTTAATCAAGATCAAATCTACCCAATTTAGGGTTAACAAAAACTTTGTCCATTTAAAAATCTTAAATCATTCATATGAGTGTTGCATTAAATAGGAGTTGATTTGAATTGTCATGATTGTGTGTTCTAATGGTTGTAAAATGATTCTATGATGAATGCCACATCATCCAGATCATTCCCAAGCAAATCCCAAAGAAAAACAAATAAAAAAGAATGAAATAAGGAAATGGTCACTTTTGCCATTTTAACCACCTAGCCGTCTTTGGGCATTCCCAGCACTCAAATCCTAACATAAACAATTATGGATCTTTGCACCCCTTGTTAGTACATGTAGTGATGTGCCAAGGCCCACTTTGTGATCTCCCAAAAACATTCAAACTCTAATTTTAAAGGACATTTGAAAATTGAATCTAGTGTATGTGTCTAGATCCCACGATTTCAAAAACCAACCAAATGAACTCCATTTAAAAATCCCAAGCAACCACAGATGCTTAAGCATGTGACAAACCACTCCACCAAACATCTTTCAAAAATTCAAATCTTTTTGTCATGCGGCCATTTGATCAAACAGTTGGCAAGCATGAATCACACTTTAGTTTAGGCTCACTGTTTCTACAAGGTTTTGCCACCCATTTGACCTCAATTTACTCCCTGTGTCCCTCCTAGCTCTAACAAAACCATAATCAGCCCACCCCCTTGTCCCTAGCAGCAACGCACCGCCACCCCGAGGACATGCCCGCCGGCCAACCTTGCCCAAGCCACAATAGACCGCCAGCCCATCTCCGCCGCTCCAGGGAGTGAGGCGTGACCTCACCGCCGCCCATGGTCCACCCCATGATCACTGCCAGCCCCTGGACCACCCCAAAGCCACGCCGCACTAAGTATCTACGCCGCGTCAGAGCACGCCAGAGCACCATTGCCGCCAGCACGCCACAGACCGTGCCTCGACCGCAGACCACGCACGCCGCTCCTCCTTGACCACCTCACCCTGCCAGACACGGCCGTCCACTGCCACGCGACCCACAGTCGTCAGGAACCATGTCGATCACCGCCCCTGTCTCCTAGAGCGTGCGACGCTCCCGACGGATTGCCACCGCCCCTAGCTGCGCCATTAAGTCCTAGCTGACCGCTAGGGAACCGCCCACCGTCCACCTATCTCACCTACGCCGGTAGCTCGCTGTATCATCGTCACCGACGAGCTCCGCCCGCACCTCTCTGCCGCTTTGCCGCTCCTATAAAAGGAAGCCTCCCCAGTACGAATTCCTCTCACCATCCTACTCCCCTCTCACCCCCAGTCCTTCCCCACCTCTCGCCGGAGCAGCTCGAGCAGTCTCTCGCTGGAATTGAGCCGGAGACCGCCGCATTAGAGGAGGAGACGTTGTCGTTCATTTCGTCCACCTCAGCCTCTGCCGCGACTTCGCCTGAGCTCACCGTCATCGTCGTGTTCATTTGCCTGCCTCGCCGCACTTGCTGGAGCCCTGGTACGTCTCCACTACACCCCCACCGAGCCGCTAGGGTTCAGTCTCGCCGGCGACGAGTCCGTCGTTGACAACGACCGTGAGACGTTAGATCTAGTTCTAATCCTAGGTCAATCTCGCCCCGTACCGCTTCGCGTGTAATGAGCCACTGACAGGCGAACCCCCCTGTCAGCAGCCCTCAGTACCGCAGAGTGAATTTGGGCTGGCCCGTTAGTGTTCCCACGCGACCCAGTTAATTCAAATTAGGATTTTACTTTTTAGACTTAAAAAAAAATCTGTCGCTTTGTTTAAAAATCTATTCAGAGAGTTTTACAAATCAAAATTGAGTGATTCTAATTTTGTAGGAAAGGTAATGAAAATCTCTATCCAAGCCCGTTGGATTTAAATCATTAGAGATCTCTCCTAGTAAAAATAACAAGACAGAAGCTTTTGCACATTCAAACATTTTTATAAAATCAACTATAATAGCTTCTGAGTTGATTCCAACACTCAAAAATCACATTTAACCATACCTATCTAAATATGTAATAATATTGATGTTTACATGCAGTGACTTTGGACTAGTACCAAAATAATGCTATATAGGCATTTCTAGTCACTTTAAATCATTAATTATTAAACTTAAACTTATTAAAATGTGATCCAACCTTTAAATCACATTCCCATATGTTATAATATGCGGTGATGACATGTGTCCACATGATCCCATATTTTAATTAGAGAATATTAAATCTTAGTTAATTTTAATGAGTAGAAATTACTTTTCTCAAACAAAAAGAATGAAACTAGTTCATTAAACCTTGTGATGTTTGTGATGATACTATATCATCAAATGTGTGCCTTAGTGTGCTAAATAGACTAGTTAAGTATCGTCTGGTGATTGTGTATCCCGTATGTATTTATAGACGATAGTACCGACCAAGTCTACGAGGTGGAGGAGTTTTACCAAGAAGAAGAGGAAGAGAATTTCAACCACTGCACTTCTCAAGGCAAGCCATCATTAACAATGCAAGCTAACACTTGCAAGTTTCTTAACTATGCAAGCTATTATTGGCAAGCTAACCCTTGCAAGCTAGAACTAAGCAAGTTAACACTTCCCCCTTAACTTGATCAAATGCTTTAGGCATGATTTGGTTATACCCTTTGACTTATACCTACTCCAAGTTTTATTTACAAGCTTTACTTTTCTTTACCTTACCAAAGTCCTTTACTTGTTTAAAGGTAGCATAAAGAGTATAAAACTTGACCTATCTAGTTAGACCTAGATGTCACTCTATGGCATGAGATTGATCTTAGCATCCCACCTTAGTGAACACTCTTAACTTAGTAGATTAGAGTTACACCAAAAACTTGATCACTTTAGATGGGAATACTTGGTGAAAATGATTTGTGAAAACCTTGGAATGATGAGTCATTCTATTGAAATGTTTTGACATGTCTTGAGAAACACAAATGGTTTATGATGATGATGAAAATGTTGAGGCATGAGCCGTAGCCCTTTATAAAAACTGATGGTTGGATTCGGATGTGATACCATTCCAATTTTACCATACAACCACAATACCTGAATTGGTTAAGGCTTAGCTAGAAGTTTATACGTATTAGTATTAGTTCCCTCGCGGGAGAGGTTTGAGCTGAGGCTACCACTCAATGTTGTCCACCTATGCAGTGCCCAGGATGACAGATGGTCATGGCTAGGAGGCCATACTCATAGGAGAGGTGCTTATACTAGAGTGTGTAAAGGAAAGGTTATGTTTGATTATCTGCATACTAAGTATGATGATTCAGGGTTATCCTTGACAGATGTATCGAATCTTGTGGTGAAAGTGTACCACCTCTGTAGAGTGTCAAACTATTCGAATAGCCGCGTCCGCGGTTATGGACAGTTGGAGTGGCCATACTGTTTTGTTGTGAGATGTTTTCAAAATGACTTATGAAATGAATTGTGACATGACTTGACCACAACAGAGTTGTGACTATGATAACTAAGTTCCTACTTAGGTGATTTCAAACTTTATTTTATCTTTCTTTGTTTCTGAACTCAGCTTAGGTTTCAAACTTAGCTTTATTAATAAACTTAGAGCTTAACATTTTCCACTAGAATTATCTTACTTGTTAGTGACAGTTTGCGAGTACTTAAAGATTACTCATGGATTTTGTCCCTGGCTATTCCTATGGCCAGAATATGAAGAGGACTACCAAGGTGAAGGACAGCAGGAGGACAATGATAACTAGGACTATCTCCCATCGTCAGCATTGCCTGTGACTCTGAAGATGGACCCCACCGCTACGCTATTTATTCCGCTACTTGATTGTACTAAGACTGGATCATGAGATCCTTTATTTGTGTAAGACCTTATTATGGTTTGTAATGGATGATGTACTGTGATATCTAATCGTATATGTCTCGCAAAAATGGTAATCATGGGATTGCGATGTATGGCATAACAGGCATCTGGAATTAAAAATCCAGGTGTTGACAAGTTGGTATCAGAGCCATCCTGACCATAGGAGACCCTAGTTAGAATGGACGTCCGAACAAAAACTTAGTTTCAAAAACCAAAGTGAGTATTTATGAAAACTATTTCCTCTCTTACCCTTGGGATTCTTTCTCTCAAAAAATACATGTTCCTCAAAATTTCTTACATTACTACATAAAACTTTGGCACACTTGATCACTTCACTAACTTTCTTATCCTAAATTCTTATAGATGGAATCCCAATACAGCAAGTTCTACCAGTTGGGAAACGGAGGCCAACTGAGCTTCAAGAGGGATCTGGATTCACTATCTAAGTTCTTGGAGCGTCCGCATCCGGAATTTCTTGGAGCTCAACTCTCGGGTCCACCAGGAGGAGATTTACAATGGCTAGTAATTGCTGATCTTCGAGGCAAGATAGAAGCACCCGTATCTGGGAGGATTTAGTTCTCAGTGAGAGAGAACAACTGGCTAGATGGAGTAGCCAGGGCAATGCATGAAGCTCTCGCACGTCTGTGTGCCCAGAGTTTCAACCTAATCCAAGGAACCCGCTTTGTTCATTATGGGAATGTCGCTAGAGATGCCAAGTCACCCAATATTGAAGCGTCAAGTGGAGAACCTCGACTTCCTACTGTACGACAGACAGAAGGAGTTGGACAATGCTAGAGAGGTCGCCAACCACAACCTCGCCCTTGCCGCCCAGAAGGCCTAGACTTTCTCACTGCTCGTCAAGGATCATCAGTCTCTTCGCCGTCAACACGCAAAGAAGTATCGCACCATCAACCGTCTTCACAAGAAGGTGGACGACCTCGAGAAGATGATCAAGGAGCAAGAAGCTCAGCTTGCCGTAAAGGAAGAAGAAGAGGAAGGTGAAGATAGCCAAGGAGATATTGACTCATACCTCAGCAATGATGATGATTTTCTAGAGGAGGATGCTGTGGACTTCTACACCGACGATGATGACTCTGACTTCATCGATGATGAGTAGATGCACTAGAGCACTATCATAGAGTGAGGAGTATCGGTCCCATTGTATCGTAGCTTGAAGAATGGTTCTTAAAACCATCTGTTTTCCTTTGATGTTGTGGTATGTGTGTGTTTGTATCTTGTGCTTTGTTTGAATGAATGAAAATAAGTTAGTCACAAAAAACCCGGAGTCCAACTCAAAGTTTTTGCTTTGAAACCAAAACCATGAACCTTAGAACTTTCCCTCTTACCCCATTATCTATCTAAATCTTCAGATGACTCGTGGAAACCAAGGAGGGAGTAGCTCATCACAATACCCAATGCTCCAGATTCTGCAGACTCTCATGCAGACCGTGAAGCTAGCAGGGCAGAGCGCCAAGCAAATCTAGCAACACTACAGCAGATCTCTCAGACGGCTCACAACAACCTGAACAATGGAAATCAGGATCATCATGGATCCAAACTTAAAAACTTCTAGAATACCAATCCCCCAATCTTTAGCCAGTTTGAAAACCCACTGGATGCTGATGATTGGTTGCAGGCCATGGAAAACAACTTAGAAGTAGTTGGAGTGGTTGAAAACGAGAAGGTTCGTTTTGCCACCCACTATTTGGCAGGAGATGCAAGAGCATGGTGGAACAGCACCCGCACAATGAACCATGGTCAAGTGATGACATGGAAAGCCTTCAAGATCAAGTTCAGTCGCACCCACGTGCCGCAGGGTCTAGTCACCCGAATGAGGGATGAATTCAGAGAGTTGAAGCAAGGCAGAATGACTATAGTGGAGTACCGTGACAGATTCTTGTCTCTCGCCAGGTATACACCTGATGAGATCAACACGGAGGCCAAGAAGAAGGAGAGATTCCTGAATGGACTGCATGATGAGATGCAGACAGTTCTCGTCAACATCCGTTTCGAGGATCTAGAAGAGCTAGTCGACTCTGCCATTCAGATGGAAGGGAAGATTGTAACTACCTAGGTGAATTACGCTCTTAGTTGCAAGCCTGGATGAGCGAAAGTGGTTAAAATAGTACGGTGGGGCCCGGGGCCACTCACGGTAGACCTTTCGGCCGTCCTAACCACTTTTAGAGCATCGGGACAAGAACGAGCGGCGTAATCGGCAGGTGAAGGGATCAACTACATACACAAGTGAGTATGTATGCAAGCCACATACAACAGTCCTCAGAGCCATTCCATCTAAAAGAAATAGAAATATTGCAACGCCATACGGCAATATTCAAATATCCTAGATAGACATAATATTTTAGGATAGCTCCTCATACATCAAACATCAGAGTATTAGGTGGAAGCCGAAAACAAGATCTGAGTACGGATAATGAGCAAATCGACATAAGATGCCACATAAATAAACACATCCCGCCCACAGATGTCATGGATCCCTGTTCCCAGAATGTCTACACCGAGTGATCGTTGCCAACATCATCCGTATCCTCCACCCAATATCCATCTTGAGAGTACACCTGCTCATCTGAATCAAACAATTTATCGTGTGAGACCCTGGGGGTACTCAGCAAGTCTTTATGCCTCTAAAGGGGACACAACCTGAGGTGACGCAATTGCAGCAAAGGATAATAACTAACAAGTCTAAAGATACTCGCTAACCATCCGCCTAACCAATGATAGACGGATGTCCATAAATTAAGAACGGTAGTTATAACAGTATAATTAACAGATCCATCCTCCTCCTCGCTTACCAACGAGGAGGCGGACGAACAACCCCCATCCGTTGGTAGTTTTATTAACCATTCCATGAGTATTGCACTATTTACTAGTCAGGTACTTAGTCAAATTAAAAGCGGTACTTTAGTTATACTTGTCTATGATCGAGAAACTGTGCTCCAAGTCGTCCATAACCGCGGACACGGCTTTCAGAAAGATTTACCCTGCAGGGGTGAACAAATAGCAACACACACTCGATCAACCTCGGAAAAACCAACTCAAAACCCAACGAGGTATTCACGATAAAGCAATCACAGGATTCAGAAATATTTCAGGGGGCCACCCCACTAAGCTACCCGCAACGAAGTTGGCCGGCTCCAGAACGAACCCAGGGTTTGCGACGACGGCTGTAAACGACTGGGAACCCGAAAATATGACTGGGCTTGTCGATACCGCGGAAACGTGGCGCGATCCAAAACAGTACAGGTGCTCCACGCACAATCTTAAATAAAACAGTAAGCATGGCATAAGTACAGAATAGTAACAAAGCCCCAAACTACGTTGTGGCCCCAAGAGATATAAATGAATCAAGCTCTGGCTTAGGGGGGTCCATAAGGCCTCCCGGATGTGGATAGTGCGAATAGTCAAGGAACAAGAATCAAGTACTCGGGGTCCTACGGGACACACATGAGCATGAAAAACCAAATAGCAGATATTGCTCACCGGTGCCTCTTTCATTAGTTATCCCATTACTACTCAGGTTAAGTTGTTTAGGTACCTCGTTATCCATCAGACACTCACATACCCTACACATGCTTTTCTACGACTCGCATGGCTCAAACAACTCCTGTAGTAATGGCTCATGGGATGGAGGAACAAGTTTCGGTGGGGTTTAAAACTAAAGGCTATGCAATACTTGGGATTCAATTTAATGCAATCGCGACTCAATGATGCAAGAATAAGATAGAGACAATAGGTACTATATGTATGCAAGCATGTGGTAGTGCTTGCCTGACAGCTCAGTTGAAGCGAGAGATGGATTTGGGTAGAACTCCTGTGATTCTTGGTAATTCTCCCGCTGGGCATCTATTCGACGAAGAACCAAACAAACAAGGGCCAACAAAAATAAAGTGCACAAGGATATGAATTATAATGCGGCAAGCAAACAAGCATGCCATGATGAATGATGCACAATTTACATGGTTTTAAAGTAGCATGGCATGGTGAGGTGTGGGGTACAAGAATAAAGCATTTTATTATTTGTTTAGTCAAGTTTTATTGCCATAAACAGTTCTGATTTTTAATAATGACATTATGCATGCTTCAATTCAGAACAAGGAATGCATAGATAGAACGGGCTCGTCGCGCTGATCGATTTAGACATATTATTTGTTGAATTTGGAGTTATAGAATTAAAGTTATTAATTTATTAAGAAAAGGGCATTTTATTTGTAATTTTAATCATCTCGAAAATTTAAATTGGTCAAACATTATTTTGAATAGGATATTTGAATTCCTCACATTTTTCTGATTCAAAAACATATATCATTTGTATTATTTGGATTTATAATTTAAAAGTTATTTTAAAACAGATTTGAATTTGTATTTAAGCATTTTCTGAAATCATTTTAATTAAACGGAAAAACATCAGGACTTTCTATACCCAGATAAATCTAGCCCCAGTCGCTGACGGGTGGGACCGGAGTTGTTTGGGCGATCAACGGCGCGCGGCGGTCTTTTCTTACTCGGGATCTATCTAGCCACCGCCACTGACGAGCGGGTCCGGTGTTAAGCGGGCCCACACGCGCGCGCAACCGATGCGGGCGTGACACCTGGCGGCTATAGGGACTGCGGGTTGGGGCTGCTGAAACTGGGGTGCCTCTTTGTAAAAATTACAACAGCGGCTGACAGGTGGGATTCGGTTGGATCGCGGGTAAAGCAATCCAAAAGGCTGAGGGGATCAAAACGCGCGCGGCTACTGTTTTTCTTCTCCTCGTTCTGACGAATCTGACGGACGCGCGGCGCGCGACGTGGCGAGGCGGGTATTCGAACCCGCGACGCGGCGCACGCGCAGAGGGGCGGTACCGGTGCGGTGGGTTGGGGGTTGCTGACAGGGAGCAGCTAGGCGGCTAGGTGAGACGTTACGCGGCACGGGGCGTGCAGACGCCAGCGGCCGCCGCTGCACCGAGAGTGCTCGGCACAACGCCCGGCGAGGCTAGGCCGCGATGGAGAGAGAGAGGGTGTCAGAGGGGAAGGCTAGCTCACCGCGGTTTCATCAGTGGGGTTGGATCGGAACGAGGCGCAGAGGATCGTCGACGTTACAGGCGCACCCGGATCTAGGGTTTGCGGCGGAGCGGCGATGGTTCTGGTGGTTGTAGGGCGTCTCCTCCTTGCTGGCGTGTACTGGATGATGCAGGGGAACCTCCTCGGCTTCCTCGACCACCTCCACGTCACGCTCGCCTGTTGGTTCGAGGATTCGGCGGTGGGTACTGACGGTGGACGCCGGCGAACAGAGAGGGGGGTGGCGTCGTTGGAGAAGAAGAGGGGAAGGGCAAGGCCCTGGGGTGGATCTGGGCTGCTACCAGACGAGGGAGAGGGAGTAGATAGGGAAGGGGAGAGAGGGTGCCGTGTAGGAGCGGGGTAGAGAGAAAAGGTGGCCTCGGTCACCTTTTCCTCCTCCTTCACGTGCTCGGCGTGAGCTGCCAGGGCAGGGCAGGGGCAGGTTGAGGCTGCAGGTGGGCCAGAGAGAGTAGAGGGAGGGCTGGCTCGGGTGGCCCTTCGTGGCAGAGAGAGAGAAAGGAGGGGCTCAGGTTAGGGTTAGACAAGGGCTAGGCTTAGGAGAAGGGGGTGGTGTAGCTCGCATGGTTAGAGAGGGCTAGGTGGGCCCCTGCTGGCAGAGAGAGATAGGTGTGCCTCGGCATGGTGAGAGGAGAGAGGTGAGGTGAGGTGAGGCAAGGGGTTAGGGTTTTTTGATGGAGTATGAGCATGACATGATCAAGCACATGGTGGGGTTTGTAGTGATGGCTAAGGAGAGAGAGATGTGAAGCTTTTGGATTTGACAAGCAAAACCACATCCATGCATGGTGGATCAAGACGAGGGTGGAAGGAAAAATATAGAGTTGTTAGGGTTTGATTCAAGTTAACCAAGACCAAGTGATATTAAAAGAGAGAAAAGAAAGAGGTGGAAACAAGTGTGCATGGCCCATGCATGGGCATTAAATGCCATGGTATTATTCTTGTGAAAACAATAATAATGTAACATGGTATTATTTCCATGCATCCCCAAAATGGGGAGAAAAACCAAGCCAAAGAATTTAAATGAAAGTTCCAAGTGGAGTAGATGGAGATGATCACATTTGATTATAATGGGGACTTGCTGGTGTGTATATTCCACTAGATGTTTAATAATCCCAAAAATATCCTAACATGAGCATAAATCCATAATAACCCATTTGAAAACTAAGAAAAAGGAGCAACACTCATGATGCATGCAAATGTGGCTCCACATATCAATAATGTGAAAACAACATGATGCATATATGAGAGCATGTGGAAATAGAAATGGATCCATCCCAACCCACATGAGCTAGATTAAATGCCCAAAAGAAAGGATAATAGCTCATGGTTAACAATGATGGTGTAATTATAAGGTGGTGACAAAGAAAGATGATGGAGTTGAATAAAAGATATGCCCCCAACTCAACTTGGGCATCAAGCATTTATCAAGATTCAAATGCAATATATCAAGATCCAAATACAATTAATAATGCATATGAGAGAAGAACCAAATGAAAAGGGTTTTATATGATGCTCAAATGCAAGGTGGCATGATGACATGAGCATGATATAATTATGATGCAACAATTATATGTAGGAAGTAGCCATTATATTACTAAACCATGTAGCATTACATATGTTATATAGATGGGATGCTACAAAGATTAACCAAGCAAACGGCAACCGCAAACGTCGTATGATGCATCAAGCTGGATCCAACAGTCACCAGAAGTACCGTCCCAAACCTTCTACAGGATATGCCCTGCGGAGCAATCAACCCCCAATGTCTCGCCCAAGCTACCCCAACCGTAGCGGAGGAAATGTGAAGTCTAGAGGAAACAACAATCACCCCGGCAACTCCAAAAATTCAACTGTGCACCTCCCAAGCACAACAACAACAACAACAATAACAACAACAACACTGCACCTAGAACTGGAAGCAATGATGTGCCCGTGGCAGCGAAAGACAAGTCTCAAATTACTTGTTTCGAGTGTGGAGTGAAGGGTCACTACTCCAATGAGTGTCCCGAGAAGATTGCTGCCACCTCTAATGTGAATTCCCAGCTCAACAGCAGCGCCATGTTCAACCAGGTAGAAGATTCGCCCTAGGGAACCCTGATGTCTACGCACTTCTATTCTTGTAGACAGTTGTTGGGCCTCCAAGTGCAGAGGTTTGTAGAACAGCAGCAAGTTTTCCCTTAAGTGGATCACCCAAGGTTTATCGAACTCAGGGAGGAAGTGGTCAAAGGTATCCCTCTCAAGCAATCGTGCAATCAAGATACAAGAAGCCTCTTGTGTCCCCAACACACCCAATACACCTGTCAAGTGTATAGGTGCACTAGTTCGGTGAAGAGATAGTGAAATACAAGTGGTATAGATAATTATAAGTGGTAACGATGCCAGAAAATAGCTTGCTGGCGTGGAAGAGACTAAAGGCAAACTGAAATAAATATGGGAGCAAGCAAACATGTAACAAATCTAATAGCAAACGGTGTTTCAGTCTTTCGAAACAAGGCCTAGCGATCATACTTTCACTACTGAACACTCTCATATAAATATATTCTTATTTATGATACTACGCTGAACTACTCTCCGGTTGGACACTCTAATCGTTGGTAGGGCTATAACAGCACACCTTAAAGTTCATATTTCCCATCTAGATAACCCCACACTGTCACCTTGAGTACTAGATGAGTCCAACAAACACCATAATTTCATAGAAACATCCAACTCCAAATATAACTCATAACAAGTATTTGTATTCTCTAGCCTAAGTGCCACCATGGTGTGCACGCTGTCACTTTCACAGACATGGGGAGAGCAGAGATCTATTAAAGCACTTGAGTAGCAAGGTAGATCTACTTGATTACAAAGCTCATGATCACAATATGATCATGCATAGAGAGAGACGAACACATAGCTACCGGTAGAACCCTTAGCCTCAAGAGAGAACTACTCCCTCCTCATCATGGGAATCAGCAATGGTGATGGAGATGGTGGTGGAGATCGATGGATATAGCTCTGGGGGCACTTCCCCGTCTCGGCAGGATGCCGAAACAGGGACTTTCTATCCCCTGAATCTCACATTCGGTGGCGGCGGCGCTGTGGAACTTTTCGTGGCTGGAGGCTTGACGATTTAGGGTTTCTGTATCGGGAGGAATATATAGGCGAAGGGGCGAGGTTGGTGGCCAGCCAGGGGGGCCACACCATGCCCTGGCGTGGCCTCGGCTGGCCCGCGCCAAGGGGTGGTGTGGCCACCCTGTGGCCCCCTCCGTCTCATCTTCTGGCTCCGTGAGTCTTCCGGAAAAATATGAACTTTGGCTTTTGTCCCGTCCAATTCAGAGAATATTCATTTTCTGACTTTCCTGGAGCCAAAAACAGCAGAAAACAAGCAGCTGGGACTGTGGCTCTTGTTAATAGGTTAGTCCAAGAAATCATATGAAAAGTACTCCAAAGTGTGGACAAAACATAAGAAAGTAGATAAAACCAAGCATGGAACATCAAAAATTATGGATACATTTGGAACGTATCAACATCCCCAAGCTTAACTCCTGCTCGTCCTCGAGTAGGTAAGTGATAAAAAAGAAAGAATAATTTTTGAGGTGACATGCACCATCATAAACTTGATCAAAGTATTTGTAAAACATTCAAAGCTGGGATCATAGTACTTCAATCATAACATGAAAGACAAATTCTAACAATAAGACAAAGCAACTATGTTGCAACATGAAAAGGCACAAACAAAATATTCATGAATAACGATGCTTTGCAAGACGTTTGTTTGTTTCACATAAATAAAACATAGCATAGTGGCATTCAGCTTGTCCCTCATAGAGTAGCAAATATAAATGCATAGGACACCTTCAAAGTTCATAAGAGTGACAAGATACAAATAGTTTAAAACAAGCAATATCAAAGCTATGCATCAATCAACAAGTCTTGGGACAATGCACATAACTAAGAATGGCCACTATGCTCTCAAAGTAGGTGCATAAAGATAGAAGGTGGAGATTCAATATAAAAAATAAAAGAAAGGGCTTCATAGAAGGAAGTAGGGATTCAAGTTTCATAAAGAGCTTCCAAAAATTATGGTACTTAATAGCTTTCAGCTCTCATTGCCCCTATCATAAGCATCTTGAAGTGATTAAGGTTAAAGTGAACAAACTATGGTGTATATGCTTGACAAAGTATAAGTTGGAAATCTCATGTCCCTTGAATACGAGGGCCGCTCCTCATGCTACTCAAGTTTAGTAACCAGTAATTTCTTGTCATCGTAAGTACATGTGTATCATAGAGAACCGCCAACGGGGTACCCCTTGCCCGATGATACGGAAGAATCCCCATATCAAAATGACAAGGCAAGCAGACAACGAGCATCTCAGGAATCTTCTTATTTACCATGGGAATATGGTGCTTTTTTCTCTCTTTCCTCTTTTATCATATCTCTTTTTTCTCAATATCTAAATCTTTTTTTATAAGAAGAATGCTTCATAGACAGCTCATTATGGTTACGCTGCAGGTTTCCACCATGACAGCATGGATTAGACCGGCGGACCAGGCGTTTCTCTAACACATATACATAACTCCATGGACTTACAAACTCCCCTTTCATTTCACACCGACGACATCCATAGACAAAAGAGAATAATATCAACTAGGTACAAAGTACAAGTGCAATGTTGAAAGCGTTCTCCATGACAGCATGGTTCTGCTAATCCCCAACAAATAAGTGCAAGCATATACAACATAGACGACACAATGGTTCAAGTTTATTAAGGGCAAGAAAAGTAAAGTGTGCCATCAAGTTCTTGAGGGCTTTAATCACTAGTTTTCTCATAACAAGTTTAATTCGGAAGGTAAAGAAAAGCATGAATATACTTGGAATAGCATAAGCTAGTAGGTAGGTATGGTGGACTCTTTGGAATAACTTGGTTTAGGGAGTTGGATGCATGAGTGGAACTCATACTTGGTTGCGGAGGCTAGCAAAAGACTGGGAGCGACAAACTAAGCGAGCAATAATGGCCGTAATCATGCAGAGTGACAAAACATCATTGATCAAAGCATAAAGTGATACTACAAGTTGAAAACTAAAGGATCATAAATGCTATGGTGACTTGGGATAGTCATAACATGGTGTGAGCATGTGCCAAGTCAACCTAAATAAAGGATCAAAGGAGAATACCACAATACTATGCTTTAATATGCTAAAACAACGCATGATTCTTCAAAGGCACATTAAGCAATCTCAATTGTTTATAACAAGTCATGCTACAGCAAAGAATACTAAGCATAAATCCAAAATAATATCGAGCATGGCATGACAAAGCATACGCCACAGTCAAAAACAAGCTCTATTTACCACTTAAGCATGAACTTTCCTACTCTTTTCCAAACCAAACCAAACTATTTGAAAACCAATGTATGAAAGAGGGGGTCCAACCAATTTATTCAGAAAACTAAGCAAACTAAGCAAACGAAAAACGAAAACAAAAACGAAAACGAAAAAGAAGACACTCCAAGAACAACACAACTGTGCATGAAACAATAAAAATGAAGCGTTTGGAAGAAACCTGGGATTTTTATTGATGAAGAAGGGGATGCCTTGGGCATCCCCAAGCTTTGATGCTTGTACTTCTTGGATATTTCTTGGGGTGACACGCGTGGCCTCCCCAAGCTTGAGCTTTAGTCCATCCTTCATCTCATTACTCATTCCTTCCATACACCTGAATTTTTTTCCTTCATACAAAACTTCACACAATCTTTATTAGCAACATTAGTGCACTCAAGATAATAGGTCTTTAGGTTCAGTTATAACACCAATAAACTTCCATTAAAACACAAGCTACTGTAGCACTTCCCTCAAAAAGCTCAATTGCCCAAAACAACTGAAAAAGGAACCAACAAGAAGCAAATGCAGAAAATGGTAGAAATCTATCAAAACAGACCAGCAGGTAAATACGATTTTTTTGAAGACCTTCTGTTGCTCAAATCAAAAAGTGTTGCACTAACGATAGTTAGATAACAACCTGAGGCAGAAGCATAAAAATTCACGCCTCAAAAGGACATACAGAGATTTTACACGAATTTTTAAGGTGAAGCACAGAAATCTGTTTCGGGAGAGCAACTTTCCCAATCATTACTTCTCTCTCATTAGAGGTTACTCTTGGCACAAAAAGCAAATAAAAAGGATAAGGAGCGGTTATTGCAGAAGTAATAACTTCCAAGACTAGTCTAAAACTTTTGGGTTATCTCCCAATAAGTACGTTTCTTTAACGCCTTTAAGTTAGGCATGATAGTTTGAGAAAGATGCTCACATAAGAAATATGAATTGAAGTAAAAGAGAGCATCAAAAAGCAAATTCAAAGCACATTTAAGTCTAACCCACTTCCTATGCATAGGATTCTTGTAAAGAAACAAGTCATGAAAGCGGAAAGCAACAAGCATAGGAAAGCAAAACAAGTGCAACTTCAAGACTTTCAACATAAAGAGGGGAAACTTAATATTATTGAGATGCATAAAACCATGTTTCCCTCTCTCATAATAACTTTAAGTAGCATCATGAATGAAATTAACAATATAACTATCACATAAAACATTCTTATCATGAGCCACATGCATAAAACAATTATTACTCTCTATATAAGCATAGTCATTCTTATTAATCGTAGTGGGAGCAAATTCAACAAAATAGCTATCATTATTATTCTCATCACCATAATCATCAAATATAGGAGGCATATTGTAATCACTATTAATTTTCTCCTTAATAGTGGGTGGACTGAGAATATCATATTCATCATTGTAATCATCATATATTGGAGGTTTGGTATCATCATAAGCAATAGAATAGCTATCTTCCAAAGTTGGGGAACAAAAAAGATCATTTTCATAAAAACTAGCTTCCCCAAGCTTAGACTTTTCCATAGCATTAGCAATAATGGTGCCCAAAGAATTCATACTAACAACATTGCTATTAGCATGCAAATAAAGTTCCATAGGTTTTTTAATTTTCTCTTCAAACACTCTATGTCCTAACTCAAGATAAATACTATAAAGCTCTCTAATTTTGTTGTTCTTTTCCATTAAGCCTAACTAGTGAAAACAAGAAACAAAAAGACAAAATTGCAGAATCTAAAGGAAATAACTTCGAGCACTCACACTGGAGGATGTGAGTACCTTTTACCTTACCTCCTCGGCAATGGCGCCAGAAAATAGCTTGATGTCTACATACTTCTATTTTTGTAGACAGTTGTTGGGCCTCCAAGTGCAGAGGTTTGTAGAACAGCAACAAGTTTTCCCTTAAGTGGATCACCCAAGGTTTATCGAACTCAGGGAGGAAGTGGTCAAAGGTATCCCTCTCAAGCAACCCTGCAATCAAGATACAAGAAGTCTCTTGTGTCCCCAACACACCCAATACACTTGTCGGTGTATAGGTGCACTAGTTCGGCGAAGAGATAGTGAAATACAAGTGGTATAGATAATTATAAGTGGTAACGGTGCCAGAAAATAGCTTGCTGGCGTGGAAGAGACTAAAGGCAAACTGAAATAAAGATGGAAGCAAGCAAACATGTAACAGATCTAATAGCAAATGGTGTTTCAGTGTTTGGAAACAAGGCCTAGGGATCATACTTTCACTAGTGAACACTCTCATATAAATATATTCTTATTTATGATACTACGCTGAACTACTCTCCGGTTGGACACTCTAATCGTTGGTAGGGCTATAACATCACACCTTAAAGTTCATCTTTCCCATCTAGATAACCCCACACTGTCACCTTGAGTACTAGATGAGTCCAACAAACACCACAATTTCATAGAAACATCTAACTCCAAATATAACTCATAACAAGTATTTGTAATCTCTAGCCTAAGTGCCACCATGGTGTGCACGCCGTAACTTTCACACACATGGGGAGAGCAGAGATCTATTAAAGCACTTGAGTAGTAAGGTAGATCTAATTGATTACAAAGCTCATGATCACAATATGATCATGCATAGAGAGAGATGAACACATAGCTACCGGTAGAACCCTTAGCCTCAAGAGAGAACTACTCCCTCCTCATCATGGGAATTAGCAAAGGTGATGGAGATGGTGGTGGAGATCGATGGAGATGGCTCCGGGGGCACTTCCCCATCCCGGCAGGGTGCCGGAACAGGCACTTTCTATCCCCCGAATCTCCCCTTCGGTGGCGGCGGCGCTGCAGAACTTTTTGTGGTTGGAGGCTTGACGATTTAGGTTTTATGTATCAGGAGGAATATATAGGTGAAGGGGCAAGGTCGGTGGCTAGCCAGGGGGCCCACACCATGCCCTAGCACGGCCTGGGCTGGCCCGCGTCAAGGGGTGGTGTGGCCACCTTGTGGCCCCCCTCCGTCTCGTCTTCTGGCTCCGTGAGTCTTCCGAAAAATGTGAACTTTGGCTTTTGTCCCGTCCAATTCCGAGAATATTCATTTTCTGACTTTCCTGGAACTAAAAACAGCAGAAAACAGGCAGCTGGCACTGTGGCAGTGTGGACAAAACATAAGAAAGTAGATAAAACCAAGCATGGAACATCAAAAATTATGGATACGTTTGCAACGTATCAAACCCTCACAACCGCAATGGCCGTCTCTTCCACATGAACGCCGAAAAAGCCCAAGAAGCGCCAGATGTAGTGCTGGGTATGTTTTCTATCAACTCAGTTTTAGCAAGAGTGTTGTTTGATTCAGGAGCATCACACTCATTTGTCACCGAAGAATTTGCATCTTTTTCTAAGTGGATCTTTAGTCCATTCTAAGTACTTTGTTATTGATTCTTTAGAATAAGAAGGTTTCACAGGCATGTGCTTCATGGCGACAAGTTGTAAAGCATGGATAGGTGGAAATGCACAAGGCTGGATTCGGCATCGCTTGATCAAACAAAGGGGGCCCTCATGATCAAGAATCTGATCTTGCTCTGAATCATCTACCAAGGCTTCGCTGAAAAAAAAAAGAACTACATAAATACCACATCTAGAAGAACATTTACTCCGAAATTGAGATATAAATTGAGTTGTTAGGTTGGGATCCTGGGTAGAAACCGCACTAGAAAGATTCAGCCAACCAACTTGAAGCATGTCATGATAGTTTAAATCCCCGGTTCAACCACAAAAGCTAGAATATTTTGCAAAGTTGCGCCTATCAGAATACATGGGATAGATTTTTATGCCGATCTAATAGTACTTGGAACCAAAGGTTTGGAAGTAGTACTAGGAATGGATTGGATGTCAAAGAATAAAGGATTGATTGACTGTGCCAAGAAAGCCATCACCATGACCAGTAGCTCTAGAATCTCAGTAGAGCAAATATCTGAAACCTTACCCCGTTAATTCAAGTGCAACAAGAGTCTAGCCCTACCCACCATTGACCAAGTTAGAGTAGTCGGTGAATACCCCGACGTATTCCCAGATGAATTGCCAGGTATGCCCCCGGATAGGGATATTGAGTTCATTATTGAACTAATCCCTAGAACTGGACCCATAGCCCAGAGACTCTATAGTATGAACCCCTCAGAGTTAGTGGAATTGAAGAAGCAGTTGGATGCTATGTTGGCAATAGGCTTGATTCAACCAAGTGCGTCACCATGGAGATCGCCAGTGTTATTCGTTGACAAGAAATATGGAGGCAACCGGTTGTGCACAAATTACAGGAAGCTGAATGACGTCACCATCAAGAACAAGTACCCTTTGCCAAAGATAGAGGATCTACTTGATCAGTTGGCTGGTGCCAATGTATTCTCTAAGATTGATCTTAGGACTGGTTATCACCAACTTAATATTCATGCAACGGATATTCCAAACACCGCCTTTACTACTCGTTATGGATTATACGAGTATACGGTCATGTCTTTTGGATTAACCAATGTCCCGGCTTATTTCATGAATCTCATGAATAAGATCTTTATGAATTTTCTAGACAAGTTTGTCGTTGTGTTTATCGATGATATCCTTATCTACTCCAAGTCAGAAGAAAGAGCATGAGCAACATCTGAGAATCATCCTTGAAACCCTTAGAGAGCATCGGTTGTATGCCAAGTTCAAAAAATGTGAGTTTTGGCTGCAAGAAGTAGGATTCCTAGGACATATTGTGTCTGCCGGAGGAGTCACTGTTGATCCTGCCAAGATCAAAGATGTCGAAGAACGGGAAGCCCCAACCACTCAAACCCAAGTCTGTGCATTTCTCGGATTAGCGGGATATTACCGCAAGTTCGTAGAAGGATTTTCGAGCATCGCCAGACCCATGACCCAATTGTTGAAGAAGGACAAAAAGTTCGAATGGACCGACAAATGTGAAGCCAGTTTTCAAGAGCTCAAGAAGAGCAGTCCCAATATTGATCATGCCAGATATCAAGAAGTCGTTTGATGTGTATTGTGATGCATCCAAGATTGGTTTCGGATGTGTATTGATGCAAGAAGGCAAAGTCATCGCATATCTATCTCGACAACTGAAGCAACATGAGCAGAACTACCCTACTCATGATCTTGAACTAGCAGCCGTTGTTTTGGCATTGAAGACATGACGTCATTACCTTATGGGTAATCGCTGTGAGATTTACTCAGATCACAAAACCTTGAAGTATATTTTCACTGAGAAGGAGCTGAATATGAGGCAAAGGAGATGGATATAGTTAATCATGGATTATGACCTTGACATTCACTATCACCTCGGCAAAGCCAATGTGGTAGTGGATGCTCTTAGCAGATTGCCATGTAAGCTAAACACCATGATCAAGGAAAAGCAATCAAGTTTGTATGAGGAGTTGGAGCAGTTCAGAACTGAGCTAGTTAGCAAAGGATTTTTAGCTAGCATAGAACTTCAACCCACTTTGTTTGGCCAAAACAAGGAAGCCTAGAAGGGAAATGCAAGTATCGACAGAATCAAGCATCGTATTGGTACAGGAAAGGTACCTGGATTCACCGACGATGAAGAAGGAGTTTTGTGGTACAAAGGACGTATCTATGTGCCAGCAGATTCGGAGCTGCAAGTTATCATGCAAGAAGCCCATGATACTCTTTATTCTATCCACCCCGGAGGAACGAAGATGTATCAGGATCTGAAGGAGCAATTTTGGTGGCACAAGATGAAGAGAGAAATCGGAATCTACATCGCCAAGTGTGATATCTGTCAAAGAGTCAAAGCGGAACATCAAAGACCCGCAGGACTGTTGCAACCATTGCAGATTCCGGAATGGAAATGGGATTCCGTCGGAATGGACTTTATCACTGGTTTGCCTACTTCTAGTAGGGGAAATGACTCAATCTGGGTCATCATTGATAGACTATCCAAGGTAGCTCATTTTATACCTGTCAAGACAACCTACCAGGGTTCCAAGCTAGCAGAGTTGTTGATGACCCACAAGTATAGGGGGTGTATCGCAATATTTTCGATAAGTAAGAGTGTCAAACCCAACGAGGAGCAGATGGTGCTGGCTAGTGGTATGGTTTAGGAATTCTCTGCAAATACTTAGCAAACGGATTTTTAGGGGTTTTTGATAAAGCATGTAAACAAAGTACGAGTAAATAAAAGACAGTAAGAATGAATGCAGCAAGTGGCCCAATCCTTTATGCAGCAAAGGACAAGCCGGTTGTATTTCTATATATGACCAAACGTTCTCGAGGACACATGGGAAGACTGTCAAATGCTTTCTCTTCATATAGTCGATTAATCTTCTTTAGCTTGTTAAGAGTTGTGTGGGTGAACATGTGCTAATGTACCGCCCCATCCAAGACTAATACATACTTGTGATTATACCCCTTGCAAACATCCGTAAGTACAAGAAAGTAATTAAGGTAGAAACCTAACCACATCTTTAAACTCTAAGACCCTTACGTCCCTTGTGCAATGGTTTCCTAACGGGGGTTCAGGTTTCTGTCACTCCGGCAACCCCTACGATTAGTAGCCAAATACACAATGCATTCCCTTAGGCCCATATAGGTGAAGTGTCATGTAGTCGACGTTCACATGACACCACTAGAAGAAGTACACCACAACTTAAATAACAATCTATTGAATCTTTCTCAACACAACTCCACTACTAACAACAAGACTTCTCCCATGTCCTGAAGAACAAAACGAACTACTCACAAGACATCATATGGATCATGATCAGAGATGGAATAATGATGTATAACAATGTGAACATAAACAATAATTCAATGGTTCACTCAATAGAATCAACTACAAAGAGTAATGAACACCGGGAAAGTTTCCCCTATGAACTATAGCAAGATTCAACCAATTGTTATAGCAATATGGAGATGGTAATGAGGGTGCTGATGGTGATGATGATGGTGGTGATGATGATGATGATCCTGATGAAGTCCAGCTTGATGGTGGTGTTGATGGCGACGATCTCCCTTCTCCGGGAAGGAATTCCCCCGGCAGAAATCTGTCTGCCGGAGAGATCTTTCTCTCTCGGTGTTTTCTGCCCCGCAGAGGCAGCGGAATCTTTCTGTGGTCGCTCTCCGAGTCTTAGGGTTTCGTGGGGATGATATACGCCAGAGGGGAGAGGCTGGAGTGGGCCAGGGCGGCCAGACCACTCCCTGGCGCGGCCTAGGCTTGCCCGTGCCATGGGGTGGTGTGGGCCCCCTATGGCCCACCTCTACTCCATCTTCTGGCATCCTCAGTCTTCTGGAAAAATAGGATTTTCCGTATATTTTCCTGGATTTTCTGATCTTCACGAATTTTGCCTCTAAACAACACCTTTTCCATCAGAATCCTGACTGCAGCGGTCCATGCTCCAAAAGTCATCAACCATGCAAAAATAGATGAAATAACATAAGTATCACCTCTCAATATGAAATATATCAATGAATAATAGTGAATTAAGACATAGAATAGTGATGCAAAATGGACGTATCAACTCCCCCCCAAGCTTAGACTTCGCTTGTCCCCAAGCGAAACTGAGCTCAATAAACATGACCTCAGGTTTATGGAGTGAAGAGTCGATAAAAGAATACAGACAAGAAGCATCACAATCATCTAATACATAGATCATAATAGAAGACAACTCACTATTATATAACTCATCCTGCAATGAGTAAAGGAAACACAATAAAGATACATAAAGTAAATCATAATTGGTAATGGCAAACTTAGCTCTTGGTCGAAGAATAGTTGATAATTTGCTGGAGTTCACAAATAGCTGGTTTTCAAAGAAAGCTTTCAAAGTAGTAAACTTCAAGCTAAGAGCAATGTGAAAAACAAGGAACATAAGAACATGATTGAATAAATCACCATATGAATGAATGAAACACATCAACTCAAAATACTTGCTGAGATAGAAGGGAGTAGGTTTACTGACTCAACTACAAAGTAAAAGAAAAGGCCCTTCAAAGAGGGAAGCAGGGCATGCAAGTCTCATAAAGAGCTCCCAAAAATTATGATACTTACTAGCTTTCAGCTCTCATTGCCCCTATCATAGGCATCTTTAGGTGATTAAGGTGAAAGTGAGGTCCAATCTGAGTTATATGCTTGACAGGCTATAAACTGAAAATCCCAAGTCCCTTGAGTACGAGGGCCGCTCCTCATGCTACTCAACTTTAGTTATCGGTAATTTCTTGTCATCGTAAGTATGTGTGTATCATTGAGAACCGCCAACGGGGTACCCCTTGCCCGATGATACGGAAGAATCCCCATATCAAAATGACAAGGCAAGCAGACAATGAGTATCTCAGCAATCTTCTTATTTACCATGGGAAAATGGTGCTTTTTTCTCTCTTTCCTCTTTTCGTAATATCTCTTTTTTTAATAGCTATCTCTCTCTTTTTTTTATAAGAAGAATGCTTCATAGATATCATTATGGTTACGCTGCAGGTTTCCACCATGTCAGCATGGATTAGGCCAGCGGCCCAGGCATTTCTCTAACACACATACATAACTCCATGGACTTACCAGCTCCCCTTTTATTTCACACCGACGACATCCGCAAACAAAAGAGCAAGGTATCAACTGGGTATATATTTACAAGTGTTGAAAGCGTTCCCCGTGACAGCACGGTTCTGCTAATCCCCAGCCTATAATTTGCAAGCATATAACTTTCATGGAGAGTTCACAATGGTGCATGTTTATTAAGTGCAAGTAAAGTGTGCCATCAAGTTCGTGAGAGCTTTAATCACTAATTTTCTCATAACAAGTTTAATTTGGGAGGTGAACAAAATAGGAATTTACTTGAAATAGAAATAATGCTACTAGGTAGGTATGGTGGACACAAATTGCAAAGGTTTTGGTTTAAAGGAGTGGATGCACGAGAAGAATTCCCTCTCAGTACAGGTTTTTTGCTAGCAAGGCTGGGTAGCAAGTATAAGAGTTGAAGGAAACAACCAAACATACAAGTGATAAAAACAAACATGCAATCTTCCTTGGAAGCACAGAAGATCTTAACTAGAGAATACTAGACTTATGAGCAAATCAAGAAAGAAAGATGATGAAATTATTTTTCTCTAGAGCACTTCTATCTTTTTCATTCAACTCTCAAAAAGGTGTTGCTACTGACCGAGCCAGGTTTGCCAAAACCAACTAAATTAACTCAATGATCCCAAAGTGCTACCAATACTAACAACAAGATCAATCATATAACCACGAATTGAAAACTAACATAAGCTATGCAAAAGAGTGAATGATAGAACTTCTCATTAATATTCCATAACGGAAACTCACACCAAGGGATACACATCTAACGAGAGAGGGGACACTTCCATAATGCAAACCATACTACATAATAACTCCTCTATTCATGATATGACTCTACTAATAAGGTAAAAAGATAGAAGATAGTGATATGATACCGCGGCACTCCCCCAAGCTTGAAACAAACCAAGGGAATGCCAAACCTGATGACGAATTACTCCTTCGGTGGTGGTGGTATCCTCTTGATGAGCTCTCTGATAAGTTTCCCAAAGTCCTCAATCTCGAAGGTGAGAGTGCGAATCAACTCCGAGTTATGCTCAATACGGCCCATAATCATTTCAGTTTGTGGATCCCAGCTCTTGTGATTCTTTTTCCATTCTTCCCACTTGGAGTCTTCTTTTCCTGCATAGCTGGTGCGTGGAGGAAGTGACCAGGGCTCTGAATGGTGATGAGGAGGCTTCCCGCCAATGGCTGGATTTGCCACCACTCCAATGCTTGCAATGGTAGTGCCGGTGTGCTTTGCCTCCTCTTCACCTTCACTCTTGATCTCCTTCTCCTTCCCAGGGTCTTGGAGGTCTTCCTCCATGGGCTCCTTCCCTTTATCGTTGGCGGACACCATTGTGCTTCTAAGCTTTTAGAGAGTATGTCCTGACAGAAATAGATTGAAATGAAAACACGATGAAAACACGATATACGGACCTCGGAAGATCCGAGGGGTTATATATTACAAAGTTTCATATCAAAAGGAAAGTACTGGGCGAGAATGGGTCGGAGATGGAGTCCTAGGTGGCCTCACCACCTGGTGGCGCGGCCAGGGGTGGGCCCTCGCCATGGGGTGGTGTGGGCCACCCTGGGTCTGGTTCCGTCCCTTTTTCGCTTCGTAACTTTCCTTATCGACTGAAAACTGCAAAAATATAGTTGTATTGTATTCTCGCGGAACTTTTCTTACCAGAACTGTTACCTATTTGAACACGGACTCTGCAGGTCTCTGAGTTTGGTATTTAGCGGATCCTTCTAGAGTCATCACTTGAATAACATCAATATCTTCATCTTCATACACTTATTACTTGAGTCATAAAACCCTTCTCTTCCTTATTACACCATTGTCTCCACTTCCTGGAAATTTCTTTCAAACAAAACTTCACATAGTTCTCATTAGCAACATTAGTATAAGTGAAGTGATAAAACCTTTTGAGTCCAACTTCAACTGAAAACCATCAAAAAAAGCTACTGTAGCAACTCCTTCCGAAAACCCAAAAAGAATTCAAAAAAGGAAGTCGAATAAAGAAGCAAATGCAAGATTGGCAAAATTTGTCAAAACAGACCAGCAGGTAAAGATCATTTTTTTCGGAAATCTTCTGTTGCTCAAATCAAAAATTGCAAAACTAACGAAAGTTAAATAACAACCTGGGGCAGAAGCAAAAAAATTACAAATCAATCCGATATACAGAGATCTCTCACGAATTTTTACGATGAAGCACATAAATCTGTTTTGGGACAGCAACTTACCCAAATCTTACTTCTCTCTCATTAGAGGTTGATCTTGGCACAAAAACCAAACAAAACGGATAAGGGGCGGTTATTACCGAAGTAATAACTTCCAAGACCAAAGAAACAAAAACGAACAAAAAGCAAAAACAAATTCGGTTGTCTCCCATAAAGCTCTTTCTTTATAGCCATTAAGATGGGCATGATAATTCTGAAGAAGCTCTCACAGGGATATGAATTGAAGTGAAAGAGAGCATTAAGAAGCAAAAAATACACACACATTTAAGTCTAACCCACTTCCTATGCAAGGGGATTTTCTAAACAAACAAGTTATTGAAACCAAAGGCAACTTGCATAAGAAGGCAAAAGAAGTGCAACATAAAAACTTTCAGCATAAAATGAGGAAACTTAATATTATTGAGATACATAAGAACACTTTTCCCTCTCTCATAGTAACTTTCAGTATCATGCATAAACTTAACAATATAGCTATCACAAGGACCATCATAGCAATGATCACTTATTCTAACAGAAAACACAGAAATACTAGCTCTCATAACACTACTATGTGAAATAATATTAGAGGTATCCTTACAAAGGATAGGGTGTCCCTCTTTTTCATATTTAGCAACAAAGTCTTTCACATTTGCTATTATAGGTTCATCAACCATTTGTTTATCAGGTTCAACAGCTTTATTCATACTTTCATCCACCATACTAGCCATCATAGAATGTTCCTTTACCTTAACTGGGAAAGGCATTTTCTCAATATAAGGTTTAGGTAAAACATGACTAGCAGTATAAACTTTTGTATTTCTCACAGGAACACTCTTAGCAACATCTTTATAAGGTTCATGATACTTATTCCACGTCTTTTTAGGCACTTCAATGTAGGAAGCAAAAGCCTTAAAATAAGAAGCAATAGCTTGAGAGTCTAGACCATAAGCATTTTTAATATTTTGAAAGTCATCAGTTCCCATAAAAGATTCAATGCATTCATAATCATAATTTATACCTGACTTTCTACCTTTGTCATTCTCCCAAGCTTCAGCATTGTCTTGAATACGATCTAGAAGGTCCCATTTAACTTCTTCTTCCATACGAGTGAATTATCCAGCACAAGAAGCATCCAATAAACCCTTGTCATGTAGAGGGAGCCTTGCATAAAAGTTGTTGATAATAATATTGTTGGGGAGCTCATGAATGGGACATTTGAGCATTAGTAACTTCAATCTCCCCCAAGCTTGAGCTGTACTCTCTCCATCAAGAGGCCAAAAGTTGTATATTTGATTCCGATCTTTATGAATCTCACTAGGAGGATAAAACTTTGAATAAAAGAGAGGCACTATTTCCTCCTATTCCAGAGCTTGACCATTCTTCAGCAGCTTATACCATTCCTCAGCTCTTCCTTTCAGTGATAATGAGAATAACTTCTTCTTAACTTGATCTGTAGTAATACCTGCACACTTGAACAACCCGCATAATTCGTGTATAAAGAGTAAATGATCATCGGGATGGACAGTTCCATCCCCAACATAGTAGTTATCCATAACACGATCAATAATTCTTATAGGTATTTTGAAAACATCTTTTTCAGCAGGTGGTGGCTTATCTACCACCTTAGCAGTGGTAGTAGCATTACCAAATAAGAAACTCAGTGAATTATCCATAACGAAAATAAAGCAACTAGCAGAAGTAAACAATACTCACAGTAGAAGTTTCCTTTACCAATTCCACTCTCCAATAGCGCTTCACACCCCGGCAACAGCGCCAGAAAATAGTCTTGATGACCCACAAGTATAGGGGGTGTATCGCAGTATTTTCGATAAGTAAGAGTGTCGAACCCAACAAGGAGCAGAAGGTGCTGACTAGTGGTATGGATCGGGAATTCTCTGCAAATACTTAGCAAACGGATTTTTAGGGGTTTTCGATAAAGCAAGTAAACAAAGTACGAGTAAATAAAAGACAGTAAGAATGAATGCAGCAAGTGGCCCAATCCTTTATGCAGCAAAGGACAAGCCGGTTGTATTTCTATAGATGACCAAACGTTCTCGACGACACATGGGAAGACTGTCAAGTGCTTTCGCTTCATATAGTCAATTAATCTTCTTTTGCTTGTTAAGAGTTGTGTGGGTGAACCTGTGCTAATGTACCGCCCCATCCAAGACTAATACATACTTGTGATTATACCCCTTGCAAACATCCTTAAGTACAAGAAAGTAATTAAGGTAGAAACCTAACCACGGCTTTAAACTCTAAGACCCTTACGTCCCTTGTGCAATGGTTTCCTAACGGGGGTTCAGGTTTCTGTCACTCCGGCAACCCCTACGATTAGTAGCCAAATACACAATGCATTCCCCTAGGCCCATATAGGTGAAGTGTCATGTAGTCGACGTTCACATGACACCACTAGAAGAAGTACACCACAACTTAAATAACAATCTATTGAATCTTTCTCAACACAACTCCACTACTAACAACAAGACCTCTCCCATGTCCTCAAGAACAAAACGAACTACTCACAAGACATCATATGGATCATGATCAGAGATGGAATAATGATGTATAACAATCTAAACATAAACAATAATTCAATGGTTCACTCAATAGAATCAACTACAAAGAGTAATCAACATTGGGAAAGTTTCCCCTATGAACTATAGCAAGATTCAACCAATTGTTACAGCAATATGGAGATGGTGATGAGGGTGCTGACGGTGATGATGATGGTGGTGATGATGATGATGATCCCGATGAAGTCCATCTTGATGGTGGTGTTGATGGCGACAATCTCCCTTCTCCGGGAAGGAATTCCCCCGGCAGAAATCTGTCTGCCAGAGAGATCTTTCTCTCTCGGTGTTTTCCGCCCCGCAGAGGCGGCGGAATCTTTTGTGGTCGCTCTCCGAGTCTTACGGTTTCGTGGGGATGATATACGCCAGAGGGGAGAGGCTAGAGTGGGCCAGGGCGGCCACACCACTCCCTGGCGCGGCCTAGGCTTGCCCGCGCCATGGGGTGGTGTGGGCCCCCTGTGGCCCACCTCCACTCCATCTTCTGGCATCCTCAGTCTTCTGGAAAAATAGGATTTTCCGTATATTTTCCTGGATTTTTTGATCTTCGCGAATTTTGCCTCCAAACAGCACCTTTTCCATCAGAATCTTGACTGCAGCGGTCCATGCTCCAAAAGTCATCAACCATGCAAAAATAGATGAAATAACATAAGTATCACCTCTCAATACGAAATATATCAATGAATAATAGTGAATTAAGACATAGAATAGTGATGCAAAATGGACGTATCAGTTGTACATTGTTAGAATTGTTAGTCTGCATGGAACCCCCAAGACCATAGTATTAGATCGAGGAACCCAATTTACCTCGATATTTTGGCAGAAAGTCCAAGAAGGATTAGGAACGAAGTTAAATTTCATTACCGCTTATCACCCGCAAACCGATGGACAGACTGAGAGAGTCAATCCTAGAGGATATGTTGAGAGCTTGTGTGTTAGAGTATGGATCAAAATGGGAAGATTGTCTGCCTTTCGCGGAATTCTCATACAACAACAGTTATCAAGCCAGTTTACAAATGGCCCCATTTGAGTTCCTATACGGAAGAAAGTGTCGTACCCCTTTGAGATGGTCGCAAGTAGGAGAGAGTCAGATTTTTGGACTCGACATTCTCCGAGAAGGCGAAGAGAAAGTTCACAAAGTCCGTGAGCACCTCAAGACCGCCCAATCCTGACAGAAGAGTTATGCTGACAAGAGAAGGAGAGACCTGACTTTCAATGTCAAAGATTTTTTATATCTCAAGGTTTCACCATTGAAGGGAACACAATGTTTTAGTCTGAAAGGAAAGTTAGCCCCCAGATATATCGGACCCTTCAAGATTCTGAACCGCCGAGGAGAAGTATCTTATCAACTGGAACTGCCAGAGGAGATGTCAGCCATCCACAATGTGTTCCATATCTGGTTACTTCACAAATGCTTGGAAGTGCCGGAGAAGACCGAAGTTTTCAAGAACATCGATCACCGAGCTGTTGATATCAACAAGGATCTGACGTATCATGAAGTGCCCATCCATATCTTGGAGGAAGCTTACAGAACCACCAGGACCCGGAGTATCAAATTTCTCAAGATTCAATGGAGCAACCATACCGAAGAAGAGGCCACTTGGGAGGGAGAAGATTACATGAGGACCGAGTTCCCATATCTCTTTAGTTCCTAGTTTTCTTTCTTAAATCTCGGGACGAGATTTTGTTTAAGGGGGAAGGTTTGTAACATCCCAAATATTTAACCAGGGTTAATCAAGATCAAATCTACCCAATTTAGGGTTAACAAAAACTTTGTCCATTTAAAAATCTTAAATCATTCATATGAGTGTTGCATTAAATAGGAGTTGATTTGAATTGTCATGATTGTGTGTTCTAATGGTTGTAAAATGATTCTATGATGAATGCCACATCATCCAGATCATTCCCAAGCAAATCCCAAAGAAAAAGAAGTCAAAAAGAATTAAATAAGGAAATGGTCACTTTTGCCATTTTAATCACCTAGTCCACTTTGGGCATTCCTAGCACTCAAATCCTAACATAAACAATTATGGATCTTTGCACCCCTTGCTAGTACAATTAGTGATGTGCCAAGGCCTACTTCATGATATCCCAAAAACATTCAAACTCTAATTTAAAGGACATTTGAAAATTGAATCTAGTGTATGTGTCTAGATCCCACTATTTCAAAAACCAACCAAATGAACTCCATTTCAAAATCCCAAGCAACCACAGATGCTTAAGCATGTGACAAACCACTCCACCAAAAATCTTTCAAAAATTCAAATCTTTTTTTCATGTGGCCATTTGATCAAACACTTGGCAGGCATGAATCACACTCTAGTTTAGGCTCACTGTTTCTACAGGGTTTTGCCACCCATTTGACCTCAATTTACTCCCTGTGTCCCTCCTAGCTACAACCAAACCATAATCAGCCCACCCCCTTGTCCCTAGCAGGAGTGCACTGCCACCCCGAGGACATGCCCCCCGGCCAACCTTGCCCAAGACGCATCAGACCGCTAGCCCATCTCCACCGCTCCAGGGAGTGAGGCGTGACCTCACCGCCGCCCACAGTCCACCCCATGATCACCTCCAGCCCCTGGACCACCCTAGAGCCGCGTCGCACTAAGTCTCTGCACCACGCCAGAGCATGCCAGAGCCCCATTGCTGCCAGCACGCCACAGACCACGCCTCGACAGCAGACCGCGCACGCCACTCCGCCTTGACCACCTCACCCTGCCAAACACGGCCGTGCACCGCCGCGTGACCCACAGTCGCCGGGAACCGCATTGAGCACCGCCCCTGTCTCCCAGAGAGCGCGACGCTCCCGACCGACTGCCACCACCCCTAGCTGCGCCATTAAGTCCTAGCGGACCGCCAGGGAACCACCCACCATCCACCTATCTCACCCACACCGGTAGCTCGCTGTATCTTCGTCACCGACGAGCTCCGCCTACACCTCTCTGCCGCTTCGCCACGCCTATAAAAGGAAGCCTCCCCAGTACGAATTCCTCACACCATCCTACTCCCCTCTCATGCCCAGTCCTTCCCCACCTCTCGCCGGAGCAGCTCGAGCAGTCTCTCGCCGGAATGGAGCCTGAGACCGCCGCAGCAGAGGAGGAGACGTTGCCGTTGATTTCGTCCACCTCAGCCTCTGCCACGACTTCGCCTGAGCTCGCCGTCATCGTCGTGTTCGTTTGCCCACCTCGCTACACTAGCTGGAGCCCCGGTACATCCCCACTGCACCCCCACCGAGCCGCTAGGGTTCAGTCTCGCCGGCGACGAGTCTGTCGTCGACGACGACCGTGAGCCGTTAGATCTAGTTCTAATCCTACGGTCCATCTCGCCCCGTACCACTTCGCGTGTAATGATCCACTGACAGGCAAACCCCCTATCAGTAGCCCTCAGCGCCGCGGAGTGAATTTGGGCCGGCCCGTCAGTGTTCCTGCGTGACCCAGTTAATTCAAATTAGGATGTTTCTTTTTAGACTTAAACAAAAATATGTCCCTTAGTTTAAAAATCAATTCAGAGAGTTTTACAAATCCAAATTGAGTGATTCCAATTTTTTTGGAAAGGTAATGAAAATTTCTATGCAAGCCCGTTGGATTTAAATCATCTAGAGTTAGAGATCTCTCCTAGTAAAAATAACAAGACAGAAGCGTTTGCACATTCAAACATTTTTATAAAATCAACTATAATAGATTCTGAGTTGATTCCAACTCTCAAAAATCACATTTAACCATACCTATCTGAATATGTAATAATATTGATGTTTACATGCAGTGACTTTGGACTAGTACCAAAATAATGCTATATAGGCATTTCTAGTCACTTTAAATCATTAATTATTAAACTTAAACTTATTAAAATGTGATCCAACCTTTAAATCACATTCCCATATGTTAGAATATGTGGTGATGACATGTGTCCACATGATCCCATATTTTAATTGGAGAATATTAAATCTTAGTTAATTTTAATGAGTAGAAATTACTTCTCTCAAACAAAAAGAATGAAACTAGTTCGTTAAACCTTGTGATGTTTGTGATGATACTAGATCATCAAATATGTGCCTTAGTGTGCTAAATAGACTAGTTAAGTATTGTCTGGTGATTTTGTATCCCGTATGTATTTATAGACGATAGTACCGACCAAGTCTATGAGGAGGAGGAGTTTTACCAAGAAGAAGAGGAAGAGAATTTCAACCACTGCACTTCTCAAGGCAAGCCATCATTAACAATGCAAGCTAACACTTGCAAGTTTCTTAACTATGCAAGCTATTATTGGCAAGCTAACCCTTGCAAGCTAGAACTAAGCAAGTTAACACTTGCCCCCTTAACTTGAGAAAATGCTTTAGGCATGCTTTGATTATACCCTTTTACTTATACCTACTCCAAGTTTTATTTACAAGCTTTAATTTTATTTACCTTACCAAAGTCCTTTAATTGTATAAGGTAGCATAAAGAGTATAATACATGACCTATCTAGTTAGACCTAGATGTCACTCTATGGCATGAGATTGATCTTAGCATCCCACCTTAGTGAACACTCTTAACTTAGTAGATTAGAGTTACACCAAAAACTTGATCACTTTAGATGGGAATACTTGGTGAAAATGATTTGTGAAAACCTTGGAATGATGAGTCATTCTATTGAAATGTTTTGACATGTCTTGAGAAACACAAATGGTTTATGATGATGATGAAAATGTTGAGGCATGAGCCTTAGCCCTTTATAAAAACTGATGGTTGGGTTCGGTTGCGATACCATTCCAATTTTACCGTACAACCACAATACCTGAATTGGGTAAGGCTTAGCCGGAAGTTTATACGCATTAGTATTAGTTCCCTCGCGGGAGAGGTTTGAGCTGAGCTACCTCTCAATGTTGTCCACCTATGCAGTGCCCAGTATGACAGATGGTCATGGCTAGGAGGCCATACTCATAGGAGAGGTGCTTATACTAGAGTGTGTAAAGGAAAGGTTATGTTTGATTATCTGCATACTAAGTATGATGATTCAGGGTTATCCCTGACAGATGTATCGAATCTTGTGGTGAAAGTGTACCACCTCTACAGAGTGTCAAACTATTCGAATAGCCGCGTCCGCGGTTATGGACTGTTGGAGTGGCCATACTGTTCCGTTGTCAGATGTTTTAAAAATGACTTATGAAATGAATTTTGACATGACTTGAACACAATAGAGTTGTGACTACGATAACTAAGTTCCTACTTAGGTGATTTCAAACTTTATTTTATCTTTTTTTGTTTCTGAGCTCAGCTTAGGTTTCAAACTTAGCTTTACTAATAAACATAGAACTTAGCATTTTCCACTAGAATTATCTTACTTGTTAGTGATAGTTTGCGAGTACTTAAAGAGTACTCATGGCTTTTGTCCCTAGCGATTCCTATGGCCAGAATATGAAGAGGACTACCAAGGTGAAGGACAGTAGGACGGCTATGATAACTAGGACTATCTCCCATCGTCAGCATTTCCTGTGACTCTGAAGATGGACCCCACCGCTACGGTATTTATTCCGCTACTTGATTGTACTAAGACTGGATCATGAGATCCTTTATTTGTGTAAGACCTTATTATGGTTTGTAATGGATGATGTACTATGATATCCAATCTGTTATGTCTCACAAAAATGGTAATCCTGGGATTGCGATGTATGGCATAACAGGCATCTAGGATTAAAAATCCGAGTGTTGACAGTTGTGGCCTTTCGTGGGTGATGTCAACCCTCGTTCAGTGATGCTACAGCTTAGGACACATTTCGTGGAACAAGCACGCATATGTGAGCATGAGCTGATGGGATACTTCCTCTCCATTAAGATGGAGGAGAACTTATCACTGGACGACCACTTGGAACGCATGCATGATGTGTACATGAGGCCTGCATACTTCCTGGATAGCTGGATGACGGGCTCTTTTGCAAACAGTGTTGTGCTGCGGTTGCTACCACCAAGCTACCAAGCACAAGTCAGGACTTGCTTAATGAGGGGCGACGCGGAATCAATGGAGTTCCATCGGTTCGTGACACATCTCAGGAATGTGTTGGTTGAACCCGATGTCGCTCAGGTCATTAATGACAAAGGTATATATTTGATATACAGTTATATAAATGTTATAATCTTGCAAACACATTTTCAGTGTTGAGTATATTTGATACTTGTTTTGTTTTGCTAAAAACAGGTCCTTCTGCATGAGAGGTGCTTGCTGGAGAGCATGTGACGTTGTGTGTTGATGGCGAGCATGATGATGATGGCCGACAACACTCTCCCTTAACATTTATCATTTAGTTTATGTTTTAGGATGATTATTGTAATCCAGAGATTGTGAACTTCTTTAGTGTGTCTCACACTTTGTGAGACGGTTATTCATATGTATTTGTAACAAACAGTTGTTCTACTTTTATGAATGATTTCTATTCGCGTTCATATCTTGTTTGATTATGTGTGAATTATCCTTGTTTGAAACTAATTATAATCCATGAACATTTGTAAAACATTAAAATGCCTTGTTTAAAATAGCCAACTTAAATGATATTTCATTACAGAATGAAAACCATTGTTTGAATTCAAAAGTTAAATTTGATAATATGTGAAAGACATTTGATTTCTTATCACATATAAATCATGCCTAAGTTCAGCAAAATAACTAGAACATCGTGTATTACTTGAATACAAAGTGTTTAAAGAATTGTTAAAAGTAAATACATATTCGATGTATTGGATTTTAACGAAAATGGTAATTATCATTATATGATTGTTTAAATGTGTAAGTAAGTTTACCAAAGGAAACATGAATATGAAAATATTTGATTTGATCAAAGTGTTTCATCAACAAAGGGTATAAAGATAAAAGAGAATCTAATTACTATGATTTGATCAATAGTAATGAAATTCAACTTTATAAGAATGGCATAAAATAAATTGTGGAATGCAAAACGTTTTGAAACGTCAAAATGCAAAGCATCACAATGTGATATAGATATCAAAGTGGGTGAATAGGAGGCACCAAATAAATCGTTGTAGTATAGATGTAGAGACCATTAGTTAAGAAATAGTTAGCACTCAATTAGAATTTATAGTGAACCATTTGAATTCATGAAAGTTTTGGGGTTATTCTATATAACCAAAACAATGGCGAATAATTCCTTGCAGAGTATTCATTGTAAACTTTGAATACGAAATCCATAGATGAAACCAAAAGAGAAGCAAAACTGGTATTGCTTGGATTTTGGTGCATTCTTGAGAAAGCTCACTTTTAGTGTTATTTCTCGATTATGGGGCAAATGGAAGATAGTGAAAAACACGATGAGGATTCAAAACCCTGCATCAGAGTGTTGAGAAGCGCAACGGACAATGTTCCTAAACGATTCTCTTCACAAAGGAAAGAATCAATGATATTGATCATTGTGTTTTCCCCACTGGTGTTTTCACTACATGAAGTAGGATTCAAAATGTAATCCATATCTAGTATCGAGACATTTGTGAATCATTTGTCATGATTATTGGAATATGACACGCCTATGAACTACTAAGGAAATAATGGTAAACTAGAATTATGAGAAATCCCGAAGCAAAATTCCCTTGAGATTAGAAAGCAATTCATAGCTGAATCTCACAAGTAAAAGAGATTACTTGAATTTTCCCAAATGACTGCAAAGCCATAGTGGAAAGGGGGTGAATGACAAAAGCACAATTTCTCAAGTATTGGACAAATTCAAATGAATTTGATTCAAGTGTGCTGAATGTCTGGAGGATTTAAAACTAGTAATAGCACTAGTATCTCATAGTAAAACTCCAAGTTTGATATTTGATCAAAGAATTTTGAAGTTGTTCAAAATAGTGAGTGGATGTGCAATTTGCATAAAATTGAGTGGGAGCTATGGAAGTCTTCCTAAAACAATATGTGATTGACATATTTTTGAGTGGGAGCTATAGGAGTAATTCTTAAGTGTGTTAAGAATGAAAGCGCAAATACTTATAAATAATGATTTATAAGATGTAGAAGTTGATAATAGGTGTATTATGATATTATGTAGTATTCCTTAAGGGATTCTGAAAAGAGTTTCAGAATAGAAGTTGATTAAGGAACTGGTCCTTAATAACTAAAATTAGGAATAGCATTAAGTTTAACATCAATGTTTGAAAGAAAGAAAAGGATGATCGTCATCCACTATGTTGAAACATAGGTTCTATCTTAGAAAACCATGATGATAACTTAACATAATATGTGATCCAATAAGGAACGTTTAAAAGTGATTAAGTTTGACTCATAGAACGTTGACCTGAGTTTGTCCGTAGTTTCTAGTAGAGAACTGTAGATATATTTTACAAATCCATAAAGGATGACATATCTTAAAACATAAAGGGTTATGTTATAAGGGAATATGTTGGAAACTCCTATAGATACCGAGTAAAGTAAAGTAGGAAGCGAGGTGAACAAAACATCGAAAGTTGCACATAGTGCACTAGTGTTTCAATGAATACATTTATAATAATAGATAAGGGTACCATCTAAAGTGTTGTATAATGTTATGGCAGGGCTAGTTCGCTTTTAACGTAGAATGATGTGTCCCAGGGCATAGTGCCCATGAGAAAGCCCTCGAGGTTGATCTAAAGTCACTGTAGGCTCCTGGAATTAGGCCTCGTTCTGCTGCCATAGAGACAATGCATACACACAGATGTTGTCATGTGATGATGACATATTAATGTCAATCAAGGTGACATTATTAAGTTGCAAAGGATTTGGGACTGTAAAGTACAGACCCAAGACTCAACCTCTTCCATGAGCAAGCATGTTCAGGGTACCGGATATATGGTGCCAATGATTGAGAACAAATGCAGCTAGTGTATTTGTACTCTAGTGCAAGTGGGAGACTGTTGGAAATATGCCCTAGAGACAAATAGTAGTAAGGACTATTATCATATTTCATATAGTTTATGATTAAGTTTTATATCATGCTATAACTGTATTGAGAGGAAACATCAATACATGTATGATATACAAACAACCAGGGGTTCCTAGTGAAACTCTAGTCACTGGTTCATTAGTCAACAGATGATCATGTTTCCTGATCATGTGGCATTTATGCCAGTTGGAAATGGAGTCATCTCATTCTGAGAATGAGATGATGAACCAATACCCAACCTAAACATCGTGACCCGATCATGTCACGAAGTTCAAGTTACGATGATTAGAAATGGATCCCCGTAGACTATTCCTTAGACCGTGGGGCTATATCAATCACTGTCTCCCGAGAGTGCTTTGATAGCATCAAACGCCACTTGGTAATACAGTGGTTATAAAGGTGTGTTCAGGTACTCGGAGGAAACCGTTGAGGAAATATATGTCAAGAGCGGGATTTGTCCGTCCATGTGACGGAAAGATACTCGAAGGGCCCACTCAGAGAAGTTATATCCAATAGATGCGCATCGTCTGATTTGATCACGGGGATATCACTTGTCGGAACGAGTCAAGTAGTGTTGTTTAGTAACGAGATTAAACATGACATGGTGATGTCATTGATCAGATCTCGGGCAATGCAAGTATCGAGAGACAAAGGGAATAAGACACGACTGTCCCGATTCAAACGACGAAAGATCTTCGTGGAACGCATAGGGGCCACATGGCCATCCAGGTCCCTCTGTCGATCATTGGTGCGGGTCTCGACCATGTCTGGAGTGTTCCTGAACCGTGGGGTATCACGCTTAAGGGCTTGATGATGCTTAGAGAGTGTTTATAGGATCAGAAGAATCGCCGAAGAATAGTAGAGAGAAAACCGAAGGGTTTCGGTAAGTCCGGAGGATGTCCGGAGTGGAGGTGGAAGTGTTCCATAGCCATGGAGGTTGAATAATATGTGAATGAATGTTAAATATTGATTTAATCATTTATTCATAATTATTTAATAAAGAGAAAAGCAATTTAAAAGGTCAAAAGGCTTAATGGGCCAATTCCCGGAGGGGAGAGGGCCCATTAGGGAAAGGAGAGAGGGGGAAGGGGCAAGGAGGTGGCCGGCTGGGCCAAGCCCCCCCCCCCCCCCCCCCCCCCCCGCGCGCAGGGCCCACTAGGGGCTGGCCGGCGGCCTCCCCTCCCCTCCTCTCCTTTAGTCCCACCCCGGGACTTTGAGGGAGGTAGTACCTCCCCTCCCCTATATATAGTGGGGGTATTTGGCCAAATAAAACAGACCAATAATCAATAAAGGTCTTCTCACTTTTGGGAGGACCTCTAATTGATATTTTCTCTCTTCCCCTCTCTCTCTCTCTCTCTCTCTCGTGACCGTGGTCCCAAGTCTGGACTGCGCGAACGGGAGACGTCGTCGCGCTGCGGGATTCGGATCCGAGAGCTCTACTTCCGCAACTGCTGCTGGATCGGGGAAGCGGGAGTCATCGTCAGGCACCAGATGTGTGTAACTCCCCGCGAGGTGTCGCACTTGAGGCACTCAAGTCGTTGGAGCCGTTGGAGCGCAAGGACTTCATCACGACCTTGAGGTCGGCTTCGGCTCATCTACATCAACCATGCTCTCCTGAGCATTGACAACGCTTGACGGTCTTCAAGGGTAAGTTCGCGAAAAGCCCCTCCCGTTATTGTATTACTAATATATAGGTCCTGGCAGCTTCAGGGGTTCAAGGGCGTAGGATAAAATTTATTGTTTTCATACGCGGAACCCCTACACTCTTATGTCGCGCGCGAGAGAGATGGGGGATTGAGCTGGCGGCACCACGGTAGAAGTAAGAGAGCGTGTAGTGAAAACATTGACGTGTAAAGAAGACACATGCATGCGTCCACCACACACGTGAAGGAGCGTCACACAGGTCCACATGTCAATGTGAAGAGTAGGAAAATGAGCCCACATGGCAGTGCCAGATGGCCTCACAATTCTTACATGTGACTAGGCTTAAGCCTATAGATTGCATACTGGTGATGATTTTTTGCCATAAAATTAGTCATGTGTTCTTTCTCATTGGGACTATGGCACAAGGAATATCGATCATAGATATGCACTTTTCAATCCTCGATAAATATAGTGAACATGAACATACATAAAGAATATAGACAAAAAACAATGCTTCCCCCCTACCTGAGCGCCCCAAGACCCCTTTTTCCTCTGACAAGAGATTTTTCTCCCAGTCAGCCTCTAAGGAGCCCGATTTCCACAGGATTTGGCCAAAAATCATCTCGCATTCTAGGCCAAAGCCATAGCACTAGGCGGTTGGGGGCGCCGGCAGAAGAAAAAAGACAAGTGGGTCAGTATTGTTGGCGAGGCATCGCATATTCCCTACTAAGATTCACCTTTCCGGGCAACCCAGAGATACTTTCCCTCCTCACCGCCATGTCGCCGCCGGTACCACCCTTCAGCCATGAACATGCCGCTAGCAAAGGTGCCCCTCGCCTCACCAACCTCCATATCCCCTATGGTCGAGTTTTCGGTTGGATTCGGCATTGCGGGCAGCTCAGCGGGTAGCTTCACGCCCACCACTCCAACGAGGTGTTCGGTGTTTTTCCTGCTCGGTGATGGACTCCGACGATGAGGAGATGTTTGCCTCTCTAATGGAAAAGGAGGCCTCCGCCACCACCGATGATGAAGAGCACTTGAAGATCTTGCCCATAGGTTCGACATGTATGCGCGGAATGCAAAGCCGTAGAGTGGTGGCTCGGCGCCAGGGGGCCGCAAGAGCAAGATGAGGCATCGGATGGAGGGCTGTTGCATGGTGTACACCAAATATTTCGTTGATGATCTATTTCACTGCGAGATGGTATTTCAGTGCCATTTTAGGATGAGCCAGAAGATCTTCATCAAGACTATGCATACCATTAGGGAGTTCGACACTTTCTTTGTTTGCAAGAAGGATAGCACCAGCTGGCAGGATTTTTGTCACTCCAGAAGTGCAAGGCCTCTTTGAGGATGATTGCCTATGGATATCTCGGTGATACACAAGATGACTATCTATGCATGGACGAGTCCATCGCTATTGAGTGCACGTACAAGTTCTATAGGGCAGCAGAGGAAGTGTTTGGACCAACATACTTGAGATCACCCAATGCTAAAGATATTGCTCGAATCCTAGGATAGAATGAAACAAGAGGATTTTTTGAGATGCTTGGAATAATCGACAACATGCATTGGGCATGAAAGAACTGTTCATTTTCTTGGCATGGAATGTACAAAGGGCACGGAGGATCTTGTAGTGTGATACTTGAGGCAGTGGATGATCTGGATCTCTAGATTTGGCATGCCTTCTTCGGTATGGTAGGATCTCACAATGACATCAATGTCCTGCATTGCTCAAATTTCTTTGCCAAGCTTGTTGAAGGTCATGCTCCCTGATACATCCATTTTGCAACACTATTTTATATCATAATTTACTGTTATTCATTGATATATTTCATATTAAGAGATGATACTTATGTTATTTCATCTATTTTTGCATGGTTGATGACTTTTCGAGGATGGACCATTGAAGTCAGGATTCTGATGGAAAAGGCACTGTTTGGAGGCAAAATTCGCGAAGATCAGAAAATCCCAGAAAACATATGGAAAATCCTATTTTTCAGAAGACGAAGGAAGCCAAAAGGGGAAGTGGAGATGGGCCACAGGGGGCCCACACCACCCCCTGGCATGGGCCAGCCCTGGCCGCGCCACCAGGTGGTGTGGCCACCCTGGCCCACCTCTGGCATCGCCCTTTAGCGTATATAATCCCCTAAAAACCCTAAGACTCGGGGAGCAACCACAGAAAGATTCCACAGCCTCTGCGGGGCGGAAAACTGCAGAGAGAGAAAGAGCTCTTCGGCAGGCAGAAATCTGCTAGGGAAATTCCTTCCCGGAGAGGGGAGATCCTCGCCATCAACACCGCCATCAAGCTAGACTTCATCAGGATCATCACATCATCATCTCCACCAGCACCATTTTCACCACTCCATACCGTTGTAACAATTGGGTTGAATCTTACATAGTTCTTAGGGGAGGACGACTAGCAGGAGCGCGCTCTCGAGGAAGTGCGTGATTCGGCTACAGCGCACGTTTCCGGTCGCTCGGCAGCGCGCGTATTTCCGGTCGCACGTTAGCTCGACACGTGGCATGTGGAAGTTCACCCGCGCGTATTTTTGGCCGCTTGGCAGCGCCCGTATTCCTGACCGCACAACAACCTGACACGTGGCTAGCTTCTCATGCAGTGTGCGCGACCAAAGCCAGTTCAACGCACTGCAATGAGGCAGTGCACGAGCGGTGCAACTCGTGTACTGTCGACCGTAAGCAGTGTAACGCAATACACCAATACAGTGCATGGACCATGCACTACAAGAGCACTGCGCAGTAAACTGCGACAGAATGCAGTGCAAGGTAGTACAATGAGGCAGTACACTGCCAGGACACTACGCAGTGCACTGCGAACTAAGGCAGTGCAACATAGAACAACTAGAAAGTGCATGCACGGTGCACTGCTTGGACAGTGCGCAGTGCACTACCTTGACACCGCGCAGTACACGGCGACGAAGGCAGTGCAACAAAGAATAACAAGGCAGTGCATCAGCGGGTGCACTACCAAAATATCACGAGTGCAGTGCGACCTTAGGTAGTTCAGCGCAGTACAACAAGGCAGTGCATGGACGATGTACTACCAGGACATCGCGCAATGCATTGCGACCTTAGGCAGTGCAACACAGTACAACAAGGCAGTGCACTACCATGACAACGTGTCATGCATTGGAACCGAAGGCACCGTGCAATGGACCAAAAAGGCAGTGCAACCTACACATCAAAGGCAGTATGAGAAAAAAGTTTATCAAAACATATCAACAATGGATCTAGTTTTGAAGATCTGGACGTGTCTAGCAGGGCTGTAAAAATAGATATCGATTGGGACTCTCCGTTTGAAAGATATCGTAGTTTTTGTGTTCAAATCTACAAAAATAAAAGGAAAAAGGACCCACAACCCTCTCAGCATCTACCATGTGTCGCATGGGAGAAGGCCGAGACAGCGCGTGAGGCACTCCGCGCCCGTCACGTGCAGGCAACAGCAACAACGTGGCGCAGCCTCCTAGGAGGGTGCCCTTTTTCTAGCCTTTTCGTTCTTAGGGGAAACTTTCTCGGTGTTGATTACTTGTTGTAGTTGATGCTATTGAGTGGAACCATTAAATTATTGTTCATGTTCAGATTGTTACCTATCATTATTTCATATCTAATCTTGATCCATATGATGTCTCGTGAGTAGTTCGTTTAGTTCTTGAGGACATGGGAGAAGTCATGTTGTTAGTAGTGGAATTGTGTTGAGAAATATTCAATAGTTTGATATTTAAGTTGTGGTTTTATTATTCTAGTGGTGTTATGTGAATGTCGACTACATGATACTCACCTTTATGGGCCTAGGGGAATGCATTGTGTATTTGGCTACTAATCACGGGGTTGCCGGAGTGACAGAAACCTGAACCCCCGTTAGGAAACCTTTGCACAGGGGAGTGTAGGATCTCAAAGTTTAAGGTTGTGGTTAGGTTTTATCTTAATTACTTTCATGTAGTTGCGGATGCTTGCAAGGATATAATAACAAGTATGTATTAGTCCTAGGAAGGTCAGTACATTAGCATAGGTTCACCCACAAAACACTTATACAACTAAAGAAGATTAATCAACTATATGAAGCGAAAGCACTTGATGATATTCCCATGTGTCCTCGAGAACGTTTGGTCATCTTAAGTAATACAATCGGCTTGTCCTTTTGTAAAGAATGGATTGGGCCACTTGATGCAATTATTATTATTGTCTTTTATTTACTCGCACTTTATTTATCTGCATTATCAAAAAACCCTAAAAACCCGTTTGCTAAGTATTTATATAGAATTCCTGATCCAAGCCACTCGTCAACACCTTCTGCTCCTCATTGGGTTCGACACACTTACTTATCGAAAATACTACGATACACCCCTATACTTGTGGGTCATCAAGACTATTGTGTGGCACCGTTGCCGGGGAGTGAAGCGCTATTGGAGAGTGGAACTGGTAAAGGAAACGTCTGATGTGAGTATTGTTTATTTCTGTTGGTTACTTTATTCTCAATATGGATAATTCACTTAGTTTCTTATTTCGTAATGCTACTACCACTGCTAAGGTAATAAATGAACCTCCACCCTCTGAAATTGATCCTTTTAAAATAACTACAAGAATTGTTGATCGTAATATGGATAACTACTATTTTGGAGATGGAACTGTCCATCCCGGTGATCATTTGCTCTTTATACACGAATTGTGTGGGTTGTTCAAGTGTGCAGGTATTATAACAAATCAAGTCAAGAAGAAGCTATTCTCATTATCACTGAAAGGAAGAGCTGAGGAATGGTATAAGCTGCTAAAGAATGGTCAATCTCTTGAATGGGAGGAAATTGTACCTCTCTTTTATTCCAAGTTTTATCCTCCTAGTGAGATTCATAAAGATTGGAATCAAATATATAACTTTTGGCCTCGTGATGGAGAGAGTACAACTCAAGCTTGGGGGAGATTGAAGTTACTAATGCTCAAATGTCCTATTCATGAGCTCCCTGACAATATTGTTATCAATAACTTTTATGCAAGGCTTTCTCTACATGATAAGGATCTATTGGATGCTTCTTGTGCTGGATCATTTAGACATATGGAAGAAGAAGCTAAATGGGATCTTCTAGATCGTATTCAAGACAATGCTGAAGCATGTGAGAATGATAAAGGAAGAAAGTCAGGTATAAATTATGATTATGAATGCATCAAATCTTTCATGGGAACTGATGACTTTTATAATATTAGTAATGCTTATTGTCTTGATTCTCAAGTTATTGCAAATTGTTTTAAGCCTTTTGCCTCTTATATTGAAATTCCAAAAAAAGAATGGAACAAGTATCATGCACCATATAAAGATATTGTTTATTGTTTTCCTGCTAGAAGTACTGAAGTTTGTACTATTGATCGTATTTTACCTAAACTTTATATCAAGAAAATACCTTTCCTGGATAAGGTAAACGAGCATTCTATGATAACTAGTGTAATTAACAAAAGTACAAAGAGAGCTGGAAAGCCAGATGAACAAATAAACATTGAACCTGTGGTAGCAATTGTGAAAGACCTTGTCACTAAAAGTGTAGAAGCTGGACACATTATCTTCTGTGAGGATGCTTCTAATATTGTCTCACATCCTAATAGAACTAGAAAAGCTAGTGTCCATGTGCTTTCTGTTAGAATTGGTGATCATTGCTATTATGGTTTATGTGACATTGGTGCAAGTTCAAGTGTTATTCCTTATGAGCTTTATAAAGAAATTATGCCTAAAATTGGTCCATGCGAACTAGAAGAAATTGATCTGGTTATTCACCTTGCCAATAGAGAGACCATCTCTCCAATTGGTATTGTAAGAGATGTGGAAGTTCTTTGTGGTAAGATTAAATATCCAGCCGATTTTCTAGTACTTGGTTCAGCTGCTAGTAAAACCTATCCTATAATTTTTGGCAGACCTTTCTTGAACACTTGTGGAGCCATTATAGACTGTAAGAGGGAGAAAATTTTAACTAAATTTGAAGGAGAATCTTATGAGTTTAATTTTTCGAAATTTGCTAATGTTCCTTATGAAAATGAACTTCCTAATGAGGATTTTAGAGTTGAACAACTTGCTTCTATTTCTCTTGCTCCTAACAATGCTTTGCAACAATTTATGGATGACCACGAAAGTGAGACCTTCATGGAAGAAAGAAATAAGATTGACAAGATTCTCTGTCGTCAACCCAAGATGCTTAAGCATAACTTACCTGTGGAAGATTTGGGTACCACATTACCCCCTAAAAAGTATCTGGATTTCGATCTGAAACCTTTACCTGACGATCTTAAATATGCTTACATCGATGATTAGAAAATATATCCTGTTATTATTAGTTCTAAATTTTTAGGAAAGGAAGAGGAAAGATTATTGGAAGTATTGAAGAAACACCGAGGAGCTATAGGCTATACCCTTTATGATTTAAAGAGGATTTCTCCTACTATATGTTAGCACACAATCAATATAGAACCTGATGCAAAACTAGTGGTAGAACATCAACGCCGTTTAAATCCTAAGATGAAGGAAGTGGTAAGAAATGAGGTATTAAAACTCCTTGATGCTGGTATTATTTATCCTATTGCTGATAGTGAATGGGTTAGTCTTGTTCATTGTGTCCCTAAGAAAGGAGGAATTACTATTGTACCTAATGAGAATAATGAGCTTATCCTCCAAAGAGTAGTAGTTGGTTATAGGATGTGCATTGACTTAAGAAAGGTTAACAAAGTTACTAAGAATGATCATTACCCACTGCCTTTTATTGCTCAAATGTTAGAAAGGTTGTCTAAAAAGACTCATTTTTTGCTTTCTTGATGGATACTCTGGGTTCTCTCAAATTGCTATTAAACAACAAGATCAAGAAAAAACTACTTTTACGTGCCCTTATGGAACCTATGCTTATAGGCGTATGCCTTTTGGTTTATGTAATGCTCCTGCTACTTTTCAAAGATGCATGTCTGCTATCTTTCATGGTTTTTGTGAGGAAATTGTGGAAGTATTCATGGACGATTTTTGGAACTTCTTTTGATAATTGTCTGCACAACCTTGATAAAGTCTTGCAGAGATGTGAAGAAACTAATCTTGTTCTTAATTGGGAGAAATGCCACCTCATGGTCAATGAAGGGATTTTCCTCGAACATAAGATTTCTAAAAGAGGCATAGAAGTTGATAGAGCCAAAGTTGAAGCAATTGCGAAAATGCCCTGTCCTAGAGACGTCAAAGGTATTCGTAGTATCCTTGGTCATGCTGGTTTCTATAGAAGGTTTATTAAAGATTTCTCCAAGATATCAAAACCCCTTACTAATCTTCTCCAAAAAGATGTACCTTTTTTTTCTGATGATGATTGTAAGGAAGCTTTTGAAACTCTAAAGAAATTAACTACTGCTCCTATTGTCCAACCACCTAATTGGAATTTACCCTTTGAAATCATGTGTGATGCTAGTGATTTTGCTGTAGGTGTTGTTCTTGGGAAACGAATAGATAAAAAGTTAAATGTTATCCATTATGCTAGTAAGACTATTGACGCTGCTCAAAAGAATTATGCTACTACTGAAAAAGAGTTCTTAGCTGTTTTCTTTGCCTGTGGTAAGTTTAGACCTTATATTGTTGATTGATACGGCCATTTTGCATCACTATTCTATATCTTAATTCACTATTATTCATTGATATATTTCGTATTGGGAGGTGATACTTATGTTATTTCATCTATTTTTGCATGGTTGATGACTTTTGGAGCATGGACCGCTGCAGTCAGGATTCTGATGGAAAAAGTGCTGTTTGGAGGCAAAATTCGCGAAGATCAGAAAATCCGGGAAAATATACGGAAAATCCTATTTTTCTAGAGGACTCAGGATGCCAGAAGATGGAGTGGAGGTGGGCCATAGGGGGCCCACACCACCCCATGGCGCAGGCAGGCCTAGGCCGCGCCTGGAGGTGGTGTGGCCACCCTGGCCCACTCCAGCCTGTCTCCTCTGGCGTATATCATCCCCACGAAACCCTAAGACTCGGGGAGCGACCCTAGAAAGATTTCGCCGCCTCTGCGGGGCGGAAAACACCGAGAGAGAAAGATCTCTCCGGCAGAAAGATTTCTGCCGGGGGAATTCTTTCCCGGAGAGGGGAGATCGTCGCCATCAACACCACCATCAAGCTAGACTTCATCGAGATCATCATCACCACCATCATCACCATCAGCACCCTCATCACCATCTCCATATTGCTGTAAAAATTGCGTTGAATCTTGCATAGTTCATAGGGGAAACTTTCCCGGTGTTGATTACTCTTTGTAGTTGATGCTATTGTGTGAACCATTGAATTATTGTTTATGTTCCGATTGTTATACATCATTATCCCATCTCTGATCATGATCCATATGAGTCTTGTGAGTAGTTCGTTTTGTTCTTGAGGACATGGGAGAAGTCTTGTTGTTAGTAGTGGAGTTGCATTGAGAAAGATTCAATAGATGTTATTTAAGTTGTGGTGTACTTCTTCTAGTGGTGTCATGTGAACGTCGACTACATGACACTTCACCTATAAGGGCCTAGGGGAATGCATTGTGTATTTGGATACTAATCGTAGGGGTTGCCGGAGTGACAGAAACCTGAACCCCCGTTAGGAAACCATTGCACAAGGGATGTAAGGGTCTTAGAGTTTAAAGCTGTGGTTAGGTTTCTACCTTAATTACTTTCTTGTACTTACGGATGTTTGCAAGGGGTATAATCACAAGTATGTATTAGTCTTGGATGGGGCGGTACATTAGCGCAGGTTCACCCACACAACACTTAGCAAGCTAAAGAAGATTAATCGACTATATGAAGCGAAAGCACTTGAAAGTCTTCCCATGTGTCCTCGAGAACGGTTGGTCATCTTAAGTAATACAACCGGCTTGTCCTTTGCTGCATAAAGGATTGGGCCACTTGCTGCATTTATTTCTACTGTCTTTTGTTTACTCGTACTTTGTTTACTTGCTTTATCGAAAACCCCTAAAAATCCGTTTGCTAAGTATTTGCAGAGAATTCCTGATCCATACCACTAGCCAGCACCTTCTACTCCTCGTTGGGTTCGACACTCTTGTCGAAAATACTGCGATACACCTCCTATACTTGTGGGTCATCAAGACTATTTTCTGGCGCGGTTGCCGGGAGTGAAGTGCTATTGGAGAGTGGAACTAGTAAAGGAAACTTCTACTGTGAGTATTGTTTATTTCTGCCAGTTGCTTTATTTTTGTTATGGATAATTTGCTGAGTTTCTTATTTGGTAATGCTACTACCACTGCTAGGGTAGTAGATAAGCCACCACCTGCTGAGAAAGATGTTTTCAAAATACCTACAAGAATTATTGATTGTGTTATGGATAACTATTATGTTGGGGATGGAACTGTCCATCCCGGTGATCATTTACTCTTTATACGCGAATTATGCGGGTTGTTCAAGTGTGCAGGTATTACTACAGATCAAGTTAAGAAGAAGTTATTCTCATTATCACTGAAAGGAAGAGCTGAGGAATGGTATAAGCTGCTGAAGAATGGTCAAGCTCTGGAATAGGAGGAAATAGTGCCTCTCTTTTATTCAAAGTTTTATCCTCCTAGTGAGATTCATAAAGATCGGAATCAAATATACAACTTTTGGCCTCTTGATGGAGAGAGTACAGCTCAAGCTTGGGGGAGATTGAAGTTACTAATGCTCAAATGTCCCATTCATGAGCTCCCCAACAATATTATTATCAACAACTTTTATGCAAGGCTCCCTCTACATGACAAGGATTTATTGGATGCTTCTTGTGCTGGATCATTCACTCGCATGGAAGAAGAAGCTAAATGGGACCTTCTAGACCGTATTCAAGACAATGCTGAAGCTTGGGAGAATGACAAAGGTAGAAAGTTAGGTATAAATTATGATTATGAATGCATTGAATCTTTTATGGGAACTGATGACTTTCAAAATATTAGTAATCTTTATGGTCTTGATTTGCAAGTTATTACAAATTGCTTTAGAACTTTTGCTTCCTATATTGAAATTCCAAAAAGGGGATGGAACAAATACCATGCACCTTACAAAGATATTGTTGACTATGCCCCTATTGGAAGAGCTGAGTATTGCATCATTGACCCCATTTTACCTGAACCTTATATCGAGAAGATTCCCTTCCCCGAAAAGGTAAAGGACCATCCTATGATAAATAATGTAATCACTAAAAGTGAAAAAAGAACTGTAAAACCTGATGAACAAATAAACATTGAACCTGTGGTAGCAATTGTGAAAGACCTTGTCACTAAAAGCATAGAAGATGGGCACATAGTCTTTTGTGAGGATGCTTCTAATATTGTTTCACATCCAAATAGAACTAAAAATGCTAGTGTTCATGTGCTTTCTATTAGAATTGGTGATCATTGCTATTATGGTTTATGTGATATTGGTGCAAGTTCTAGTGTTATTCCTTATGAGCTTTACAGAGAAATTATGCATGAGACCAGTCCTTGCGAGTTGGAAGAGATTGATGTGGTTATTCACCTTGCTAATAGAGAGACCATCTCTCCAATTGGTATTGTGCGAGACGTGGAAGTTCTCTATGGTAAGATTAAGTACCCTGCTGATTTTCTAGTACTTGGTTCAGCTGCTAGTAAAACTTATCCTATCATTTTTGGTAGACCTTTCTTGAGTACTTGTGGAGCTATTATTGATTGCAAGAGGGAGAAAATTTTGACTAAGTTTGATGGGGAATCTTATGAGTTTAATTTTTCGAAATTTGCTAAAGAACCTTGCGAAGAGGAAACCCATAATGAGGATTTTAGTGTTGAACAACTTGCTTCTATTTCTCTTGCTCCTAACAATGCTTTGCAGCAATTTATGGAAGATCATGAAAGTAAAATCTTCATGGAAGAAAGGAATGAGATTGACATGATTCTCCGTGATCAACCTATGATGCTTAAGCATGACTTGCCTGTAGAAGACTTGGGTACCACGATGCCACCTAAAAAGGATCCGGTTTTCGATCTAAAACCTCCCCCTGATGATCTTAAGTATGCTTATGTTGATGATAAAAAGATATATCCTGTTATTGTTAGTGCTAAACTTTCAGGGAAGGAGGAAGAAAGGCTATTGGAAGTTTTGAGGAAACATCGAGGAGCTATGGGCTATACTCTGGATGATTTAAAAGGGATTTCACCTACTATATGTCAGCATTCTATCAACATAGAACCAGATGCGAAGCCAGTAGTGGAGCACCAACGACGTTTAAATCCTAGAATGAAGGAAGTGGTAAGGAATGAGGTATTGAAACTCCTTGATGCTGGTATTATTTACCCTATTGTTGATAGTGAATGGGTTAGTCCTGTTCATTGTGTTCCTAAAAAGGGAGGTATTACCGTTGTCCCTAATGATAATGATGAGCTTATTCCTCAAATAATAGTGGTAGGCTATAGGATGTGCATCGATTTTAGGAAAGTTAATAAAGTTACTAAGAAAGATCACTACCCGCTTCCTTATATTGATCAAATGTTAGAAAGGTTGTCTAAAAAGACCCATTTTTGTTTTCTTGATGGTTATTCTGGGTTCTCTCAAATTGCTGCTAAACAACAAGATCAAGAAAAAACTACTTTTACTTGCCCTTATGGAACTTATGCTTATAGACGTATGCCTTTTGGTTTATGTAATTCCCCCGCTACTTTCCAAAGATGCATGTCTGCTATCTTTCATGATTTTTGTGAGGAAATTGTAGAAGTGTTCATGGATGACTTTTCTGTCCATGGAACTTCTTTTGATAATTGTCTGCACAACCTTGATAAAGTTTTGTAGAGATGTGAAGAAACTAATCTTGTTCTTTATTGGGAGAAATGCCACTTCATGGTTAATGAATGGATTGTTCTTGGGCATAAAGTTTCTGAAAGAGGCATAGAAGTTGATAGAGCTAAGGTTGAGGCAATTGAGAAGATGCCATGCCCAAGAGACATCAAATGTATTCGTAGTATCCTTGGGCATGCTGGTTTTTATAGAAGGTTCATTAAATACTTTTCTAGGATATCAAAACCCCTTACTAATCTTCTTCAAAAAGATGTACCCTTCGTTTATGATGATTGTAAGGAAGCTTTTGAAACTCTTAAGAAGGCTTTAACTACAGCCCCTATTGTTCAACCACCTGATTGGAGTTTACCCTTTGAAATAATGTGTGATGCTAGTGATTTTGCTGTAGGGGCTGTCCTTGGGCAACGTATTGATAAAAAGTTAAATGTTATCCATTATGCTGGTAAGACTCTAGACGCTGCTCAAAGGAATTATGCCACTACTGAAAAGGAATTTCTAGCTGTTGTTTTTGCCTGTGATAAGTTTAGGCCTTATATTGTGGACTCAAAAGTAACCATTCATACGGATCATGCTGCTATTAAATATCTTATGACAAAGAAGGACGCTAAGCCTAGGCTTATTAGATGGGTACAGCTTTTACAAGAGTTTGATCTACACACAGTAGATAGGAAGGGTGCTGAAAATCCTGTAGCTGATAATTTATCTCGTTTGGAAAACATCTCTTTTGATCCTATGTCTGTTAATGATAGTTCCCCAAATGAACAGTTAGCCGCAGTAGGGGTGAGCTCTCGAGGAAGCCCTTGGTATGCTGATTATGCTAACTTTATTGTCTCCAAGTATTTGCCTCCAACTTTTACAGCTCAGCAAAGAAGAAAGTTCTTTTATGATTTGAGGCATTATTTTTGGGATGACCCACACTTATACAAAGAAGGAGTTGATGGTATTATGCGAAGATGTGTTCCAGAATATGAGCAAAAAGAGATATTGCGTAAATGTCATGGTAGCGCCTATGGAGGACATCATGCAGGAGATAGAACTACACAAAAGGTACTACAATCAGGTTTCTACTGGCCTGCCCTTTTTAAGGATGCAAGAAAATTTGTTTTATCTTGTGATGAATGTTAGCGTGTTGGTAATATTTCTAGACGCAATGAAATGCCTATGAACTACTCTCTAGTTATTGAACCTTTTGATTGTTGGGGATTCGACTTTATGGGTCCTTTACCTCCTTCGAAGGGTTACACTCATATTCTTGTTGCCATTGATTATGTTACTAAGTGGGTAGAAGCCATTCCTACGAGAAGTGCTGACGGGGAATCCTCTCTAAAAATGCTTAAGGACGTTATCTTTCCTAGGTTTGGAGTGCCTAGGTATCTCATGACTGATGGGGTTCTCATTTCATTCATGGCGGTTTTAGGAAGACCCTCGCTAAATATGATGTTAATCATAGAATTGCTTCAGCCTATCACCCCCAAACTAGCGGGCAAGTAGAGCTATCAAATAGAGAAATTAAATCTATCTTGCAAAAGACTATTAATAGGTCTAGAAAAAACGGGCTAAGAAGTTGAATGATGCTTTATGGGCTTATAGAAATGCTTATAAAAATCCTATGGGAATGTCTCCTTATAAAATGGTTTATGGGAAAGCTTGCCACTTACCCTTAGAATTAGAACACAAAGCTTACTGGGCAGTGAAAGAACTAAATAGAGATTGTAAGCTCGCTGGTGAGAAAAGATTATTTGACTTAAGTTCTTTAGATGAATGGAGGAGTGAAGCCTATGAGAATGCTAGGCTCTTTAAGGAAAAAGTTAAAAGATGGCATGACAAGCGAATACTTAAGAGAGAATTTCATATTGGTGAGAAAGTTCTATTGTATAGGTCTCGTCTCAGATTTTTTGCAGGTAAGCTACTATCAAAATGGGAAGGACCTTTCATCATTGAAGAAGTATACCATTCAGGAGCAATAAAAATTTCTCCTCTAAAAGATAATACTATACAAGTAGTGAATGGACATCGACTCAAATACTATATTGCTAGAGATTCTTACAATGAGGATGTTGATGTCTTTCAAGTTATAACTCCAGAGAAATTCATTGAGGACCAAATTCAGAGACCTGCAAAGTCCGTTTCCAACTAGGTAACAGTTCTGGTAAGAAAAGTTCCGCAAAAATACAATCCAACTATATTTTTGCAGTTTTCAGTCAATAAGGAAAGCTACGAAGCGATAAAGGGACGGAAACGGAGCCAGGGTGACCCACACCACCCCATGGCGCGGGCCCACCCCTGGCCGTGCCACTAGGTGGTGAGGCCACCCAGGACTTCGCCTCCGACTCGTTTTCTCCCAGTACATCCTTTTGATATGAAACTCCGTAATATATAGCCCCCCGGATCCCTCGAGGTCCGTATATCGTGTTTTTGTTTTGATCTATTTCTGCCAGGACATACTCTTTGAAGGTTTAGAAGCACAATGGTGTCCGCCAAGGATAAAGGGAAGGAACCTATGGAGGAAGACCTCCAAGACCCTGGGAAGGAGAAGGAGATCAAGAGTGAAGGTGAAGAGGAGGCAAAGCACACCGGCACTACCGTTGCAAGCATTGGGAGTGGTGGCGAACCCTGCTAGGATCAGAAGGACGACACGGATGTCAACTAGAGGGAAGCCTCCGCGTCACTGCTTGGCACCATGGACACCTTCTTCGAACACCAAGAATACCTTCCATACCTTTACCCATAACCATGTAGGAAAAGAAGACTCCAAGTGGGAAGAATGGAAAAAGAATCACAAGAGCTAGGATCCACAAACTGAAATGATTATGGGCCGTATTGAGCACAACTCGGAGTTGATTCGTACTCTCACCTTCGAGATTGAGGACTTTGGGAAATTGATCAAAGAGCTCATCAAGAGGATACCACCACCACCAAAGGAGTAATTCGTCATCAGGTTTGGCATCCCCTTGGTTTGTTCCAAGCTTGGGGGAGTGCCGCGGTATCATATCACTATCTTCTATCTTTTTACCTTATTAGTAGAGTCATATCATGAATAGAGGAGTTATTATGTAGTATGGTTTGCATTATGTAAGTGTCCCCTCTCTCGTCAGATATGTATCCCTTGGTGTGAGTTGCCGTTATGGAGTATTAATGAGAAGTTCTATCATTTACTCTTTTGCATAGCTTATGTTAGTTTTCAATTCGTGGTTATATGATTGATCTTGTTGTTAGTATTGGCATCACTTTGGGATCATTGAGTTAATTTAGTTGGTTTTGGCAAACCTGGCTCGGTCAGTAGCAACACCTTTTTGAGAGTTGAAAAGAAAAAGATAGAAGTACGCCAAAGAAAAATAATTTCATCATCTTTCTTTCTTGATTTGCTCTTAAGTCTAGTATTCTCTAGTTAAGATCTTTTGTGCTTCCAAGGAAGATTGCATGTTTGTTTTTATCATTTGTATGTTTGTTTGTTTCCTTCAACTCTTATACTTGCTACCCAGCCTTGCTAGCCAAAAACCTATACTGAGAGGGTATTCTTCTCGTGCATCCACTCCTTTAAACCAAAACCTTTTCCATTTGTGTCCACCATACCTACCTAGTAGCATTATTGCTATTCCAAGTAAATTCTCGTTTTGTCTACCTCCCAAATTAAACTTGTTATGCGAAAATTAGTGATTAAAGCTCTCACGAACTTGATGGCACACTTTACTTTCTTGCATTTAATGAACCTGAACCATTGTGAACTCTCCATGAAAGTTATATGCTTGCAAATTATAGGCTGGGGATTAGCAGAACCGTGCTGTCATGGCGAACGCTTTCAACACTTGTAAATATATACCCAGTTGATACCTTGCTCTTTTGTTTGCGGATGTCGTCGGTGTGAAATAAAAGGGGAGCTTGTAAGTCCATGGAGTTATGTATGTGTGTTAGAGAAATGCCTGGGCCGCTGGTCTAATCCATGCTGACATGGTGGAAACCTGCAGCGTAACCATAATGATATCTATGAAGCATTCTTCTTATAAAAAAGAGAGAGATAGCTATTGAGAAAAAGAAAAGAAAAAAAGAGATACTATGAAAAGAGGAAAGAGAGAAAAAAGGACCATTTTCCCATGGTAAATAAGAAGATTGCTGAGATACTCATTGTCTGCTTGCCTTGTCATTTTGATATGGGGATTCTTCTGTATCATCGGGCAAGGGGTACCCTGTTGGCGGTTCTCAATGATATGCGCATACTTACGATGACAAGAACTTGCCAGTAACTAAAGTTGAGTAGCATGAGGAGCGGCCCTCGTACTCAAGGGACTTGGGATTTTCAGTTTATAGTCTGTCAAGCATATAACTCAGATTGGACCTCACTTTCACCTTAATCACCTAAAGATGCCTATGAAAGGGGTAATGAGAGCTGAAAGCTGGTAAGTATCATAATTTTTGGGAGCTCTTTATGTGACTTGCAATCCCTACTTCCCTCTTTGAAGGGCCTTTCTTTTACCTTGTAGTTGAGTCAGTAAACCTACTCCCTTCTATCTCAACAAGTATTTTGAGTTGATGTGCTTCATTCATTCATATGATGATTTATTCAATCATGTTTCTTATGTTCCTTGTTTTACACATTGTTCTTATCCTGATGTTTACTACTTTGAAATCTATCATTGAAAAACCAGCTATTTATGAACTCCAGCAAATTATCAACTATTCTTTGACCAAGAGCTAAGTTTGCCATTACCAATTATGATTTACTCTTTGTATCTTTATTGTGTTTCCTTTACTCATTGCAAGTTGAGTTATATAATAGTGAGTTTTCTTCTATTATGATCTATGTATTTGATGAATGTGATGCTTCTTGTCCGTATTATTTTATCGACTCTTCTCTCCATAAACCTGAGGTCATGTTTATTGAGCTCGGTTTCGCTTGGGGACAAGCGAAGTCTAAGATTGGGGGGAGTTGATACGTCCATTTTGCATCACTATTCTATGTCTTAATTCACTATTATTCATTGATATATTTCGTATTGAGAGGTGATACTTATGTTATTTCATCTATTTTTGCATGGTTGATGACTTTTGGAGCATGGACCGCTGCAGTCAGGATTCTGATGGAAAAAGTGCTATTTGGAGGCAAAATTCGCGAATATCAGAAAATCCGGGAAAATATACGGAAAATCCTATTTTTCCAGAGGACTCGGGATGCCAGAAGATGGAGTGGAGGTGGGCTACAGGGGGCCCACACCACCCCATGGCGCGGGCAGGCCTAGGCCGTGCCTGGAGGTGGTGTGGCCGCCCTGGCCCACTCCAGCCTCTCTTCTTTGGCGTATATCATCCCCACGAAATCCTAAGCCTCGGGGAGCGACCCTAGAAAGATTTCGCCGCCTCTGCGGGGCAGAAAACACCGAGAGAGAAAGATCTCTCCGGCAGAAAGATTTCTGCCGAGGGAATTCCTTCCCGGAGAGGGGAGATCGTCGCCATCAACACCACCATCAAGCTGGACTTCATCGGGATCATCATCATCATCACCACCATCATCACCATCAGCACCCTCATCACCATCTCCATATTGCTGTAACAATTGCGTTGAATCTTGCATAGTTCATAGGGGAAACTTTCCCGGTGTTGATTACTCTTTGTAGTTGATGCTATTGAGTGAACCATTGAATTATTGTTTATGTTCAGATTGTTATACATCATTATTCCATCTCTGATCATGATCCATATGATGTCTTGTGAGTAGTTCGTTTTGTTCTTGAGGACATGGGAGAAGTCTTGTTGTTAGTAGTGGAGTTGCGTTGAGAAAGATTATATAGATTGTTATTTAAGTTGTTGTGTACTTCTTCTAGTGGTGTCATGTGAACGTTGACTACATGACACTTCACCTATAAGGGGCTAGGGGAATGCATTGTGTATTTGGCTACTAATCGTAGGGCCGGAGTGACAGAAACGTGAACCCCCGTTAGGAAACCATTGCACAAGGGACGTAAGGGTCTTAGAGTTTAAATCTGTGGTTAGGTTTCTACCTTAATTACTTTCTTGTACTTATGGATGTTTGCACGGGGTATAATCACAAGTATGTATTAGTCTTGGATGGGGCGGTACATTAGCACAGGTTCACCCACACAATAGTTAGCAAGCTAAAGAAGATTAATCGACTATATGAAGCGAAAGCACTTGACAGTCTTCCCATGTGTCCTCGAGAACGTTTGGTCATCTTAAGTAATACAACCGTCTTGTCCTTTGCTGCATAAAGGATTGGACCACTTGCTGCATTTATTTCTACTGTCTTTTGTTTACTCGTACTTTGTTTACTTGCTTTATCGAAAACCCCTAAAAATCCGTTTGCTAAGTATTTGCAGAGAATTCCTGATCCATACCACTAGCCAGCACCTTCTGCTCCTCGTTGGGTTCGACACTCTTACTTATTGAAAATACTGCGATACACCCCTTATACTTGTGGGTCATCATTGATTCAAAAGTTACCATTCATACTGATCATGCTGCTATTAAGTACCTTATGACAAAGAAAGATGCTAAGCCTAGGCTTATTAGATGGGTGTTGCTTTTGCAAGAGTTTTATCTACATATTGTAGATAGGAAAGGTGCTGAAAATCATGTTGCTGATAATTTATCTCGATTGGAAAACATTTCTTTTGATACTATGCTTGTTAATGATAGTTTTCCAAATGAACAGTTGGATGTAGTAGGGGTAAGCTCGAGTCCTTGGTACGATGGTTATGCTAACTTTATTGTTTCCAAGTATTTGCCTCCAACTCTTACAGCCCAGCAAAGAAGGAAATTCTTTTATTATTTGAGGCATTATTTTTGGGATGACCCACATTTATATAAAGAGGGAGTGGATGGTATTATGCAAAGGTGTGTTCTGGAATATGAGAAAAAAGATATATTGCGGAAACGTCATGGTAGTGCCTATGGTGGACATCATGCTGGAGATAGAACCACACAAAAGGTGCTACAATCAGGTTTTTACCGGCCTACCCCTTTTAAAGATGTAAGAAAGTTTGTCTTATCATGTGATGAATGTCAAGAAGTTGGTAATATTTTTCTAGACATAACGAAATGCCTATGAATTATTCTCTTGTTATTGAACCATTTGACTGTTGGGAATTTGACTTTATGGGTCCTTTTCCCCCTTCAAAAGGGTATACTCATATTCTTGTTACCGTTGACTATGTAACTAAGTGGGTAGAAGCCATACCTACGAAAAGTGTTGATGGTGAGACCTCTTTAAAAATGCTTAAGGATGTTACCTTTCCTAGGTTTGGAGTGCCTAGGTATCTTATGACTGATGGAGGTTCTCATTTCATTCATGGTGGCTTTAGAAAGACCCTTGCTAAATATGATGTTAATCATAGAATTGCTTCAGCTTATCATCCCCAAACCAGTGGGCAAGTAGAATTGTCCAATAGAGAAAGTAAATCCATCTTGCAAAAGACTGTTAATAGATCTAGAAAAAATTGGACTAAAAAGTTGAATGATGCTTTATGGGCTTATAGAACTGCTTATAAAAATCCTATGGGAATGTCTCCTTACAAAATGGTTTATGGGAAAGCTTGTCACCTGCCTTTAGAATTAGAACACAAAGCTTATTGGGCAGTGAAAGAACTTAATAGAGACTTCAAACTTGCTGGTGAGAAAAGATTGTTTGACTTAAGTTGTTTATACGAGTGGAGGAGTGAAGCATATGAAAATGCTAGACTCTTTATAGAAAAAAATTAAAAGATGGCATGACAGGAGAATTCTTAAGAGAGAGTTCCATGTCAGTGAGAAGGTTCTATTGTATAGGTCCCGTCTCAGATTTTTTTGCAGGAAAACTACTCTCAAAATTGGAAGGAACTTTTGTTATTGAGGAGGTGTATCGTTCGGGTGCAATAAAATTTTCTTCCTTAAAAGATAACACTACACAAGTGGTGAATGGTCAAAGACTGAAGCACTATATTTCTGGAGATTCTTACAATGAGGATATTGATGTTATTCAAGTGGTGACTCCGGAAAATTTTATTAAAGACCAAATTCAGAGACCTGCAGAGTTCGTTTTTGAATAGGTAATAGTTCTGGTAAGGAAAGGTCCGTGCAAAACCTTCCAAGTTATATTTTTGCAGTTTTTATCTAACATGGGACTTAATGAGTCGAAAGAGGGACGGAAACGGAGCACGGGTGGCTCACACCACCCCGTGGCGTGGGCCCACCTAGCCGCCCCACCAGGGGGTGTGGCCACCCCGGAGCCCATCTCCGACCCATTTTCTCCTAGTACTTTCCTTTTGTTGTTAAACTTCATAATATATAATCCCCTGGATACCCCGAGGTTAGTATATCGTGTTCTCATCGTGTTTTCGTTTCAGCCTATTTCTGTCAGGAACTATTCTCAAAGTTTAGAAGCACAATGGTCTCCGGCAACGATAAGGGTAAGGAGCCCGCGGAAGATGATCTCTAAGACTTTGAGCAGGAGGAGGAGACTAGGAGTGAACTTGAAGAGGAGGCAAAGGAAGACCAGCATCTGCACACCAGCACCACCATTGCAAGCATTGGAGTGGTGGCGAATCCTGCCAAGTTCAAAAGGACTGCACGGATGTCCACTGGAGGGAAGGTTCCGTGTCATTTCTTGGCTTCACGGCCACCTCCTCCATGCACCAATAATCCCTTCCATACCCTTATTCATGAGCAACAATTCCAAAATATGCCCAAGGAAAAATTACCCTCAATTGGGATATGCCTCGTTCTAACCATGCAGGAAAAGAATACTTCAAGGAGGAAGAGTGGGGAAAGAATCACAAGAGCTGGGATTCACAGCCCGACATGATCATGAACCGCATTGAGCACAATTTGGAGTTGATTCATAGTCTCACCTTCAAGATTAAGGATTTGAGGGAATTGATTGAAAAGCTCATCGAGAGAACACCACCACCACCGAAGGAGTAATTCTTCATCAGGTTTTGGCATCCCCTTGGTTTGTTCTAAGCTTGGGGGAGTGCCGTGGTATCACATCTTTTACCTTTTATCTTTTTACCTTTTCAGTAGAGTCATATCATGAATAGAGAAGTTATCATATAGGATGGTTTGCATTGTGGAAGTATCTCCCCTCTAGTTAGTTATCTATGTATCCCTTTGTGTGAGTTGTCGTTATGGAATATTAATGAGAAGTTCTATCATTTACATTTTGCACATCTTATATTAGTTTGCAATTTCTGTTATATGATTGATCTTATTGTTAGTATTAGTATCACTTTGGGGTCATTAAGTAAATTTAGTTGGTTTTAGCAAACCTGGCTCTGGTCAGTAGCAACACTATTTGAGAATTGAATGAAAAAGATAAAAGTACTTTTAAGAAATATAATTTCATCATATTTCTTTATTGATTGGATCATAAGCTTAGTATTTTCTAGTTAAGATCTTTTGTTATTCCAAGGAAGATTGCATGTTTGTTTTTATCACTTGTATGTTTGTTTGTTTCCTCCAACTCTTATGCTTGCTACCCAGCCTTGCTAGCCAAAAACCTATACTGAGAAGGAATGCTTCTTCTGCATCCAATCCTTAAACCAAAACCTATGCCATTTGTGTCCACCATACCTACCTATTAGCATTATTGCTACTCTAAGTAAATTCATGTTTTTATCTACCTTTCGAATTAAACTTGTTATGTGAAAACTAGTGATTAAAGCTCTCATGAACTTGATGGCGCACTTTATTTTCTTACACTTAATAAACATGAACCATTCTGCCCATCTATGTTGTGTATATGCTTGCGCTTTGTAAGTTGTGAATTAGCAGAACCATGTTATCATGGGGAACACTTTCAACATTGCACTTTATTTAGTTGATATCATGTTCTTTTGCTTATGGATTCTGGCGGTGTGAAATAAAAGGGGAGCTTGTAAGCTCATGGAGTTTGTATATGTGTTAAAGAAACGCCTAGGTGGCTAGCATAAGCCATGCCTAATCATGGTGGAAACTTGCAGCATAACCATAGTGAGCAATCTATGAAGCATCCTCAATAAAAAAAGAAAAAAAAAGAGAAGAAAAAAACTATGATGAAGACCACCACTCCCACGAGGTGTTCGGTGTTTTGCCTGCTCGACGATGGACTCTGACGACGAGGAGATGTTCGCCTCTCTGATGGAAAAGGGGCCTCCGCAACCACCGATGATGAAGATCACTTGAAGATCTTGCCTGTAGGGTCGACATGTATGCACGAAATGCAAAACCGTAGAGCGGTGGCTCGGCGCAGGGAGCCGCAAGAGCAAGATGAGCGATCAGATGGAGGGCTTCTTCATGGTGTACACCAAATATTTCGCCGATGATCCATTTCACTATGAGACGGTATTTCAGTGCCATTTCAGGATGAGCCGGAAGATCTTCATCAAGACTATGCATGCCATTAGGGAGTTTGACACTTTCTTTGTTTGCAAGAAGGATAACACCAGCACGGTAGGATTTTTCTCACTCCAGAATTGCAAGGCCTCTTTGAGGATGATTGCATATGGATCTCTCGGTGATACACAAGATGATTATCTATGCATGGATGAGTCCATCGCTATTGAGTGCACGTACAGGTTCTACAGGGCAGCAGAGGAAGTGTTGGGACCAACATACTTGAGATCACCCAATGCTGAAGACACTGCTCGGATCCGAGGATAGAATGAAGCAACAAGATTTCTTGAGATGCTTGGAATAATCGACAACATGCATTAGGCATGAAAGAACTGTTCATTTTCTTGGCATGGAATGTACAAAGGCCACGAAGGATCTTGTAGTGTGATACTTGAGGCAGTGGATGATCTAGATCTCTAGATTTGGCATGCCTTCTTCGGTATGGTAGGATCTCACAATGACATCAACCTCCTGCATTGCTCTAGTTTCTTTGCCAAGCTTGTTGAAGGTCATGCTCCCTGATACATCCATTTTGCAACACTATTTTATATCATAATTTACTGTTATCCATTGATATATTTCATATTAAGAGATGATACTTATGTTATTTCATCTATTTTTGCATGGTTGATGACTTTTCGAGGATGGACCATTGAAGTCAGGATTCTGATGGAAAAGGCACTGTTTGGAGGAAAAATTCGCGAAGATCAGAAAATCCCAGAAAACATATGGAAAATCCTATTTTTCCAGAAGACGAAGGAAGCCAGAAGGTAAAGTGGAGATGGGCCACAGGGGGCCCACACCACCCCTGGCGCGGGCGAGCCCTGGCTACGCCATTAGGTGGTGTGGCCACCCTGGCCCACCTCTGGCATCGCCCTTTGGTGTACATAATCCCCCCGAAACCCTAAGACTCGGGGAAGGACCATAGAAAGATTCTGCCGCCTCTGCGGGGCGGAAAACTGTAGAGAGAGAAAGAGCTCTCCGGTAGGCAGAAATCTGCTGGGGAAATTCCTTCCCAAAGAGGGGAGATCGTAGCCATCAACACCATCATCAAGCTAGACTTCATCGGGATCATCATCATCATCTCCACTAGCACCATCATCACCACTCCATACCGTTGTAACAATTGGGTTGAATCTTGCATAGTTCTTAGGGGAAACTTTCTCGGTGTTGATTACTTGTTGTAGTTGATGCTATTGAGTGGAACCATTGAATTATTGTTCATGTTCAGATTGTTACCTATCATTATTTCATATCTAATCTTGATCCATATGATGTCTCGTGAGTAGTTCGTTTAGTTCTTGAGGACATGGGAGAAGTCATGTTGTTAGTAGTGGAATTGTGTTGAGAAAGATTGAATAGTTTGATATTTAAGTTGTGATGTTATTCTTCTAGTGGTGTCATGTGAACGTCGACTACATGATACTTCACCGTTATGGGCCTAGGGGAATGCATTGTGTATTTGGCTACTAATCACGGGGTTGCTGGAGTGGCAGAAACCTGAACCCCCGTTAGGAAACCTTTGCGCAAGGGAGTGTAGGATCTCAAAGTTTAAGGCCGTGGTTAGGTTTTTATCTTAATTACTTTCTTGTAGTTGCGGATGCTTGCAAGGGGTATAATCAAAAGTATGTATTAGTCCTAGGAAGGTCAGTACATTAGCACAGGTTCACCGACACAACACTTATCCAACTAAAGAAGATTATTCAACTATATGAAGCGAAAGCACTTAAGATATTCCCATGTGTCCTCGAGAACGTTCGGTCATCGTAAGTAATACAATCGACTCGTCCTTTGCTAAAGAAAGGATTGGGCCACTTGATGCAATTATTATTATTGTCTTTTATTTACTCACACTTTATTTATCTGCATTATCAAAAACCCCTAAAAACCCGTTTGCTAAGTATTTACAGAGAATTCCTGATCCAAGACACTTGTCAACACCTTCTGCTCCTTGTTGGGTTCGACACTCTCACTTATCAAAAATACTACGATACACCCCCTATACTTGTGGGTCATCACTCCCCCAGTGGACTATATGATCAATAGGCATCGCTACAACAAGGGATACTACCTAGCAGATGGAATCTATTTAAGAGGGTCAACATTTTTGAAGACTATCTCAAACCCCATTATGGGAAAGAATTACAACTTTGCCAAGGAGCAAGAAACTTGCACGAAGGATGTCGAGCGGGATTTTGGTATGATGTAAGATCGATTTGTTGTTGTACGATACCCCACTCTGACATTGTTGAGATCTCATATGTGGGAGGTGATGAATATTTGTGTGATTTTACACAACATGATCGTTGAGAGTGAGCGGGATGAGCCAGTGATTAACACTAAACCATATTTCAGATAGGGTCCTCTTGCAGCTATTGATCACGAGGTGCCGGATCATGGCTGCTTTCCTCGCTACACGTCAGGAGATCTGATCCCACATATGCATCAACAACTGCAGTAGGATTGTGTAGGCGCAAATGCAACACCTACTTTGATGTGTTAAATTTGTGTTTCAAAACTTGTTTAATTATGAGCTTGATTTGTTGAACTATTTTATTTGTATTGATTTCTATATCGAACTATGTAATAAAAATATGTTGTGTGGCATTTGTGTCATTTTTTCCACCTAAATCACCGATAGGGGGCAGAACCGGGGGCACGGCTGGTAACCGGCGCTCCACGCCATTAGAGCCGGCGCCCCCAAACAACGATATTTAGCGTCGGAAAATGGCCTTAGGGGGCGCTGACGGCTGGAGATGCTCTAATGCACACAACTTGGGGTCGATAACACTTTTCATGTATCATTTTCTGAAGGAATCAAAAAACCCAACCTTCCTGACTAAAAGGCTCACTTTAAGCAAAATATTATGTTGGTTAAAATAAAAAATGCAAAGCAAAATCATGAAGCTCAAATTTCTAATTTTTCCACAACCTGTTTGTAAATTGTATATATTTATAGTATGTGGTAGTAGGATACACTCCTATTGTTTTTTCATCATATTTTTTCAAGAAGACCACACAAACAATCAATTATAAAACATTGTCCAGATCACCGTTATTTGGTCAATTAGTGCAAACCAATTAGCAACCCCATTGAATTTAGTTTGATTATTTTCCTTCTTGAATTTAAAACTCTCAAAGGATTTTCTAATAATTTAAATAGTTGTGTGAATAATGAGTATCCTAAAATCCATCCACTTGTATACAGGTTTGAAAAATTAATTTAAAAGAGGAACTCCATTGTATGTCTTTTCAAACATTTCCTTGAAGTAAGTGATTTTCTCAAATTTCTATAAACGATTGAGTTTTTAAATATCTTAAGTTGTAGAATATGGAGACACAATCTTGCACGTATTTCTTTTTGTTATTTCTACTTATGAGATGTTCAATTTAGTTGTAAAATGTTGTGGAAAAAATGGAAAATTCAAAATTTAAATTATTTTAAATTACTATAAGATTAAAAACATGTCGCACATTTGTTTTAGTTCATGATGGCCATTTGAAACACCTTTAAATAAATTCAAAAATATGGCATCTAAACAGATGGGAGGGTTGGCATTTTTAAATAGAGGGACATGTATATCAGGTTTGTATTTCTAAAATATAATAAAATAGATAATTCACACCATATACCCCATCAAGTATGCACACTGTAGAGATGTGTAGGTCTCTTTTTTTAGGATCATCCATACTAATTTGCAGATACATTCTAGGCTTGGAAGCCCTTAGGTTTGGGAACCATCTGTCCACGAAATTCAAGGAATGACCCTGAAGAAAGACAAAACACCAGCATTCTGCAGTGGGTCCCATCTTGGTGCTCTCCCCCTAGGCCACTATGGAGTAGTAGTAACAACAAAAACAACAGGAACAACAATTTCATCATTAAGAGTAGGAGTCTCTAGAATTAATTAACGTTTTACATTAAATAGCAACAAGCTTATACTTACCTAAGCACTATTAAGAACTATTACTAATGAAATCGGTGTATTGTCTGCATTTTCTTAAAATCAATTGGTCTACCATGTTAAAATTTTGAAGGATAACTAGACTACTTTGGTTACTAACATAAGTACAATTAACCCACAAATATTTTCCAAAAATATAGTGGTGACTTTTCCATTGAGCCCACAATTTACTATATTTTTTCACTTAATTAGATGATGACATAGTGGGGAGTCCAACATATAATGACATAACACAGCGAAAATGGAATAAACGTGAAGTATGTTTTCTAATTAGCAAGGAATTTCGTTATTTTTGTTTGGACAGGTCAAAATTGATACATGGATGTAAGAGAAAGAATATAGAAAATGGTATATCATATCTGACGTTTGTTGCAAGAACAAGAATCTCCCACGTGCTCCGATCTACTCGCTTGGGCTGGCCCAGAAAGAGTAGAGCGGTCTTTTTTGTCTCTATTTTTTTTTTCTTTTTTATCCGTCTTGTTATGTGATTGATCAGTCGTATTTCCTCGTTGTTACAAGGTAAAAAAACAGATACCTCTGTAAGAAAGTAAAGATGCTAAACGGTACCAAATCTTGAAAATTGCCTAGTTGAAATTCGGATATTCTCTTAAAGTAACTGAATGATCATGATGACACACATAATACCTCTTTCTTTTTGTAGCTCGAGCCAAGAAACACAGCATTTTGAAGTGGCGGCCGTGTCCTTTTTCTGCCCTGTAACAAAAGCAGAGAAGAAAAAAGAGGAATGAAAATGAACACTTCCAGCTTTGTGCCCTCACTGATCTGCACAGGACCGGCAAAACCGCACCACTTCGGGATGTAGTGAGCAGATTAAGTAAAAGGGCACGACAATCCTCATGGACCCACGCGAGATTATATTTAAGCACCAAAGGATTTTAAGAGGCAATGGCAAAGCAAAACGTGATGGTAAAACATGATTTACTCCCTTCGGTTCATATTAATATTAATATTCCTAACTTTGTTTTGATACAAATGCATCTAGTATAATATAGACCGGAGGATGTACTTAAATGACACATGCTCGGAGGCGGGGCGTAGGTGTCGTTGTGGCGACCGCAAATCATTGGTGGGACGAGGCAAGGCGACGTCGTGCGTGCGGCATCCAGGGGAAGAAGATTTTCTTTAATTTATTATTAGTGGAGGAGAGAGTGTGTCTTCCTAACTCGAGCACCATGCTCGCACAACGGGTCACGGTACGAGAGAGTTAAATCCATCGATAGTCAGAACAAGAAGAAGAGTTTGATGTAGACTGATTGACTACAACAAACAACGCTGAGGTCACAAGATGCAGCAAAGACATCCCGTACTAGGTATGATTACTAAAGCTGGAGAAGATGACCCACTTGAATCGAATGTGAGTCTAAGATTATGTAACATCCCAAAACTTTAATCAAGGTTAATCAAGATCCAAATCACCCAATTTAGGGTTAATAACAAAAACTTTTTAGTATTAAAAACCTTTATGAATGCATATGTGTGTTGCATTAATATAGAATTGTTTAGAAATGCCATGTTTGTTTGTTCTAGTGGTTGTAAAATGATTCAAAGGTGAATGCCACATCATCTAGATCATTTAGAAACAAAATCCAAAGAAAAAGAAATCAAATCAGATTAATAAATGCAAATGGTCATTTGTGCCATTTTAACCCACTACCACTTTAGGTGTTTCTAGAAGTCAAATTCAAACAGAAACATTCTCAACTCTTTTCACCCCTTGCTAGTACAAGTAAAGATCTACCAAGGCCCACTTTGAAATCTTACAGAAACATTTAAACACTAATTTTAAATGGCATTTGAAAATGGAATCCATTTCATATGCATAGATCCCACTTTTTCAAAAACTACTCAAATGAGTTCATCTTGATAATCCCAAGAAACCACAGATGATCAAGAAGCAACTGGATGTTATGCTGGAGAAAGGCAATCATTTGTGCACAGATTACACGAAGCTGAATCATGTCACCATCAAGAACAAGTACCCATTGCCAAAGATAGAGGATCTGTTTGATCAGTTGACTGGTGCCAGAGTGTTCTCTAAGATTGATCTTAGGACTGGTTATCAGCAACTTAAGATTCGTGCAACGGATATTCCAAAGACCACCTTTACCACCAGATATGGATTGTATGAGTATACGGTCATGTCTTTTGGATTAACCAATGCCCCCGCTTATTTCATGAATCTCATGAATAAGATCTTTATGAATTTTCTGGATAACTTTGTCGTTGTGTTTATCGACGATATTCTTATCTACTCCAAGTCGGAAGAAGACCATGAGCAACATCTAAGAATCATCCTTGAAACCCTTAGAGAGCATCAGTTGTATGCCAAGTTCAACAAATGTGAGATCTGGCCGAAAGAAGTAGGATTCCTCGGACATATTTTGTCGGCAGGAGGAGTCGCTGTTGATCTCGCAAAGATAATAGATGTTGAAGAATGGGAAGCCCCAACCACTCAAACCCAAGTCCATGCATTTCTCGGATTAGCGGGATATTACCGCAAGTTCGTCGATCGATTTTCGAGCATCGCCAGACCAATGACCCAATTGTTGAAGAAGGACAAGAAGTTTGAATGGACCGACAAATGTGAAGCAAATTTCCAAGAGCTCAAGAAGAGATTGATTTCAGCCCCAATATTGATTATGCCAGATATCAAGAAGCCTTTTGATGTGTATTGTGATGCATCCAAGATTGGTCTCGGATGTGTGTTGATGCAAGAAGGCAAAGTCATAGCCTATCTGTCCCGACAACTGAAGCAGCATGAGCAAAACTACCCTACCCATGATCTTGAACTAGCAGCCGTAGTTTTAGCATTGAAGACATGGCATTATTACCTGATGGGTAACCGCTGTGAGATTTATTCGGATCACAAGAGTCTGAAATACATTTTCACTCAGAAGGAGCTGAATATGAGGCAAAGGAGATGGATAGAGTTAATCAAGGATTATGACCTTGACATTCACTATCACCCCGGCAAAGCCAATGTGGTAGCGGATGCTCTTAGCAGATTGCCGTGTAGGTTAAACACCATGATCAAGGAGAAGCAACCAAGTTTGCATGAGGAGTTGGAGCAGTTTAGAACTGAGCTTGTTAACAAAGGATTTTTAGCTAGCATTGAACTTCAACCCACTTTGATCAGTCAGATCAAGGAAGCCCATAAAGGAAATGCAAGTATTGATGGAATCAAGCGTCATGTTGGTACAGGAAAGGTACCTGGATTCACCGAAGACGAAGAAGGAGTTCTGTAGTACAAAGGACGTATCTGTGTGCCAGCAGATTCGGAGCTGAAGCAAGTTATCATGCAAGAACCTCCTGATACTCTTTATTCTATCCACCCCGGAGGAACGAAGATGTATCAGGATTTTAAGGAGCAATTTTGGTGGCACAAGATGAAGAGAGAAATCGGAAGCTACATCGCCAAGTGCGATATCTGTCAAAGAGTCAAAGCAGAACATCAGAGACCCGCAGAACTGTTGCAACCATTGCAGATTCCGGAATGCAAATGGGATTCCATCAGAATGGACTTTATCACCGGTTTGCCTACTTCTAGTAGGGGAAATGACTCAATCTGGGTCATAGTTGATAGACTGTCCAAGGTAGCCCATTTTATACCTGTCAAGACAACCTACCAGAGTTCGAAGCTAGAAGAGTTGTACATTGCTAGAATTGTTAGTCTGCATGGAACCCCCAAGACCGTAGTGTCGGATCGAAGAACCCAATTTACCTCGAGATTTTGGCAGAAAGTCCAAGAAGGATTAGGAACCAAGTTGAATTTTAGCACAGCTTATCACCCGCAGACCGACGGACAGACTGAAAGAGTCAACCAAATCCTAGAAGATATGTTGAGAGCTAGTGTGTTAGAGTATGGATCAAAATGAGAAGATTGCCTGCCTTTCACAGAATTCTCATACAACAACAATTATCAAGCCAATTTGCAAAGGACCCCATTTGAGTTCTTATATGGAAGAAAATGTCGTGCCCCTTTGAATTGGTCGCAAGTAGGAGAGAGTCAGATTTCTGGACCCGACATCCTACGAGAAGCCGAAGAGAAGGTTCACAAAGTCCGTGAGCACCTCAAGACCAACCAATCCAGACAAAAGAGTTATGCTGACAAGAGACATAGAGACCTGACTTTCAATGTCGAAGATTTTTTGTATCTCAAAGTTTCGCTGTTGAAGAGAACGCAACGTTTTAGTCTGAAAGGAAAGTTAGCCCCCAGATATATCAGACCCTTCAAGATTCTGAATCATCGAGGAGAAGTATCGTATCAACTAGAACTGCCAGAAGAGATGTCTGTCATCCATAATATGTTCCATATCTCGTTACTTCGCAAATGCCTAGAAGTGTCAGAGAAGACCGAAGTTTTGAAGAACATCGATCACCGAGCCATTGATATCAACAAGGATCTGACGTATCGTGAAGTGCCCATTCATATCTTGGCGGAATCTTACATAACCACCAGGACCCGGAGTATCAAATTTCTCAATTTCCAATGGAGCAACCATACCAAAGAAGAAGCCACTTGGGAGCGAGAAGACTACATTAGGACTGAGTTTCCAGATCTATTTAGTTCCTAGTTTTCTTTCTTAAATCTCGCGACGAGATTTTGTTTAAGTGGGAATGTTTGTAACATCCCAAAACTTTACTCAAGGTTAATCAAGATCCAAATCTCCCAATTTAGGGTTAACAAAAACTTTTTAGTATTAAAAACCTTTGCGAATGCATGTGTGTTGCATTAATATAGAATTGTTTAGAATTGCCATGTTTGTTTGTTCTAATGGTTGTAAAATGATTCAAAGGTGAATGCCACATCATCTAGATCATTTAGAAACAAAATCCAAAGAAAAAGAAACCAAATAAGATTAATAAATGCGAATGGTCATTTGTGCCATTTTAACCCACTGGGACACTTTAGGTGTTCCTAGAAGTCAAATTCAAACGGAAACATTCTCAACTCTTTTCACCCCTTTCTCGTACAAGTAAAGATCTACCAAGGCCCACTTTGAAATCTTACAAAAACATTTAAACACTAATTTTAAATGGCATTTGAAAATGGAATCCATTTCATATGCATAGATCCCACTTTTTCGAAAACTACTCAAATGAGTTCACCTTGACAATCCCAAGCAACGACCGATGATCAAGCTTATGACTAACCCACCCACCAAAAAACTTTTCAAAATTCAAAATAAATTTCTTGCAGCCATTGAGTCGAATAGTTGGCAGGCAGAGATAATCTAGCCTAACTAATATTGTTGCTAATTGAGTTCTTGTCCCCCATTTGACCCTCTGTACTCTCCTATGTCCCCTCTTAGCCTAACCTTGACCCAGACAACCTCCCACCTTCACCGCAGCGCCAGTACCGCGCCGCCCAAAAATGGTCGTCGCCGGCCAACCATGGCTGACGCGCCAGAGACCGGGCCGCACCTACCCAGCATGTCCCCTAGCTCCGACACACCCTACCACGACCCCCTGTCCACCCCACGGACGCAGCCGAGCACTGGACCACCGAGGCACGCCTGCGCTCTCTGCCTCTGCACCGCATGGACCGCGCCAGTGCGCCGCGTCCGACAAGGCAGCACACGCCGCCCCTTGACCATAGCCCATGCGTGCCGCTTCGCCTTGACCCCAGCACACTCCCGGACATGCCCATTTCCCGCCGCGCGACCAGCACCCGCCGTGAGCCGCGTAGAATGTCGCTGCTCCTGCTCAGAGCACCAGCCACGCCCAACCAAACGCCACCGCCCCTAGCCGCGCCATCATGCCGTAGATGACCGCCAGGAGGCAGAGCACCATCCGCCTACCTCGCCCATTCCATTAGCCCTCTGTACCATCATAACTGACGAGCTCACCGTCGCACCCCACGGTCCCCTCGTCGGGATATAAAAGGAGACCTCCCCAGTCCCATTTCTGCACAACACTCACCTCCCATCTCACCCTTGATCCTTCCCCACTTCTTCCTGGAGCCGCTCAAGCCCTCAATCGCCGGAATTGTGCCGGAGCACGCCGCAGCAGAGGAAAAAGGGGGTCGTCGATTGCGACCACCCCAGGAGCCGCTACGACCAGGCCTGAGCCCGCCGTCGACCACCGGTTCGATCGCCCCCATCACCACGTTAGTTGGAGCCCTGGTAAGCCCCCAATCGAACCCCACCGAGCCGCTAGGGTTTAGTCTCGCCGGCGACCTGTTCGTCGTCGACGATGAGCCACGACCATTGATCTTTGTTCTAATTGCACGGCCCACATCGCCACATACTGCTTCATGTTAGAGTCAGCCGTTGACATGCGGGACCCCCTTGTCAGTTGCCCTCTGCGCCGTGGAGCGCCACTGGGCCAGCCCATTTAGTTTCCCGCCTTAGCCGGCAGATTCAAATAAAGAATTTTCTATTTAGACTTAAACTCAATTCTGTCCACGAGTTTAAAAACCAATTCAGAGAGTTCTACTAAACCAAATTGAATGATTCAAATTTTGTTAGAAAGATAATTAAGATCTCTATCCAAACCCATTGGATTTAAACCAATTAGAGTGATAGATAACATATAGAAAAAATAACAGTACATAGACTTTTCTACATTCAAACATTTTTCAAAAATCAACCATAATAGCTTTTGAGTTGATTCCAACTCTCAAAAATCACATTTGATAATACCTATCTGAATATGTAATAATATTTAGGTTTGCATGTAGTGAATTTGGACTAGTATCAAAATAATGCTATATAGGCATTTCTAGTTACTTTAAATCATTTAAATATTAATATTATACTTTAAAAAAGGTGATCCAACATTTAAATCACATTCCCATGTATTAGAATATGTGGTGATGACATGTGTCCACATGATCCCATATTTTAATTGTAGAATATTAAATCTTAATTAATTTCAATGAGTAGAAATTACTTTTCTCAAATAAAATAAATGAAACTAGTTCTTTAAATCTTGTGATGAGTGTGATGATACTAGATCATTAAATATGTGCCTTAGTGTGCTAAGTAGACTAGTTAAGTATTGTTTAGTGATTGTGTATCCCGTATGTATTTATAGACAATAGTACTGACCAAGTCTATGAGGAGGAGGAGTTCTACCCCGAAGAAGATGAGGAGAATTTCAACCACTGCACCAATCAAGGCAAGCCATCACTATTAAGCAAGTTAGCCCCTTGCAAGCTAACACTGGCAAGATATTGTTAGCAAGCTAGAATTATACAAGAGGACCTAAGAAAGATGCATTAGGCATGCTTTAGTTGTACCCCTTGATTTATACACATCCCAAGTTTTACTTTTGCTTTATCAAAGTTTCTTTATTTCTAGTAATGCTTTGTGAGATTTTAGAAGTAGTTTAGATAGCATAAAGAGTATAAAACTTGGCCTATACTAGATGTCATTCTATGGCATGAGATTGAGATTAGCATCCCACCTTAGTTAACACTCTTAACTTAGTGGTTAGAGCTAAACCAAAAACTTGATCACTCTAGATGGGAATACTTGGTGAAAATGCTTATGAAAACCTTGGAATGATGAGTCATTCCATTGAGATGTTTTGACATGTGTTGAGAAACACAAATGGTTTATGATGATGAAAATGTTGAGACATGAGCCTTAGCCCTTTATAAAAATTGGTGGTTGGGTTCGGATGCGATACCATTCCAATTTTTCCGTACAACCACAATACCTGAATTGGGTAAGGCTTAGCCGGAAGTTTATATGCATTAGTATGGGTTCCCTCACGGGAGAGGTTTGAGCTGAGGCTACCTCTTGATGTTGTCCACCTATGAAGTGCCCAGGATGGCAGATGGCCATGTCTGGGAGGCCAGGCTCATAGGAGAGGTGCTTATACTAGAGTGTGTAAAGGAAAGGTTATGATTGATTATCCGCATACTAAGTATGATGATTTAGGGTTATCCCTGACGGATGTATCGAATTTTGTGGTGAAAGTGTACCACCTCTATAGAGTGTCAAACTATTTGAATAGCCGCGTCCGCAGTCATGGACAGTTGGAGTGGCCATACTGTTCCGTCGTCAGATGTTTTCCAAAATGACTTATGAAATGAATTGTGACATGACTTGACCACAACAGGGTTGTGACTATGAAAACTAAGTTCCCACTTAGGTGATTTAGAACTTTATTTTATCTTTCTTTGTTTCTGAACTTAGCTTAGGTTTCAAACTTAACTTTGCAAATAAACTTAGAACTTAGCATTCCTACTAGAACTACCTGACTTGTTAATGATAGTTTGTGAGTACTTAAAAAGCACTCATGACTTTGTCCCTGGCTATTCCCGTGGCTAGACTATGAGGAGGACTATCTGGAAGAAGGACAGTAGGACGGCTACGACAAGTAGGATCATCTCCCATCGTCAGCATTGCCTGTGATACTGAAGATGGAGCCCACCGATACGCTTATTATTTCGTTGCTTGTTTGTACTAAGACTGGATTGTGAGATTCTTTATTTGTGTAAGATCTTATTATGGTTTGTAATGGATGATGTATTGTGATATCAAATCTGTTATGTCTCGAAAAATGGTAATCCTGGGATTGTGATGTATGGCATAACATCATCTGGGATTAAAAATCCGGGTGTTGACAGATTACCATCAATATGAGGATCAGAATTTTCTCAAAAGTTAGTGAGACACTTACTGGAGAGTGCTGAAGAGGACTATGCACGCAAGTCGGTACACCATCAACCAAGATGGATGGATGCCCTAGAAGTAGGGACATGAAGCCTCGTCGTTGAAGATGACCCCTGGCTGGCGCTGGTTTACGTCCCTTTGGCACCCCTCCCCTAACAGCCAGGGTCGTGCACCCCCTCCCCCACCCAAACCCCCTAACAGCCAGATCAGGTAATTGCCAGCAACGAGAGGGTGCAGAACGCCATCCCCCACCCAAGTGCCATCCTGCATTACCACATTTTTTTCAAGGATACGCCCTGGGAGACGTATCGTTTTCATAGAAGAAGGGCCAAGCGGCTGAGCATTACAACCCGCTGGAGCATAGACACCCCGAGAAGACCCATACTATCAAAATGATAGCACACACGCACTAGATTACTACTCGCGGCATCTCCACTTGTCCACATGTCCTAAATAGTCACGGAATAGACCCGGTGCCCTCCACAACTCTGCCTCGGAGGAAATCTTACGGATAGCCTCTGCCGTGGATGGAGCGACTCCCTCAAAAACAATGTCGTTCCGATGGAACCAGAGCGTCCAACAGACCAGCGAAATCCCGGTCCATAGGTCCCGATCCTGACCCTTGCCACCTCTCCTTTCCTGCAGCCAGGTCGTAAGTCTGGAGTCCTACCCGGGTAGCCAATGGATTTTGCCCCACCAATTCAGGCAGGTATCCCACACCTCCTGGGGAGAATGCAACCCATCAAGACGTGATCGATGGTCTGTCCACACTGGTCACAGAAGGGACAAGCAGCGGGATGCTGCAAACCACGTCTCTGAAGTCTATCTGCGGTCCAACATCTATTCCTTACTGCCAACCAAAGTGGAACTTTGCAGCTGGCGGGTGCGCGTGAGCACCAGATCTGCAGGGCTCCCGCCATCGAGGTCCTACCAGCGAAGAGTGCCTAGTAACAGGATTTAGCCGTGTAACAATTTCTTGGGTCCTAGCTCCACTTGAGAATGTCCTGCTCTCCAACTATCAGGCTAACTCCTTCTAATCGGTCTGCCACCTCAAGGAGCTCCCTGATTGCCGCGGCGCCCAAATCAGGGGAGATGTCGTGTAGCCAGCCACCGGCGACGCCCTCCCGGACCTTGCGTGTGGTAGCAACATGAACTGGCACCATTGCAAAAATATTTGACGCAAACTCGCTGATGCAACCGCATGGGAGCCACTTGTCTGTCCAGAAGAGCGTTGTAGCACCATCTCCTACCACCGAAGTGGTCGCCACGTCGAAGAGCTGCCTAGCCAACTCCAGGACCTTAAAGTCTAGCTCTTGCCACAGCTTGTCCAGCTCCACATGCTTCAGCCATAACCACCTGGCCCTCAGCGCTACATTCATAAGACGCGGATTGGGGATGCCAAGGCCCCCATCTCCTTTGGCATGCACACCCTATCCCAAGCCACTAGGCAGTGGCCACCATGAACATCCTTTCTGCCTCTCCATAGGAAACCGCTGATGATTTTCTCTATAGCGATGATGATCTCGATTGGGATGTCGAGTGACATCATAGCGAAAACTGGGATGGTAGAGAGAGTCGTCTTGATCAGCTCCAGCCTCCCACCACGGTTGAGCATCGATGCTTTCTACAGTGGCAGCTTAGAGGCCACAAGGTCAACCAATGACTGAAGCTACGCCGCTGAAGGTTTAGGCAGGGAGAGCGGTAGCCACAGGAAGCGTAGCGGGAACTGCACAATCGGGCATTGCAGCTCCTAGGCTACCCCCAATCTGTCCTCTTCAGAGCATCTTATTAGGTTGACCGAGCATTTAGAGAAGTTGGAGCGGAGGCCCAGGCCGCACCGAAATCAACGATGATCGACGAGATCACCCGGAAGTCCACAACAGTCGGCCACAAGAAGGTGACCACATCATCCGCATAGATCGAGGTACGCTACCTCAAACCTGATGCCGCCAGTCGGGATAGAAGGCCTAGACTTTCTGCCTTCACTATCATCAGGTGGAACACTTCCATTAGCAGGATGAATAGCTGTGGGGAGAGATGGTCTCCTTGCCGAAGGCATCGACGGTTGGCCACTTTGGCCCCTGGACAGCCGTTCAAGAGGACACGCGTGGATGCCGTGAAGAGCAGCATGCATATACATGCGAGGAGGCATTCACCGAAGCCTAGCTTCCTCAGGACGTCCAACAGGAAGGCTAAATCCAACCTTCCTGACTAAAAGGCTCACTTTAAGCAAAATATTATGTTGGTTAAAATAAAAAATGCAAAGCAAAATCATGAAGCTCAAATTTCTAATTTTTCCACAACCTGTTTGTAAATTGTATATATTTATAGTATGTGGTAGTAGGATACACTCCTATTGTTTTTTCATCATATTTTTTCAAGAAGACCACACAAACAATCAATTATAAAACATTGTCCAGATCACCGTTATTTGGTCAATTAGTGCAAACCAATTAGCAACCCCATTGAATTTAGTTTGATTATTTTCCTTCTTGAATTTAAAACTCTCAAAGGATTTTCTAATAATTTAAATAGTTGTGTGAATAATGAGTATCCTAAAATCCATCCACTTGTATACAGGTTTGAAAAATTAATTTAAAAGAGGAACTCCATTGTATGTCTTTTCAAACATTTCCTTGAAGTAAGTGATTTTCTCAAATTTCTATAAACGATTGAGTTTTTAAATATCTTAAGTTGTAGAATATGGAGACACAATCTTGCACGTATTTCTTTTTGTTATTTCTACTTATGAGATGTTCAATTTAGTTGTAAAATGTTGTGGAAAAAATGGAAAATTCAAAATTTAAATTATTTTAAATTACTATAAGATTAAAAACATGTCGCACATTTGTTTTAGTTCATGATGGCCATTTGAAACACCTTTAAATAAATTCAAAAATATGGCATCTAAACAGATGGGAGGGTTGGCATTTTTAAATAGAGGGACATGTATATCAGGTTTGTATTTCTAAAATATAATAAAATAGATAATTCACACCATATACCCCATCAAGTATGCACACTGTAGAGATGTGTAGGTCTCTTTTTTTAGGATCATCCATACTAATTTGCAGATACATTCTAGGCTTGGAAGCCCTTAGGTTTGGGAACCATCTGTCCACGAAATTCAAGGAATGACCCTGAAGAAAGACAAAACACCAGCATTCTGCAGTGGGTCCCATCTTGGTGCTCTCCCCCTAGGCCACTATGGAGTAGTAGTAACAACAAAAACAACAGGAACAACAATTTCATCATTAAGAGTAGGAGTCTCTAGAATTAATTAACGTTTTACATTAAATAGCAACAAGCTTATACTTACCTAAGCACTATTAAGAACTATTACTAATGAAATCGGTGTATTGTCTGCATTTTCTTAAAATCAATTGGTCTACCATGTTAAAATTTTGAAGGATAACTAGACTACTTTGGTTACTAACATAAGTACAATTAACCCACAAATATTTTCCAAAAATATAGTGGTGACTTTTCCATTGAGCCCACAATTTACTATATTTTTTCACTTAATTAGATGATGACATAGTGGGGAGTCCAACATATAATGACATAACACAGCGAAAATGGAATAAACGTGAAGTATGTTTTCTAATTAGCAAGGAATTTCGTTATTTTTGTTTGGACAGGTCAAAATTGATACATGGATGTAAGAGAAAGAATATAGAAAATGGTATATCATATCTGACGTTTGTTGCAAGAACAAGAATCTCCCACGTGCTCCGATCTACTCGCTTGGGCTGGCCCAGAAAGAGTAGAGCGGTCTTTTTTGTCTCTATTTTTTTTCTTTTTTATCCGTCTTGTTATGTGATTGATCAGTCGTATTTCCTCGTTGTTACAAGGTAAAAAAACAGATACCTCTGTAAGGAAGTAAAGATGCTAAACGGTACCAAATCTTGAAAATTGCCTAGTTGAAATTCGGATATTCTCTTAAAGTAACTGAATGATCATGATGACACACATAATACCTCTTTCTTTTTGTAGCTCGAGCCAAGAAACACAGCATTTTGAAGTGGCGGCCGTGTCCTTTTTCTGCCCTGTAACAAAAGCAGAGAAGAAAAAAAGAGGAATGAAAATGAACACTTCCAGCTTTGTGCCCTCACTGATCTGCACAGGACCGGCAAAACCGCACCACTTCGGGATGTAGTGAGCAGATTAAGTAAAAGGGCACGACAATCCTCATGGACCCACGCGAGATTATATTTAAGCACCAAAGGATTTTAAGAGGCAATGGCAAAGCAAAACGTGATGGTAAAACATGATTTACTCCCTTCGGTTCATATTAATATTAATATTCCTAACTTTGTTTTGATACAAATGCATCTAGTATAATATAGACCGGAGGATGTACTTAAATGACACATGCTCGGAGGCGGGGCGTAGGTGTCGTTGTGGCGACCGCAAATCATTGGTGGGACGAGGCAAGGCGACGTCGTGCGTGCGGCATCCAGGGGAAGAAGATTTTCTTTAATTTATTATTAGTGGAGGAGAGAGTGTGTCTTCCTAAATCGAGCACCATGCTCGCACAACGGGTCACGGTACGAGAGAGTTAAATCCATCGATAGTCAGAACAAGAAGAAGAGTTTGATGTAGACTGATTGACTACAACAAACAACGCTGAGGTCACAAGATGCAGCAAAGACATCCCGTACTAGGTATGATTACTAAAGCTGGAGAAGATGACCCACTTGAATCGAATGTGAGTCTAAGATTATGTAACATCCCAAAACTTTAATCAAGGTTAATCAAGATCCAAATCACCCAATTTAGGGTTAATAACAAAAACTTTTTAGTATTAAAAACCTTTATGAATGCATATGTGTGTTGCATTAATATAGAATTGTTTAGAAATGCCATGTTTGTTTGTTCTAGTGGTTGTAAAATGATTCAAAGGTGAATGCCACATCATCTAGATCATTTAGAAACAAAATCCAAAGAAAAAGAAATCAAATCAGATTAATAAATGCAAATGGTCATTTGTGCCATTTTAACCCACTACCACTTTAGGTGTTTCTAGAAGTCAAATTCAAACAGAAACATTCTCAACTCTTTTCACCCCTTGCTAGTACAAGTAAAGATCTACCAAGGCCCACTTTGAAATCTTACAGAAACATTTAAACACTAATTTTAAATGGCATTTGAAAATGGAATCCATTTCATATGCATAGATCCCACTTTTTCAAAAACTACTCAAATGAGTTCATCTTGATAATCCCAAGAAACCACAGATGATCAAGAAGCAACTGGATGTTATGCTGGAGAAAGGCAATCATTTGTGCACAGATTACACGAAGCTGAATCATGTCACCATCAAGAACAAGTACCCATTGCCAAAGATAGAGGATCTGTTTGATCAGTTGACTGGTGCCAGAGTGTTCTCTAAGATTGATCTTAGGACTGGTTATCAGCAACTTAAGATTCGTGCAACGGATATTCCAAAGACCACCTTTACCACCAGATATGGATTGTATGAGTATACGGTCATGTCTTTTGGATTAACCAATGCCCCCGCTTATTTCATGAATCTCATGAATAAGATCTTTATGAATTTTCTGGATAACTTTGTCGTTGTGTTTATCGACGATATTCTTATCTACTCCAAGTCGGAAGAAGACCATGAGCAACATCTAAGAATCATCCTTGAAACCCTTAGAGAGCATCAGTTGTATGCCAAGTTCAACAAATGTGAGATCTGGCCGAAAGAAGTAGGATTCCTCGGACATATTTTGTCGGCAGGAGGAGTCGCTGTTGATCTCGCAAAGATAATAGATGTTGAAGAATGGGAAGCCCCAACCACTCAAACCCAAGTCCATGCATTTCTCGGATTAGCGGGATATTACCGCAAGTTCGTCGATCGATTTTCGAGCATCGCCAGACCAATGACCCAATTGTTGAAGAAGGACAAGAAGTTTGAATGGACCGACAAATGTGAAGCAAATTTCCAAGAGCTCAAGAAGAGATTGATTTCAGCCCCAATATTGATTATGCCAGATATCAAGAAGCCTTTTGATGTGTATTGTGATGCATCCAAGATTGGTCTCGGATGTGTGTTGATGCAAGAAGGCAAAGTCATAGCCTATCTGTCCCGACAACTGAAGCAGCATGAGCAAAACTACCCTACCCATGATCTTGAACTAGCAGCCGTAGTTTTAGCATTGAAGACATGGCATTATTACCTGATGGGTAACCGCTGTGAGATTTATTCGGATCACAAGAGTCTGAAATACATTTTCACTCAGAAGGAGCTGAATATGAGGCAAAGGAGATGGATAGAGTTAATCAAGGATTATGACCTTGACATTCACTATCACCCCGGCAAAGCCAATGTGGTAGCGGATGCTCTTAGCAGATTGCCGTGTAGGTTAAACACCATGATCAAGGAGAAGCAACCAAGTTTGCATGAGGAGTTGGAGCAGTTTAGAACTGAGCTTGTTAACAAAGGATTTTTAGCTAGCATTGAACTTCAACCCACTTTGATCAGTCAGATCAAGGAAGCCCATAAAGGAAATGCAAGTATTGATGGAATCAAGCGTCATGTTGGTACAGGAAAGGTACCTGGATTCACCGAAGACGAAGAAGGAGTTCTGTAGTACAAAGGACGTATCTGTGTGCCAGCAGATTCGGAGCTGAAGCAAGTTATCATGCAAGAACCTCCTGATACTCTTTATTCTATCCACCCCGGAGGAACGAAGATGTATCAGGATTTTAAGGAGCAATTTTGGTGGCACAAGATGAAGAGAGAAATCGGAAGCTACATCGCCAAGTGCGATATCTGTCAAAGAGTCAAAGCAGAACATCAGAGACCCGCAGAACTGTTGCAACCATTGCAGATTCCGGAATGCAAATGGGATTCCATCAGAATGGACTTTATCACCGGTTTGCCTACTTCTAGTAGGGGAAATGACTCAATCTGGGTCATAGTTGATAGACTGTCCAAGGTAGCCCATTTTATACCTGTCAAGACAACCTACCAGAGTTCGAAGCTAGAAGAGTTGTACATTGCTAGAATTGTTAGTCTGCATGGAACCCCCAAGACCGTAGTGTCGGATCGAAGAACCCAATTTACCTCGAGATTTTGGCAGAAAGTCCAAGAAGGATTAGGAACCAAGTTGAATTTTAGCACAGCTTATCACCCGCAGACCGACGGACAGACTGAAAGAGTCAACCAAATCCTAGAAGATATGTTGAGAGCTAGTGTGTTAGAGTATGGATCAAAATGAGAAGATTGCCTGCCTTTCACAGAATTCTCATACAACAACAATTATCAAGCCAATTTGCAAAGGACCCCATTTGAGTTCTTATATGGAAGAAAATGTCGTGCCCCTTTGAATTGGTCGCAAGTAGGAGAGAGTCAGATTTCTGGACCCGACATCCTACGAGAAGCCGAAGAGAAGGTTCACAAAGTCCGTGAGCACCTCAAGACCAACCAATCCAGACAAAAGAGTTATGCTGACAAGAGACATAGAGACCTGACTTTCAATGTCGAAGATTTTTTGTATCTCAAAGTTTCGCTGTTGAAGAGAACGCAACGTTTTAGTCTGAAAGGAAAGTTAGCCCCCAGATATATCAGACCCTTCAAGATTCTGAATCATCGAGGAGAAGTATCGTATCAACTAGAACTGCCAGAAGAGATGTCTGTCATCCATAATATGTTCCATATCTCGTTACTTCGCAAATGCCTAGAAGTGTCAGAGAAGACCGAAGTTTTGAAGAACATCGATCACCGAGCCATTGATATCAACAAGGATCTGACGTATCGTGAAGTGCCCATTCATATCTTGGCGGAATCTTACATAACCACCAGGACCCGGAGTATCAAATTTCTCAATTTCCAATGGAGCAACCATACCAAAGAAGAAGCCACTTGGGAGCGAGAAGACTACATTAGGACTGAGTTTCCAGATCTATTTAGTTCCTAGTTTTCTTTCTTAAATCTCGCGACGAGATTTTGTTTAAGTGGGAATGTTTGTAACATCCCAAAACTTTACTCAAGGTTAATCAAGATCCAAATCTCCCAATTTAGGGTTAACAAAAACTTTTTAGTATTAAAAACCTTTGCGAATGCATGTGTGTTGCATTAATATAGAATTGTTTAGAATTGCCATGTTTGTTTGTTCTAATGGTTGTAAAATGATTCAAAGGTGAATGCCACATCATCTAGATCATTTAGAAACAAAATCCAAAGAAAAAGAAACCAAATAAGATTAATAAATGCGAATGGTCATTTGTGCCATTTTAACCCACTGGGACACTTTAGGTGTTCCTAGAAGTCAAATTCAAACGGAAACATTCTCAACTCTTTTCACCCCTTTCTCGTACAAGTAAAGATCTACCAAGGCCCACTTTGAAATCTTACAAAAACATTTAAACACTAATTTTAAATGGCATTTGAAAATGGAATCCATTTCATATGCATAGATCCCACTTTTTCGAAAACTACTCAAATGAGTTCACCTTGACAATCCCAAGCAACGACCGATGATCAAGCTTATGACTAACCCACCCACCAAAAAACTTTTCAAAATTCAAAATAAATTTCTTGCAGCCATTGAGTCGAATAGTTGGCAGGCAGAGATAATCTAGCCTAACTAATATTGTTGCTAATTGAGTTCTTGTCCCCCATTTGACCCTCTGTACTCTCCTATGTCCCCTCTTAGCCTAACCTTGACCCAGACAACCTCCCACCTTCACCGCAGCGCCAGTACCGCGCCGCCCAAAAATGGTCGTCGCCGGCCAACCATGGCTGACGCGCCAGAGACCGGGCCGCACCTACCCAGCATGTCCCCTAGCTCCGACACACCCTACCACGACCCCCTGTCCACCCCACGGACGCAGCCGAGCACTGGACCACCGAGGCACGCCTGCGCTCTCTGCCTCTGCACCGCATGGACCGCGCCAGTGCGCCGCGTCCGACAAGGCAGCACACGCCGCCCCTTGACCATAGCCCATGCGTGCCGCTTCGCCTTGACCCCAGCACACTCCCGGACATGCCCATTTCCCGCCGCGCGACCAGCACCCGCCGTGAGCCGCGTAGAATGCCGCTGCTCCTGCTCAGAGCACCAGCCACGCCCAACCAAACGCCACCGCCCCTAGCCGCGCCATCATGCCGTAGATGACCGCCAGGAGGCAGAGCACCATCCGCCTACCTCGCCCATTCCATTAGCCCTCTGTACCATCATAACTGACGAGCTCACCGTCGCACCCCACGGTCCCCTCGTCGGGATATAAAAGGAGACCTCCCCAGTCCCATTTCTGCACAACACTCACCTCCCATCTCACCCTTGATCCTTCCCCACTTCTTCCTGGAGCCGCTCGAGCCCTCAATCGCCGGAATTGTGCCGGAGCACGCCGCAGCAGAGGAAAAAGGGGGTCGTCGATTGCGACCACCCCAGGAGCCGCCACGACCAGGCCTGAGCCCGCCGTCGACCACCGGTTCGATCGCCCCCATCACCACGTTAGTTGGAGCCCTGGTAAGCCCCCAATCGAACCCCACCGAGCCGCTAGGGTTCAGTCTCGCCGGCGACCTGTTCGTCGTCGACGATGAGCCACGACCATTGATCTTTGTTCTAATTGCACGGCCCACATCGCCACGTACTGCTTCATGTTAGAGTCAGCCGTTGACATGCGGGACCCCCTTGTCAGTTGCCCTCTGCGCCGTGGAGCGCCACTGGGCCAGCCCATTTAGTTTCCCGCCTTAGCCGGCAGATTCAAATAAAGAATTTTCTATTTAGACTTAAACTCAATTCTGTCCACGAGTTTAAAAACCAATTCAGAGAGTTCTACTAAACCAAATTGAATGATTCAAATTTTGTTAGAAAGATAATTAAGATCTCTATCCAAACCCATTGGATTTAAACCAATTAGAGTGATAGATAACATATAGAAAAAATAACAGTACATAGACTTTTCTACATTCAAACATTTTTCAAAAATCAACCATAATAGCTTTTGAGTTGATTCCAACTCTCAAAAATCACATTTGATAATACCTATCTGAATATGTAATAATATTTAGGTTTGCATGTAGTGAATTTGGACTAGTATCAAAATAATGCTATATAGGCATTTCTAGTTACTTTAAATCATTTAAATATTAATATTATACTTTAAAAAAGGTGATCCAACATTTAAATCACATTCCCATGTATTAGAATATGTGGTGATGACATGTGTCCACATGATCCCATATTTTAATTGTAGAATATTAAATCTTAATTAATTTCAATGAGTAGAAATTACTTTTCTCAAATAAAATAAATGAAACTAGTTCTTTAAATCTTGTGATGAGTGTGATGATACTAGATCATTAAATATGTGCCTTAGTGTGCTAAGTAGACTAGTTAAGTATTGTTTAGTGATTGTGTATCCCGTATGTATTTATAGACAATAGTACTGACCAAGTCTATGAGGAGGAGGAGTTCTACCCCGAAGAAGATGAGGAGAATTTCAACCACTGCACCAATCAAGGCAAGCCATCACTATTAAGCAAGTTAGCCCCTTGCAAGCTAACACTGGCAAGATATTGTTAGCAAGCTAGAATTATACAAGAGGACCTAAGAAAGATGCATTAGGCATGCTTTAGTTGTACCCCTTGATTTATACACATCCCAAGTTTTACTTTTGCTTTATCAAAGTTTCTTTATTTCTAGTAATGCTTTGTGAGATTTTAGAAGTAGTTTAGATAGCATAAAGAGTATAAAACTTGGCCTATACTAGATGTCATTCTATGGCATGAGATTGAGATTAGCATCCCACCTTAGTTAACACTCTTAACTTAGTGGTTAGAGCTAAACCAAAAACTTGATCACTCTAGATGGGAATACTTGGTGAAAATGCTTATGAAAACCTTGGAATGATGAGTCATTCCATTGAGATGTTTTGACATGTGTTGAGAAACACAAATGGTTTATGATGATGAAAATGTTGAGACATGAGCCTTAGCCCTTTATAAAAATTGGTGGTTGGGTTCGGATGCGATACCATTCCAATTTTTCCGTACAACCACAATACCTGAATTGGGTAAGGCTTAGCCGGAAGTTTATATGCATTAGTATGGGTTCCCTCACGGGAGAGGTTTGAGCTGAGGCTACCTCTTGATGTTGTCCACCTATGAAGTGCCCAGGATGGCAGATGGCCATGTCTGGGAGGCCAGGCTCATAGGAGAGGTGCTTATACTAGAGTGTGTAAAGGAAAGGTTATGATTGATTATCCGCATACTAAGTATGATGATTTAGGGTTATCCCTGACGGATGTATCGAATTTTGTGGTGAAAGTGTACCACCTCTATAGAGTGTCAAACTATTTGAATAGCCGCGTCCGCAGTCATGGACAGTTGGAGTGGCCATACTGTTCCGTCGTCAGATGTTTTCCAAAATGACTTATGAAATGAATTGTGACATGACTTGACCACAACAGGGTTGTGACTATGAAAACTAAGTTCCCACTTAGGTGATTTAGAACTTTATTTTATCTTTCTTTGTTTCTGAACTTAGCTTAGGTTTCAAACTTAACTTTGCAAATAAACTTAGAACTTAGCATTCCTACTAGAACTACCTGACTTGTTAATGATAGTTTGTGAGTACTTAAAAAGCACTCATGACTTTGTCCCTGGCTATTCCCGTGGCTAGACTATGAGGAGGACTATCTGGAAGAAGGACAGTAGGACGGCTACGACAAGTAGGATCATCTCCCATCGTCAGCATTGCCTGTGATACTGAAGATGGAGCCCACCGATACGCTTATTATTTCGTTGCTTGTTTGTACTAAGACTGGATTGTGAGATTCTTTATTTGTGTAAGATCTTATTATGGTTTGTAATGGATGATGTATTGTGATATCAAATCTGTTATGTCTCGAAAAATGGTAATCCTGGGATTGTGATGTATGGCATAACATCATCTGGGATTAAAAATCCGGGTGTTGACAGATTACCATCAATATGAGGATCAGAATTTTCTCAAAAGTTAGTGAGACACTTACTGGAGAGTGCTGAAGAGGACTATGCACGCAAGTCGGTACACCATCAACCAAGATGGATGGATGCCCTAGAAGTAGGGACATGAAGCCTCGTCGTTGAAGATGACCCCTGGCTGGCGCTGGTTTACGTCCCTTTGGCACCCCTCCCCTAACAGCCAGGGTCGTGCACCCCCTCCCCCACCCAAACCCCCTAACAGCCAGATCAGGTAATTGCCAGCAACGAGAGGGTGCAGAACGCCATCCCCCACCCAAGTGCCATCCTGCATTACCACATTTTTTTCAAGGATACGCCCTGGGAGACGTATCGTTTTCATAGAAGAAGGGCCAAGCGGCTGAGCATTACAACCCGCTGGAGCATAGACACCCCGAGAAGACCCATACTATCAAAATGATAGCACACACGCACTAGATTACTACTCGCGGCATCTCCACTTTTCCACATGTCCTAAATAGTCACGGAATAGACCCGGTGCCCTCCACAACTCTGCCTCGGAGGAAATCTTACGGATAGCCTCTGCCGTGGATGGAGCGACTCCCTCAAAAACAATGTCGTTCCGATGGAACCAGAGCGTCCAACAGACCAGCGAAATCCCGGTCCATAGGTCCCGATCCTGACCCTTGCCACCTCTCCTTTCCTGCAGCCAGGTCGTAAGTCTGGAGTCCTACCCGGGTAGCCAATGGATTTTGCCCCACCAATTCAGGCAGGTATCCCACACCTCCTGGGGAGAATGCAACCCATCAAGACGTGATCGATGGTCTGTCCACACTGGTCACAGAAGGGACAAGCAGCGGGATGCTGCAAACCACGTCTCTGAAGTCTATCTGCGGTCCAACATCTATTCCTTACTGCCAACCAAAGTGGAACTTTGCAGCTGGCGGGTGCGCGCGAGCACCAGATCTGCAGGGCTCCCGCCATCGAGGTCCTACCAGCGAAGAGTGCCTAGTAACAGGATTTAGCCGTGTAACAATTTCTTGGGTCCTAGCTCCACTTGAGAATGTCCTGCTCTCCAACTATCAGGCTAACTCCTTCTAATCGGTCTGCCACCTCAAGGAGCTCCCTGATTGCCGCGGCGCCCAAATCAGGGGAGATGTCGTGTAGCCAGCCACCGGCGACGCCCTCCCGGACCTTGCGTGTGGTAGCAACATGAACTGGCACCATTGCAAAAATATTTGACGCAAACTCGCTGATGCAACCGCATGGGAGCCACTTGTCTGTCCAGAAGAGCGTTGTAGCACCATCTCCTACCACCGAAGTGGTCGCCACGTCGAAGAGCTGCCTAGCCAACTCCAGGACCTTAAAGTCTAGCTCTTGCCACAGCTTGTCCAGCTCCACATGCTTCAGCCATAACCACCTGGCCCTCAGCGCTACATTCATAAGACGCGGATTGGGGATGCCAAGGCCCCCATCTCCTTTGGCATGCACACCCTATCCCAAGCCACTAGGCAGTGGCCACCATGAACATCCTTTCTGCCTCTCCATAGGAAACCGCTGATGATTTTCTCTATAGCGATGATGATCTCGATTGGGATGTCGAGTGACATCATAGCGAAAACTGGGATGGTAGAGAGAGTCGTCTTGACCAGCTCCAGCCTCCCACCACGGTTGAGCATCGATGCTTTCTACAGTGGCAGCTTAGAGGCCACAAGGTCAACCAATGACTGAAGCTACGCCGCTGAAGGTTTAGGCAGGGAGAGCGGTAGCCATAGGAAGCGTAGCGGGAACTGCACAATCGGGCATTGCAGCTCCTAGGCTACCCCCAATCTGTCCTCTTCAGAGCATCTTATTAGGTTGACCGAGCATTTAGAGAAGTTGGAGCGGAGGCCCAGGCCGCACCGAAATCAACGATGATCGACGAGATCACCCGGAAGTCCACAACAGTCGGCCACAAGAAGGTGACCACATCATCCGCATAGATCGAGGTACGCTACCTCAAACCTGATGCCGCCAGTCGGGATAGAAGGCCTAGACTTTCTGCCTTCACTATCATCAGGTGGAACACTTCCATTAGCAGGATGAATAGCTGTGGGGAGAGATGGTCTCCTTGCCGAAGGCATCGACGGTTGGCCACTTTGGCCCCTGGACAGCCGTTCAAGAGGACACGCGTGGATGCCGTGAAGAGCAGCATGCATATACATGCGAGGAGGCATTCACCGAAGCCTAGCTTCCTCAGGACGTCCAACAGGAAGGCTAAATCCAACCTTCCTGACTAAAAGGCTCACTTTAAGCAAAATATTATGTTGGTTAAAATAAAAAATGCAAAGCAAAATCATGAAGCTCAAATTTCTAATTTTTCCACAACCTGTTTGTAAATTGTATATATTTATAGTATGTGGTAGTAGGATACACTCCTATTGTTTTTTCATCATATTTTTTCAAGAAGACCACACAAACAATCAATTATAAAACATTGTCCAGATCACCGTTATTTGGTCAATTAGTGCAAACCAATTAGCAACCCCATTGAATTTAGTTTGATTATTTTCCTTCTTGAATTTAAAACTCTCAAAGGATTTTCTAATAATTTAAATAGTTGTGTGAATAATGAGTATCCTAAAATCCATCCACTTGTATACAGGTTTGAAAAATTAATTTAAAAGAGGAACTCCATTGTATGTCTTTTCAAACATTTCCTTGAAGTAAGTGATTTTCTCAAATTTCTATAAACGATTGAGTTTTTAAATATCTTAAGTTGTAGAATATGGAGACACAATCTTGCACGTATTTCTTTTTGTTATTTCTACTTATGAGATGTTCAATTTAGTTGTAAAATGTTGTGGAAAAAATGGAAAATTCAAAATTTAAATTATTTTAAATTACTATAAGATTAAAAACATGTCGCACATTTGTTTTAGTTCATGATGGCCATTTGAAACACCTTTAAATAAATTCAAAAATATGGCATCTAAACAGATGGGAGGGTTGGCATTTTTAAATAGAGGGACATGTATATCAGGTTTGTATTTCTAAAATATAATAAAATAGATAATTCACACCATATACCCCATCAAGTATGCACACTGTAGAGATGTGTAGGTCTCTTTTTTTAGGATCATCCATACTAATTTGCAGATACATTCTAGGCTTGGAAGCCCTTAGGTTTGGGAACCATCTGTCCACGAAATTCAAGGAATGACCCTGAAGAAAGACAAAACACCAGCATTCTGCAGTGGGTCCCATCTTGGTGCTCTCCCCCTAGGCCACTATGGAGTAGTAGTAACAACAAAAACAACAGGAACAACAATTTCATCATTAAGAGTAGGAGTCTCTAGAATTAATTAACGTTTTACATTAAATAGCAACAAGCTTATACTTACCTAAGCACTATTAAGAACTATTACTAATGAAATCGGTGTATTGTCTGCATTTTCTTAAAATCAATTGGTCTACCATGTTAAAATTTTGAAGGATAACTAGACTACTTTGGTTACTAACATAAGTACAATTAACCCACAAATATTTTCCAAAAATATAGTGGTGACTTTTCCATTGAGCCCACAATTTACTATATTTTTTCACTTAATTAGATGATGACATAGTGGGGAGTCCAACATATAATGACATAACACAGCGAAAATGGAATAAACGTGAAGTATGTTTTCTAATTAGCAAGGAATTTCGTTATTTTTGTTTGGACAGGTCAAAATTGATACATGGATGTAAGAGAAAGAATATAGAAAATGGTATATCATATCTGACGTTTGTTGCAAGAACAAGAATCTCCCACGTGCTCCGATCTACTCGCTTGGGCTGGCCCAGAAAGAGTAGAGCGGTCTTTTTTGTCTCTATTTTTTTTTCTTTTTTATCCGTCTTGTTATGTGATTGATCAGTCGTATTTCCTCGTTGTTACAAGGTAAAAAAACAGATACCTCTGTAAGGAAGTAAAGATGCTAAACGGTACCAAATCTTGAAAATTGCCTAGTTGAAATTCGGATATTCTCTTAAAGTAACTGAATGATCATGATGACACACATAATACCTCTTTCTTTTTGTAGCTCGAGCCAAGAAACACAGCATTTTGAAGTGGCGGCCGTGTCCTTTTTCTGCCCTGTAACAAAAGCAGAGAAGAAAAAAAGAGGAATGAAAATGAACACTTCCAGCTTTGTGCCCTCACTGATCTGCACAGGACCGGCAAAACCGCACCACTTCGGGATGTAGTGAGCAGATTAAGTAAAAGGGCACGACAATCCTCATGGACCCACGCGAGATTATATTTAAGCACCAAAGGATTTTAAGAGGCAATGGCAAAGCAAAACGTGATGGTAAAACATGATTTACTCCCTTCGGTTCATATTAATATTAATATTCCTAACTTTGTTTTGATACAAATGCATCTAGTATAATATAGACCGGAGGATGTACTTAAATGACACATGCTCGGAGGCGGGGCGTAGGTGTCGTTGTGGCGACCGCAAATCATTGGTGGGACGAGGCAAGGCGACGTCGTGCGTGCGGCATCCAGGGGAAGAAGATTTTCTTTAATTTATTATTAGTGGAGGAGAGAGTGTGTCTTCCTAACTCGAGCACCATGCTCGCACAACGGGTCACGGTACGAGAGAGTTAAATCCATCGATAGTCAGAACAAGAAGAAGAGTTTGATGTAGACTGATTGACTACAACAAACAACGCTGAGGTCACAAGATGCAGCAAAGACATCCCGTACTAGGTATGATTACTAAAGCTGGAGAAGATGACCCACTTGAATCGAATGTGAGTCTAAGATTATGTAACATCCCAAAACTTTAATCAAGGTTAATCAAGATCCAAATCACCCAATTTAGGGTTAATAACAAAAACTTTTTAGTATTAAAAACCTTTATGAATGCATATGTGTGTTGCATTAATATAGAATTGTTTAGAAATGCCATGTTTGTTTGTTCTAGTGGTTGTAAAATGATTCAAAGGTGAATGCCACATCATCTAGATCATTTAGAAACAAAATCCAAAGAAAAAGAAATCAAATCAGATTAATAAATGCAAATGGTCATTTGTGCCATTTTAACCCACTACCACTTTAGGTGTTTCTAGAAGTCAAATTCAAACAGAAACATTCTCAACTCTTTTCACCCCTTGCTAGTACAAGTAAAGATCTACCAAGGCCCACTTTGAAATCTTACAGAAACATTTAAACACTAATTTTAAATGGCATTTGAAAATGGAATCCATTTCATATGCATAGATCCCACTTTTTCAAAAACTACTCAAATGAGTTCATCTTGATAATCCCAAGAAACCACAGATGATCAAGAAGCAACTGGATGTTATGCTGGAGAAAGGCAATCATTTGTGCACAGATTACACGAAGCTGAATCATGTCACCATCAAGAACAAGTACCCATTGCCAAAGATAGAGGATCTGTTTGATCAGTTGACTGGTGCCAGAGTGTTCTCTAAGATTGATCTTAGGACTGGTTATCAGCAACTTAAGATTCGTGCAACGGATATTCCAAAGACTTTTAGCAGCGTGATCAAGGCATTATTCACAGTGTCAAATCCACGACTGTCCAGCCTGGACAGAGAGTGGAAGGCATCCATGACATCCTTCTTAATAATGGTCCAACAGGTCACGAAGAAGTGAGCCGAGAATCCATCAGGGCCGGGGCATTTGTCCAAAGGCATGCCCCGGATGGCTGAAAGCACTTCCTCCTCTATGAATGCCCTGTCAATGTGTTGGAGGTCCACATATTGCAGACTGAGGTAGTCCAGGTCGAGCGAGAAAGGTCGCTCATTAGCCACCCCGAGCAAGTTCTCAAAGAAACTGTCCACGGCTTCAGCCTTCTCTGCATGTTCCGAGATCCGGACCTCATCCACCAGGAGGTGCCCAATGAATTTTTTCCTCTTGTGATGGCTCGCATGGGTATGAAAGAAATGCGTGCAACCATCCCCTTCATGGAGCCAAAGGATTCACGATCTCTGCCTGGCCAACATCCTTTCCAAGGATGCCAGTCCCAACAGCTTCTTTTTTAGGAGGCATCTAAGTCCACGCTCCTGAGGCGAGAGCGGTCTGCTCTCCATGGCAACATCGAAGCGGAGGATTAACTCTGTGGCCATGAGGATCTGCAACTTGATATGGCCAATGAATTTGGCACTCCATCGGGAAAGGTCCTTCGCCACAGTTCACAGCTTCATGTCAAGTCTCTTGAATGGGTTTGGCTCCCATCGCTACAACGACCACGCGGCCTCGACCACTTCCATGAACCCATCCACCTTAGGCCAGAAGGATTGGAATTGGAACCGACGCCCTCTCTGAAAATCAGGCGCAAGAGTGAGCAGCAGAGGGCAGTGATCCGAGGGCCTGAAGACATGGCTGAGAGAAAACCGTCAGGGTAGCAGTCTTCCCAGTCCACGGTCGAGAAGACCCTGTCTAGCTTCTCCAAAGTTGGTTGAGCTCTCTCGTTGGTCCATGTGAATCTGCGGCCGTTGAGGTAAAGCTCCTTGAGCTCCAACATCGCAAGCGTTCTACGGAACCTGGTCATCATGCGGCGGTGAAGCGTGCCCTAGTTCTTATCTTCTAGGTTGACAATGATGTTGAAGTCACCCGCCACCACCCAGGGCCCCGCGTGCAGGTCACGGATGTCCTACAACTCTTGGAGAAAACCCCGCTTGTCCACACCACTTTGGGGACCGTACACTCCAGTGAACCACCAGCTATGATCCACGCCCGTCGAGATGCGGGTCGTGATGGCATGATTCGAGATGTGCGGGTGCGAGACAGTGACAATGTCGGATTACCAAGCCAGCAGGATTCCACCACGCATTCCCTCAGCTGGCACAAAGTAGAACTTTTCAAACGAGGGGTCAAGGCACTCTATCACCATGCGGTCCGAGATGAGCGCCATCTTGGTCTCCTGCAAACAGACCACTGTAGCTCTGGCCAGGGATAAAACCTGAGAGATTGCAAGCCGACATGCCGGTGAGTTCAAACCATGAGCATTCCAAATACCGATGCAAAAGTCAGGATCATCCATTAATACAACATGGGAGAGTTGCCAGACTATAGAACAAACACCCCAATCAAACCAGGCACTCCACAGGTGCATCCTCGAACAGGGGCAGAGCCTCCGGTAACCACCCGAATAGATGGAGCACAACGCCAATGTGCTGTTGGCGCAAGGGTCTCGCAAACAGGTCCAGGTACACGTCCAAAGCATCATCTCCAATCACCTCGCCCTCCTGGGCAATGCCCAGCCTAGTGATGAGGGTGCGCTGCTGCTGTCGGATAGGGGTACCCGGTGCAAAGAGTCCACCAATCCTTCCAGTCCTCTGAACCGGTCTAGAGTACTACTTCTTGTTTCTACCGTGCTTAGCCACCGGTCTGCCCAAGACCAAGTTGATTGGCTTTTTGTACGCTCCACGGAAGACGGATGGGCACTCCGCTCTAGCAGGTGGGACCACCATCGATGCGCCGCCACCCACCACTAGGGGTCCCTGCTGCTCTTCCGCGTCCGAATCCACTGGCGAGAGATTGACCAGGAACATCTCCAGCATGTCTAGCACCGACCTGGGGGACCCAGGCGAGCCCGCAACCCCCAAATCACCCAACTCCCTGTCCTCAGACGATGACAGTAGTCCCGACGAGGGGAGTTGGCAGCACGACCCGGGGGTGACAGAGGGCTCCTCCAAGCATTACCACATTTAACAGATTTTCTATAGACGCAAAGAAAAGAAGTTCATCCGCGCACACCATGAAACAAGCAAGAAGTTCATCCACCTACATACCTCGATACGCTCCTAAAGAGAAAACTAACAAATGATCGATACTAAGTTCCATTTCCTAAAGAGAAAACTGACGAATGCATGCAACAGGCTAATCGAACACATACGATGATCAATCGTGGGCGAAATTACATAAAGAGAAAACATATGTATGATCAGGTCCGCTCCATAGATTTTAGGGGTCTAGGGCAATACGACACCAAGGCTCCTTGTTCAAAGTGGCAAAGTTTCACTTGGTCAAGGAGAGCAATGGCCCTCCCATTTCATAAAAATTCTTAAAGATACATGTAATATTTATGTTAAGATTTTAACTATTACTCAAAATTTAAGCATGATGTACTTCTAAAATCCTCTAAATAATTTTTATCAAGATCTGTCGCTTGTTCAGAACAGAAGACTTAAAAAATATTAGTATTCCGCAAGAGAAATATTATTGCAATGCAATAACAAATTAGATAACCCATACATTTGAGATACATGATCTTTCAAATCTCGGTGACGACATTTGAAACTACTCATTTATATTGATCGAGAAAACTATATATACCATGATACTTATTTTACCAATGGTTTCTTGTGTACATGTGTATATACATATGTACCTCTAGAATTAATCAGAGAACAAAATTATGAGAGTAACAGATTCATATGCATGTGCAAAAAATAGAGTAGAAAAGTAGCATATTAAGCATTGAATTAATAAGAGGAAGAAATAGTGTCAAAACATGTATGACCGGGCAAATAGAACTTTTGGGGAATCAAAGGAGAGCTGCTTGAGAAATTATGTTTTTCAAAGAAGATCCACTTGCGCAGATATTTAGTTATGTGATTGCATCATTAGTCTTCACTAATAAATACCCACAACTTTGTAAAGGCATATGAAGATTGTTAATGTTGTGCATATTTCGAGAGGCTAGGAAAATCGTGACATCGAGAAAAATATTGAGAAGTGCTGAAGTATTTATTGGGATGTTGATATTGTTTCCTGCGATCGAAATTGAATGATGTATCTATGTGTGCTTCCTAAATGGAACTGGCATGCATGCCCTCTTTTCTATACAAAATTTTGGAGTATTTTCTTGGGAAAGAGAAGTCAAAGTAGAATGAATGTAGAGAACTAATATGGTAGTCTACAACTTAGATTATCTATATTTTCTAAAATTATTCTACCCTGCTAAGACTTCATAAGTATAGAAAACTAATATACGTACATGAAAATCTTGGACCGAACCCTACCTCGGTTGGGCCTAGGGGGCGCTCTGCCATGCTCTATAGGCCAGCCCTGTCGACAGTGCGCCAGGCTAGACACGACAGACCGAAAGTGGTGCGCCAGCGATAGGCGACACTTATGCCCGGTCTTTGGCCCTGCAGATCGATCCATCGATCACATGGCTAGCTGGCGGAGAATATCATTTTGCGGCCCGAAAGTTGGGTCGCCCAGGCAACACGGTACCCAAGTTGATTTTTATCACCGCGATTCGAAAAGTTGGAGCACCAATTGCTGAGAGGGGTCTTTCGAGTGAATGATGGCCAAACCCAATATTTTTAAATCGCGCCCGTTAAGTCAGAAAATTCCGTTACACTAGTTCCTGTTGTGCCCTTTCTTCGCCGGTCACTCTTCTTAGCCACTCTGCATGTGTCGTAGGGGCAAATCCATTACTGTACTTTCCTAACTCTCGACACTGGATCTTGCTGCGGTGGCGGTGGTCCCTTTTCTTCCCTTCCCCGACCCTAAATCTGCCGGTGGCGGAGGGCCCTTTTTCTCCCTCCCCCAACACTGAATCCAACGGCGGCAGCCCAGCATGTCTTGCAAGGCGAAGGTTGTAGCTATGTCGCCGACTGAATCAGGTCTGTTGGGGCCCAAGTCTGGGGCTCAACACGTAGCAGTGGTGAGGTCTTCAGCCCCGGTTAGCAAGGAGGCCAGCAAAGATTCTGCTCCCAAGGTACCTACGAGCAACGGGTTGAAGAGAAAGCAAGGCCGGCGGCGGATTTTTCGGCTTCGGTGGGCGGATGCAGCACCCAGATCTCGAAGAAAAAAACCCGGGAGAAGAGCGAGAGGTGAATTTTTCTTATCTGTGCCTTATCTTGCAAGTAGATTAGTTACGGCATAATAGAATCGAATGAACTGAAATGTTCCCCTTTTAATCAAATTAGGCATAGCTTTGATACAAGGGACCTATATGAGTTCATAGTTCATGTTCGGCAGTACACTACAAAACTTGATTTTGGTTGCGAGAGGGTTGTGTTCGGGCAAGATGTGCATCTGCTTGTGAATTGCAAAGAGGTTGTGTCTGTTTCGCAGCTGGTAGATATGCTTGCCGCTAGAATTCCCTGGGGTTCTAGATAGAGGACAAAATTGGTGTGGCGCAACATGAATGATACCTATCAGCAAATTGAGCACTCCCATGAGCTTCAGATGGTTTGGGAGTGTTGTGAAGCTAATCGTAAGGTGAAAGTTGAAGCGATGATTGATGATATGTATGCAAATGCTGGAGATCTTGCTGTCAGAGCTTTTGCTCCTGGAGAATACAGACCAATAGATGTTGATCTAGATAAGTTCAATATACGCATAGAGGTGGATTCATACATGGCAAAACTTGATGAGGGAGTTAATAAGCTAGTTTCGTCATGTACTGTGGAGATCACTGTCGATTCCAAAAACATAACTCTTGATGAAATGAGAGAGATGATCGGTAAGGAAATCAGTATTGGCCCTAAGAAGATGGCAAAAATCTGGTGGTGGCATCATAAGAAGCAGCAATTCATAGATGTTTTGGATACTCAAGATCTTATGCAGATTATACAACGAAAGAAGCAAACCAGGAAGGTGTTCTTCCTTGGTACCATTTATGATGTTGTTGAACAGGTTATAGTGGATGTAGATGCCCCTGTAGTGGCTGAACAAAATGAGGTGGTTGACGTTGATGAGATCTGATGAGAGCTGCTACCCTAGGCTTGTCAGATGGACCGCGGGGTTCCCCTGCCTGTATTTGTAATATTGACTGCTGTTGCATTTAGAGCGTTTTTCTGTGATTATGTTTGTTGAGAGATTACGATATAATGTTGTGCGAGCTGTTGAGATTTTCAGACATGTCACTCACTGAAACCATCGTTGTTGTAATAAGACATAAGTACATTGTAGTTGACATGATTATGTTTCTTAAGATGAGGTACCATACTTGTTTATGTTATTATGTTTGTTGGGACATTGTAATGTAATGTTTTATGAAACCATGACTGGACAAGTGATGCATAAATAGATTGTAGTTGACATGATTATGTTTCTTGAGATGATGCACTGTACTTGTTTCTGTTATTTTGTTTGTTGACAGATTGTAATGTAATGTTTTGCGAAACCATGACAGGACAAGTGATGTGTAAGTACCTTGTAGTCAACATGATTTTTTTTCTTGAGTTGATGTAATATACTTGTTTCTATGATTACGTTTCTTGAGAGATTGTAATGTGATGTTTGTGAAACCATGTTGTGATTATGTTTGTTGAGAGATTGTAATGTAATGTTTTGTGAAACCATGACTGAAGAAGTGACTCATAGGTACCTTGTAGTTGACATGATTTTGTTTCTTTAGATGATGTAATATACTGGTATGTTTTTGTTAGGCAATGAAATTGGGATGGAGCGAGTGTAGGTTTAATATTTGAAATGAGAATGTGTGAAGAGAATCCATATAAGACAGGAGACAGTAATCCAGGGAAAGGGCATGGTATCCATTAAAATATTGTAACATGCCAATTTAGTCATTGTTGCAGCGGTAGAAGGGCTGCTCTCTCTCTCTCTCTCTCTCTCTCTCTCTCTCTCTCTCTCTCTCTCTCTCTCTCTCTCTCTCTCTCTCTCTCTCTCTCTCTCTCGCCGATGCCGACGCCGACGCCGTCGCCTGCGACGATGCATTCACCATGCTTTCCTTGAACGGCGAGGACGACCAGTCGAGCAGCGACAGCCTTCTCTCCGACATCGAGTATTCCTTCCACGATGTGAGTTCCTCTGTTTTCTGGGCTAGGGTTAGGCAATGGTAAATCTCTCGATCCGAGATCCATATGTGCATGCAATCGTGTTCAATTTCAGCTTTGCGTTTACCTATAGGTACCACGGACGATCTACGACTTTGAATGGGAGGGCCTAGATCTTGATGGAGAAGTGCCATGTGACCATGGGCTAAAACTGAGGAGATATGTTGCATTCGAAGGCAGTAACCCTAGGAGAAGGTTTGTGGGGTGTACAAATCAGGTTTGTTTACATTATGTGCAACTATGACATGAAGTAAAATGTATCGTGCATGTTCATAACACTATAGTGTGTGTGTTTTTAGGTTGGCCCGGTGTGTAAAGCAATAGAGTGGGTGGATCTTGAGTGGCCAGGTGCAGTTAAGAAATGTTTGGCACAGTTATGGGAGATGTATGAGTTGGAAAGGTCAGGGAGATTTACTGATGTAAGTGATGTGCTGGACAAAATTACAAGCTATCGATACGAAATAAGGATCTAGAACAAGAAATCGAGAATTTGTAGTCAGAGCTAACTGACGGAATCGATGGGAGCTTGGTTGTTGGAACTACAAAGAAGGTTCAGTATAGTCACATGTTGCTGATTCATAATGCAGAAAAGGAGAGGGATCAGCTCAGGGAAGACAAGAAGAGAGTACTACATTGTGGATCTGTTGAAGGAACTGAAGAAGGCGCGCAAGGGTGAACAAGGATAGACTATAGAGGATAAAGGAAATCTGAGATGAATAATTTATGTTGTGCCAATGCCTGAAACTAGTTAATTATAAGACTTGCAGTTGCGCTTTCCTAACTAAGCCAAACTCAATCCTCGAGCAAACTAATTTCAGATGAACACACATATCGTGCATAGCGTTAAGTTCACGCTTACAAAATCACCACTTCAGAGGATAAACCAGGCAGTTTAGTACTAAATAGACATATGTTGTGTTCAAGCGAGCCTGACCTGGAGCTGCCTATTTTCCTCCCTAAGATTGGCCAGCTCCTTCAGTACTATGTCGTGCTTCAGCTGTAGGTTCCAGCGCTCTGTCACAGATTGGAGAATTTTGTCCGTAGCCATACGATTTTCCTTCAAGATCCCTTTCATGATCTCCGTCTGCTTCCTAGCCGAGGTGCGACCTTCACTGTGTAGCTTTGCCCAGCCGGCATTTAACTCCTTCAGTTTCTGGCACTTGTTAGAAAGGACCACGAGTTCAGCGTGCAGTTGGTCAAAGGCCAGTTTCTGGGAATTCTGGTTCTCCCTTTGGATTGCTATCTTGTCATTTAGCAGGTCGCCAGGTCCTGGTCGATCTTTTGCCTCTTTCCCTGCAACAAAAATACATAGTATGGTTTGTTCAGTTCACCAGGACAAGCTGGTTAGTTTCCATAATTAACTGAATCGACTAGTGGCACTATCATAATTTCAAGGAAGAAGCAATCTAGGACTAATCAACATTTTATGAATTGACTAGTGGCACTGTCATAATTTCAATTTCAAAGACAAATAAGTTTTATCTGTAGTTTAGTGTGTTGTGGGTTTTTTCCCAATATCACCAAATAGTAGTGGGAGAGTGGCAAACTCATAATGCAGAAACCCATGTGTAGATACATAATGGAAAGAGCACATGGTGTCCATTCATGAACATGAACACCAACACATGTCCAGATAGATAAGGAGTTGCCCTAGGATTCTTATTGCACCCTATAATGGGAAGCAGACTTGGGCATTGCTCCCTGAACCCTAAACATTACAAAAGGAGTGGAGGACGAACTGATACACGTGTCCCTGCTAACGGGAATCAGACTTGGGCATTGCTCCGATACGCCTCCAGACATGCCCTTAGCTCCTCGTTCTCTTTCCAAACACCCTCGAGTACGGTGATCCCTCTGCTCATGTCCGCCTTCATCTCCTTGACTGCATCTAGGCAACGGTTCATGTCATGGTAGGCTCGGATGGTAGCTTGGTGTCCTCGACGCGTCCTCTGAGTGCCTCGCTGACTTCGTCGTGCAGGAGAATGCACCTTTCCACGAGATTCTTCTTCTCCTCCGTGAGCTCGTTGATTATCTTGATGGCCTGTTGTTGCCTGTTCAAGTTACGGTCGAGCACTTTCTGCAGCCTAACAACATCACGTGCAAAATCTAGCGAGATCTCCTGCTGCACAGATAATTGCTTGTGTAGGCTCTCATTAGCTTGGGTGAGGGAGCATGCAAGCTCATGTTGGTTAACAATCTTGGAACTGATCGCGGCCACCTTGTCACGGTACTCGGCCTTCGATCACTGCATTGTTCATGTTAATTGAAATAGGAATTCTATAATTACACTCCAGGTCCCAGGTGAATACTAATACAGATCAAAAAAATCCCAGTTGAATCTATTGACCACAGTGTTAATAAATGGACCTAGAGATCTATTCATGACCACAATAAACTAATCCTAATCACAAAAAATCCATAGTGAATCTATGAACAGCGGTATTAAGGAAAGACCAAGAGATCCAGTCATATTCATGAAAACTAATACAACTCGCAAAAGAAGAAGAAAAACCAATGTGTGGCGGACAGGATCTAAGAAATCCACATCACAACTCGGAGAATAACAACGTGGAGATTTGCTACCTCGCCGAGACATGGAACGGGGCTGAACGGGTCCTACAAAGCCTCCGTCATGGTGGATTCGGGCTCCATGGCCGGCCTGTAATACGTAGAAGAGGAAGAGCAAGAAGAAGAAAAACAAGAAGAAGCTGAATAAGATCATGATGGAGAGGGAGATGGAGAAGAAGTAGAACAAGAAGATCGTACCGGGAGGAGCCCTCGCCTTCTAGAACATTCAGTGCCATTGTCGGGGGAGATTGGGCCTCGATGAGAGGGTGGGCTTGAGCGGCTGGTAGAGCGAGAAGTGCCTCGCGGTGATTTCTCTCCCTTTTCTCCACGAGGATCATCGACCGGCCTCTCCCCCTCCTTAGTGGAGCCATGGCTTGCAAGGGGAGGGTGGCGGCGGCATGAGGAAGGAGATAGTGATTAGTGTGGGAGAAGAGTCAAAGAGTACATGTCGTGGTCCAGTAGTACTAGTACTATTATACAAGACCACCGCATATGGTCTACCTTCTCAAAGAAGCCAGGGAGGCAGGGTAGGGAATCAATGGGACTTGCCTTTATTGCGATGGACACTTCAATGGTCTTGGGCGCCACACAATAGCCAGTTTATAATAAGGGGAGTGCGAGACGGGTGGTCATCACGGGAATCGGCGCGCCCATCCCGCGTGCGTGTGTCACGTGTTGATGGGGCAATGATGCGCGCAACTTCTGCACGATCACGTCGGCACGTCGAACTCCGTCGAACTCCACGTGACAGGCACGCACGGGATATTTACGAGTCTAGAATACGCTGTGCCACTTTTGTTGTGATCAAATTATGTTCAGTACGCAAGATATTACTTCTTTCTTCTTTTTTTGATAATCGACAAATGCATGCGTGGACATGACGCACGAAAACGCTGCTCGTCCATGATCAGATCGGCACCCCACTCTATGTACCCCGCCATCGACCATTCAAAGCAACTACCTTGAGCACGATGCCCCCTCGCCGTGGCAATGGCAGGTCCAAGCCGTCCACTGACCGTCCTGCGTCCCCGGCTCTTCGCTGCATTGTTCGCGCTCGCGAGTCCGCCTGCTGAGGCAGCAC